>JAIVEN010000020.1:2527500-3777500 GCA_026686845.1 Adenanthera pavonina | reverse complement strand
TGTGTTAATTAACTATACCAACCCCCTTCCTTGTGTTCAAAAGGATCATCAGTTAATGTTTAAGGGGAGTATTTTAGTGTGTACACACACACACACACACATAATGTTTACGTGTATTGATATCACTAAGCTTGACATGATAGATAAAGCATTTTATATAGAGTTAAGAATAAACTCATCAACAAGTAAGCATAATTAAGTAGCACCAGAACATGATAACATGAGTCAAAGTAGGGGACCAAAGCTGAAGAATGTAAGTCAAAAAAGATGGATTCCAACTTCGAAGATTAACATTTGTCCACATAATTAAGCAACTGATTGATCAATTGCTTCCCTTCACAACGCACTTAATTTAATAAATATATAAGACAAAAGGACTTTGTTTCTTATAAATAAAATCGAAATAATACTCTTAAAATTTTCTGGTAAAAAGGACTTGTGGAGTATTAGCTTAAAATATATGATATGACTGATAATGGGTCCTTTTTTTATTAATGGCATGCATGCCCACACTTTGGGGTAATGCTGCAGTGCCCTTCTTTTATTAGTCCTTAGCATGAGAATATCTCTTTCAATAATGCACTCTTAGGTAATGGACAAACTTAATTGTTTATTAGAGTCCATGTAAAGAGGTACGTGAAAGCTCAACTTTTTATTTTACAGACTTAGTTAATTATTATTTTTATTATTATATATTGGCTGCCTTCCACTACTAGTTGTGCATATATCTAGGATAAGAATAAGAGGTGGTTTGTGAAAAGAAGAAAAAAATGACTCCATGAATAATACACACACACACACACACACACAAGAAAGTGGAGGTTTTGATACTTGTCTGCATATAGGACTAAGCCACGAACATGATGCACCAAAATGACCCTCCAGAGACAAAACTAAGCTTATGATGATGATGATGATGATAACCAAACCCATTATAAGTGTTTAATTCGTACATCGATCCCACTCTTATAGTTATAATGTGTTCATTTGAATAATCATTCTAGTGTTGAACAATATGTTCTCTCTTAAGTTTCAGAGAAGACAAATTCTGGTTGTATTGCAACAGTTAAGTTCGTTCATCATGTTAACGATCCAAATTAAATGCATGCGCAAATATACCGTGAAATAATATATATATATATAATGTTAACGATCACTTTAACTTTTAATTAAAGATTTAGATTTTAAAATAAAAATTAAAAAATTATTGTACTGTGGTCTTTGATCGTTTTATTTATGGATTTTCTCTAAACACTGTTAACTTTCCAAACATCTGTTAACATAAGCTATATATATGGGTATTAGAAAACTGTCCCGAGTGATATCTCTATGATGTGTGGATTAAACAATGTTTAAACTGATAATACATTGGCGATTACTAAAACTTGAAAGGTCAAACTTTTAAATCAAAATTTAATGAATAATTTTATCATATTCCCCTGCTGATCCTTTCCTCGTAAAACATATATAAGAAGCGACAAGTATTCTAGCCACATTGAAGCTTTTGAGAAACAAAATTATGGATGTGGGTATCTGCTAGCTTTGGAAATTATGCAGAAGGGGATATATTGATAGAAGTAGAAGAAGAGAAGATGATGATAATGGAATCTAAGAAGAATCTTCTCCTATATATCCTTCAAGAGACCATGCTTTTAATTCAAGTACTACGTACCGTAACGCAAGTTGTTGCAAAATGACAACAAGGATGCTGTAGTGTCTGGACCATACGCTTGTCTGTGTCCACTTTCAAGGTCTGAAAATTTTTTTTTCCATTAACTCTGTTGCGACACAAGTTCATGTTGCACATTTTGATATTTTAGGGACAAAGGACATTTTGATCAATAAAATTTTACTCATTTTTCATTTTAGTCTTTATGGTTTCAATTTTATTGAATCACTTTTTATAGTTTTACATTGTTAGAGTTAATCCTTAAGTTATCCAAAGGATAGAATTTCAATCCCTCCTCTATCCAACATGGATGAAATCTGTGTCGAATTTTCGTGCTGATTTGTCAAAGAAAAGATGAGTTGACATGACATATGAATTAAAATAAGATGATTAATAATAAAATCTGTCAATAATAAAATAAGATGATCGACAATAAAATCTGTCAATTCTATACTAGCTAGGTTGTAGCAAAAATTTTTAAAAAATAATTCATTCAGCTTTAGTTCATATATATACATTCAACCCATCTCACTGTTAGACACATCAACTGAGTTTAATGAATTTAATGCCAAATTGGACAACATAGGAATTAAATTTATAAGATTTTAAAAATTTAAGGATTGACTCTCTAATAAAAGAAAACTATAAGGAGTGATTATGACATTGAAATGACAGGGGCTAATATCAAAATTGAGTAAAAATTTAAGGATCAAAAGATCCTTTATCCTTATATTTTATGCCCACTCCTTTTTTCTGTATCCCTTTTTCTGCTTCACAAAATTAATATGAAAGGAATTAGAAACGATATTAAAAACCAGTTAATCAACATCTATGCTTTTGTTGCATCAGATTATATATTAATATTGTCCATTTTTATTTACAAATTATTTATTATTTTATTCCATTCAGTATACCAAACAGATCTAAAAGAATTAAAAATTAAAAAAGGCTTAAGTTATATATACTGCATGCTTCAATCAACTATACCAATCCCCTTCCTTGTGTTCAATAGGGTCATCAATTAATGTTTAAGGGGAGTATTTTAGTGTGTACACACACACACAACACATAATGTTGACATGTATTGATATCACTAAGCTTGACATGATAGATAAAGCATTTTATATAGAGTTAAGAATAATAAGCATAATTAATTAGCACCAGAGCCTGAAAACATGAGTTAAAGTAGGGGAGCAAATTAAGCTGAAGAATATAAGTCAAAAAAGACGGGATTCCAACTTGCAAGATTCACATTTTTCCACATAATTAAGCAACTGATCGATCAACTGCTTCCCTTCACAACGCACTTACTTAGCATAATCACTTTCCTAATCGTTGCACTAATACATTACTCGTATTTTTATATCTAATAATTGTGCATCTTTTGCTGCTTAATTTTACATATATATCTGCGCTCAATCTCATTCACTTTCGATCGGAAGCAAAATGTCATGATTAGCTAGCCCAAAGATAAATTATTGAGAATAAAAAAGTCAACATTTGGAAAGCTAATATGCTTTATAAAGAAGGGGGTTTTATCAAGCCAAGTCCTAGCTAGCTAGCTAGTTTGTTTATGGCTTGATTATAATATAATTGAAACAAGGGAACGCGGGTGCATTATAGGAGTTTACGTGGCAATTTTGGATAGGAAGAATGAAGAAAAATTCAGTGATTATACCTGTATGACTTGCTATCTTGGTGGTTTATGGCCAACCCTACAAATTTACCATTATGAAGCTCACAAATTATATATGTAAATAGGTCAAACAACACTTGGTAGTGCTATTAATTAAATTATTCTATAGTTGAAAACATGTATTCTACTATTTTGTGTTCATGCTCTAATAAGAGTGGGATGTTGGATGGTCCCTATCATACATCACCAACGATATTATTTGAATTGGATCGACCTACAATATTCTTAATCAAGTCCTCCACCCGTCAACAAGAAAAAACATCAAACCAAGCTTTGTGTGAACAAACATGTTAAGGATTAATATTCCTTCAGTTCTCATATATAAATCACTTTTAACTACTTTACACAAATTAAGAAAATTAGTCAACGTTAATTAGAATTTTTGAAATTTTAAACAATTACCAAAACTTTCAATATTATTTTCATTAAATTGTAACTTATCATAATTATATCTCTTCTAATCTCTCTCTCGATCATAAATGCTTTGGATAAAATTGAAAAAGTTAATCTAATGCTCTTCAAATATTATAAAGTTACTTGTATTTTGAACAACTAAAAGCTTTTAGAATATACCTCATAAATGGTAACAGAGGGAGTACTATAGTTCATACTGTATATGTATGTGTTCATAAATGCATATGACTAGTCTCTCGCGCAAAAGGTCTAACTATTATCATTAATCAATTTTGTTATCTGCAATGGGTTCCTCATTATTTCTTCTTTCACCAAAAAAACTAAATGGACTTAAGGGACTAGACAAAAAAGAAGGCATTCAATTGGGAAGGTTTTGTCAATTTAGCTGAGTTCAGATTTGGTGCTAAATGCGATGCTAAGTGAATCAACACTGTTTTGCAATGCACTATGTAATTTTTACTATTCTTTGTTACTAATAACCTGACATATTATCACTTTAACACCTCGTTTACTTTATCTACATGCCATGTGAAGGGATGTAAATGGGTTTACATCATGAGAGTTACTGCGTTTGATTTGCCAAAATACATGTAATCTGAATTACATACATAAAACTGATTACAGGCTAATATGTAAATGGTTTCATATCCAAAAACTTATGTAATTCAGATTATATGCCTATAAATGAAATAAAAATTCCACAATATCCTTTATGAAGAAATAAAATTACAATCACACGCAGCCTCATCTTCGTGCTACTTCTTCTCTTCCATCAGTTTCTCTCCCACGTCCCTGCAACCTTCACCTCTAGCGAGGGCAACCTACATCACCAGCAACCCCCACCTTTCCAGATCTAGTTCTCCTCCTTCACGCCTTAGCCCATTTGACCTTCTCTCATCCACCTCCACGCCTTCTACCTTATCTCCAGTGATCATCAACATCATCCCCATTCGCTGTTGTGCTCCTTCTTCCCTTCCTATCTTCATCTACTTTCATGGCGGTGGATTCTACCTCAAATCTGCCTTCTCCTTCCTCAACCACTACTACCTTATCCTTCCTCAACCATCTGCCTCATTGCCATCTCCGTCGACTATAGACTCCTCCTAGAGCACCCTCTCACTATGACTTTCAAAGATTACTGGGCTTCTCTCAAATGGGTTTCCTCCTACTCGAATTTGAAACAGATGAAGGCTACAAAACCATCTGGTTCAATTTCTCCAATGGGTCTTGGTTCATTCGTCCACCGCGAATGGGTCTCTAAATCCATATCTAGATTGATTTTGCTGAATTTTTTTGTTTGGTGATGCATTTGGTTGGCCGATGACGGGGACACAGGTGTCTTTAGACGGCGATGGTGATGCCGGGAAGACGAAAGAGGGGATGGAATTTTTGTTTTAACACAGGTGCATTTTAGTCTTTTCAATTCTATACATCTTTAATTAAATATAAAAAAAATTCATTTCCCACCTTTTTCAATATATTACCCATTATATCACATAACCTCCTGTTAATTGAGCCAAATAGCCTATAATTTAATCATATGAATGGCTGAGATTATGCCTACTATATATGCACATGCTGATGGAGAATGGATAATTCAGATAATTAGGATTTTAAATAAAATTATTTTATTAAGATACTTTAGATTACATTTTATATTTAATTAGATTTCATAATATCTTTTAGGATTATTAGGATTTAAATTTTATTTTTTTATTTATTTCTAGAATTTAATTATTTGAATTAGGATTTATCTTTTGTTTAAATTTAAAATAGTTTGAAAAGAGAAATCTTATCTTAAGATTCTAGTAGGATTAAGATTAAAGCTCTATAAATAAGAGCTCTACTACTCATTTGTATTCGGAATTTGATTATTGATTTGAGTTATAGTTTCAGTGAATTCTCTCTCTCCCTTGAGTCTTCCTTTTTTCCCTCATTGAGTTCTCCCTTCTTTTTCTTGAGTTCTCCTTTCCCTATCTCTCTATCTTACCTTCCCCTCTCTGTTCACATCATTTGGTATCAGAGCCTAATTTTCACCATGACCAAAAATTCCCAAATTACAAAGAGTTACAAAGAGTATGTAGATCAAGCGCTTGAATCTCTTCGAATTGAGATAAAGCAAGATCAAGAGAAAATACGAGTTGAGATAAAGCAAGATCGAGAGAAAACAAACGAATTGATCGAGGAGATAAGGCAGTCTATAAACATGATGAGCAAGCAACTTTCGGGTAAGACATCAGAAAGCATACTTGAAAATCTAAATGGCTGCAAAGAGATATATTCTTCTAGTTTAATTCCACCAATGATGCCTCCCTTACCTCTTGAAGATGAAAACTTGAAGAAAGAACGAGCTCTGAAACAATTTCCACCCATGGAAGTTTTGTTTCCTAAGGTTGTTGATTGTGATTCTCAGCTTCATCTTGTTGCAGTACCACCTCATTTATGTGTTACGCTGCCTATTGTGGAAAAGCAGAAGGGATTTCCAAAGTCGGAGAATATTTTGATATTTGAAGAGATGTTCCTTCTTTCAGATATCATCCTTCGCTATATTACTTGCTGGAAAGGTTTCCTAAATCTAGATGTCACGTGGAGTTTTAACTCTCTGGAGGAGAGTTCTTTCAAGCGGAGGAGAATGATGGAGAATGGATAATTCAGATAATTAGGATTTTAAATAAAATTATTTTATTAAGATACTTTAGATTACATTTTATATTTAATTAGATTTCATAATATCTTTTAGGATTATTAGGATTTAAATTTTATTTTTTTATTTATTTCTAGAATTTAATTATTTGAATTAGGATTTATCTTTTGTTTAAATTTAAAATAGTTTGAAAAGAGAAATCTTATCTTAAGATTCTAGTAGGATTAAGATTAAAGCTCTATAAATAAGAGCTCTACTACTCATTTGTATTCGGAATTTGATTATTGATTTGAGTTATAGTTTCAGTGAATTCTCTCTCTCCCTTGAGTCTTCCTTTTTTCCCTCATTGAGTTCTCCCTTCTTTTTCTTGAGTTCTCCTTTCCCTATCTCTCTATCTTACCTTCCCCTCTCTGTTCACATCATTTGGTATCAGAGCCTAATTTTCACCATGACCAAAAATTCCCAAATTACAAAGAGTTACAAAGAGTATGTAGATCAAGCGCTTGAATCTCTTCGAATTGAGATAAAGCAAGATCAAGAGAAAATACGAGTTGAGATAAAGCAAGATCGAGAGAAAACAAACGAATTGATCGAGGAGATAAGGCAGTCTATAAACATGATGAGCAAGCAACTTTCGGGTAAGACATCAGAAAGCATACTTGAAAATCTAAATGGCTGCAAAGAGATATATTCTTCTAGTTTAATTCCACCAATGATGCCTCCCTTACCTCTTGAAGATGAAAACTTGAAGAAAGAACGAGCTCTGAAACAATTTCCACCCATGGAAGTTTTGTTTCCTAAGGTTGTTGATTGTGATTCTCAGCTTCATCTTGTTGCAGTACCACCTCATTTATGTGTTACGCTGCCTATTGTGGAAAAGCAGAAGGGATTTCCAAAGTCGGAGAATATTTTGATATTTGAAGAGATGTTCCTTCTTTCAGATATCATCCTTCGCTATATTACTTGCTGGAAAGGTTTCCTAAATCTAGATGTCACGTGGAGTTTTAACTCTCTGGAGGAGAGTTCTTTCAAGCGGAGGAGAATGATGGAGAATGGATAATTCAGATAATTAGGATTTTAAATAAAATTATTTTATTAAGATACTTTAGATTACATTTTATATTTAATTAGATTTCATAATATCTTTTAGGATTATTAGGATTTAAATTTTATTTTTTTATTTATTTCTAGAATTTAATTATTTGAATTAGGATTTATCTTTTGTTTAAATTTAAAATAGTTTGAAAAGAGAAATCTTATCTTAAGATTCTAGTAGGATTAAGATTAAAGCTCTATAAATAAGAGCTCTACTACTCATTTGTATTCAGAATTTGATTATTGATTTGAGTTATAGTTTCAGTGAATTCTCTCTCTCCCTTGAGTCTTCCTTTTTTCCCTCATTGAGTTCTCCCTTCTTTTTCTTGAGTTCTCCTTTCCCTATCTCTCTATCTTACCTTCCCCTCTCTGTTCACATCACATGCTGTTTAGCATATTGTCAATTAGAACAATCCGTAGGAACAGAATATGAATTGGCGTTGTAAAGTTAATTGAATATGAAGACTAGAACCATCAATAAACAATTACAAGATATTTTTTAGTGTTTCTACGTGGCTTATTTAGGAATGGATTCGTGGAATATGAGCGTATGGCCATTAATTTGAAGTGTGACTACATGGAGAGGCTCTATATCTGCACTTAATGGTGATAAATTATATATAGATGCTCTCCTTCTTTCTTCAATTTTATATATTGGTGGCATCTTCTCAATTTCTTGACGTTTCCACTCACTATAGTGGATTCTTAATCAAGCATATTATTATCTTTTCCCCGCTACTTCCCCCTAATTTTAAGTGTAATTATCAGATCAGAAATGACACCAATAAATTCAACACTAGATTTTTCCTGACATATATGTATCATGTCAAATTATTATTTACATACAAACTATTAAATAAATACATATATGTCCACTAATTGTAGTTGATTCACATGCTTTAACACTTTTTTTTTTAAGTAAGATATCAAATTTGAGTCTTGAATATAAAAAATCTTGCTGCTAGGAGAATTTTACATTTATGTGGTTTGACTTGACTTGTTTCAAATTAGTCAAAATCCAATTTGTCTTCTAGAAACTGGTTGGTATTAAAACAAGGAAAAAAAATACATATATGTTCCCATATAACTTTTATCTACTTAATTAGAATGGCCATCGCGTAGCATCTATCATATATCGCCTTTATGCAAGAAAAATATAGAACATGTTCTATGAAACTTAAGATAAATCATATTGTTCACAATATGCAAACAGGGGGCAACTCCCTATATTGTTTTACCCTAATTAAAAATATTTTTCTAATATCAATCTCCTCTCTCTTTCTCTCGGTCTCTCTCTCTAATTTAATATTAATATCAATGTAAGATATCTTGTATTGTCAATGTCGATGATAATTGAGATGATTCGATGCTTGATTAAGATAAAAGAAAATGAAACTTCTGCCGACAAATTACACACTCAAAAAGCAACCACAACGGAGCAGAAGTTGCCACATATGGTACGATACCAAGAGATGAACAAAATGATCAAAAGAAAGGATTAGATCAGCAGCTAGTTTGGCATGTTGCTATGTACACATTGATCAGAAAGTGACATTTAGGGGACCGTTTCACTGGAAACACAAAGCCTAATGTTTGAGCAACCACTACATAAGATACTGCGGCCACACAACACCAAAAGAGACGTACTGAACTTGACCCAAAAACTAGTGGGTGCTTCACTTTAGTGTAACAGAGACAAATAAGTCACAAAGTTGTTGTAGCATTTAGGGTTTTGCTGAACCATTTTCTTATGAGGATATGTGAGATAGTGGAAAGAAGAAAAAATTAAAGAGGAAGTGGACAAGTTTAAATGAGTTTGGTATTATCATCTTCTTCCTTTTGTGTGTGCATCCCTAGGTTAGTGGGAGCTCAAGGACACATGTCGCACAAACTTATCCAGGTCCTTCGTGCTCTTCTCTCCACTTTCAGTCACACCTCCTCTTGTCTGAGCCAGGGTACGTAAAAGCAAAAGCACCTGTACTACATTGTGACGTACACCATTATATATATACAAAGCTTAATTAGGAGTTTTTTAATGTTTGTGAGCACTCAAGTAAGCTACCTATATTGAGCAACACTAATAATTTTTGGTCTAAAAAGATTATTGATACATGTGTAAATCCAATTTGTGGTGGCCTCTTGTCGTGTTTGAGGGTAATGGAGTCTCATGCTTTACCTACATTGGGTTCATATCCTCATAAGATTATCCAAAATTCTGCTTGGTGGGCATTCTTCCTTAGAGAGATTTTCTAGCACCCAATACTTAGTTTAGTACCCAGGATATCGGTCACACTTGTGCAATAATTCTCTAGGTCAACGTCTACTAATTTTCCTAGCATATGTTAATTAGTGCCTCGTTTGGTAGAATTGGAGGCGCCCTTCCTTTCTACCACTCCTTTTTTGTTTTTTCATAAAAAGAAAGGAAATAAAGAAAAGAAAAGTTGACCAATAATGTTTTGATATAATTAGTAGATAGTTGGATCCATTAAACATACTACTTTGGATTTGATCCCTGACTTTGTGCATGGAAAGTATCTTATTAGAAGAGACAAAACTCACTTTAGTAATTTTTATATCTCGAAAGGATTAGTTTTCAACTGTCGATTGTGAGATATCTCTGATAAAAAAAAGTTGTGTAAGTATTTGAGCCAAGATGTGTACTTTGGATTAATTGGATGTTTTACCCTTCAGTGTTCAATAAAATGAGTTTTAATTGAAAAGATTGGCTCAAATGGTTACAGGACCCGGTTAAGAACTCTTGCGTCACTCATATATAGGTGTTGGTTCGTATCCTCATGAGATTATCCAAAGCTCCGCTTGGTGGGCATTTCTTCTTAGGGAGATTTCCTAGAACCCAATTGGTTGAGCAGCTGAAATGTTACTCAAACTTGTGCATGCAGTAATCCTCTAGGCCGACCTCTCTACTAATTTTCCTAGCATGTCAAATAGTGCCTCGTTTAATTTGTAGAATTAGAGGCACCTTACCCTCCTACCACTTTATTTTTGTCATACAAAGAAAGTAAAAAGAAAAAAAGAAAAAAAAAATATATATATATATATAATGAGAAGGGTGGTCCTAGAAGAGCAGGATTTTAATTTGTTTAATAAGAGAACATGAGAAATCCACATGGCAATTGTTAAAAAAAGAAAAGAAAGGAAAAGAGCACACCTCGTGGAGACACATTAGATAGCAAGAAGCAAGAATTAAGGAAGCTGTTGGGGATGGATGTGTCGTGTAGATAGATATATTGCAATTTTGTGGCAAGAGATGATCAGTATTATACATTGAAAATGAAATGAGAGAATTGATGACGCGACTTTCTCTTGATGCAATGGACTTGCCTAAGACATATAAGGACATGTGAAGAGTAATGAAAGTCATGCTATTGCTATATAGAGATGAAACTGTTACTGTTCTTTTTTGGATTGTGGGGAGAACGAAAATGAAGAAATGATCAAAACTTCCATTTTTTTTTTCAGAAAAAGGAAATGTAAAATAAAAAAGTTAGAAAATTGTAAGGAGTTGGCAAAGCTTTTAAATAACTAGATGGTAAGGCTTGTATATTATAAGTGTGGGGCATCATATAGCTAGTTATAATATATGGTGTTTATAGTTTGTGAACAGAAAAAAAGAATAGAAAATTGGATATGGTGCATATAATTAAAAGTTGTGTCAAAGATCATTTAGACTATCTAAATGAAGTTTGGACAGTCTAGAGTTTCTTATTTTTAATTATATTTAGATATTTTTATTTTAAATTATATTAAGTCAAATATAAAATAATATTAATCTTATAAATATTAAATTATAAAAAGAATAATCTTTTAACTTAAATCTCATTTAGACAATTCAAATGAGATGTGTACAAAATCTAGAGATAATATCACTATGCCAAAAAAGGCTTTTCTTGGTGCAAATTCTTTTGTGGTTATAATGACAAATGCCAAGAGAAGTGGAGCGTGTAACACCCTACCTCCAAACTAGGGCTGAACATAGGTGCCCGAGGCCCGGTTGGCCCGGTCCGATCAGACCACTTCGGGCCAATCGGGTCGGACCAAATTTAGGGCTGGGCTAGGGTTTGGACCAAGTACTCTAACCCTGGCCCGGCCTGACCTATATATATATATTTAATTTTTTTTCTAATTTTTATATATTTTAATTGATTTTTGTAGAATTTTTTTTTCTTTATGTATATAATATAATACATTTATTATGTAAATATTATGAAAAACTTTTTAAGATTTTAATGTTTCAAATTTTTTTAAATTTTGTTAATTTTTTAACTTAATATTTATGTAAAAATAATGTATAATAGTTAAATATTCATAAATTTTGAACAATTTTATTTTTTTCTAAGATTATTTTTTAAGAAAATCTATTTTTAAGTATAAATAAATATATTTTTTATTATTAAATAAGTTTTTTATTTTTTAATTTAAAAAAAAATATATATATATATAGTATCGGGCCAGCCCGGTACTTGGCCCGAGAAATTTTGGGCCGGGCATCGGGCAGGGGTCAAACCCGGTCCGGCCTGACCCATGATCACCCATACTCCAAACAACTCCAAACTCGACAATAACTTCAAAATCCAACCAAACGCAACTCAAATATCTCAAAACAACTTCCCAAAATTTCATAATAGCGGAAACGAACCCAACAATATCAAAATTTGGGCTGGGGCTGCGGATGCTACAGTACTACCGCAGCTCTAGACCTCCCCTATTTTCACTTGCTACTGGACTCTCTGGCGTCGTGACCTGCTTCCGCGGCGCCCCATGCTAGTTTTCTAGACCAGTAACTTCCATACTTTAGGGTGAACTTCCGACACACATAACTTTATGCTCCGACCTCTGATTGACCTGATTCCAACTCCTACAAGTCAATCTAGTCTCAATCTATCCATAGACATTACTTTCACCTCAATCCAACTCCTTATAGAGATTCTGGACCCCTGAAACTATTTTACCCACTTATTGACCAAAACTCACCACTAACCATCTCCAATTGCCACCAAAGGCAAATGGTCACTCAAAGACCATTCATACAGGTCTAAAATCACTCAACCAACTTGTTTAAAGTGGTTTCACCTCAAAGGAACCGTTCCTCTGAGATTTGACCCCCTTGAACCCCAACTTGACAAAACAGGTTAAAGGCCCTAAAACATACCAACTAAGCCCAATTCTACCTTTCATCCTACATAACACATACAACACATTTTCACATATATAACCATTCATACATCCATCCATAACAATCCTTACAATGTCATACATTCATTACAAAACCTTCTATCCTACTTGGCACAAGTTACATATCCAAATTACACACACACAAACTATATAGACCTAATATCCTCACGTCCGATGCTACTCATACGTTTTTACCGTACTAGTGCCAGAACCGTCGCCTGAAAGGTTAGTTCATAGGAGAGGGGTATGAGATAATGTTTCAGAAACTGGGGACAACCACACACACACACACACACACACACACACATATACATATATAACTCATACAATTAGTGAATGCAATGTGAAATGAATGGAATGCATGTCTTCCTCGCACATAGCTAGAATCACGGGCTATCCTCATAACAGGACATTTCGTATAGGTAATTCCCTTCCAACAGTCGGTGAAGACTGATTCCGGGATATCACTAAGCTCACTTCCCATTAATGCACCCGGACAAAGGTAACACTAATGTTCGGACTATGGCTCTCCTTCCTTTTTCCCACCACGAATTGGCAGCGGTTTAGGGAAGGTGTAGTCTACTGCGCGCCTTTCCCCTCTTGGCAATATGAGGTGATTTAGCCGCAGGGATTCCATTCTTATCCTCCTTAAGATATATATTCCATCCTTATTCTCCCTAACATATATATATATATATCATCATATATCATATCGTCATCACCACCAGATCCCCCATATATCGCAATCTCATAATGCCATGTGGTGATGCTCATGTATCATCATATAATCATCATCATCATATCACAATGTCATATATGCATCATGTCATGTCATATCAATATCATCATCTCTAATCATCATAGTCATCATAATCATCATCTAGCTGTCTGTATACCACGATATATATAGAAAATAGTACACACAAACATATCTATATCGTGGTATAAAAGAAACATGCATATATACACAAATATACGTACTATCATACCATACAAACAATACAATACAATACAAACACCCGGTTACCTCAAGTGTCAATACCATCCACACAGATTCCACAAACTTCTCAAGTTGTCTAATACGCTTGAACCCCTCTTAGGCTACCACAATTCCTCAATTAACACAATATACCAATAACCAAATATCACAATTCAATCAATTTAGCCTAACCTAAGGTTCCAACACCCCTTTTATGCATCAATAAGCTCTTGAGAACCATTCAAACATTACTCAACCACATACACTTTGGATTCCCAAAAGCCCTAACCGAAAACAACTTAGGGTTAAGCTTAAATGATACATACACCCTTCAAAACTCACGTCCAAGCAACAAGAACACCAAAACATACTTCCTTAGCCCCATTTCATCCATTTCAATCAGTGGATTTTGGCCAGAACCGAAGATCTAAACTTATAACTGAAAAACCCCAAGTTTCAACCAAAGCAAATGGAGAGGGAGGGGTAGAAATCACTTACCAACTTGAATCCAAGCTCTTGGACGTCAAAAAACACTCCCAATGGCTGAAAACTTCAAACCCTGGCAGAGCTCCCTCATTTCTCTTCCGTTTCTCCTTTGTCCATCCAGCTGAAATGATCCGAATTTAATAAAAAATATCAATTCTCGCCGCGGCTGCAGAACATCTCGCTCGGCTGCACCAGTTTTCAGCCTGAAAGAGCCACTGGACACGCTCTAGGCGCAGCGTGGAGCCATATTTTCCTCCACTTGAGCCTTCCTCCATCCTTTTTTCCTCCGGTTCTAAACACAATGCCAAAACAAAGTCATGAGGGGTGTTATAGAGCGGAATTTTGAGGAACCTTTCATTTGTAATTACAAGGTAAAACACAAAGGAAAATTATCAATTTCCTTTGTAATTGTTTTAAAAACTGCAAAGGAAATTATTTGGTCCATGTGGCATGGATTTCGTTTGCTTTTCCTTTGCGGTTTAGTTAAAAAAAAGGCAAATGAAAGTAAATTTTTTTAAAAAATAATTGAGACTTTCTTTTTGCGGTTTATTAATAACTGTAAAGGAAAGAATAATTCCTTTGTGGTTAGTTTTAATAACCACAAAGAAATTTTCAAACCCTATAAACTAAAATCTTTCCACTATCGTGCCACACTCACTCTGGTTTCCTTTCTTTGTTCTAAACTCTTTCATCTCCTTCACTCTCTCCATCCTCAAACTGTTCTACACCATACACAAAGCAACCAGAAGCTTCTCGTTCACACGCTTGTCAAGCCCACACTAATCTTCGTCCTTGTTTCTGTCAACACACCCTATTTCGAAGCTCGAGTTTTCATACCCATGGAGATCTAGTATCTATCTAGTGGCATTTCTTGATGCGTCCTGGAGTTGAGTCATCAAAGTTTGCCTCTATCTCCCTCAAGTTTGCAAAGGCTAAGTTTCCCTTGAGTTTCCACCTGGGCTACCACGGACTCCCACCCCTCTATCTTGGAAAACTAAGTAAGTCAAAAATGCTTTCGTTTTTCCATTTTTTTGATTATTCCTCTATTGGGTATTTAGCTATCGTTGCATTTTTTTGGGTTCTCAAACTACATTTCTGGATCTCTAGTGGGCATAGTATTGAACGAGAATGCTCTTCATTGTAGGTAGGTTCTTAAATTTTTGGAGATTTCGGAGTTTTGATTTTATTGGGTTCTCAAATTAGAATTTTGCAAGCCTTGATGAGTTGTTGTTGCATATTGACCTCATTCTCTACTCTTTCCAAGGTATGCAACCTATTTCATCTATCTGCAATGCTTGAAAATGGTTAGTGTTAGTTGCTAAGTGGTTAGTGTTAGTGTTAGCAAGTTAATTGTTGTACACTTAGAAGTGTTCACAATCATTGCAAATGTCTTAGTTTGGTTGTTGCATATGTATGAACTAGTTTGAATTTTAAAAGTGACCATGACCATGCCAAATGTGTTAGCCTCAACATACATTGGCTTAGTTTGATATCTAACTAACTACTTAGAAAAGATTTGATGATTAGAAATGATTTGGGAGTTGATTGCTACTATAATTAGTTTATATTTATTGTAATTTGATGTCTTTTTTAACAAGAGAAGACTTAAGGCTTGGGAAGTTCTCGTTCTTAAGTAGTTATACTGTCAGCTTTTCAGTAGACTAAAATTATGCGTAGTTTGCCTTTATTTTATTCCAAAACTCATTAAGTAAAGTTAGGAAAAAATAGTAGTACAAATGGTAGTGCTTCTAGTTAAAAAGTCTAACCTTTTTTAGAGTTGTTGTTATAGAATTATTGGACCCTTAACTCCTAGGGGAAGCTCTACCTAAATTTATACAATCTCAGGAGTATGAATCAGTCATAGATGTCTGCAAATCACTTGACTAAGGAATATAGAAATGGAGTGAAAGAGTTCATTAGATTTGCAACTGAGCATGCGGATGACCCTACTAAAATTTTATGTCCTTACCTAAAGTGTTGCTATGGGAGGCTGGTTAATGTAGAAGACTTAGAAGATCATTTAGTGTGTCATGGAATTGACCAAGGTTACAAATATTGGACAAAGCATGGCAAGATGAATGAGGAGTATATGTTAATTCAGATGGTTTTGATGATTCTAAACAACAATGAGATCAGAAATCCAATATCAAAGGAACACAAGAAAAATGAAAAACAAAGTTGGAGCTTTCTGAGGATTGAAAAGTAGTTTCATTAATTTTAGGAATCCAATTTGTAAAAGAAGGTAGTTAAGCTTTAAATTTTACTTCACCCAACATTAAATAAGATGTCCATTTAAATAATTAATTATTAGCTCATGATTTCAAAATGGTTTTCATGAAAAGAACTACCTTATGAGGATAAAATCTCAATTTCAAAGATATTTCTAAGTGTTCAACTTGTTTTCATAAAAATGTTTTACCTTATGCGTATAACCATTGAAGGTTATGAGGATAAAGACTCAACCTCAGCTTTTCAAAGTGTCCCTTCTTCGATTTCATGAAAAGGGGTTGAGGTTATTCGCATAACATAGATATGCACCATGTACTTAGGTCTGTCCAGGTGGTTATCTTAAAAAGGTGAGTACCTTATTAGCATAAGGGAGTGAATAGTAAAGACCAATTGTACTGTGTAGCCCGTTATTCACATAACTTAGGGAGGTTATCCGCATAACGCGTGTTACAGAGCACTTGGACTCTTCTATGTTAATAGGTTATCCATATAACTTAGGGAGGTTATCCGCATAACCTATGTTATAAAACTCATGATCCTTCTTTAGTAAAATGCATTATCCGCATAACCTTGAGAAGTTATCCTATTAACCTAAGTTTTACAAAAACTCAGTTTGAGAAAAACTTAACGTTATCCTAACAACTGAGCAGGTTTTCATGAAAATGTCTATGAGCTAAAACTTAGTCATTCTAGGATGAATGTTATCCGCATAACCTAGCTAGGTTATTCGCATAACGAAAGGTCTACGTTGAAAACAAGAGCCAACGGTCACTCGTTATTCGCATAACCTAAGGAGGTTTCCGCATAACCTCTATCAGATGCATTTAATACGGTAGGTGAGCGGCTATTTTTCTGAGAGTAACGGCTAATCCTTGTTTCCAACGAATAGTTTTTCTTTAAAACTATAAATAGGACCTCATTTAAGTTGTTGGATAATGAGGAAAAATATATAAACATTAAAACTCTGCAAAATTTATTAATAAATCTTTCAAAGCTTACCTACCATTTGTTTAGCTCATTCATTGTACTTAAATTTTCATACCCACTCTTTTGAGAGAGAGTTTTCATACTGTGATCTGTATATTTCTACACACTCTTAGATAGTACTTAGTGTGAGAATACACTAACAGAGTTAATTTTACTCTTGGGAGAGAAGGGTAAGAGTAGTTTTTTTAGCTCAAAGTTTGAGCTGGGTTGTCCCATATGTGGAAATGCACAAGGAAAAGCTTTAACCCAAATAAAAATAAGAGTTGCATATCAAGAGAATATAGTTGACTTTTTATAGACTGATTGAGAGATTATATAATTTCGGAGTTGGAGATAAATCCTGGTTCAATTTATGAAAGGTTGAGATGGTTAGCTAACGATCCAAACATGTGCTCCCATATATAGGTTATCCCATCAATGGCTATACCTTCTATACAAAAGAGCAAGATGAACGGAGTACAATGCAAAATAGTGGGTTCACTCTTATAGCGCAATCAATGCATTTATTCAATACAAAAGATATAAACCAAATTTTTGCAAGTATGTCATATTTCGGGGTTATTGAGTCCATATGGGAGTTAGATTACTTCTCCTTTCTGGTACTGGTCTTTGGGTGGACAACAAGAATGGCCTTTGAGTTGATGAGTTAGGGTTTATTCAAATGGATCTAAATAAGGAAGGCTGCAAGGATGAACCTTGTATTTTAGCCTCTCAAGCTCAACATGTGTTTTTTGTCCTGGATCCTACTAACAAGAAGTGGTCAATTGTTATGTTAACTAACAAAATTGATGTCGGAGACCAATAGGTTAGGGATATTGAAGATGATTCATTTTTGGAGACAACACTTGATATTGAGTATACTGGAGATGATCCCCTCTATATATGAGATGATCATAGAGAGGGGATTTGTATTGTAAGAATGGGATGAATTACTTAACAAACAACAAGAAAGAGGAAAAGGTTCTCATGATTTGCTTTGTAAGTTTTTGGTTTGCTTATTAGCTAGATTTCTTTGATATTCATGTGCAAAACTGTAAGAAATTAACTTAGTATGTACAATGCTAGTTTAGTTTTAGATTTGACTTGTTAAATTTGATTGTAAAACAATGATTATAGATGCTGAAACTGACTTGTCGTTCTGAATTTTGAATGTTGTTGTAGAAACTTTCATTTCCTCATTTTTGTTGCATATTAATAGAAGTACGTAACTGTTGTATGGATGCTGAAATTGACTTGTTCTAGATTTAGAATGTTGTTTTAGAAAAATTAATTGGTCATTTATTATATGTAGAACAAGGGGGACAGAACCTAATAAGCAGAATATTTAAAAAAAAAAAACATGACTTTCATTTGCAGTTGTATATTAGAAACGCAAAGGGCCGTTTAATGAAAAACTGCAAGGGAAGCTTGTAGACAAATAATGATAAAAAATACATATAAACTTCCTTAATGGTTACATAACATAATCGCAAAGAAAAAATCATTTTCATTTGCGATTCTTTAATACAACTGTAAAGAAAAGTGTTGCTCTAACAAATTAATTTCCTCTGCGGTTATATCAAATAACCGCAAAGAAAAGTTTACTTTTTTCTTTTGCAGTTGGTAACCGTAAAGAAATTTTTCTCGATGTCTGATTCTTTTACGGTTATGAACCGCAAAGAAACACCTGTTTTAGTCGCTAAGAAAGCCATTTTTTAGCATAGTATATGAAGCTTCTTATAAATTTATTTGATACGCATATATAGTTATTATAGTAAAATAAATCTATAGCAAAAATAATAATAGTTCATACCAGAATACTCTTCTTGTTTCAAAACAATTTTTAGTTTTAGGTGAGTATATAGTGTATTTTCTAACCGACAATTGAAGATTAATCTCTTTAAGGTGTGGCTATTTATCATTTAAAAAATTTAATGAAGTATTATTTATTTCATAATTTCACTCTTTATTGACTTTTAATTATGGGAAATAGAAATATATAAAACAGTTAAAAATTAATATAAGAATATTTTAGTCAAATAAAATTGAAATTTAAGTTCTGTAACTTGCTTTGGATTAGTGACGTATAAATATAAGGATATTGAGTGATTTGATAATAAAAATTAAAATTTAAGTTATTTAATAGTTTTTTTATGTTTATACAAAATGGTTCTATAATTTTTGTGCATTATTCTAAAATAGTTAATTTAAAATGGACAGAGTATATATATTTATGCTCTAAACTATTAAATTATTAAATTTCAGGAAAAAGAAAAACGCTATATATACAGGATAACCAAAGATGATAGAATCATGAATTTGACGTGAATATTTGATAGCCATTGCAGATATGGGTTGTGCCTGCCACCACCATTTATTATCACCAACCCCTGAAAATGTAATTACATCAAGTTCAGAATTTTAACTTTTAAAAATTAGTGCAGTACCTCTAATTCGATCAGTGACTCTTGGATTTCAAAGGGGCCTTCAAAATTCAACGAATTATGTATTTAAATAAAAAAAATTCTCTATATATATATATGGCAATTTATTGAGATTGAACTTTAATATTTGTTGTTTACCCCTGGCTCAAACAAATTAAACCTTTGCACGGGCATGATATGTGAGTAGGTTTAAAGCACATGCATATTTTGATTCAAAATATTAAAATATTAGGTATATTGCTCATTTTTACTTGTATAACTTTTTTCTAGGTTAGATTTATTTAATGAGACTTCCTTATATTAAATGTAACTCACACTTAGACTCCAACAATTATAATGCTGTTGTTGAAATTAAACAACCATTGATATCATTATAGAAGATAGCGAAGCATGAAACATATTAAATTATAATTATAATAAAATAAATTAATTTTCAAATATCAATAATACAATTGTGTAAAATTTTTTGATTCAAGATAATACTTTTGTTAAAATTAAAATAAAATCATTACAAACCGAGGAGTTAAATATTTAAAGTCATGACAAAACAATAGTCAGGGAATAAAATGAAAGATTCTGAGTTATAATTAGAGTTGACAAAGAAAAGTAGTATACCAATGTGGCCACACAAGTTTACATTTATAGATATAGAGTCCAAAGATAAAAGAAATTAATAAGTTAATTAATTAGGAACCAATTAATGTGGGAGGTTTGGTATAAAGCCTCTTTTTAAATTTGTGTGTGCGTGTCTTTTGCGTGGGTGTTCCTCACGTGCATGCCTTCGCTTCCGTGCACGCCTCTCATGTTCTTTCAACCACTTTCCTTTATGGTTGATTGATCCACAAAAAAAAAAAAAAATAACACTTCCATATACTAAAATTATTTTATATTATTTTTTTTAATTTTTTTTATTAGTCACATTTTAAAAATTTTATATGGTCCTAAATATATGTTATCTTTTATAAGTTTTTGTAGTGCTAATTATTTTATTTTTAAAATATTCTTATTTATGAGTAAGAAAGAGTAAATTATTTGAATTTGTAATTATTTATTAAGGATAAAGATGAAAATCATACCAATTTTAAAAAATTTTAATATTTTAACAAATTTTTCTTAATTTTAGTGAGTTAGTTGAATGTGGCTTTTGTTTAGAATTGGAGGGAATACTTTAATTTAGGCCACATAATTTTTTTAATTTAAAAATAATTTCCAAACTTCTAATTTTATCTTTTTATTAATGGATTCAAAGTGTAACACATCATTAAATTATCTGCATCTGACCTAAAGTTCGACTGAATAATTTGTTAACTTGTTTTAAAGTTTAGAATATTGAGTATATATATATATATATATATATATAAGCTTAGAAGAGTTATTTACACACACACACACACACACGAAATTGTGAATTCATTTAATAAGGCACGTCATCATCTGTCTGTAAAGAAACAGATTTCCGAACAGGATTGGTGAACGTTATTAGCACAAAAGTAAAAATATTGATCATCAAATTTTAAATATCAACCGAGCTATTTGCACGGTTTGAGGAAATTTTAAATACTGTTGTTTTGTTTCCGTTGATTTTTTTATTTTATTATTAATAATATGAGCACCCGTTGGCCGGAAAGGAAATTCTGTGCATTTTTTTAATCATTTTTTCTTAATTTTATTGACTTTCTAATTTATAAAAGTTGACCCTTCTGCAATTGACTAGATCTAGTAACTTGTTCGCAAGCTAGTCTGAAACTAGACCTCACTAACTTCTGCATTCCTAATTTTAATTTATTATATAGATCAATGGAATTTATTGTAATTTTGTTTTGTAAATTAAAGAGATTGCAATTTGAGATAAAAAAAATAAGGTGAATAACTATAATTTTTCTAAAGTTGTTTGACTTTGTACTCCAAAGAAAGTTGATTTATCCAAAAGAGTATTTTAAAAGTAAAATTGACAATAAGGGAAGAAAAAGAAAAGCCATTGACGTTGCTGAGAGAAGAAATTTACTCGAGAACGTAATTGGAATTGGAAAGAAAAAACACGTCACTTTGTTATTATATGATAATCTTTTTGTCTAATCGCGTTGCTTCTTTTTATTAAGATCATAGTTGACAATGTTGAAGATAAAAAGACCTTGTTCCTATTATTTTAACGTCTAATTTTTAATTGATTTCTTAAGGCTCATATAATATATAGGATAATTTCCGATAATATGAGGACTTATACAGTATTATGTACATCAAATAAGTGATAAAACTTTTAATGTATTATATTAACTTATATAATCAATGATGGAATTAATTGTGGATAAAATGTAACATAAGAAGACTTTAGTCATTAAATTATAATGGACTAAATTACGCAAATCTCCCTTGAAATTTGAGCAATGTGCAAACATTAATTTCATGACATTCAAAACTTAACAATAAATCTGCATAATTTTATGCAGATTTTTTTTAAAGAAAATATTTCCCTAATAATAATAATAACTTTAATCACCCATGTATTAGGATTGAAGATTGGATTAGTAGATTTGTAATATTTGTCTGGTTCCAAATCTGAGAGTCTGATATTGGCGACATATATATAATGATACGATAAATATAGAGCTATTATAGTTATCCTCAAAATAAAATCATTCCAGAAAATCTTTAAGCTTTGACAGATCAGCTTGACTACTTTAACGCGATACTGTACTCCTAATTAAAGAGACCAAATCTTTCTTTTCTTGATTTCTTCAACAACCATTCTTTTTTAAGGAAAATGACGTCTACAAATTCACAGCTCATAAAAGTCTTAGTCAAAGAATTTCAGGGATGACCAATCTTCACTAAATTTAATTTTTTTAGTAATATATTTAGTTCATTTAAAAAAAAAATAAAAATAATTTTAAAAAATATATCTTAATTTTTAAAAAAATTAAGTTAGTTAACTAGTTTTAACTCTCATTCTTAATTTACATAATTCGATTAAAAGATTATTATATTAAGAACAAGAAGAATAATTTTAATAATGTTTTCATTGCAAAATAATTATAAATTTAAATTATTCTTATAGTATTAAAATACTATTATATTTATGTTATAAATTTTAGAATGGACTAAATTTATATACTTTTTCTTATATACTTTTCATACTATTCTCTAATTAAAATTTAATATGTAGATATTATGTTTAAGAAGTTAATAATTTTAATATATAATTAATAAATAAATCTACAATGTATTAAAACAAATTCACATGATAACTTTTAATTAGAAAATAACACGAAAAGCATATAAGGAAAAGCATATATGTATTTTCCCGACATATATTTCCTTCACTAAATTTTTTTAAATTAATTATAATGGACTAAAATTATTTTATTAAAAATTTAATTTATTTAATTAAAAAAATTTTAAATAATCAAATTATAAAATTATTTTTATTAGATGATTATTTTAAATTAATAAAAATATTTAAATTAATTTTTATAACCTTATGGCAAAAAAATGAAATTAAAAATTCATTTATTACAAAATTCAGAATATAAAGTATTTTATGATATTAATAATTGAAAATAAAATATATCTGTACTTTAATAATATATTGATTTATAATAAATGAATTTTTAATTTCATTTTTTTTCCATAAGGTTATAAAAATTAATTTATAGCCACCAAATTAGTAAGAGACTTTATTCCTCGCTATTTTCAATTTAGCGAAGGAAAAAGAACCTTTAGCAAGGGATATGTCCATTGCTAAATTGTTATTTTCTAACAGTGATTAATGTATTTTTTTAAAATGTGTAATAAATATTATATTATATTCTAAAAATGAACTTACATTTAGAATAAAGATAAAAGACCTTATATTTAAGACAAAATATAATATTAAATATTACAGCTAACGGTTGTTAAGTGAAGTGAAAAGATACTCAGTGTCTCCTAAATTAGGTTTTAAGTTTAAATCTTATAAATGAAAAAAAATCAATTTCGATAGCTTTTATTGATTTGGGCTTTGACTCAACTCAAATTCATATTTAAATTTTAGTATTCTAGATTATTCTATTAAAAAAATAAATCACTTTGTAATATTAGAGAACATTAATAGTTAATGTTTTGACACATAGATTAAAAAATAATTAATTATTGTATATATTGATAAAAATACCCTCATATAATTAATCTATATTATAACTAAAAGAGAGAAAGAGAAAAGAAAATAATAATAATAATAATAATAATAATAATAATAATAATAATAATAATGAATGAGAGCATAATTAGAAAATGAAGTCTTGAAATTTTAAAATAGTAAAAAATTTGGAACAAAATGAAAAATCTAAAATAACAAAAGTTTTGGGATAGGGGGAGTACTATTATACCATATTATTTATATAATTTTTATATTATATCACTTAATGACGTCAAAATATAATTTTAATTTTAATATTGATTTATAATTATTTAGTCCAATTTTAATTTTTTGTTCAAAAAATTATGAAATAATTCTAAGAAAAAAAGAGAACAACTAAATAGGACAGGGAAGATGACAGTCAGAAGAAATGAGAAAGGAAAAAAAAAAGGAAGAATTGAGCATAAAAAGATTTGGATAACTTCAAGAAAAAAAAAGTTTCATCTCCAAAATTTATTTTTCTTTTTTAGTGTAAAGGTAGAAGAAAAACATATGAGACGATACATCAATTTCCACTATTTTTTTCGTTCCCACGCACTTTCCTTTCGGTATCTAAAAAAAGAGAAAATATATGTTCCCTCGTATTTTATTCTCCACTTTTCACTCCTTCTCACTCCACTTTTCCCTCCATCCAAAGCAGGCTGCAAAATTATTTTCCATTTCTGATAGGAACATGATAGTTGTTGCAACTTTATCTTGATGAATTTCAACAATGTGTTTCCGGCTAACTTTTGGGGGACTCTTTTCTGTTTCTTTGTTTTTTTTTCTTTTTTTGGGACTGATCGGGGAGCACCTTGAGGTCTAAATTTTTTTCCAATCATAAATAAATTTTTTTAATTATATTTTATTATATATAAGAATGACCTAATGTTGTGACGGAAAATTCACCAACAAAACAAAAACCTGAATCTCCCAATGAAAGGAAAAAAAAAAAGAAAGAAAGGAAAGACAAATACATGAATCGTAAAGTAAACATATTCTCAAGAGAATAAATTGTAATAAAACTTTTTATAGTGCGGCCTTTAAGTCTAGCTCTTTTGTACTCAAACGTAATTTTTTTTTAAAATATATACTATACCTCATCTAGTTTTTAATATAAGACTTTTTTAACTAAATAATGTGAATTAAAAATGAAAGTTAATGTTAGTTAATTATCATAATTTTTTTAAAAATCATAATATTTTTTTAAAACTATTCTTATTTAGTATATTGTTCTTTTTCTTTGAGATATATTAAATATGAGTATTTTTTTTGAAAATACATAATAAATATTACTTTATATAAGGTAAAAGATCCTATATATAGAATCAGAATAAAAGATTCTATATTTAAAATTGGAGGGAATACAAGACAAGGAACAAAAATTAGAACTAATTAAAGCCGTAGACAAAGTCTTTTGGTGTAAGTGTCATTTGACTTTATCCAACACTAATTTTTTTAATTATATTTTAAGAGCTTATCATTTGATATATTATTGTGGGCATATATATCAGCCCGGCAACTCTCTCGAGCATTCTAAGGTAAATATTTATCTCTAAACCAAACTCTACCGGTCTCTCTTCATTCTCACTTTGTCAAGTCCCAAAAAAAAAAAGCATTTGAAAAAGTTGATGAGAGACATGAAATGAAACGTGTTGACATTATGAAGCAAGGTGATAAAGTTGCGTCATTTTTATTCTTTTTCTTGGTGGAAATTTTGGAAAAGTGTCCTATCACACACAAGTGCTCTTACACTTGTCGCCTACTCGCTTGTGCTTGATTTGTGAATAATTCAATAAAGTTTACACTCTTTAAAAAAAAATATATATATATATATACACATTTAGATATTTTAAAGTTAAAATATTTTTAAAGCATGAAAGAGAAAGGTGTAATATATATATATATAATATATGAGATTCTCTTCCTTTGTTTTTATTAAAGAGAATTTTATTTGTAGTTATTTAACTATTCAAAGGGGAATTTTATTTGTAATTAGAGAATCCAAAGTTGTGGCTTTTTTAGTAGATTTTGAATTTTATCTAATTAGGTAATGCATTTGGTAATGACGGTTCAAAAGGTGATAATTTTTTTTTGTGGCCAGGGTTCAAGAGTTGATAATTAGTAATTTATAAAGAATCAATTTTCACTTTTTGGCCAAAAACTTCTTTTATCATCTATTAGGATGGGTGACACGGTGAAAAGTACTTGTGTGTTCCACCTTTAAAAAATGTAAATTTAATGAATAAATTTAATTGCAAATATTTTTATATCCAAGATAGGAGTATTGAATTTAATATTTTTAACAAATTATATATATCACCTGCAGAGCATATCTAGTGATATATATATATATAGGGGTGTGCAAAACCAAATCGAAATTGAATATCAAACTGAATCAAATTAAGTTCAATCTATTTGGTTTGGTTTATTTGGCTATTTGCTTCAATTTAGTTAATTTTTTTTTTAAAAAACCAGTTATATTGGTTCAATGCAATTTTAATTTTAAAAAAATATAAATAAATCAAACTAACTAAATTTTCTATTTTTTATTTTTATAGATTTTTTAATTTATTATAATGTTATGCTTTTTTTTTATCTTATACAAAATCAAGATTTAATATTTTTAATTTACTTTATAATTTTCTTAATCTTTTTTAATAATAGATTTGGATTTTTTAATGTTATTTTTCAATTTAATATCATGAATATTATTATGAATGGTATTGTAATTAAGGTTAATATTATTTTGGATTTTTTGTATTTTTTATATATGAATATTTTTCAATATTGAAATGGGTATGTGGTTATACAAAAATAAATAAGATACGAAATGACTGTATATGAGGAAAAATCGGAGTAGCACTTATTGAAGATGAAATGGTGAAAAATTGTTTAAGGTGGTTTTGATATGTACAGAGAAGAGGACAGGAGGAGCCAATAAGGAGAGTTGATTAAATGAATTGGAGCCATATTAAAAGACACAGAGGAAGACTAAGAAAGAGAGTTGATCAAATGGATTGGAGTCATATTAAAAGATATAGAGGAAGACTAAGAAAGACACTAATGCTTTGCTTGGCATGGGTGAAAAGAGAGGGGGAGAGAAAAGTAAGGAGGAAAACTGGGCAGAAAACTATATTTTCTCTTGCTTGGCTAAGGAGAAAAAAGTTAGGGGGAGAGAAAAATGAGGGAAAAATAATGTGTGGGTCCCACATGATTTTCCTCTCAACTTTTCTCTCCCAAAATGGAGAGATTTTGGAGAGAAAACTCTCCTTCCAAAATTATCCACCAATATTTTTTTTCACTTTCCCGCTTCTTCTTCATTCGATTTCGCTTCTTCTCGTTCCTCCCATTTTTCTCTCACTTTCTTTCGAAGCTCAAAAAAACAAATTAGATTATTTAATTTGTTATAAATTATATTCTAAAAATAATTAATTGGACAAATAGACTTTTTATTATTTAATTTCTAAAAAAATTAATTTAAATTAGTTAAAGGATGTCAAACATATATTTTTTAATATATATATATATAAGTTATATGTAAATTGATTTATAGTATATTGGTGTAATTTGTATATAATCCTTCACCCAACCAAATTGAAAAATTCTTTATCAATGTTCAACCTCTCCTTCACAACGGCATTTGGATTATTCACATATCATCATTTTCGTGACATGAATTTTCCTCCAAAAATCGTAAGATATTTCCCCATTTTTTTAATTTATTGTCATCATAGAACAATAAATTGATACTCTCAATATCATACCTTCCCCTAAAAGAAATAGAACTAATGATAAATATAGTGAAGAGTTAAGTTTTTTTATTTTTTCAATCAATAACGAGAGAACAAAACCTCAAAATAAAGTTACATGGTAAAATAAATTTTACTTCTCTTATCTTTGTTATGTTGTATTGCTTCTTAATATAATGTTATGCTGTTTCTTAGAGAAAAATATCTATGTTGTTTTTAGATCTAAATATTGATATGTTATATATTTTTAATTTTAGCATTATTTTAAAATTTTTGAAATCAATGTATAAAAAATGATTTTAAAAATTTAATAAAATTAAGATTGGATAAAATAATTTTAAATTAAGATTAAAATTAAAATTAAAATTATATTTGAACTTCATTTATTAATATGATATGAAAATTATGTAAATAATATTGTAGAATAACAAATTTTGTTATATGTAAATATATTCCTAAAAATAATAAGGGTATTATTGTTAATGTAAAATTAATCACTTTTCTCTCCTTCCTGTTTTCTTCTCTCCGTTTTCTTTCTCCTCATTTTCTCTCCTTGGCCAAGCGGAGGGTAAGAGAAGTTATAAAGCGTGACCTCTTGATAAATAATTTATGTGAAGAGATGGTATTTGATAGAGTCTATTGGTATTATATGATCTATGTAACTGACCTCAATTAGTAAGATAAAACTAATATTGTTATTATTGAATATTTTTCAATGTCATTTGAATAAAATATTTGAATGAGCATAATTTTTTTTAATGTTTTGTATGTCTCTATATATATTTTAATATTCTGAAAGATTTTTTATTTTTATTCTCGACTTATGCAATTTGACTTTAATCAAGGGTTCAAACCGAATTGGAAAAACTGAATCTAATTAAAATATTTTGATTTGATTCAGTTTGATTCTCTCAAGTATTTCAATTTGGTTATTTTTTTAATTATCACTTCAGTTTTCGATTTATTCAGATTTTAGACCAAATTGAATAAAAAATAACCAATCGCACACCCCTGCATATATAAATTTCATTCTGAATGAAGATAAAATTCAAGAATTCAATAAGATTAAAATTATATAAATATATATATATATATATTCTATTGAGACGCATCAATATAATGATATTTTCCTTTCGAACGTTTTGTTAATAAAATTACTCATACTACATATAATGGACACGTGACATGGAGATATGATTTTTGTATTTTTCTAAAAATTATCTGGTATATAATCGCCAGGGGCGGACGCAGACTTTGGTTTGAATGGGGACAAAATTTTTATAAATATAAATTTTTATATAATAATTATTATTATTTATAATATTTATTATTAATAATAATTTAAAATAGTTTAATAATATAAGATAACGGTTAATGACTCATTTTTTCACATTTTCTCTTGATTACAATAAAGAAACCTGATATATTACTTTATAATCCTATTACTTAGACTCATTAGATTAGTGAATTTTGGAGAATGACGGGTCTACTTCTAAGAGGTTCTTTGAGTGTAAAGCTAACATATTAATGTGTTGAAAAAATTATATGGGTGAGAGGGACTAAACTACACACTTTTATGTAATGTATAGGCTTCATCATAAAAAATTTAAAAAAAAAAAAATTGGAGGGGCTTGGGTCCGTCCCTGATAATCGCTATTTTGAATTTTGTGTTAGATCCTAGACTGGGAAACCTCGGTGTATTATTTTCATAGGGTTTAAAATATAAAATATACGAGGACCAACCATCATTGGATAGAGATATAATATTTGAATATATATATATATATATATATAAACGCACAAACACATGGTTGAAAGTATAGAATATTATATCCCATTTCAAATCATCTGTAAAGCTTGTCTACTTGAAATATGGTGACCAACTGTATTATATTATATATTATAAGATGGAGAATATTTCGAATAGTGAGAATATATACACCTGTTTATCAGCCTACATATATTCGTCCTTCCAAGTTCATTTTCAGTTACACCAAAATTCCATCATCCTAACATTTAATCTATTCCTACCTTAATTATTATCCATTAATTAATACATATACATTAATCAAACCATCCATTATTTCTACACTCTCAAATTGACACGTCCGTTTATACCTACCTATTCTTGATTCATAAATATCATGAAACAATTGCTAAGTATCAATTTAATATATCGCCAAAAAAATATTAATCTAATAGCTATAAAATGTAGATTCATAAAAAAACAAATTTTTGAACTTTTTTGTTGATGTGAGAAATTTGTTGGTAAGTAATTTGTTACTATTTATGTAAAATTCTTTAAATCATAAAGTCTTGAAATTTAATACACCTAAATTTTTTCTTTTTAAAAAAGAGTATTAATTTAATATTCCCTTGGTTGTTTTTTTTAAGATAATTTTAATTCAATCACACATATTAAGAAGGTGGTTAAAATTAGTTAAAAATCCTATTTTTTTTAAATTTACTAAATATTCCAAGATCACATATTTAAAAAAAAACTCGTAAATGTTTCTTTTTTTTTTTTAAAGAATCTTATATTAAAAAATAAAAATTTCTAAAAAGAATCTTATGAAAAATAAGTAGTAAAGAAGTGATTTAATATGGAAAAAAAATAGTAATTTAATATAACTAGATCAACAAAAGATGGAGACACCTGTCTGTGTGACCCATTCAACTCTATGGAAGAACAAAGGGTCAAAATAGGAAAGCAACTTTGAGTGAAGAGACTGCCTTTGGCAAACCCAAAAGCCCTTTTAGTGGGAAAGAGGACAGAAAATGAGAGGCACTATCTCTATAACTGTTCCTCCATCAATCATTACTGGACACCTATAAAGCCCTTAACTTAACCCAACCCTACTTTCTCTTCCGCCCACTTGTTTTTTTCTTAAACACACCTGGAGAAAAAGAAAACACAGATACTCTTTAATTTTTTTAAATAAAAATAATTTTTTTCAAAAATAATATTAATGCGAAATAGAGAATGAATTTCATGGACGGACGGATGGCTTACCTTCTGGGGATTGTTTGTTGATTCTCTTACTCATATATATATATATATATGTAAAAAAGAATTATTATTTGGTCCGGTGTCCTACTTCAGACCGTCTAATGAACTATGCTAATTAATTAATTATAAATGAATAAATGATATTGACTTGTTTTTAATTAATACTAAGTATTATATATACATGTTAATCAGTTAATTAGACGTATATTTATTTTTTTGTTCGGACTAAATTTTTTTCTTTTGATGGTTTTAGAGATATTCTTCTTTATATTGATTTGATTCATTAAATTAAAATATTTTATTTCAGGATAATTTTTAGAGAAATCAAAGTAAAATTTATTAAAAACATCTATCATGTATGGATTTATTTGAGGTGTATATTTTATTCTCGTAGAATGTGAGTAGAAATGGATGAAAAATAGAAAGAAAAATACTAAAAGTTGATAAAGGAATGGAAATTTTGAGAATAATGTTGTATTTATATTTTTTCGGTAACAATAATTTTGTGTATATTATTGATATTGAGCTTTCATCTCACTTTCATTTCCGATTTGTAAAGAAGGAGTTACAAATAAGGATATGAAAAAAGGTGATAACTCTTTTTGTTGAGATTGAATTCTCTTCTCAAAATATCATCGTCACTCTTTATTCTTACAATTAATTATTAACCAATACATCCATGCCATTTAAAAATTAAGTTGATATTTATTATATGTAATAATTCGACAAGAATTTCGGGTAGATTATGCACTTAAAAATATACGAGTAACTACTAATTAACAATAAACCAACGAGAAGCAATAATATAAACATGTCGTGTATAATTAATTTTTAATTGATTTTCACCATCATGGCATCCATCAACACATTTACACATGAGTATTCTTTAATTATTTATTAAATATCTTTAAAATAAATATAAAAAAACTGTTTTATAAAGTCAATTGAATGCGTAATGTATATGTGTCATCATGATAAGGGACAAATAAACCAATTTAAATTCGGATGGTGTTACCAATGGCAACACCTTAATTGATCTCTTGCTTCTTTAAAAGTTTTCTTTTTTTAATTTTTTTCATGTTTCGTTTTCAATCATGATACTGAAGCCCTACAAAAAGAATCATCGCCACAATAAAAAACTCCACCCAAAAAAAAAAAAAAAACTACTCAAGTGAAGCACTAGAAGCAAATCTCCACATCACCAATCTATGCTATCTAACTCAACAGATAAGGGACTGTATCACTTTATTAAATGGTTTCATGTTGAATACTTGTTAGAAAAGTTTTATTTCTCCTGTGGTTATATTTCAGTTCAACATAATTAATCGGAGTCCAATATAATTTTTAAACAATGGGTGGATTAAATTAAAAAAAGAAAAATCTGTAGATGAATAAAGCATTTGCCATAAAGTAACGCTTCCCAGCATGGTCAAAATACTGCAATAATAGACCACACAAATTGAAATATATTAATATATTACGCTGACACAAACTTTGAGGACAAGTGGAGATAAACATGAGATCTGATATTCTCCCAATTCAATGCTATATATAAAATTTTTTATCTTCATTCTAAATATAAGATCTTTTACAATATATAAGATAATATTTATTATATATTTTTAAAAAATATCTCTATTTAATGTATTTAAAGAGAAATAAAAATATATTAAATAAGGGTAGTTTTAGAAAAATATTGAAATTTTCAGAGAAATCAAGGTGATTAATTAGTTTTAATTTTAATTCTTAATCTGCGTTAAATTAATCTTATATTAATTAGTAAAGGGAGTATATATATATATATATACACAGGGTCCTCCACCGCTGTGATTATTACTATTATCATTATTGAGTTTTTGTTGTTGTCAAACTTTAAAATCCTCGATACCTTTCCTCTGTACAGCAAAAGACAAGGAATCTCTCAAATCCCCAGTTTATATGTGGCCAAGTTAAATGCAACCATGGAAATAATACTCATACATCACCCCTTGAACAGCGCAATTGTTCATGTATTCTACTTCTAATTTTTTCTTATTCAGATCATCAGATGCCATCACGTACAGTAACTCAACTATGATGCACGATGTCTAGCCAGTAAATTACACAGTTATATATATATATATATATTCAGAACATTAAATTAAAATATTAATAGTCATGTCTGTATAATTAATCATGTACGTTAGCAAACATTATAGACTAAATTATAATTTGTATATAAATAAAGATTATAAATTTTGAGACCCTTGCTAATAATTATGGGAGTCACAACAGTAACACACAACACAGTAGGAGGTGGTTGTGTTGCAGGTCAAGACTCTATATATATATTTACATATATGTTGTTCTTATCGCTCTCACCCTCGTCCTCGTCTCGTCTGCTTCTCGTGCCTTCCTCACTTTATATGTCTCTCGATACCTCTTCTCTCGTGTGATTTTCTTCTCTTCTTCTTCATATTCTTCTTCTATATTAGCTATCACTTTTAGTTCTTCGCATTTACATAACCAAGTATCCGTATATTGATCACCGTAATCTGAATCTCGATAGTTTTCTCTGAGATGATGCCCCCACATGAGCAAGAAACCACCACAGTTGCTACTGTCATGCCCAACATGCAGATTCAGACGGTCGTGAACTGGCCGGAGAATGGTTCAGTCCACGCCGAACCCCCGGTTTCCGCCAGTAATGGTGGAGAACCCGGCTTCGACACGGCCATTTCCGTCCATGATCAACGCCAAACAACTCCGCGAGTTTCAATTATACACCAATCCTTGCGTCCCGTCACTCTCAAAGTACTCCTTCTTTCCTGCATACATACACAGTTTCTGGTTACAAAACAAATATTGATGCTTTAAAAATAGCACTGTGTTTCATCCATCTTTATATTGATAATCATATTAGCATGTATCCATGTCTAATTTGATTTTCTAACGTTGTAATGTTCTTTGAATGCCTTATGTAGTTCGAAGACTTCTCCTACAGTGTAACAATCCCACGCAAGAAGACTGGTTGTGTCTCTGTTTCTTCTCAAGAGCCGAAGCTTACACGGACGATACTCAACGGCGTGACGGGGGTTGTTCGGCCCGGCGAGCTGATGGCAATGCTGGGTCCATCCGGCAGCCGGAAGACGACGCTGCTCACAGCCCTCGCCGGCCGGCTCGTCGGAAAAGTCTCCGGCTCTATAACATACAATGGTCAACCCTTCTCTGGCTCCATGAAGCGCCGGACCGGGTTCGTCACACAAGATGACGTTCTCTACCCGCACCTCACAGTCCTCGAGACGCTCACTTGTGCTGCTTTGCTAAGACTTCCCAAGAGTCTCACCAGAGAAGAGAAAATGGAGCAAGCTGAGACCGTCATGGCGGAGCTCGGCCTAACAAGATGCCGTAACAACCCAATCGGAGGCGGAGCCAGCTTGGTTAGGGGGGTTTCTGGAGGAGAGCGAAAGCGGGTTAGTATCGGGCAGGAGATGCTGGTGAACCCGAGTCTATTGTTACTGGACGAGCCAACCTCAGGGCTGGACTCTACGACAGCACAACGCATTGTGGCGATGCTCAGGGAGCTGGCGCACGGTGGCCGGACGGTGGTGACAACGATTCATCAGCCTTCGAGCCGGTTGTACAGAATGTTCGACAAGGTGGTGGTATTATCGGACGGCCACCCGATTTACAGCGGCAAGTCGGCTCGGGTTATGGAGTACCTTGGTTCCATCGGTTTTGTGCCCGCATTCAACTTCGTGAACCCGGCAGATTTTCTTCTTGACTTGGCTAATGGTAAGTGATTTGATCTAAAGTTCGTGGCCACTCTGCAGATATGAATTACATTATTTAGATCATAATCGAATTGAGTTAGTGATAAAGATCTCAAGTCCAAACTTTAAAATTTTAAATTATACCATTTTTTAAGAGATGTTTAAATTTTATGATATTCTCTAATTATGGTATCTAGCACAAAGGAAATAAGATTTTTTTTTAGGGTAAGATTGAAATAAAAGCTTAAAAAATATATTTTAAAATTAAGAGCATTTTGTTTATATTTCAACCTTAGGTGAAGTTATATATACTTTTCTGATAGAAAGACTTTTGTGATTTAAACAGTTCGTTTTTAGAAAAAAAAAATTTACCGGATTCTGGTCGTTGTCGCTTTTATTGTAAAGAAAGGAGTTTTGGTAATTTAAATATTTTTAAGAGAAGAGAAATTAATTTTGTTATACAAAAAGAAGAGATAATAATTTACTCATAATTAATAAAATTTAATTTAATGATATTAAAGTCATCTTTAAGACATCAAATTCAAGTCATACTTAATTTGGTAAAAAAGCAAAACAAAATATTTAGAATAGTTAGTTGTTTTGACACATTTTTAATGAATTTTTATAATTTCTTTTTGAATGGTTAAATTCAGAATAATTTTTAGGTATATACTTTGCATAAAAATAAGCGTAAGAAACTAATAAAAATTTATTTTTTATTTAAAGAAACAGATAAATTTGAAGATTTTGTTCATGTCAACTTCAGAAATTAAAATTGAGCCACAAACACCAAACACAAATTTAGAGTTGTGTTACACTTGGTGATTATTAGTTGAAGGTTCCTTTTCAAAATTAATAATGGAGGTGCAAAAGGGTTTTGGATTTTCTCTATTCCCATGAACTTATTTTCAAGGTGGCAACAGCTAATGGGTCATTACAAGCAGTAAATTGATTAGACAAACAAAATCCCGCTTTGGTCTATTTCTTTGACATGTGAGTTCTTTTAATTTCCATACATATAAGGCATATATGGATCAACAGTTTTTGGAAAAACCAAAAAAAAAAAAATTATGTAATAAATGTTAAACTTTTCCCAAAAGGTCTTATTCACATGATCACCACATAAAGGTTTGTGTAAGATAGGTATGTGTTTGGAATTAGATAGTTTCTTTTTCCTAGTCTTTTTTTGCTTCCATTTTCCCCCACAAATCCTAATGAAGTTAGTTAAGATGGGCTATTTTTTTTTTCGTCCATATAATTAAGTGCTGATTAACATTCTAATTCTTGACATTCTATGAAAGTGCAGGCATAGTTGCTGATGTTAAACAGGATGATCAAACAGATTTACATGGCACATTAGACCACCATAAGGATCAAGCGTCAGTCAAACAGTCCCTAGTTTCATCCTGGAAGAAGATTATATATCCTTCTCTCAAACAAGAGATTCAACAAAGCAATAGAGACCTAGCAGCTCTAACATCGGGAACCCCAAGAAGTAAGCGAAATTCTCTTACTCTCTTGGTCTTAATATTTAGCGAAAGAAAAGCATTTTATCCCGTAAACTAAGGTATAATTACAATGTAAGTTGTAAGCAGACTCAGTTTTAGGATGATAAAATGTATTTTCAACTTTCTTTTATATTCTATGTTATTATAGTATTGAAGATAGCTTAGATAAGAGCATATTGATATGATTATTAATATGTGTGGCTGGCAGGTTCAGAGAATCAATGGAACACCAGTTGGTGGGAGCAGTTCAGGGTGCTTCTGAAGAGAGGTTTAAAAGAGAGAAGGCATGAATCCTATTCAGGATTAAGGATTTTCCAAGTCTTGTCTGTCTCTTTTCTCTCTGGACTTCTCTGGTGGCATTCTGATCCCTCAAACATTCAAGATCAGGTATTACATTTGGAAGTTTATAAAACCTTGTACTCACACATTGTCTAGCTTTAAAAATATAGATAAGATTTTAAGTAATATTATCTGTTCGTTCTAACAGATTTTCCAATAAAAGATACAATGTGAAGAAACTTTGTTGAAAAACTCAATCATGTGTTACCAACTTGAAACAAGTATTTACTTACGTTTCTCTAGAACATCTGACAGCAAAAATCTAAAAAGTTCAACCAAGTTCTGTCCTCAAGTATTACATTTTTGACAGTTTTTAGTTGGGGAAAATTGTATCTAGTGTGTGAGGAGGGTCTAATCCCCATTAGAATAATTCTGTAAATAAAAAGAGGATTTCTGTATGAATAAAAACTAGAGCAAAAGAAGTATATGTTGAGAAAATCCTGAGAGGAACATGCATTTCAGTCAAATTTGAAATTAGCAAAATGCACCTTTTTTTTCCCTTGAGCAACTTCTAACAGTGTCACTTTTACACTTGTAACAGGTGGGCCTGCTCTTCTTCTTCTCCATCTTCTGGGGTTTCTTCCCTCTATTCAATGCCATATTAGCATTCCCTCTAGAGAGGCCAATGCTATCAAAAGAGAGATCATCAGGAATGTACCATCTCTCCTCCTACTACATAGCCAGAATGATTGGAGACTTACCAATGGAGCTAGTGCTTCCCACTGTCTTTGTAACCATAGCCTATTGGATGGGAGGCCTCAAGCCTTCTATTCTCACCTTTGTGTTAACCCTCTTGATCATCCTCTTCAATGTCCTAGTCTCCCAAGGCATAGGCCTAGCCCTTGGAGCCATTCTAATGGATGTGAAGCAAGCCACAACTTTGGCTTCTGTGACCATGCTTGTGTTTTTGTTAGCTGGTGGTTATTACATTCAGAAAATGCCTTCTTTCATATCTTGGCTTAAGTACTTCTCATTTAGTCACTATTGCTATGAACTTTTGGTGGGAGTGCAATATTCAAAAGACCAAGTTTATGTGTGTGGCCCAGGGCTACGTTGTAGGGTAGTGGATTTTCCTGCCATAAAGTGTTTGGATGTTGATAACTTGTGGGGGGATGTGGCTGTATTGACTGTAATGTTTATTGGATACAGGATTGTGGCTTATTTAGCTTTGAGGATGAGGCAGCCTCTCTGACTAAATAGGTTTCATTTTAGATGAGATGAGAGAGTATATTGTTTAGTACTTTTTGTTGTTTCAATTTGGATGCTAAGTTCAAGTGTTAATTTGATTTAATTGTTTTATGGCATATATCTTAATTACATCCTTGTGACTAATTGGCTCTTGTGCAAATATATGAAGTTACTTTAGATGCAACATAAGAAAAAATAAAAAGAAACTTGGAGCTAATAGAAGCAAGTGGGCAGATCTTTTTTTTTTTTGGTATTTTGTCATTAAAAATTTTCTTACTAGGTAGTATTTAGAATGAGAAGTCTCTGTGGACACCGGAATAGTTCAGACATTATATACAAAATTCAAATGAGACCAACCTTTTAACAATTTTCTCATACTATAACTATATAACAAAGCCACTAATTGTGGTCTAATATTGAAGTATGTAGGTAGTGAACTATAAATTAATACATAAAATTTTGCAAGGTTCTACAAACCTCTATGCTCTCAAAATTATGTGAATATTGAATAGGAGAGGCATCCCCATTGTTAAATAGACCACTACTGGTTTATGTACAACTCTTGTTTAGCTATGGAGTAGCATCCAATGAGATTGGTCGGTTCTATGATAAACTGTTCATGAAATGTACCCATTCGCGTGCTAGAAACATCAATTCCAAGATCTTTGAAGTTTGGCAAGCCCTCTACTTGAATGCCATCTCCACATATTAGGAACTGATTACCAATAATAAAGGATCCTGATACCCTAATTGCAACTCCATCTTCACCATGGGCACGGCATTGAAGCTTTTCAACGACATGCACCAGCTTGTCAGGAGGCCAGTCACCAATTAATGTATTTCGGATACTTGACAGTTCTGTAAATATATTGTTTGGACCAACGTATTGTTTCCCAGAGAAACTGCAATACGTAGAAGATAATACTGATGACATAGAAAGCTTTAAGAACTATATAAGATTTTTGAGCTTTAAGAACTATATAAGATTTTTGCCCATTCTTGATATTTTACACTGGTTAACCATATAATTAATTATTCTGTGAGTCTTAGACCATACCCCCAACTAAGCAAACTAAGCATGTCATCATTCCACACCAAGGAATGATAAAAATGTAAGGCTCATACCATGGAAATTTCAAATAACAGTGTTTCAGTCATTAGTGTTAACAGAGTTCAGTTTCAAACATATCTGCTGTATTAAAATCTAAGTACTCTTTCTGTCTTTCATTTCAAGTAAGTTTCGTGGGGTGATTTATTTCAAATTATATATATATCTAAACAAGCGCAACATGTTACAGAAGATACATACATATATATATATATATTTAAGCAGAATCAAGGCATTAGATGTAGCCCACACCTGAAAGTTGAACTTTCATTATATAAGCTCCTAGTATGATGCCAGATATCATCGGGTCCATCAAATAGTAAGTAATAATGAATTGTGAAGATCTGAAAGACAAAAACAAGGTAAGACACTTATTGACAGCAAGCATAGAATTTTTTTTTGGGGGCCACAACAATAAGCATAGATTGAAAACTCTCTAAATACTCAAAAAAATCCATCCAATTTAAAATCAATTTATCCTTTGAATGAAGGAATTAGCATTTTCATAGTAAATAACGAAATGTGGAGGTGAAGAGCTTCTCAAATTATTTAGTCATAGTTTGCTATAATTAAGCCTAAAGCAAATAATTCAGGCCCCAGAGTAAAAAAAAAAGTATCATAATAGTTTTGTTTGACAGAAACTAACTGAAGTGAAGTGCACAATTAATGCTCCAAGGACCTCCCATTGCTTGTATTTAGTTGATCTCACAAATAACTTAGGAAAATAAGCACACAAAAACTTTAATATAACAGGTAAAAAAATGGCACCTACTTACATCAGCCAAATCCTTCATTCGTTGTGTTGGATCAAAAACACTCCGAACATATCCTGCTAAATCTATGTTGGCATTCTCATACTTCGTGATAAAGGGGTGCAAAAGCAGCTGCAGTTGAAACAATACAAATTAATCAAGTTCTGAACATCGTGACTGTATTTAATGGAATGCTTGAAGACAGGATTAATTTAGTAAGTTGTGTAGTGATCAGAATAGACACGCACTATATGATATATATATATATATATATATGTACTTTCTACTAGGCATAAATGTGAATGATCATTAGAAGTGCTAAATCACAGGAAATAAATGTGTACAGTAGTAGGTAGAAAAACCAGCAAGGTCATGGAATCCCAAACCATAGACACCAGACACTACGATTACAACAAAACAAGGAACCAGCAGTTTTCTCACCTGCTCGGCTGTTGGCCTGGCATCTGGATCCTTCTGTAAGCAAGCACCAACAAAGGAGTTGAATTCAGGTGAAAACTTATGTTTTGATGGCGATGGCGATGGATCTTCTAGAATCTGTCACAAAAAAAGGGTAGTGTATGTATGCATATCACTTGAAAAAAATTGATAATCATCTTGGATCAGACATTTATAGAGTTATTGATCAAGTTCAGTGCTATAAGCCAGCAATTCCATTAAATTCTGGTTTCATGGGTAAAGAAGTCTGACTTTTAACAAGAGGAAAAACTCAGTAAATATTGTAAACAATAAATTTTTAATCCAATCACTATTTCTTAGTGCTTAATCATTGGTAATCCATAAGGAAACTTCTTGCTTATATATTATTTTTTCACTAGGAAAAAAAATAGTTACCCCATCAAACAAGGGACATGTCTTTAAAACTAAATAATATATGATTAGCAAGGTTAGGACTATCATCTAACAATCACAACCTAACAGGTAGATAACAGTGAACTGACATGAGAATACCACCAGTGCAGAGATCAAATTCTTTTTTTTTTTTTCTTTATAAGGAGAGATCAAATTCATGTTAATGCCTGATTGTCTGAGACATTGCAGGGCAATAAAAAAGGAATTGTTAAATAGCTCCGGAGAAGTAGTTGCCCTGAGCAAATAATATACTCATGCATATCATGTGAGAATATATTCATTTATAAGAAGCATATGACATTGTAGCCAAACCAAATTAAATATCCTCTGCTCTCCTCTGTGTGATTGAGGCTTCGTGATTCATATGAGAAAGTCCTTATGCAAATGACAGGCAAAAGTCAAGCCAAAATGTTCTTAATTCTAAGCAATACTGGGAGACAACATGTACAACGATTCAAACAAAAAAGAAACAAATAAGAACAATAAGCATTGGCATTCACCTGCAACATAAGATTTACGGGACCTTCATTAGCTGTATATGGGAATTCTCCTGTTCCACACTCAAGAAGAGCAAGACCAAGGCTCCATATATCAGCAGGAAAAGAATAGCTATCATTTCGAATTCGCTCAGGTGACATGTATGTAACAGTTCCAACAAACGTAGCACACTGGAAAATTACACCCATTGACAAATGAACATAAGCTCCATAACTTAGTAGTAGTCACAACGAACACAGAAGTTAGGTTTTGCTTACACATTTCAAGGAAGCAATAAACAACAGAAACAAAGAATGATATAATATCAGAACTAACCATTGCCACTGAATTCTCTAAGCCAGCACTAATACCAAAATCAGTAATTTTGGGTTCCCCCTTCAGATTTACAAGTAAATTGGCTGGCTTTATGTCTCTGTGAACTAAATGTCTGACTCCATGCAGATAGCTTAGCCCCTTCCAGAAGATAAAAGACGAAGTATCACAGTAGTTAGTGTTTTTATATTCTATAAAGAAAAGTTTGAAATAGAACAATAGCAGTAGCAGCCTTATCCCACTAAGTGAGGTAGAAGTTTGAAATGGAAACATAAGCAGATTTTCCTTACATGTAGGAGCTTCTGAAACATGGCTGAAAGAATAGGTTCAGGTATTCTTCTATGCATTGCTAAGATATCTGCAAGCGATCCTCCATCCATGTACTCCAAAGCTATGCTTATCTGTCCAGAGTCAGGAGTGTAGAATGCCCCATGGAATTCAACAAGACCTTGGTAACAAGGTGCTTCACATAATGTCCTTATTTCAGTAAGAAGTTGCTGCCTTTTTTCCTAATTGACACGAAGAAACATAATCATTAGACAATTAAAGCATTGTAGTATCCCTAATTCAATTAATCAAAAGATATTGCTATTGTAGCATCCCTAACAGACCAGGAATTTATTACTCATGAAATAACAAAAGATAGTGTTTTGACAAACAGATAATATATCCAGCAAATACTAAAGAAAAATGCTTCACGGCCAGTCATAAATGCAAATTTCCTAGACAAACCCTCTGATGCATAAGATAACTTAAATATTGTACATACTACATAGTAATTATGGCATGGCGCCACAAGAATACCTTCTCAAAGATATTGATTTTCTTCAATGCTATAATTCTGTGTGTTGGTATATGTATAGCTCTCTGCACAATACTACTGGCACCACTACCTATTGCTCCAAATATTCTCATCTCATGGGAAGCACATCTATATGTTTTTTCGCTTTGATCAGTTTCATCTATAGATCGAGATGTGCACTTTTGCAGTCCAAGTTCGTTGATATTGTACACCCCATATGATCTGCTCAACAAGTTAACAGTTCCACCATCTGATAACTAATTCATCAATTAAAATCAAAGAAAATTGAGCATTAGAAATACTCACTATACAAGTTTTATATATTGTTATGCTCCTCAATAGCAAGTGAACATATATATATATATATAGAGCACACAGACACAGAAAGAGACTTACTGTGTATGAATCACAAGGGTCCAAGGTTGAACCAGTCGAGAAGCCCTTCTCAGCATCAAATAAAGGGGCAAGTTTTTTTCTCAATTCCTCCAACCCAGCCATAGTTAAGGCTTTATGGGTATTCGCATTCAAAATTGAATGGGTTTTGAAAAAGAAACAAACCTTGAAGCCTGATGAAATCAGATAGCCTGTTGAGTGTTGAATATAACTTGAAATTAAAATCTCGGTGAGCAAACAGGGAAAAAAATAAAATTCAATCTGCAATTGAAAAATTATGTATTTTACGAAATGGAATAAGAATGTGTTGTTGACTAAAATAGAAAAGAATATGCTAGTTAAGGTAATGGGTTCAAACATGCTTCATATGCAAATGAAAACTGGCAGAGTTGCAAAACTAGTGGATAGCATTGTCAAACAGACAGGACCAGAAATAAACAAGCCAGGTCAAGCTAGCCCCTTTGGTAAACATGCTATCTATCTGTTAATCTGTCATTAATTCAAGTATGATTTTTCATTTAGATTTACCTCTCTGTATCACTTATGTGTTTGAGACGGTGGTCACGCCCATTTATGAAGAAATGAATGTTGTTTGCCTGAAATTTGAAGGTAAATATCAGCGGAATTAGATATGAGAACTCAGAAAAGGAAGACATGTTTTTGTTATTGATTCTTGATAGGTGAGAACTATGACATCAATTTTTTTTGGCTTTAAGTATTGGATGGAAATCTTTTTTTCCCCGGCCAGGGATGGAAAGTTAAAACAGAGTGACTGCGCATCCTCAATTTTTCTTACCTGGAGAATTGGAGGAAGTTGCGTTATGAGTTCTAGGGTATCTCCATGATGCCCAACACACAGTGACCTGAAACAATTTCTACTACGCTGCTGAATCACTCTGTGCCATTTCTAGATCCTTAAACACTATAATCTATAAATTGACAATCTAAAATATGTATATTCACCTCCCTAATATAAAACAGGAACATTATTTGTAATTCAATACCTTCAGTAAGTTGGAAATCTAAGATTTTATGAAACAATGCCTCGTCAATCGTGCTTGTGTCCCTCTGATTCAGTGAAGCACTCTTAAAAGAATTGAGTAGTGCTAGAAATAAAAACTCAGCCAGCATTACAAAAGAACAGGAACATCAGATATCTAAAACGGGATTGAAAGTGTAGATGAATTGGGAACATACCCGCAATTACAATCAAAGACCTTAAGGAAAAAGAAAAGCCATATGCTATCAACTAAAAGTGCCATGTCGCAAAAGGAGAAAGAAGAAAATGAGGGATTGTATGCATATAGGTCAAGAATCCATTATAAATGGCACATAACATCAACAATTCAACGCCAAAAAAGTGTGCTTACCAGGAGGAAGAAAAAAAGCAGCAGAGAAAGGACCTGGTGCGGGATTCCCCAACCTAGACGGTGGCTAGCGGTGGCAAGACGACTCGACACAGGGAGACAAGTGGCAGACTGTTCGGTGGGGTGGGTGGCCAAATAATAATAGGTTAAACTTCTTTTTAGTTTTTGGGACAATTAAACTTTTACTCCTCATAGTTTCAGTGACTTTTGAATTTACTCATTATACTTTAATTTTTTTTAAATGAATCCTTAAAGTTTACAATGTTTATCCCGTTATTCCCTCAAATTTCATATATTGGTACAAGGACCAACACATGGCACTGATGCTGTTAATTTTGTTGAGGTAGCCAGTTATGTGTACACATGGAAATTGACATGGATCATTGCATGCGACACCTTGGACATTGAGGACACGTCAGGCATGAAACCGTGAAGTATTTTCCTCGTTCGTCTTCTTTACTGCTACTCATATCGCAATGCAGCGTTATTTAAAATCCCTCACCACCTCACAATTATACCTTTAACTGCAAGTGCAAGGCCGCCATCTCCATCTTCTCTTTCTCCTTCCTTTTTTACCTATTCAAGTCTTCCAACTCATCGCTCTCTCTCTCTCTCTCTTGCTCTGATCTTTTAGCAAAGTTTCTTTCGAAGCTTCTTCTTTCTTTCTTAGTTTCAAGTTTTTTTTCTAAAAGTTCTGAGTGGGAAGAGAATTTGTGGTCTGTGGTTTGGAGTGCCTCTTTCTTTCTTTCTCCATTTCTTGTGGTCTAAGTTCCATGAACATATATTTTGGTGTTGATATACAATTCAAAAGTAAGTTTGTACAAAGTTCGTATCCTTTTTATAGTCCTTCGAAATCTTCAAAAGATTTTTCTTTATGTGCTAAGATTTTATGTTAGTTTAGGATAAATAGTCAAAAGAAGAAAAACTGGGGATGCTTGTATTTTTATTTTGCTGATATATATATATATATATAATTTATGCAAGGAAACAAATCTGGTGATATTATGTAGTAATCCGCTAATTAACAATTGCTGTATGAAACTCTACTTTCTGGTGGGGCATCTTTGCTTTTTCCTTTTCCTGCGATACTTGTAGAAAATCATCATTCTCTATCCTACTTGTCCCTGCACCTCATAGTCTGTATTACACTGCTGTTCTTGAAGTCCTCCATATCATGTGGTTGATTATTCTTCCTCAAATCCTGTAGTTGATTATGTTAGGAAACTCAAGCCACAAATGGTCATGGTCTCTAGCTCCTAATTAAGTTTGCTTGCCTCTGTCTCTCTGTCTATGTTTGTGTATGATATTATATTTTATTGTCCTATACTACTTGACTTAGAGCATTTTATTAACCTCTATCTTCTGCTCTAAAAAGCAGATAGACAGAATATCTTCTTATACTACTGAATTGAAGCAAATAGAGATCCTTTTGATGGACAATAGAAGAATAGGAGAAATGCACTTAGAACCGTGTATTTGAAAATATGACCTTATACTAGAACTCATGGAATTTCTTCATTTTATATTTTATTTAAGTTATTTGTATTATTAAAATAACATTTTTGGTCTTCACAATACATAATCTTATTGATTCATGCCCCAATAAGATTAGAACTACATATATAATATCACACACCACACTTGTTTTCTCTTCATAATAATGTAACTTGTTCAACTTTTGGATTTTATAATATATATATATATATCAGCAAAAAAAGAAAACAAGCCTACCCCACCTTGTCTTCTTTTGCTCACTCAAACAGTCATTTCATGGCTGGTGTGTGAGAGTTAAGGGTTACGAAAAGAAATGTTTAAGTGGTGGTAAAGCTAGTGATGGGATTCTCTATTTAGGCAAGTTTCATGATTAGATTATTAATAATTGGGTAATTTGTAGTTGCTTTGTCAATGGAAGGTTGTAGGCTACTTCTTTTTTACTTTGATGCAGTTGGGCATTTTATGAATCAAGATGTCATCCTTTTCCTTTCTGAACACACCAACACCTTAGTATTTTAAAGGAGCTATGAGAGGATCATGGAAGGCAATCTTCATTCATCACCTTCTGTTCAAATCATTGCCCAAATATCATTATGTGGTCAAGGATAAATTTATACACAAATATGCAAACATAAAATTACCACAAATTAAGAAAGAAAGAAGCTCAGAGAGAAACGTTGTTGAAAGATCAGAGTGTTAGGAGACTTAAATAGGAAAGAGAGCAGGGAGAGAGAAAGATGGAGATGCAGCATTGCACTTATAGTTACAATAAAAGGTGTTATTGTGGGGTGATGGGGTGTTTATCACTTGTATCGATGCATATACACGATGAGCTGCGATGCCAGCATCAACAGGAGAAGGTGAGGGAGGAAATTCCATTATGGTACAATGCCTGACCTGTTTTCAAGTGTAACCTTCCATGTGTTGGTCCCATGTCCTCTACATTAATCCATGTAATCTTTCATGGGTATACCTAATTGGCCACCTTAGCAAAACTAATGGTTTTAGTGCAATGTGTTGGTCCCTACATCATATGTGAAACTTGAGGGACTGACGGTCTAAACTATGTAAATTTTAAGGATTTATTTAAAAAAAATTAAAATATGGGGACTAAAGTTAAAACTCAATGAAACTATAAGGACTAAATGTTTGATTTTTTCTTTATTTTTTTTATTTCACTAACTGTTGCAGTATTATTATCATTATCACCACCATCATCATTAGTATTATTATTCATCCCTCTAATCTTTTTTTATAATTTTTTTTACTATAACCACACAAATTAAGATGGTGGTTAAACTTAGTTAGAAATATTAAATTTATAAAAAATTATTATAATATTTCTAAACTACCGTTAATAAAAATTATTAACAACTATCTAACATTAGAAAACAAAAATTAAAATTATTAAGAACATTTATTAAAATCACATATTAGTATTTTATTAAATTTTGAAAAAATTCTTATATTAAAAAATGAAAGGAATTATTATTATGATGTTGGTTCAGCAGGGTAAGGAAGAGAAGGGTGAGGTAGGAAGTTTAATGTTATCTTGGTTCGTTTAATTGGAGGGAAAAGTAGTAAAGTTAATAACAAATGAACTATTATACTTACATATAACAAATTTAAATTCTTTTATTCTATTTTCTACCTTTTTTAAAAATTATAGTACAATGCATTATTTTTTAACTTTAAAAATATCAAAATTTTCTCCTTGTTACACAAATCTCATTTATTATTTATTATAAATTTCATTATTAATCTCTTTTTTTTTAAAAAATATTTGATTATTTTTATTGTGTAACCTCACTATAAAAGTTAAGTTCAATGAATGCAAGCGAGTTTCTGAAAAAGCAGTGTGAAGAAGACGCACAATGCATAATTTTATTACAAGGAAGATAAGGGCACTACTGAAATTAAATAAAATAATATGATCATTTTGGTTATAATGAAATTGAGCTCCAACAATCTCCCTCTTTTGAGGGGAGGGGAGGAATTCAATATTTGCATCCTAGCTACTTCTGGATGAAGTCATTATGATATTTAATCCTTTGGGAAAAAAATGTCATCTTTATTAATCTTGTAAGATGTGTCAGCAACTCATTTCTTTTAATCTAAGTTTTTCAGAGAATAATTATATATACATATACACACATATAACAAAATATATTTTTTATAAGTTATAAATAGTACGATTCATTTTAAATTTCACACAACACATAAAAAATGTATCTCTTATACCCACACATATATAATTTATAGTAAGCTGTACTATTCATTCACTTGATGACGTGCAGATTATTTCTCCAGATTCGTACAATGGCATGAGGTTGAATTTAGTTACTTTAAAAAGAAGCATCAGATGCTCTCTCCACATCCTTGGAGTGAAGTTTATACGATTCTGAGGTTATAAATAAAGGGAAGTGAGTGAAGTAGAGGCATGAGGCATTGAGTAATACTAATAGGGTTAAAATCTGTTTGGAAAGAGTAGGGGTGCAAGATGGCATCAGTGAAAGCAGAGAAACCAGCTGAGAAAACTGGTGCCTCTCAGTCTTCTGGGCACGTCAAGAAAGACTCTTCCAAACCTAGTGGTGCCACTCCAAAAGTTCCTACCTCCAAAGCTGGTTCCAAGAAATCCCAGCGCAAATCTCAGTCTAAGAGAAAGGTATATACAACTTACTATAAATTTTATATTTTATATCACAACACGAGGGTATGTAAATTTAACCCTTTTTCTGTTAATTTTTTGGAGAGGGGGAGCTTCAATTTCTTGCTAATCATGTGTTCAATCCACAAGCTTGAATTATTAAATTATTAAGGTCCAGAAATGGTTTGAACTCTCGTTCATCTGGTTATAAAAAGCAGTAAGACCATGTTAAGCAAAACTTCGTCAAGTTTAACGTCTAAGTTACTGATAAATCAGTTTGTTCATGGCTTTTCAGGCAGCAAGCAGCAGTAAGTGATCAGCAGGAGACTAATCAGCATGAAAGTATGTTTATGTTAATGGTGATATGTGAAGAGCTCTTGGAGATACTGTAAAATAGTTTTTTTTTTAAAAATGGTGCTTTTCCATGAAGTTTATGAGTAGTAACATATAGTACTTGCTAGTTGCTCATCTCCATGTAACTCTTTGCAGGCCTGGCCTCATAAATAAAAAATTACATACTTTATTATGATGACATTATTCATATTGCTCCTCAAGTTAGCTGTTCTCAATGCATATAATATATATATATATATATCCCCCAAGGAGATGAAGAATCCATAATATATTAAGCAGAAAACAAAGTCTTGTCCTACTAAATTAAATCAGCTACATACACTAATTACACAATGACATTGGGTTTTATAAAAATCCGACATTTTATATATATCATTTACATTCTGTTTTATAACTTTCTTCTTAAGTACCATTCTTGGTCTCCCATCATATTCATAATATACTGATATGAAAAATAAAAAGGGTTTTACTTCTGTATCAAATCTGAGATTGCGGTACCCATTAAACCATTTGTAAACAGTATATTCATTCGAGCTGTTCTTGTCAATTTAGCCAACGTTTGGTGAACCCCAATTAGATATGATATGCACACAAGGTATAACAGTGTCGGGTCATATATAAGTACAGAATGAAAAAGGAATCCTTTTCAACTTTGGACTTTGGCTGGTCTTTTTTTTGTAATTATATAGTTGCGTTGCCTTCTGATGTTGATGTGATTGCTAGTGATTCGAATTCCCTGTCATTTTTTTGAGATCAACTACAGATTGATGCGTGCATGAGCCAGAAAGCATGATATGATGATCCAGCACTTAAATACTGCCAAAAAAGGATCCAGCACTTTATATATGGACAAAATTAACATTCCTTGGCCCTAAATACTGCCCTTTAATACATCAAGTTAAAGCAAATGAAAGTCATATGGGTTTCTACACAAGTTATGCATGAATCTGGTTTCTACGCAAGTTTGTTTACAAAAAAAAATATATTAATGTAATTATGATAGTTGTTCAATCACAATTTGATTACTAATAATTGCTGGTATAATGACTGATTCGATTTTTATTATTTGAACTTGAATGCTAACTCTACAAATTCTATTTAGGATGATTGTGAAGAGCAAATCTTTCACAGGATTGTAATAAATTGAGCAATGTATAAACAGGAACGTTAATATTGATATTACATTGAAATATCAAATATTTGATTAAAACTTACGTGCCAAGAGCATTGTCCTTTGTCTCAAATATCAAAGGCATATATGCTAATAATGGTTCACTAAGATAATGTCATTAACATTTGCTGAGAAGTATCTTATGCTTCAGTGTGCTCTCCAAGTCAGTTATTCCTTTTCCATCATCCACACCCACCAATCACTCACCCCTAAAATTTACCGAGAAGTATCTGATACTTCAAGATTGTTTTAGGCACAATCATAGTCTCTGCCAAAATCATTTATAACCGTTTTTTAATAAGAAAAGGAAAAAGTTCAGGTGAGTTGGATTTTAATGACTTACCATTTAGTAATAATGCTAGCTATTCTTTCTTTGAAAGAATGAAAGTATTTGCAAAAGAATAGTTTTCACATAATTTTGTGTTTTCTGGTATAATGTCGAGAGCCAAAAACTGCAAGAATCAACATGGTCTTCTAGCCAATATATATCATAGAAATGTTAGCACAGGATTTGATTCCCATACAGCAAAATGTCAGAACCTCAAGGTTGAGAAGAATGGAATCGTTGACTATGATGTGAGAGTCTGCTAAACCTAGAGAGAGCTACAATAATGGTGTTATGCAGGTACAAAAAAAATTTCAAATACCAATTAGAATGTTGAGGCTAGAAAGGACTAACACAACGAGCCAATTTGATCATGAATTCAGGCACAAGGCGTCTCCTTGGAGGAGCTGCTGCATCTCTGGCACGTGCCTCTGGATCATCAGCATGGATATACTCCACTAAATCCCTAAACATATCATCTACACCCCCTCTCATTGGATCCTGAAAGGCATATGCACTTCACATCAGGGGCTGATCAAACAAATATTATCATCAATCAACATCAATATCAACATAAAATCTATCCGATACCATACTATTCAAAAGCCACAAACAGTACAGATCATTTCCCAAACTCCATGCAATGTACAGGGCCTAATATCTAGTTCTACCCAAAAATTACGAGCTTATGTTAGTTGCTTTTACAGGAGAAATTCTTGTTCCATATAATGTGCCAGTTAGCCGTATAATGAGCCAATAAAATATCACAAAATTAGGTGCCTCCCACTGACACATTCACTTTAGCAAGTTTCTTGCATCACTTGGCTGTACACTATGTGGCTCCTAAAAATTTCTCGCCCCTACAATAGATTTCAGAATGGTGTCTTGTAAGATTCACTTTCCTCTCTGGTATCTTACAATAAGGACAGCGAAATCTCATAAGACACTGTTCTAAAATATGGTATCTTAGGGGATATCAGAAAATAATAAACTCAATAGGTCAACATCACTCCTTCAGACTTTTAAGAAATTTCACTGATAAGCCAAATTACTCAAGATAATTTTGGCATGAGGGAAAAAGGAGAGATACATTTGCAGATGAACAACTTTAATACATTCATCGACTATAGTTCTAATCAAGCACATCTTTAAGCTAAAAATAATATGCAGTCCACGTTCTAGATAATACAAAGCTAACTCTTGGCAAAGGAAGATACCATTCACTTTATCAAAATATCAGAAGTTTTAAGGTACAAAATGAAAGATGTCAAGGAACAAACAATAATTTGAAACCAGACAAAGTTTGAACATAAATGTCCCAGCTGTCACTCAAAAGGCACAGAATTGGCAAGACATGCCAGAAGGAAGCAGCATAGTCTCTTACCTGAAGAAACAGGTCAGTATGAGTTTTTCCCTCATATAAAATTGCTTCAGCTTTAACTCCGAGTCTTTTAAGAGTTTCAGCAAAGGATGTACTGTACAAAGGAACATCTCAATAGTCCAGCATCAGACAAAAAGAATAATAATGAGGGGGAGGGGTACTACAATTTAGAAAGACAACGCAAGATGTACACTTCGATGTGAACCTTAGGGTTCCAACTGAAATTACATAAGAAATTGGAAAAAAAAGAAGAAAACTCTGGGAAACCCAAGCTCTTTAAGGACCTAGAACCTCTCACAAAATTTCCCAATATTTCTGCCTCCCACAATCTCAGCCCTCACCCCTTTCTATTCCCATTCTTCTAACAAACTCCTAGAAATTATCCTCAATATCCCAGATATTTGCCCAAGCAGTTAGTCATCTTATGCTGTGCTGCCCAAATATTCCCTTCTGACACATATATCTGAATTTGAGGATCTCATGATACTTCAAATTTTACTTCAATGCTGCACATATTAAACACCTTCTAGTAGCCCCGCAAATTTGGAGGATAAGACTCAATAGTATTCAATTTAGGAACTTCAGAATTGAACAAGGGCCAATCCTTTAAATTCTTTGTCATCTTTGTTATTGGAAAATTGAAAATTCCTTCAATTAGAGGCCCAAACCTGGCAGCTGACGGTACGGAATAATCACCAGTACCATGAAAAAGAACTATTGGAGGTAGGAGAGAAGCAGCATTTGCAACGTTCGGTTCTTGAACCCTTACTTCCGGAGAAAACAGCCTCAGGGACTCCTCCCCTTCCATTATGCTGTAAGATAAATGCTAGAGTTTCAGTGTATAGCACAAAGAAAAGAAGAGAATAATGTATTTATTAACCCACTTAAAATTTATTCGGTGCATACCTTAGAAAGATAGAACGATAAAGACCTCTGCTGTGGAAGTAATCTACAAGGTTAAGCAAATTGTACCTGTTTCGATTAACAAGGAAGACAGCAAATTAAATATACAAAGCTAAGCGTTAAAATAATAAGCATATATTGCAAATGCACAACACAAGTAAGTTCTCAACTAAACAAAACTGCAGCAACAATGAGGAGAAACTGTAATAGCCTGACTTGAATGAATAACATTAGCAGTTATGGCAGAACTTTCATTATATATTTATGTCACTATAAACTTTTTTTTTTTGGCCTATCATTATAAACATTAGATCAGCGTTCACATGGCTTACTAGAAAAGTATGCTTTCTTCAGTAGCATGAACCACAGTATCATGGCCCTAGTACTCCCAAACCGCTTTTTTTTTTCCTTCAGTCTTAAAGGAAAAAGCACTCTTTTGAAACATCTCTCAAACTAAAGTCAGACCAGTAACACATGGGTCAATAATTACGCAAAATTTTCTATATCAAACTCAGATAACATACTGTTCAATAGATCTTTTGGAGTATGAATGGATTTAAATTTCTTACTGTCAGGTTATCACCTGAAATTATAGATGCAAGTGCAACTCCGAATTTATTCATATGCAGTTCTCTTTAAAAAGTTTAGAATTGACAAGCAGAAGAAACATCAAGGTTGAAAGGAACTTTATGCAAGTTTTTTACCCTCCAGATAAACCAAAATAAGCCTTGATCTGAGAGACACTCCAAGAAATATTCTCTCCTTCACCAGCCTCTTTAATTGCCTGCTCCACGAGAGCACAGGCAGCAATATGGGCACCTGCTGACTGCCCCATTAGGTAAATCCTTTGCAAAATAAAATAAGGAATCATCAGTGATCATGATGAACACATCAAATCTCAGAGAAAGAACAAAAAAAAAATCATAATGAAGATAACCCTAGAGTTCAGAGATTGAATCTTAACTTGTTAGGGTCACCTCCATATTCTGCAATATTGTTGCATATGAATGAGATACCTTGAGAAGCATCTTCTACCATATCACAAATGGTTCCCTGAGGAAAATTTCTGCAACAACAGATCTATGAGATAACTGTTGGATAAGTAAAAGGCAGTTGGATATGCAGGAGGATTTGTGATTTTTGCCTCTATGACATGTTTTATAGGAGTATGAAGAGGTTTCCTTGTTTTATGCTTATCAAAGAAATTTTATGCAGATATATATATTCACTCGAGATAGGATATTATAATCCTCAATCTTATGATTTGATCTTTTTTAACTTTCAACAAACCTATGTAGGATCTCAGTCTCATCAACCTTGGCATTTAAAAACTTTTATTGAAGCCAGATTGCTTCTACCAGCTTCCAAAAAATACTGTTGCAATTACGATTTACAATGGATATGCAAACATCACCTGTAATCTATGCATGCCACCATGATATCTCTTTCTGACAACTGTTGGCCTAAAAGACATCCCCATGCTTTATAACTGCATAAACATAAGTGCTTCAAAACTCATAAGAAATGAATCAGCAAGCAGTGCATGCATCTATCTATGACAAAAGTTTCTTCAAATTAGTGGAATCTGATTGCACAGGCCAAAAGGTATTGATGTATACATTACAATCAATTCATACAGGTTTAATATTGTCAAGTTAAACGCACCAGTGTCTGGATCAACTTCAGGTGCTCCTCACTCCACATTTAACACATTCTTATTACCATCAAGATGTAGTGGGCACTAAATAGGAGTCATTCATAATATTAATGGAAGAGCATACAGTAATCCCACCCACACCCCCAAAGCAAACCGTAGGCATGAGAGCTGTTATCATAAATTATACAAACTTCTATTCGTAAAGAGAAGACAAAAATAATGTTTTACAATCCCACACAAGCATCTGACACTGCATAAAGGAAGTAGTTTCTCTATCAGAAATCAACATGATTGTCTTCTAACATGAATGTGCATTAAATTGCAAAATTAAGTCAACAGATACACAACAACAAATCACATACCCAATAATCCAGGCTCCACCAGTAACAAAGGCAACAACTGGCTTTGGACCATCATTATTTTTAGGAATATACAAGTCAAGTCTGCAAAAGAAAATAAGATATTAATCCAAAACCAATGAAATTACACCAGGTGTAATAATTTTCAAATGCAAAAGGGGAAACAAATAAATCCTACCTATTTCTTGGTTTATCTCCAAAGACTATGCTTCTGCGTACTTGACTGGAGAAGAAATAGTAGAATCCAACTACAAAACAGATGAAAAAAACTTATGCTCTCACAAAGTGCATTGATGAATAATGTTGATGCATTCAAGTCAGGAACTGGACATATATGCATGAGAAGAATGCCATTGATCACTGAAATCAGACCTTGAATAAAGCCTGGGAAAAGCAGCATTGAATAACATCCAAGGGCAAGGAATCTTGTAATCCATTTATAGCCTACCCTGAAAAGAAATCAATGATCAGAAACCATGCAAAACTCAGGTATACGAAAATATCCATGCAAAAGAAATATCAGTAGAAAGACAATTGCATTTCCAGTCATCACCAATGAATAACATAATGTTGTAAGTTGTATCTTTGAGCTATTACATTTGGTTTACTTTGTCAAGCATAGTAAACCATCTGTGTTATGTTTCTTGCCACAAGTTCTGAGACTGGAAATAGTTAAAGTATAAAATATTTTTCATTATGCCCAGCCAGTGTTGCTAACTTTCCCTACAAGGTAAATTTTAATGTTGGCCAATCCAACCGTGCATATTTAGAAAGTACAGAGTAATTTAAAACACTAAGAGCCAAAAAGAATGGCTAGTATATGATATAGAATCTTTCCCGATTCACATTTTTTTTTTCATTTGTCCAAAGTTTCAAAGTTCATAAAACCAAGTTGGATTTATGCCAGAATGGTTTACAACAGAGGCTATTTATTTATTAAGGGGTTTGATTAAAAGATAACGAAATAAAGAGAGAGACTTGCATATAGTTTTCATTAATTTAGAAAAAACCTATAGTAGAGTACCAAGAGAGGTGTTGTGGAAAGTAATGAAGAAGAAAAGTGTTCGTATGACTTATATTTGAGCCATAAAGGACATGTATGAGAGGGCAACAACAAACGTGAGAACTCCTGGAAGTGAGATAAAGGACTTTCCTATAAGAATAGGTTTATATTAAGGATCTTCCTTAAGTCCATACTTGTTTGATTTGGTTTTGGATGTTCTAACAGAACATATATAGGAAAAAATTCCTAAGTATATGTTTTTCACAGATGATATAGTCTTAATTGAGAACTCAAAAGAAGAGGTCAACTCTAAACTAGAGTTATTGAGACACACCTTGGAATTAAAAGGTTTCCATTTTGGTAGAAGTAAAATAGAATATATGCATTGCAAATTTAACAGGAGGCCAATTAGAAATAATTCAAAGGTAAAAATTAGAGAGCAAACCATTCCAGAAGTGTCAAAGTTCAAATATTTGGGATCGATTTTACAAAGTAATGGTGAAATTGATGGGGATGTTATGCATGGGAAACAAGTTGAGTGGTTAAAATGGAGAAAAGCTTCAAGGATTATTTGTGACCGTAAGATACCTACAAAATTTAAAGAGAAATTTCATCGAACTACTCTAAGGCCAATGATGCTATATGGTAATAAATGTTGGGTTTTGAGAGGATACCAAGAGCATAAGATGAGAGTAACAGAGATGAGAATATTGAGATGGATGTGTGGTCATACAATAATAGATAAGATAAGAAATGATTGTATACCAAGGAAAATCGGAATAGCACCTATCGAAGAGAAAATGGTAAAAAATTGTTTAAGATGGTTTGAGCATGTACAAAGAAAAGGACAAGAGGAGCTTGTAGAGAGAGTTGATTAAATGGATTGGAGCTCTATCAAAAGGCATATAGAAAGACCAAAAATGACACTAAAAGAAATTATAAGACGTGACCTCTCGATCAATGATTTATTTGAAAAGATAGTATTTGATAAAGTCCATTGGCATCGTATGATTCATATAGTCGATCCCAGTTAGTGGGATAAGACTGATGTTATTGTTATTGTCATCCAAAGTTTCAAAGCAAATATCTACATCCATCAATTTGAGTCTTAATCAGTTTTTCTTCAACTGATAACCCCCAAATTGGTCAATTGAACAGCATCAGTAACCCATTATCAGCAGAATCTTATGCACCAAATAAACTTATGAATGGAAAAGGCAACTAGAAAGAAGAGATAACCCCTGCACGCAAAATACTAGAAACGCTTCAAATCCTAACTGGCAGTCTGATGCTGCTTTTCTGCCCTAAACCATTCAATTTTTCTCAGCTCTAGCAAACAAGGACCATAGAATCCACAATTCTACTTATTGATGACAGATACAAGTACTCCACGTACATTTAGAGTGAACATTATAGATCACTGAGTGTATAAAATCACAATAACAAACTAAAAATGAGCGTGTAGAGCCCGATGTTCATCACGATGAGGTGAAGATTCTTTGATATCAGTGGCATCCATTATAAGAATGATATCCTTAACAATACCGTTAAAGCTATAGAATGCAATACCGATAATTCAATCAACAAGTCTTCGGCGTATAAATCCCATACCCAGAAAGAAATGAAGTAAGAAAATTGTACCCAAGATATCGCAACAACTTCAAGCCCAAGCGAGTGATCAAAAATGTCTCGGAAGCAACATGGCTAACATCCTCACCAAAAGAAGATCGGCGACTCCCGCCGCTGGAGGAGGACGACAAGGAGTTTCCGCTTGCAGTCCGGCGACGTCGTTTCTGGTGAAAGTTGGCATTATTACCCATGGAATTACTCGAAGAAGAAGAAGAGAGGCTGGAGGAGCGGGAGAGAAGAGGCTTAATGTTCACAACACTTTCGTCTTCAAATCGCGAAGAAACGAGGAAACTCGCAGATGGGTCATCGTCTGCGGGCTTAATTAACACTGTGGCAGCGGAAGCAGACGAAGAAACAGAAGGCATGGCAGATGGGGCTGCAACCAAAGAAGAATACGAAGATCGATTTGTAATGGGCAGGATTTGAGATGGCATTTTCTTTGCTTAATCCGTCGAAATCGGCAGAAAGAAAGATAAGGAAAATTGGCTTGAACTGTGTGTGCTGGAGGTTTCGAGATTCAAACAACGAGTGTCCTTTTTGCGTGAACGGATTGGCCGCTTGCGTCCTGTCGAGCAAAGAGGGGAGTGTGGAAGATGGGTAAAAAGCATAGAAGAGAATGAAGCAAAGGATGACCAAACTCAATGCCAGAAAGGAAAATGGAAACGGAATTCAAATTGAAAAAATGTCGAAAAGAGAGAGATGGTTGAAGGAAAAAGGAAGGAGGGCGTGAAAAACATGTCAACTAGTTGAAAAGAGAGAGATGATTGAATTAAAGTAGGAAAGATAAAAAATGGAGGCATGTGATTGGTGGTTGAGGGACCATTTAGGCTTTGCCAAATGCGGGGTCACAGATGGATCTTACTCGGACTTGTTGGAACTGGTCGTTTGCTTTCTTGTCTTCATCCTTACCATTTCATTTATTTATTATTATTATTCTTTGTTTTTTAAACCATCAATTCTTTGTTCATCCAACATTGGACAGAACAAGGTATACATTTATTATTTCAACCAAAAAAAGGAATATAATATCAAATATAGGGTAAGTTACTATATTACTTCTAAATTATGCATATAGTAACTTATCTTAGATTTCATTCAACCAACCGAAAAATGAGTCTAATTGTTAAAAAAACTTGATATTTTTCTAAAATTTGTTTCTATCAACCTCTTTCAAAGTATATTGATTAAATTATTATTGTATTCTATGTTTGAGCTAGTTCTTACTAATTATGCAATAAAATTATTTAAGGGAAAATTAAACTGTAGGTCCCTAAAGTTTACCTCAATTTTTAAATAGGTCCCTATAGTTTAAAAGTTTATATCTCCATCCTTATAGTTTTCTATGGTTGCACAATTAATCCCCAAATTTTAAAATGTTTATATCTCAATTCCTATTGTGCTAATGTGGCGTGATGAAGCACATCAAATTGACGATCTAGAGCAATTGAAATAATGATATGGAATAATGATAAAAACAAGTTAAATCTGTGAAATTCATCACAATTCAAAACAAATATATATATATATATATGATAGTTGAATCATCCATTACTAAACGGAATGTAAACCAAAAATGCAAGGAAGCTTGTACAAGGAGTTTATGACCTTCCGTTGTTAGAGTTTGGTGAGTAAGAAGATCTATGTAGAATTTACGGGAATTCCCCATATTTGCTTCATTAAGAGAGGTAATGGATTGAATGTGCTGCCATTTGGGCATTTTTTATTATGTTACTCTAATTATATTACTTAGTTTCCTTTGTGGCTTGCAGCTTCTCTCCTTGACCATGTCCCTCTTCGTTTTCCTAATGATCTCAAAACCATAAGTTTCCACCAAGAGGGCAACATTCTAATTAGTCGTTATCTGTTAATTAATTTGGCACAACTACTTTTGCTTTCTTTCTATTGACTCTTTTACCATTTATTATGCATATTCAAATAGTTGAATTGCCAATGGGGATCACCAATTTTGTTGATCTGGCATGCATTAGAGAATCTAAATCTTCTCACACTTAAATATCTAATATTGACAAACTCTTTTTGAATTTGAATCATATAATTTTATAAAAGTGAATGTATATATTAAATTTGAAAAGAGGTAAAAATTGAGATAATGCTATAAATATAGTACTATGTAAATTTCATATAAAGTCATATTTTTAAGTTATTTATTTTGAATATATGAAAATAAGTATTAGGTCCTAGTTTCTTAGAAATGCGAAAAGGTCTAGAAGCTCGAGTATGTATTGTTCCTTATTTTCTTTTGAAAAGGCCAAGAATGTATTTCTTTTAGTTTGGTTGTTGATATGAATGTAATATTGCATTTGACTACAAAGTACTACCTCAATAATGTTGAAAATAAGGAAAGGCATAGCACAATTTTCCAAGAAATACATTTTTGCGTACTTGTAAGTAAAACAAATGAAATGATCACGAGTTTCAATTTCTTTTACCCATGGATAAATGAATATAGAACCGTAAAAAAGAATTTGTTGGCCTAATATGAAGTATCTTAAATTAAGAGAATCCGTAAAAATTAAAGATGAACCATCTAAGTTTTCAAAAGATTATCTTAAAAATGCTAGAGATACCAACCAATATGTAGTTCAAATTGTAAGGAAATATGCTAGTTTTCACCTTTCAAGTATTCTCAGCAAGTCAAATAGCATCAAAGTTTCTCATTTAAAATCCATAAAACTTACTGTTGAATCGGACATAGAAGTAAAAATTAACACTAAAGATGATCTGCGAGCAAAAATATGAATTCAGCAACATTCTACTCGGAATAAGAATTTCTAATCTACAGAAAGCAAAATTTGAAGTACATATAAATGTGGAGGGGAAAAGGGGAAGAAATATGTACCTTAGAAATTGCAGCTTGGATGTGAGAGGATGGCTGAAAGAAACCCAAGAAGAAGAGTGTATCTATTATAAGAAAGAGACAAATTGGGGCAGCTTTCGAAGCAAAAGCGGAAGACGCTGTGGAAGTGAGACAAGAAGCCCTTGTAACTGCTACACTCAAAATGTTAAAATGACAAGTGAGGGAAGAGAGAAGAGAATGATGGGATTCCGGGCACTCCAACGAAGAGGAAATACAACGGCACTCACCTGAGAATGGAAGACGGCAACCACGAACGGGAGGAGAACAATGACCGGCAAAGCACAACCACGACCGAGAGGAGCCAATCCAGGCGACGACGCTCTCACCACCTCTGTTAGGGCTCAGAGCAAGGTGGTTCAAAGCATGCTCTCACCTCCTCTTTACTGCGTATGTTCTTTTGGGTTGGGGAAATTTCGAAAAGATCAAGGGTAGAATGGTCAGAAAAAATTTAATTATACCCTCTCCCCTAAAAAAATCCCAAATTGGGAGGGGAATATTTTTCCTGCTGAAAGGGGGGGGGGAGGGAAAATTTGGGGTCCCCTCCTCTTCAAATTTGTGAACCAAACAAGGGGAGGGGACCAAATTCCCTCCCCTCCCTTTTCTTCCCCTTAAAAAAACCCCATCCAAGCACAGTATTAAAAACTAACTATGTAACCATTAAAAACTATAGGGATGATAATATAAACTTTTAAACCATAAGAACCTATTTCAAAATTGAGGAAAACTATAAGGACCTACAGTATAATTTTCCCTAACCAAAATAGGTACTAATTTCAGACAAAATAGAAAGTCTGGATATATTTTTAAAATAAAATGATTTAATTTTATTAAAATTAAAAACAATGAACAATAATATCAATATAAACTATAAAAAATATAGGAGGTTAAGTTATTTACAAATTGTGAATAACCCTTCTTAAATTCTATGTAAATGTATGATATCTAAAGCCTATAATAAACTGCACTATTTAAATAGTGCAATTTACTTCGAATTATGTTTATGTGTATGGAATTATAAGAGTCTTGTTAACATCCACAAAGGATTAGAAATCATATGACTGCTTCCCTGACTTATAAAAAAAAAAAAAGAAATCATATGGCTGGAATATAGACTTGTTTTAAACGTATAATAATAATAATAATAATAATAATCTTCTCTCGGGTTTAGCTTTGTTTGTTTTTAATTTCTAAATAACAAAGCAACGATAAACTACCACCCAAACACACACAAAAAAAAAAGACATGGTAAAGTAAATGAACCAAACCAACTTCAAATCTTTAAGTGAACTCCATCTTTATCTTATCAACAGAAACAACCTTGTAATAATCTCATGTCGATGTATCAAAAAAAAAAATCTAATGGCCAAATCTCAGTCGGACGATACATTGATGAGAAAGCAAAGCAAAAGAAAAGTTGAAACATGAATTTTTAAGATTGAAAAGATATTTGAAATTTTTTTACTCATGAAAATAAAATTTAGGATATTTTATTTAATTTTTTATATTTATTGTGAAATTTGAAGTTATCATCGAAATATTACTTCAGAAGCTTTCCTTGGGCCAAAAAAGCCTATGCAATGCCATTTTTCAGAAGTTCAATTTGATTGGGTTTAAGTATTGTTAATCTAATTGGGCCATAAGGAGAAAACATGGGCCTCCAAGTTTTATTTTGGTCAAAACTTGCCTTCTATACCGTTTGACTTTATTTTTTGATAAAAATACCTTTTGACTTTAGTATTGCTCATGATGGTCTCAGTTTCCGTATGGGCTTGTTTTAAGCCCACTAATTTTTTTGAACTTAGACAAAGCCAACTAAGACAAAAGTTGACTAAGCGAACTACGGCCCGTTAGTTTTTAGATGGGCTTTGATTCGACATAATTAGCAACCTCGTGCTATGAAAATTTTTATTTCAAAAATAGTATTTACAAAACATTTACTCTTTTAATTATATTCCAAAAAATTAATATAGAATTACTTAAGTTTTTTTCCTGTTATGCTTAAATTAAGAAGAAAATGAGTTATATGAAAGATGAAATCTCTTCTGTCAAGTTGAGCAGCTTGTTTCACCCTAAGCCAATTCTTCACTTTTTCATCTCTCTTCTATTTTATTTTATTTTTACTTTTTGAGTGAGTGATTCTTTATGTAACAGAGAACACTTCTTCACTTGTATTACATGATTGTGAATAAATATAAAATGCAAATTTAATTTACTTCACTAAAATTATTTGGTGCAAAAAATTGAGAAAATAATTGTAATTGAAGGACATATAGGTGTTGTCCCCCAAATGAAGCCTATAATATGTCTTTCCCTTTTTTTATTCAACTTGCCCTCAAAATACAAGTTGTAGGTGATGGATTTGCTTTACTCACAAAATTAAAAGAAAGTTAAGAAAACAATCAAAAGGGTCAATTTGAAAAAGAAAAAGAACCGAACTTTGAAAGCTATCATTGTCTTTAACATGAACTAGCTAGCTAGCTTGGTGTTATATATATATCTTGGTCAAATTAGACATACGTACGTCACCGACATTGCCATCATATCCCTAATTAAAAACTTTGGAAGATGCGATAGCTGATTAAGATCAATCTTTTTCACAAATTATCTGTAACCATTTTTATTTATAAGAGATATATTGAAATTCAAAATCATGATAAGAGGAACCCTTAGATGTAAGGTGAAGAATATATATATATATATATATGAATGAAAAATACTTAGAGTAAAGATCCTAACCATCAATTAATAGAGCATGAAAGGATCAACATTATTTAGTGCCCATTTGGATTACCTTTTTGTAAACGATTTTTTAGAATAATCACAGTTTATAAAAATGAAGTTGGGATAAAAATAAAAAAAATTACTATAAACATGTTTGGATAAAAAATAAAAAAATGATGGTAAAAAATCATAGTTTAGTTTTAAAAAATATAAACTAAACATGCACTTAATAGTTAATGGATTGATAAATACGGTTTAAAAAGAAGCCATGCATGAATGCATGCATAATTTCATTAATTCAACAGATAAAAAAGAAGAAGAGAAAGAAGGAAGCATATATACATGCATAGGTTTTAGATGATTAACAATTGAACACTTGTCTAGTGCTTAATTAATCGACAGAAAAGAGAGATCAATTACTTTTTGACCTGGATGCTATAACTTTTAAAATACAAGTGCATCATCATTAATGCGTCTTCCTTTAGTAGCACTGGCTTCTTCAAGTGGTGCAACTCTTCCATAATCATATTATATTTAGTTTTATTAAACATATCATTATAATTATAATTGACAATTTCAAGAGAAATTTCTTCATTTTGCAAGAACTTCTCTCAATTGTTATTCCATGAGAAAATAGAAAATTACTATTTTGTTGTATAGTGAGAATTTTTTTTGGTACAAAACGGTTGTATAGTGAGATTTGATATGTACATAATTAGTATGATGGTAATAAGCTTGATAAAATGGCTAAATATTTCATTATAAATCTTAATTTATAATAACATTTCCTTGAAAAATCATATCTAGGGTTTTGTAACGTAACTTAAATCTCTTTATCCAAAAAGGAAAAAAAAAAGAAGAAGAAGAACACATATATATTAATTTACTCTAGATATTCTTTCAATTGTATGTAAAAATTACCTACCTACGTACCAATGGATTCCGTGTAATCTAAGTTGAGCTAAATAATATCACAAGGGAACAAAATTCTTTCAACAAGCATTCAATACAATTATATATTTAGGACTTAAACATAAAATTACTGGTTAAGATAACACATAACTCTTAATAATTGAGTAAAGTACTTGTTGGTTATAATTGATAGGTGGTTAATTATAATCATCTTTATAAAATGTTCATAATTGAATCTGCTTCTCTTAAAGACACAAAAGTCCAGTGAGTCAAAGTTACTATTGCTCTCCAAAAGCACCATGACACTTTCTCATAAAGGACACGTAAATCCAAAAGTTCGAGTACGTGAAAGTATAAATTAAACCTCGATCCTTCGTATCCAACAGATCATACTGTATTTGTTTTTAATGATAAAGTCATTATATTATATTTTAATTGGTAATTAACGTTCGACATTGATCGAGAGAAATGGGATAAGATATCTTTATAAGTTCCAGTCAAAAGGATTAGTATCAAAAAGGCTTAATAGAAGTACCCAAAAAAAAAAATAACCAATCAAGTTCCAGAAATTTAGCTTTTCTTCTAGAAATTCTTGGGACGCAATTTAGTTGTTTTACCCACAAAAATCTGTTGTCCATTTAATCTTCCAAGAGTAGAAAAATTTGTCTTTCTTGTACTAAAAACGTTTCTCCATTTTTTGTACGGAGAAGTCTAAAAAATAAATTATATTATATATTCATGACTGACTTATAAATAGTATAATTTATTATAAACTTTATATTATAGTAGGGATAATTTGAATTGGGGTTGAGACTTTTTAGTTGTTGTATTTGAGAAGATGAAGATGACCTAGAAACTTAAAACTATTGTTCCCCATGTCTTAAGTTGTTATACTTTTATAGTACAAGTGGCTCTCAAACCAGCTATGATACAAAGAGTTAAAAGAACCAAATTTGAACAAACGTGTTAAACATGTACAAATCTATGTTCAGAAGGTGTGATCAAATCACTAGTAAACATGTACATTTATGTAGATTAGATTTTCTTTTTCAGTTAGTTTCTCATATTCTTCATGAGATAAAACTTTTTCAGCTGAGAAAATTGGTGTTTCTCCGCGTATAAAGTTGATGATGGAGATGATCACGATCACATTTCGTGATGGTTTTTAATTTGCATCTTATAGATGAGAGAGTGAGTATATGATCTTTTGCTTCTACTTTATGGGGAAGAAGAAGCAATGGAATTCAAGAATGATTTGGTTTGATGGGGACATGTTGAATTCATTTGTTTGTTTGCTGGGAATGAATCCAATATCGCGATAAAGCAATCCCACTTGATTATTTAAATAACCACGTATATGTATATAATTTTCCAGGAAAAACAAAAAGAAAGTTTCTATCATTTTCTTTTCCTACCTTCTCTCTTTCTTTCTTTGACAGTGAGGAACAGCTACATGATTGATTGTCCATAGATATTTAATCCTTTATTTATTTATTTTCTTTTCCACAATATTTGATTGATTATGCCTTTTGGCTTTTACGGATGGCAGCTTTCTTTCTTTCTCTTGCTTTTCTCTTGATTATAAGTGGGGGTCGCACTAATCCTGTAAATTAAGAACCAGTAAAATAGCTCATTATTGGTGGCCAGAAATTGGAGCGTTATCATATAAGATGGGCACTCTCCCAACCCTAGGACGCTTTTTTTTTTTAATACCCACTAATTCGGATTAAATAGGTCCGATCACATCAGTATAAAGTTTTTCAATGGCATTTTTCTCCACACGCAATATTTGACTAATATCTTTTATTATATATATATATATATTGAATGAATGAACAAGATTTGAGGGGATATAGATTTTTTTTTTTTTAGTTTAAGCAGATGCACGTATGACATAATGGAGATTTTGACTTTAACTTGAAGCATTATAGGTGGCCCAAATTCGCTGAGGCCGAATGGAAAATCTTATACCGTGTGGGGCTGAAATCACAATCTATTATCTATTATAGTTGTAAATTTATAATTATAATTATAATCTATATAATTTTTTTTTTCATGTGAGCATCTTGGTTAAAAGAGAACAACTCCTACCGGTTGATCCAAGTGTTTGTGGTTTATAATTTATCTAAATTGAGTGTTGTATAGAATTTAACTTGATTGTTTAATTTTATTTTATCAAATAATTATTAAATAATATGTAAATGACATGATACATCAATATATACCTAACAACATTTTCGATAAAGAATTTTTGGTCCTTAAAGTTTTACTTAATTTTTATATTGGTCCTTGTGCTTTCAATTTTATCAAATCACTCGTTATAATGTTTTATTGTTAAAGAGTTAATCCTTAAATTTTTAAAAACTTATTGGTTTAATCCCTATGTTATCCAACCCGGCACTAACTTCGTTTGAGTATAGATGCTTTGTTCAATGATAAAATGAGTTGGATTTACACATAGATATATATAGTAAAAGTTGATTGGAGTGCCAGAACCTATAATAAAATTGACAGATTTTATTGTTGATCATTTATTTTATCGTCAACACATTTTATTATTAATCATCCAGTTATAAATCCATCTGTCATCTAACTCTTTTTTTGGACAAATCAGTAGAAATTTGACATATTTTAGCTATGTTAGATACAGAAAGAATTAAATTTCTAACCTTTTGGATAATTTAAGGATTAAACCTCTAACAATGTAAAATTATAAAGACCAATATAAAAATTGAGCAAAATTTTAAATCCTTTAATCCAAAATTAAATTTATAATAAATTATATGATTATAAATCATGAATAATAAAAACATGTCTGGTCATTAATATAAAATATTAAATGTATAGCAGACTATATCATTCCTGAGGCTTCGTACATCATTACACAGGACCCATATTTAATCACATTAATTAATCACCATATCAATATTTATACCAATATCAGCCTGAATTACAAAATTTATATTCTCGTACAGTGAAGCCCCACAGGTTGGTTGATAATCCAAAACGACGTCATTTCAGGAATTGTAAATATAAATTGCATTTCCCCCATTCGATGAAGCTAATTTTCTGAACGTTGGCAAGATCTTCGACACCCGATGACCAATAAAATCTAAATCACAATGTGACCAAAAAACAGAAAGAGAAAAAAGCGAACAAGCGGGGGAAAAAAAAGCATATCGCTATGGTTTATATTATTTTGCATCTTCAAGTTCTTCGTAAAAGATCTTCGATGGCGCATTCAGACCATTCGCGAAGCTTCTTCCATTTGATTGCGCCATGGTTCTTTTCTTCCCGAAGCTTCCTCCAAGGACCTGCGAAAATGGCGATGCAGAGATGGTCTGGTTTAGGGATGGACGGTCCTGATTGCATTTAAATGGACGGCTCAACTGTAGTTACCCAAACCTGCTTGCGTGGCGCAACATGGACGCTCGATATTCTGAACGGCCGTGATTGAAAAAGTCCCAACTGACGATCCTGACCTAACTCCGTACCCACTCGGCCACACATAATTTACTTGGCTCCAAACATTGCATACGGATACAGCGCTAAAAATGAGTCGTGTAGCTTATCATCATGAACTTTATATATTTTATATTAATATTGATATTGGCATTGGTATTTTATATTGATACTTATAATAATGATGTTTTAACAGTAAAAATTAAAAAAAAAATTGCTTTTACTAGCAAACATGACTGATGAGTAGATACTCCATTTGAAGAACATATTAAGGTGCTATCTACGATGTTCACCGCCTTTCCAATGCTTCAACATTCATTTTGTATTCGGATCCCATCAATTGCTTTTACATTACTCACTTTTTAACCCATGTTTTAATTATTTTTTTATTATATAAATTTTAAAACCTTTCTCTTCAACCGAAAGATAAATTACACACACACGTGTGTTTATTATCATCAACGACCAAATAATTTTTATGAAAAGTATTATTAAAAAATCCATTATTCTATTTTAGAAATAATTATCTATTTTAATATTTTCTCACATCTATAATAGGGATTGATTTTATCAGAATATATTTGATACATTTATTATTGTTAACATCAAATAATCACTGTCTTTTGATTGATTGAGTTTTTTTTAATTATACAATAAATTATTTATTGTAAAATTTTTAAATTAAATTTTATAGATAGTTATATCAACCATTTGTTCAAAATAGCATCAAAGGTATTTTTAATTAACTTGTGAAAAATAATTCATTTGAGGTGTAGAATTCATTAAAATAAATTTTACTTCTTCTAATAAGATCTTTTTCATGTATACGATCAATAATTCCTAAACAATATGTTTAAGTAACATGGTTATTTACCAACTAGACCATGTTGATTTTTTTAATGTTAAGAGAAGTCTATCAATTTTTTTGGGATAATTAAGGGGATAGCTCTCCTAAGTGGTTTTTTATATCCACAAGGAAAGTCTATCAATTTAAATTACGATATAAGAGTACCTAATCTTATACACATACACACATGTACAAATAATTTCTTTTGTGGTTACAATCAGGGCCATCTTTATATTTTTTGTGATATTTTAAAGCTCAAATTCACACTTTATTTTGATTTAAAGTGCCCCACCAAATATATTAAACCTAAAGGAGATATATACAAATATATATATATATATATATAGTAATTCGTATCAAGTTGCATTTTTCTGTCCCTATTAATTAATGCTCTCTTCAAGTGAGTACTTTTAATTTTAATAAAAATATATACGAGATCTTTGAGAGAATATATATTGTTATATAAAAAATAGGGATTTAGAAGAAAAATAAATAACTGTACAGATTTTTTTTCGCATACTTAATTACAAATATTTGCTTATATTTGAAAGTTTAATTTAACTAGGCATGAAACGAGAGTTTTTTTTCCCCATGAATAAGAAGCACAAAATACCAAGAAATTAATAACGATAACAAAGATTCAAACTTGTTTTTCAGGATGCTTTTACTTTTACTAATACTAAATGTCTTTTAATTATCAATATCAATATTCAATATAAACTATAAAATTAAAAAAAAAATCCACAAGTCATGAACTCATTTCTTACACTTCTATGTAATGCATGATAAAATATGTCTAATTTATGATAAATTTTGTCACCTATTACAATTTCCCTTAGATTAATTAATTTTTCTAATTACTCTCTATTTTTTAACCACAAAGAGCCTTTGGTGTCTTAGATTTTATCGCTAACTAGAATGGCACCCGTACAATACACGAAATTTTTTTATGCATATTAAATAAATATAAATATATATTAAATTTAAAATTTTTAAAAAATATTATGAGATTGTTAATAATAACTTAAATTCAAATTAGTGATTAACTCAATTATTTATGATTAAATATGAAGATAAATTATTAATGATGGGTTAAATTTAAATTTAAAATTTAATAAAAATAAAATAAAATGAAAATCAAGATATATTTACTACTCAAATCGATCAATGGTTTTTTTAATTCATTATATAGGAATTGAAAATATCCGATGTATGTTTATTATAGTGTATTTCCTCTTGTTCTTAATATAAAGTAGTTAATTATCTTATTTTTTTAAAAGCATCACAAAACTTTTTCAAAATTACATTCATTTAATCTATTTCTCTCTCATTAAAATGAATTTAATACAGATATTTTTTTTGAAATGTTTGATAAATACTGCCTTATATTTTGAAAAGGATCCCATATTTAATATCCAAGCAAAATGATCTATTTTTAAAAAATATATAACATATACTTTTTCTTTGCCGATGATTAGTCATTTCTGTCATACTATTATTATAGAAACTTCTTGCACATATTACATTATAGTTTGAAATATGCATGAATTGGTTAAACAAAAATTATTGCCATGTCACAATATAATTCTTGGAGAACTTTTCACGACAATTGGCTAAACAAAAATTATTGTCACCTTATAATATGATTCTTGGAGAACCTTTCACACTTTTAGCTTATTTTGGCAGTTAGATATTACATCATTGATTATATTTATATTAATATAATTGTTTAAGCAAGTAAGCATAATTGATTATATTTAGTCAACTATATTGATATTAGGTGGATATATAACGGGAGATAAGATAAAATACTAATTAATTCTTATTTAACAATTGATTCAAATATTAATAATTTATTTAATATAAGGATATTATTGCATGATTGATATCATATAAATTTTTTAACCGATCTTATAAATGAAAATTAGCAATCATATTTTCTTTTTAAATGTAATTTTTTTGCCAAAATTTTAAATGTAAATTAATGTAATAAGTATAGATTCAAAATTATTGATAGACAATCAAAATTATTTTACTACAAACATCTCCCTGAGAATCTTACATGGCTTTACAGTATTCCTAGGACGAGTGCATCTTCATTTATTTAGAAAAATGCACATGGGGTGCTCTCTCCATTTAAAATTGCTAGGAGTACTTTTGGAGGTTATATGCATGTCACTACTAGAAAAATGGCATTTAGTGAGGGATGCCATTTTTTCCTCGCTAAATTGAAAATAGCAAGGGATTTTATCCCTCGCTAATTTGGTCGCTAAAAATGCCATCGCTAATTTTGGCGAGGAATGAGTTAATTCTCTCGCTGAATTAGCGAGGGATTTAATCCCTCTCTAAATTTAGCGAGGAATTAATTCCTCGTTATTTTCTTGCTAAACTATAAAAAATTCAAAATTAACATGTCACCACCAAGACCACGCCACATCACATCATTGTCATGTCACCCGCCACCCATGCCATATCACTGCCACACCACCGTGATTGCGACACGTCACTGCCATGTCATATAACGATTTCAAATATGCATTTACTTAGGTTCGAACCCATGACCTCCTGTTTTTAGTGCCTTTATATTCAGATTTTCGCCAGTTGAACTGTAATGTATTTGCAGTCTTTATATAAAATATTAAATATATATTATTTATTTACACACTAATACACATATATTTATAAATTAATATATTGTTAAAAAATAAAAATATATTATAATTTTAGTTATTAATATCATAAAATATTTTATATTTTGAATTTTGTAATAAATGAATTTTCATTTTCATTTTTTGCCAACAAGTTATAAAAATTAATCTAACTATTTTTATTAATTTAAAATAATCAACGGATAAAAATAATTTTATAACATAATTATTAAAAAAAATTTAATTCATTAAAATTAAATTTATAATAAAATAATTTTAATCTACTAAAATTAATTTTAAAAAATTTAGCGAGGGACAAATCCCTCGCTATTCATAATTATTTAGCAAGGAATAAAAAATTTCTCACTAATTTCTCGCTAATTTAGCGAAGGAAAGGATATTCCTTGCTAAATTTAATTCGTCGCTAATTTCTCGCTATTTAGATCATTTAGCGAGGGATGAATGATCCCTCACTAAATTCCCTCGCTAAATTGCATTTTTCTAGTAGTGTGTGTTTGCGTAGATATATATATATTCAAATAAATCGTATTAATTTAAGTATTTTCATTCAGCATATAAGGATTAATTATATATATTATCTTTGACCTAATATTTATATATTTTTATAGTTATACTTTTAGTTTATTTTTTAAAATCATATAATTGAAGGTGATTGATACACTTCACATTTCCAACAAAAAAAAAACACTGATCCAATTTATACACAAAAATCTGTAAATATATTTAAAATAATGATGAAACCAATAGTAATAAATTTATCTATTTTTTGGGTGGAAAACTTATTTGATTGATGTATTGAGGTAAAGAAAATACCAACAATTTTTCCCAACTCACTTGGGTCTTGTGTCCCACCATGCTTCGTTGCTCTGACCAAACTGGCTTTGACTTATGGCCATTTTATGCACCTTTGATTTGGCTTTGATGACACTCAACATAGATATAGTGGTGATAGCTACAGTTTCTATTGCGACCCAGTAAAAAAAAATTCATGTACATTTTTATCTTTATATTATACAAGTGTCCAAAAATTTTATGATGAAAAAATTATTAAACTACTAAATAATTGATTTTTGGTAATTAATATTGCTTCATCCTTGTTCCCCTCGTTTCTATATAACGAAGGAAGAAGTGGACATGGGATCAACAAAGGATGGAGAGCCATGAATTTGTCAAAGAAGAAAATTCAAAATACATACTTAAAAGAACATCAAAGCGTTGGCTAAATGCTTATATTAAATATAAAAGTAACTATTGACATTCAGAGTTTCAAAGAGCACATATTCAATTTAATTAACCAACATAGGTGCTAGAGCAAAATATCTGAAAACTAAGCTCATCATAAGCAAAAGCCTACGTAATTGGTTGGTGAAATACACAGAAATTTGTCAAATTTTGTTGTTAATGGATCCAAAAGCCGCAAGTTTAATGGTGGATTAATGTGTCATAGTTATAATAAATTAAATTAGTATGAATCACATTAAATATTATTTCAAAATGCATTAAAATGTTTCAAATTACTATAATTATTTTTTCAAATTACAACTTAATTCTCCTTTTTTTATATGATTATCCAATTAAATTTGAGTATTGTTGAATTTAAATAGGGCAACTCTCATGATTTTCTCCATTCACAAGCTTTGAATTCGAGGCCTTATTTAAGGGTATTAGTTCTTCATCACTTAACCCAACCACCATTGGTTAATTCTCCTTATTATATATATGGCTTGGCATACTTCTTTTCTTTCTTTTTTTTTTTTGCCAACAATATCTTGATATGCTTTTTGATTTGAAAGTTTATGTATAATTTGTTTATTTTATTTTTTATTTTTAGAAAGTTCAAATTATAATATTGCTAAGAAAATTCTATGCCTGAGTTAAACCAATTTTTTTTAGAAATTTCTTTTAACCAAGTTTAAATTACTAATTAAATTTTGAAATGTCTAAATTTGCTAATCTTTAATCGGTAGTTTAATTTTAAAAAAAAATTCAAAATTTTAAATTACATCACATATATATATGCAAACAAATATTGATTGTTTGAATTAGGATATAAATGGTGGAATAAAAAAATGGAATGGTGAGGATTTTAACCAACTTATTATAATGAGGAAAAATAAATATTAAGCATTAATTACATTATGAAAACTGAAAATTGATGCAATGTCAATAACATATAAATGACTTCTATGTATAGGTGGCTTATAAACCTAAATCCAACAAGGATCCTATGTGGCTTTATGGACTTTCAGAATGTGTGCTTTTGGCAGCTGTCTATATATATATATATATATATAGATTAAGTAGCTTAACATGCATTCAAGAGAGAATAAATCATACCTACTTACCTTTATTTTAATTGCAAATTATTTGTCTCATATACTTTTAGTTTGCCATTAACGAATAGAAGTGAAATCGTATAATTTAAATTTAAATGAAAATGAAACTGGCGGGGTATATGTAATTCGTTCACGTGATAGGCACGTGACATTACTTCATTAAGAAATAGCATCTGATCACTGAGACAGGAAAAATCTTTTTTTTTTTTTTTTAAAGTTTCAAGCTTGAGGCCTCATTGCACTGCAACAAAAACTCTAGTAAAAAAATGATTAATTAAGAGAAACTATATGTAATGGGGACAAAGATGATCTAAAGGGGCACGTACCATTTTCATTTGTCAAGGATTAAACTCAAATCAATAATATTTTCAAAATCCATAATGTGAATATTTAATCAAAACAATAATACATAAAATTAGATATGACAAGCGCACGTGCATACTGTAACCAGAAAAAATCTACCAACTTTATGAATGAAGACATTATTGTAGATAAAAATAGATCCAAATTTTTAAGTTATTCAGGAGACAAAATGAATAAACTTGTTCAGCCTAAGATATTTATACACAAGTGGATAAGTCTAATTACTACAAAAAAAAATTAAATATGCATGATATTATGCTTAATCAGAAACAATTAGTTGAATCTTGGAAATCTCATTATTGATCATAAACATTATAGTATGACATCAAATCAAAGAAAGAATCAGTGATCAAATCATTGAAGCATGCATATATATATATATAAGATTAATTAGCACTATATGTATGGCGCCTGCAAATCTTAAAAGCCAAAATGAGCATTATGATCAGCTCATTTATATTTCTCTTCCAAACAATGCACTTTTCTGCTTTTATGCTTTATCCTTTCTATAGCATTCCATGTTAAGTGGGAATTACCCCAAAATCGTAAAGAGGAAAAAAAAAAAAAAGAAACAGAGAGAGAGAGCACAATTTGAAAGGGTCACTATAAGTGCTTTCAAATTTAGACATTAGGATGTACATGCAAATAAATACGTGTACGACATCATGCATCACACAATAGCATACTTGCATACCGAAAAACTTAATTAAAATTTTTCTAATTAAGATAAGATGCGTTTGGAGTTACAACTTACAACCACATATGTGTAGACACACACACATGTATATATCACAGTCATTTCCAAATATGGCTTGGTCATGATTAGTTAGGAGGAGTCAAAGTGAAAAAGGAGTAAAAAAGTTTAATTGAAGGCAAAAAAAAAAAATCTAAAATTTAGGTTTGCTACTTAAAGAAGGCTGAAGATTAATTTGTATGATGATACATGATTTGTCAACAAATTGTACACTCTTGTGTCTGTGTGCAGTTTAGTACGTTGTTTCTGATTATATGAAGCACATACATGGACGTATCAGAGAGGACAAATGGAATGTCACCCAACTTAGATATATATACACGGACACACGTTATATAACAAATTAATTTTCTGAATTTTAAATTATATAACATAATAGGAAATTTATTTGCAAACAAAAAAAATTTAAGGCGATATATTATCATTAAAATAACAAATTAACAGCATGGAAATTATTTGCATAGTTTTAAATTAAAGTTGAATTGGATGAATTATTTCTTATCAAGTATATTATATACAATACATTCTGAAATTGGGTTAGCTTCCTCATTTTAATTTTGCATCCTCTTGACGCTAACTTGATTGTTTCTGGGTTTCGATTCATATATTAATTAGAAAAGATCACCAATTGAATTGAAAGATGAAGATATTATATGCATATATATATATATATATTATATGTTAATCACTTTTTGTCTTTTATTTTTTTCATACTAAGTAATTTTTTTAAGTCATATTGGATCTTAACTAATTCGAACCAAATCATATCAGATCATATGAGTAAAAAATCCTCCCAACATCAATTTTTTTAAATAAATGTGTCTATATGTATACACATACGTACATTAATTGAATAATCGATGACTTTGTCTTAAAAGGCATATGTTGTAAATTATTTGAGGGTGTGCATGCGTGGATGATCATGGTCCATCCAATTTACTTTTAGGGTATCTGACTTGAATAACATTGTCTCTCATTCTTCTCTTTGTACATAAATTGTCTATATTCATTATTAATGTGCTAGAGCTTTCCCTCACAAAGGTGATAAATCACAAGAACAAAAACAATGGCAAAGAAATAAGGTCGAAACCTTTAATTCTTTCTGTTTTAAAATTCCCTCACAAGGCATTCCATCACAACTCTCACTACTCCTCAATTATTATTTCATCTATTATACTATATACACACCTCCAAGATATGCTTATATATAACAAGCACACACACAAAGCTTATCTTGTAGAATATATTTAATTAAAGTGCAAAATTTCCTTGTTTTTCTGTTTCTGATTTTTTTTTGGTTCCATCAAATTCTTTCATGGGATTAATGGAAATTAGTACACTCTGGTGTTTGATCCATGGTTAGAGTTTCAAGGTTCTTAACCCAATAATGTTATGTGCTTTTACGGATTTAGCTCCTGTGAAGTACAGAGAGGACATGACGAATTAATTGAGGAAGGGAAGGCATATAAATAGGCCATTTATTCCCTGAACCCAAGAAGGAAAAGAAAAGAAAAGGGAAAAACTTTTTTATGGAACAAACGTACGACAATTGATATTCTTATCCAGAACCTCTTTTTTTTTTTTTTAAATAAAGATTCTTTCATGGGGCTGCATACAGGGAGAGTAATATCTTGATTATATTCCAAAACATATACCTGGCAAGCATGCAATTAATTAGAATATATTAAATAATCGATCGAATAATTTATTTTTATAATATTAACGTGGTAGCTAGGGCAGAGTGAGAAAAATTGAGTTTAAAACTATACTTGTAACCAAATTGCTAGATGCCCTAACAGTCATCCAAATCTTCGAAATCTTTAAAAGGTGATTCTGATTCTTCTAAGAACCAAGAAATTTATTCTTAATCCTAGTACACGTGACTGAGATATATATATATATATATCATATTTATCTGTCTTCCCACTATTTAACCATGCTTTTGCTCAATACAACGGACTTAATGAGCATAATTTATATATTAATTTATACAATGGTACGTAGTGGTATAGAGCTACTTTCTAGTATATTTTATTGCTAGGTAAGTTATAGTTGAAGTTAAATCGTGTTTGAATATAAGATAACAACAACAACAATAATAATCTAACAACAATATTGAAAAGTGGGGAATGGAATAGTTAGATAAAAATTTTCTTTTTTCTAAGAAACATTCATACTATTAAATAATCCAGAATCATGACATGTCAGATCACAAATGGAGAAAAGTAATTCTCACGATATGATTTTTCGAACCTTGCATAAATTGTAATTATAGTTTTAAAAGCAAAATATAATATTATGTAATTAATTAATTTTTTAACTTGTCATAATCATGTGTTATTATTCTTATAAATAAAAATAATTAAAAGAAAAATAAATATTTTTTGGGCAAAAAAGAAAAAGAAAAGTTTAAACTAGTATGAGTGGGAATATCCAAAACCTAGACTTGCAATTGGTCCACATTAGTTTTCAAGTGAATAAGCGACAAGTGGTACTACATTAGTTGGTTGAAATCAAACGAACCCTACAAGAGATAACCACTTCGGTTGATCTTGTTAATTTGTTCGAACTTTCACAAAGATTTTGATTTTGATTCTCTACACAGACTGCACGTCATAGGAGAATCCGAATCCTTACCCAACCTTACATGAACTATGAACTGACACCACGATCCAGCTCAAACTTCATTAATATAAGCTTACCTTCTTTAACTTGTTATAATTAATACTGTTGAATTAATTTTAATATTCTTGAAATTAATATATAAATTAATTTGTTCATAAAGATGTGGGTTGGCATAAATGGTACGTAGGTTAAATAACCTAATACTTAAGAATGTGACTCTTCTCTTATGCACATATGGGTGTGAATTTGAACGCTCTTGAGATCATCCAAAGTTTCACTTGATGGGTATCTCTCCCAAGAAGACTCCTTGGCACCTGGAAACTAGTAGAATTGCTATAATCTGAGTAGAATTGTTTTAAATAGACATGTAACACCCCTCATGACATTGCTTTGGCATTATGTGGATAACCGGAGGAAATAAGATGGAAGAAGGTTCAAGTGAGGCAGAAATGAGCTCCACGCAGTGGAGAGAAGCAGGGTCGCCGCGATGATAGCCAATTCTAGTGGCATGTTTTCTAGCTGAAGGCGTGGCATCGCGGCAAGCTGTTCCTGAGCCCCAACGAGAATCGAGAATCTTGTTTAAATCAGGATAATTTTGGACAATCGGAAAGAAAGAAAACGGAAGGAGAAGCGAGAAGCTCTGCTAGGGTTTGCAAGATTTGGCCTTGGAAAGTGATTTTCAGACCTTGGAAGCTTGGATTCACGTTAGTAAGTGACCCTATTCCTCCCTCTCTATTTTCTTCAATTTAAACTTAGGATTTTTGGGTTATATTTTGGGACTTCCAGTTTGGGTCGAAATCCACCAATTGAAATAGATAAAATGAGGTTAAGGAAGTGTGATTTGGTGTTCTTGTTGCTTGGATGTGAGTTTTAAAGGATTTATATATGATTTAAGCTTAACCCTAGGTTGTTTTTTGTTAGAGCTCTTGGGGAATCCGAATTGTATATGGTTGAGTAATGTTTGAATGGTCCCTAAGAGCTTAATGATACATGAAAGGGGTGTTAAAATCATGGGTTAGGCTAAAGTAGTTGAATTGTGGTGTTTGACTAAATGCTATATGTGTTAATTGAAGTATTATGATGTTGTTAAGATTGTTTGTTAATTGGAGGAGACCAGTCATGGGATTGACGTTCAAGAAAGCGTGTGGAACTGGGTGTGTGATATTGACAAGTTAAGGTAACCGAGTGTTTGTATTGTATTATATGTATTGTATGATATTATGTATATTTGTATATATATGCATGTTTCTTTCATACCATGATATATATATTTAGGGAGGATAAGGATGGGATCCCTATGGTTAAATCGCCTCCTATGGCTGGAAAGGAAATTCGCGCAGTGGATTGCACCTTCCCTAAATAGCTGCCAATTCGTGGTGGGAAAGAGGAAGGAGAATCACGATCCGAACATTAGTGTTACCTTTGGCCGGGTGCACTAATGGGAGGTGAGCTTGTTAATGTCCCGGAATCAGTCTTCACCTACTGTTGGAAGGAAATTACTTATACGAAATATTCTATTATGATGACAGCTGTGGTTCTAACTGTGTGGAGGGAGACATGCATTATATTCCATTTCATATTGTATTTATGAGTTGTATGAGATATATGTATATATATGTATGCGGTTATCCCTAGTTACTGAGACATTGTCTCACACCCTTTTCCCATGACTAACATTTCAGGTGATAGTCTTGGTACTAGTCCGGAGAAGGCAAGAGAGTAGCATTGGACGTGGGAACACTGGGTCTATGTACTTTGTGTGTAATTTGGTTATGTATCTTGTGCCAAGTAAGATAACATGTTTGTAATCTATAAGGATTCTAATGGTTGTTGTCTGTGTATTATGAATGTGGAGTTGTGTTGTATGTGCTGTGTATGATGGTTGTGGTATATATAGGTCCAAAGGTGGAATTAGGCCTTATTGGTGTATTTTGGGGCAAGTAGCCCCATTTGTCAATTAGGGTTCAAAGGAATCAAATCTCAAAGGAGTGGTTCCTTTGAGATGAAATATTTTTGGATAAGTTGGTTCGTTAGTTTTGGACCTGTGTGAATGGTCTCGGATAGTCAATTTGCCTTTGGTGGCAAATGGGAGTTGTAAGTTTTGGTCAAAAAGTGGCCAAAACGATTTCGAGTGTCTTGATTCTCCATACGGAGTTGGATTGAGGTGGAATTGATGTCTATGGATAGATTAGGACTATATTGACTTATAGGAGTTGGAATCAGGTCAATTGGAGGTCAGAGTATAACGTTATACCGTCAAAAGTTTGCCCCGGTGTTGAAATTTTGCTAGTATAGAAAACCAGCAAGGGGCGCCACGGCGCTAGGAAGCAGGCCGTAGCGCCAAAGAGTCCAGTAGTGAATGAGAAATAGGGGAGGTCTGGAGTCACGATGGTACTGTAGCGGTCGTGACCTCAACCCAGTTTCTGGTGTAGTTTGATTTGTTTCCGCTACTTTGAAGTTTTAAGGAGTATTTGTGAGAGGTTTGTGTTGTGTTTGGTTTGGTTTTGGTCAAGTCTAGAAGTGATTGGGAGTAGGTTGTTACAAGACATATTTTCACATGCATGCATAGAATTTGAAAAATAATAAGTCACACGGTTGATAATATATGAATAACATGATTACTGTAAACTTCACATTTTATATATTGATAAATTGATATTGACATTGATATTCATAATTATATAATTATTTTGAAATAAGTCGAATTATTTTTTAAATTTAAAGCAAATTTTTTGGCCATGCATTTAAAACATAAATTAAAAATTTTGATATAGACTTAAATTATATAGTGCACGCGAAGCTACTAGCTAGTAATACTAATTCATTATTCAGTTACACTTCACATTATATGTCACAATCAATCTATCGATTATGTATTCCCCTCTAGAATTCAATGGCTACTAATTTCTGTAGAAGAATCAGAACCTCTCTTAGACAGACCTAATTTCTAACACTAGAAGAGTATTATAATACAGTGCAGAAATATGCAAAGGATAAAGCATATATATATATATATATACTTTTGCTATATATATATATATAATATTATAACTGGAATGTGGCTGTATATTTTCTGGAGTTTTTGCTAATTCCAGAAACACTCACTTTAGAATCTTTTTGCAGAGTTGAGGAAAATTAAACTATAGTATATGCCCTAAGTACTGAATCATCTGCGTGCATGTGTGGGAGGAGGATAATGAAATGACAGAGTACTCAATTAAATTCCCGTAAAAAGGAGACAGCATGAGGGAAATATTATTATTACTAAAATGGGATATTCTCCTTTCATATCAATTTTTCCTGGGAATTTTTTGATTTTTTGAACCATGATCGACAGAGAATCATATTCTGCGAATTTTTCACCTTGCTTTGTATGCATGTTTGAACTAAGCCAGTATTCCCAGAGAGAAAAATTATTGAAAAGATAAGAGAATTTTCTTGGGAGGTATATATATATAGAATTCATGATGGTATATTATTATTATTATTATTATTATTATTATTTATTACTTTTGAGAGATTTACCGACTGTAGGATCGATGACGAATTCTGGCTCATGCGACATGCAAGCATGGAGAAATTTTTCTGTAAAAGTTATAATTGAATTGGTGGAAGTGGAACTTAATTATGTCTATATAATATTCTTCTCTGTGCTATATATATTTTCTTTTATTGTTTAATTTTCTAGGTGATTTAAGAAGGAATATTCTAGTCGACAAGGATTTGTCATATCAAGTTAAAAGGAAAAAGAGAAATTTTTTTAAAATAAAACTAATATGCAAAATTGAACTAGCATTTATTCGATCTAAGCTCTTTCTAGTTTCTATTGTAATATAAATATTTTATTTCATCCATAGAATTTAAATATACGGCATCGCATATTAAAATATACTCATTGATCAATATGTTGCAATTGAATTTGTTTTTGTGTGTGTGTGTGTATATAAACAAATATAAATTGCATGGATATTTTGATATGTAGTAGGATAAGTATGAACAATTGGTAAGTATATTTGTTGGATCAACATTAAAGTGTAATTAATGGGTTTATGAGTGAGTTATAAAGTGTGGATATGCCTTCCCCACAAAATAACAACTTTGACATTCTATCTTGTTAACCAGTAATCGATGCGCATTTCTAATTTGGTTCCTCATAATATGTTTTTAATTTATTTCTACAGCAATTAAAATTCTTTTGATGTCAACTTCTTAATCTTATACTCCCCGCGATCGTTAATATAAGTCACTTCTAACTATCTCACCAAAACAAGCAAAAAATTTGTTATATCATTAAAATTATTTTAAAATTAATATATTTTTTATTTTTAACCCCTAATAAATATTACAAATTCAAATAATTCACTTTTTTTCTCATAATTAAATAAGGATATTTTTTAAATAAAGTAATTAATACTCTAGAAGTCCATGAAAGGTGATTTCTATATAAAATCATAAAAAACTTTTAGAACATAACTAATAAAAAAGATCGATAGAAGTATTATCTTTATCTAAAAACTAATCAGTAGGCCATATGTGCATTACACGCAACCTGATCATTTCAACATATTTGTAGCTAATGAATAGAATAGTTTCCCCGTAGAACCAACATATTCGTAGCTAATGAAAATGATAGTTTCCATGTAGAACCAACATATTCATAGGTAATGAATAGGGTAGTTTCCTTATAGATTGATTTTATTATACATATATACATATAGATATATTGATTAGCACAAAACATGAATTTTTTTTTGTTGCCAAATAGTCTTATGGGACACAAAACCACATAATGCAGGTGGTAGTCTAAAACCCCAACCTTTTAATCCATATTCTCACACACACTCAACATTAAATAGTATAATACTCGCTTGATTTCATATATGATTTATCAGTGAAAAGTGGTTATATATACCTTTGAAGTAGATATTTTTAATTTGGCATTAATTTTTGTGTAATGATCTACGAGCAACATTGAATGATTTTATTAATTGAGGAATTAAATTGAAATAAATGATATAAATATATGTATAGCCTCCATGTATTTTTATATGTCGTTTAATGTTTTAGCACATATATTAAGAAATATAATTAATATATTAGAATTTATTTTGAATTTCCTAACATGCTCTTAAATAAATGGGTATATGAGAAATAGTAATTAATATAATCTTTGACTTTTAAAAAGATAGATAAGGGTATAATTAGAAAAATGATACTTAATATTGTCTTGAAATTTAAATGTGACACATAAAAAGAAACAAATTTTTTTTTAAAAAGTGACATATAAAAAGAAATAGTGGGAGTAACTAAAAGTTTGTACATATCTACTTTCCAGCTAAAGCAAAAATTTTCTCATTATTTATTTTATTACTCTGCCCGATTATGAAGCAAAGATTTGTAATCAAAAACATTTTACATAAAGTTTCCAAGTTTGTTGATTAAACTAAAAAAAGAAAGAAAAAGTCACCAAGTTCAATATAGTTAACATTAACAATAAACAGAGAGGTCATTTGGTCTGGCAATTCAGGTAGTTTCCTATTATATAGTTAACATTAACAATAAACAGGTCATTTTAAAAAAAAAAAAATATTTCTAATCCGTAGGTCTCAAAAAGACGTATCAAGATAAGTAGTCATGTGTTTAATTAAAGTGATCGATTTATTATACATAAAGATATGATGTGTCAAAATTTCTTTAAAAAATGTTACAAACCTAGTATTTAGCCACAAACTAGGTCATACTTTACTAAAGCCAAGTCACATGCCAGAATTTAGACCGGGAGGCTGAGGTGAAACTCAATCTATGTTACGTCTTTAGCAATAAATTTTAAATGCAAATTAAAAATTGTCATGAAGTAAAAGTAACACAAAGTGGTTATAAAGTTTTTATTTTTGTTACATCAAGAAAATTGGAATCTTAAATGTTACTCTCACCCTATTTCACCATTCTTACCATTTGACTTTGAGCTATCCACCGTGGTGAATATATGCTTTTGAAAAAATAATGTTTAAATATATCTTTAGTATATTTAGTTTTGTAAAAAACTAATCTTTAATATAGAAGTAATATAATAATCAAATCCTTTCTTACATAATAGAAAAATATTATATTTAAGTTAACTTGTTTTTAAAGAAATGATTTGGCAACATAAATTTGTTTAATATTCATTAATCATTAAAGTCCCTAGCTACAACACGGCACATCTTTCTATTTTTTGGATCAACATAGTACATTTTCATTAATCCACCAAACAAAAGAAAAGAGAGAAAAACGTATCCAAGACAAAAGCATGCATTTTCTATTTTTAGAATACTAATGTACATTTCTTTTATTTAACCATTTTAAGTTTTTAACTATATGTCTAGCAAAAAGAAATGTAAATGACCTATTATACCCTCAAGTTCTAATGAAAATGCATCCAAATAACATGTAATTTTAGGAGTTATCAATGGTATTGTAGGGATATTCGAAAGTTTGTTTCACTTCGATTTTGGACCAAACAAAATTGAATCAATCCAATTGATTTTGTAACACCCTACACACTTTGAAACCCAAAATCCAATAATTGAAACACCGAAAACCACAAACCAGATAAAACATAGCTAGAGCTGCAGTCTGCTACAGTACCGCCGCAGCCAAACACTTGGCATCGCGGCGCCGTCAGCGATACCATATCAGCAGTTTGCTAATTTTTTCGGTGAACTTTCGCACTCCGATTTCTAATTAACCTGATTCCAACTCCTACAAGTCACTCTATACCCAATCTAGTTATAGACACCAACCACACTATAAAATACCTCTGTATGGAGGTTTTGGACATCCGAAACTGTTTTAATCACTTTTTGACCAAAACCAAGAACTTAACCCAAATTGCTACCAATAATTAATTGACAACCCAGGACCATTCTCATAAATTTCAAATGATACAACCAACTTGCCAAGGAGGTTTCTCCTCAGAAAAATCACTCATCCGAGTTTTGACTCCTCTTGAACCTCGAGATACACTGATGGGCTATATGCCCATATTACTCATACACAAGGCCCAAAACCATATTGAGTTCACAATGAGGCCTACCAAGCATAACATACACAATCAAACATGAACACATATTGACCTATACCGGGGTTCAGAATCATATCATATCACATAACCACAACATACACCAACATTCAGCCATATTCACAATACTCCTCAACATTCTACCAATTATACAATACCATATACGGCACAATGCTCCCAGGAATACATAGAACAAGTGATACATACATCACTAAACTACTAGGCATAATTCATTTCAGAAACTAATAACATAGAGCTATCAGCCACTTGGATATTCCCATGATGAAGAGAGCTAGGATTCCTTAATTTTCTTCAAACTAGTGCTAGAGTCTTCACTTAAAATATCATGTAACATGTCTATGCCACACAAAATTGTAATCATTCTCATAATCATTGTCGTTATCATGCTAGCATGCTATCATATAGGGATGTTAAGTATCATAGATATACAACAATAACATACTTTCTTATGTATTACATACAAGTATCAGGTATAGAGCTTACCATACCTCCACTAGCCATGCACATACCATGATATGAAAAAAAAAACAACATAGACACAAGTGATATCATAGTATGAAAAGGAACATGCATATATATAACAATAAGTTAACACATATACAACATACACCTGGTTACCTTGAATTGCTGATACAATGCATATAGAGGAATTTGGCAAGCCTTTGGAGCACCAATCACGAATCAAATACTTTGAAATGGCCAATTAAACACTATAATATCATAATACATCCAATTAACATAATACACACATAATCCACAACTCATAATTCAACCATCCAAATTTGACCCATTATCCCAATAGCATAATTACACATTAACAAGCCTCAAATACATAACCAACCCTTGAACAAACACTTAAACTTCGAATTTCATGCTAGACCTTAGGATTCCATGTTGGGGTTTGGAGTAAATACCATATAAACATAAAAAAATTTACACCCAAGCCTATGGGACACCAAACAACACTCCACTAATGCATTAGCAACCATTTTAATTGATGAAAATTCAACCAAACTAGAACCCTCATGCATACCAATGAATTTCATCCCAAAACCGTAGAGAAAAGGGAGAAGGAAGGGTGTAGATTTACATACCAACTAGGAATTAAGCTCCCAAGGTCCGAAAATTACTTCCCAAGGTTGAATTCTCCAAGTCCTAGTAGAGCTCCCTTCATTCTTCTCCAAATTCTTCTCTTTTTCACCGACTGAACCGAGTTTGATTTAAACACATTTTGTGATTGACGCCATGGTGCATGACCTCTCATCACAGCGTGAGACCCTTTTGTCCAAAAGAAATTATTAAAATTCTCTATTTTGTTCGCCACAGCGCCTCCATTTTAGGCACGACGTTAAGTGGTTCTACCTCTTTTCTTGAATTATGCTTCTATTTGTTCTTTTTCCGATCCTTGTCCCTTTGGTGTTACACAAATCAACAAGTATACTTCCCATTAGTTTGAGACTAAATCCATGACATTATATTGAGGGTTGTTACAGATTTTATCTTTCTTTTGGCCTGCAATTGGTTTTGTCAAGTAGTTAATTTGATTCAACTTTTTTTTGGACAAAGATTGGCTTGGTTTATGACTTTATGCTAATAAATCACTATTTATAAAAAAATAATTATATTTAAATTTATGTACGCTTTTTTTTTAAAAAAAAGACAATTGTTATTCATGCACTATATCATCAAATTCTTATATTAAATAATTTTAGTTGAAAAAACAATTAAATTTTCTTCCCAAAACATATATATTAATTAAATTAAACATCAAATCTTCACACACATTGGTTCAGACCAAAATTTATTTGGACCAAACCAAATATAGAACGAACTTAATTGTTTTCCATAGTATGAAAATTGATAATTCACTCTTTGTCGGTTTTAATCGATTTTAATCATAAGAATGTTTTGACATATAAATCACATCTTTATCAATTAGATCAATTTTTATTGGCCATGTAATCACTAAATTAACTTTTAAGCATGTAAATATTTTGAAGAATTTTATGCATAAAACAAATCAAAGAGAATCATGGAAAAAATAAAAAGGTTAAAAAAAAACCCTAAAAACAAAGGCAAAGAAACTAGAGGTATAGAGAACATGTCTGATGAAGAGGGGTAAGTGAGAGACCCACGTTGTCGAAAGTCGAAACAAAGGTTTTAGGATCAAAGTGGGGTCAAACCCTATAAGAGGCTTAGTGTTTGTAGAAAAACGAAGTAGAATGCTTTGATGATAATGTAAATAATGAGAAGCAAAGAAACACACACACACACACTGGCTGGTGGGTTGGGTCGCTTCTGCAAGGGCGCACCATATTATGTTATATATAATGCTTTCCTAATCAGACCCTCATTTTCTCTCTCTCTCTCTCATTGGCTCCATATCCCTAAAAGCCTTACATTTCGTGACCACCCCCTCCCCTTTCTCTTTCTTTAATTCTTTCTCTTATATCTTTTTCTTAATAGGCACTGATTTTCAAACAACTACATTAGATCTTGACTAATCTAAATTGAGTTTAGTTGTATTACATATTAATACATAGTTCTTTTAGTAGCAATGTTTTCTATTTGTAAGACTTGAATATGGGATCTTACGTAAAAAGATTAGGTACTGAACTATCTGAAAAACTAACTATGGTGTTGGTTTTCTTAAATCGATCTTTACTTAAAGAAAACAATATATATATATACATATATTCATGTTTTAGCTTCCCTTTTTACTATATTACGAGAGAAAAAACATACATATAAACTAGTTTTCAAACGCTGTAAAATGATATGGATGCCTTTTATTATTATAAGCTTCGATGATCATTTCACCATTATTGAAGTTATTGTATGATTTTATATATCAAAATCGGATAAATAAGCAATGATTAGACACCATAATGAGCAGATAATTGTGTATTGTAGAGGCAGATAGGACAAAGGTGTTTGCAGGCGCGCGTCATAACTTGGAAAGAATATATACATAGAGAGACTTTAAAGTGGTGGCATTATACATGCCCCACGAGTTTCTTTTCTTTATATTTTGTGTTATTATATTATTTTGTGCTAGTTACTTTTTTTTCCATAGCTAGCCATCTAATCCAAATATTAATTGGTTAGGGATGTACTGAGAGAATATGAATATATTCATGAGAGAGAAAGAAAATATGATGACACAGCGTATCTTTGAGACAGCCATCTAAGGGCGCTGTCAGTTCTCCACAATTGTTAATGGTGATATGTTGCAATCCATGTCTAGCTAGAAATTTGAATAGATGACCCCTCCACCCCTACACTCTTTTGTCTCCCTGTGTGAGAGAGTAATATGAAGAAAAAAAGATATGTCAATGCAAGTTGACACAAATGATAAAGGATCAATCTTTATGTATATCATGTCAATGTGGGTTGACACAAATGGTAAAGGATTAGGAGATGAATTCTTGCTTCGTCCATAGAAGCGGATTCTAATTATATAATCCCCTTGAAGCTATCTATAATCTCGTTTGGTGGGCATCTTTTTCTAGGGAGATGTCCGTGGTGTCCAGTGAATAATTACGTAGTTGTGATTGGCTAAATTGCTTGTGGTTTAAGCCTATGCAATAATTCTCTAACTGGACTTTACCTTAATTAGACTGAGGGTGCCGCCCTTATCGTTTTTGTTACCATAAAAGGAAAGAAAAGCTTTAAAAGAAAGAGAAAAATATTTTCCGATAAGAGTTTACGGGAAGGATCCACCTTTAAGTAAAGTTTTTTTTAATGTATTTAATTTGTTGAAGGGTTTGATCATAAGTTCTTATGAGAATGGTATAAGATAAATGCATCAAAACATAAATAGTTACAAATTTTAAATTTTGTATCATTTATGGAAAATGCTTCAAAATCTTACACTTGTACAATAATGAGGAAAATTTGAAGAGTTATCGCTTAGTTAGAAAGGAGACTATAAAACCAGGCTCGATCTAAAATTTTTAAGGAATTCTACCAAGATTTAGAGATGAAGAATAATGAATGCAAGATTTACAAAATTATCAAAAATAGGGAAAAAAAATCAAGAGAGTAGATCAAATAAAATGTATTAAAGATGAGGAAGGAAAAATTTCAGTTACTGATAATTATATCAAAGAAAGATGAGAGAACTACCTTTATAAGCTCTTCAACGATATTGGATATGACTAGTGATATAAAATTTTTAACAACTCACAAAGATGAACTGAATTTGAGTTTCTATCACAGGATTCAAGTTAAAAAGGTAAAAGAAGTTCTTAAGAGAATGGATAATAGTAAAGTTATTGACTTCGATGGTATTTCTATCGAAGTTTGGAAGTGCTTATGAGATAAGGGGGTTTTGTGGCTAATTAAGTTTTTTAACGAGATTTTAAGATCAAAGAAAATGTCAAAGGAATAGAAAAAGAGCACTTTGGTGCCCATATACAAAAACAAGGGGGATATTCAGAATTGTGCTAATTATCGGGAGATAAAACTCATGAGTCATACAATATAACTTTGGGAAAGAACAATTAAGCATAGACAAAAAAAAAAGAGTCTCATATTTCAGAAAATCAATTTGAATTTATATCAGGACAGTCTACAACAAAGGCTATTTATTTATTAAGGGATTTGATTGAAAGATACTTAAGTAAAGAGAGAGCTTTGCATGTGGTTTTCATTGATTTGGAAAAAGCCTATGATAAAGTACCAATAGATGTGTTGTGGAAAACAATGGAGAAAAAATATTTTCATATAACTTATATTCAATCCATAAAGGATATGAATGAGGGGGTAACAATAAGTATGAGAACACTTGAAGGTGAGATAAAAGACTTTCCTATAATGATAGATTTATATTAATAATCTTTTTTGAGTCCATACTTGTTTGGTTTAGTTTTGAATATTCTAACAGAACATATACAAGAGAAAATTACTAAGTGTATACTTTTAGCAAATGATATAGTCTTAATTGAGAACTCAAGAGAAGATATCAACTCTAAACTTGAGTTATTGAGACACACTTTGAAATCAAAAGATTTCCACTTGAGTAGAAGTAAAACGGAATATATGCATTGCAAATTTAACAAAAAATCAGTTAGAAATGATTTAGAAGTAAAAATTGGAGAGCAAATCATTCTAGAAGTGTTAAAATTTAAGTATTTGGGGTCGATTTTACAAAGTGATAGTGAAATTGATGGAGATGTTACGCATAGGATACAAGTTGGGTGGTTAAAGTGAAGAAAAGTTTCAGGAATTATTTGTGACCGTAAGATATCTACTAAGCTTTATCAAAAACTATATAGCCAGTGATGATATATAGCAGTAAATGTTAGGCTTCGAAAGAGCAACAAAAGCATAAGATAGAAATAGCATATATGAGAATGTTGAAATTGATATGTAGTTATAAAAGAATGAATAAGATACGAAGTGATTGTATATAAGGGAAAATCGCACCTATCAAGAAAAAAATGATGAAAAATCGTTTTAAGTGGTTTAGGCATCTACAAAGAAGAAGATAAGAGAAGCCAGTAATGAGAGTTGATTAAATAGCTTGAAACTCTATTAAAAGGCGTAGAGAAAGACTAAAAAGGATACTAAGAAAATTTATAAGGAGTGATTTCTTGTTAAATAATTTATCTGAAGAAATGGTGTTTGATAGAATTTATTGGCATAGTATGATCCATGTAACCAACCTTACTTAATGGAATAAGACTAATATTATTGTTATAACATTTATCTAAAGTAACTTTAGATTTTCTTCTGCGCAACAACCATATATGACACAACCAACATAAATTTTTGTTAGTAACACAACTATCTAATAAAGAGAATGACATAAAGAGTGGTGAGTTTTATCCGCAACTAAGACCTATCACTAAATCTATCTTTCCCTAATTATAATTATATGTTATATGAAAGAGTCTTGGTTCTTACGACCAATGTAAGAAACAACAAATATTTAATACATCAAAAGCCGACTTCTTATTTGGATGTAAAACATCTCCAGAAATAAAAGAGCAGTCCCATCAAGTGAATAGGAGAGTGGGTTTAGATCAAAGGAATAAAACATGGAACATCTCTACTAGTATAGATAATAAGAGCCTGATTATGTTTTCCTCTCATATACTATTGTGTACTTGTTATCCTACCTAGATTTTTACATACACCGTTTATATTATTCTCACATTAAACCCGTGTACTAAAGTTTGGCTGGCAATGGCATAGCCCTAGTGTTTGTCTGCCTAATCTACTCTGTCCCAACGTACGAAGATTCTATACCAAACATCTCTTAATAATATAATGCTCTTTTCTTAATCTATCTATTCCCCTAATATTCTAAAGCATACAAAAAAAAATTATCACATCAAATTCAAAAATGGCTTGGCTTTGCTTTCCTCTGTTCTTGGTTTACAGAATTCAGTAATCTTTTCATTTTAGTTATGACTGCTTTTAGACAATGTTACAAAATACTCCAAAAAAAAAAAGTTTGAATGTGTACTAAACAGTTGAAAATTACACAATTTTTTTGAGTAGGAGTATACCCAATGGTAAAGATTTTTCAGTAAAAAAACTAGTATATGATATTACCAATCAATTCAGATTCAAGTTTGATCGCCTCAATCTAGCATTTTTTTTCTTCATGTAGGAGGCTTGAACTCCCATGGTCAGTATATAAAGTAGTTGAAATTGTCTGGATAGACTCTGCTTTATGCTGTAAACAGAGGAGGGATTATTGAGTAGGGAAAGTGGAGAATATGAAAATAATTGAAACTTTTTTAGTTATCCTGAAATTAGTGGAAATCAGGCTGGTCTAATTAGAGGAAGCTTTTGTGTGTGGTAGGAGATGATTTAGCCATTAAATTTCACTTTACACAAATGATAAAAACTCTTGACTTAATAGGACACTCTCATTAACAAATCATCTAACAAAAATGCCCTTGATTTTTCATCAATCCCACCTGTCCTCAAAATGGTTTTGGTTGTAAAATAAGGTGGGAAATTGACAAAAAGCATGCTCTTCTGCTGCTAAATGCCCTTTCTCTACATACATTTTGAACAGTAACATTCGTCCCCACAGCAATCCACTTTAAATTCACCACCATTTCAAAATCTTCATGACAACCATGTTGGCCGAGAAGTAATCATAATCCTCCGGCGGCGGTGGATGCTTGGTTACTTTTCTGGCGAACCTAGCTAGCTACCACTTTACCTTCCAAAATTCCAAGTGGAGAAGCATAGGATGATGTTGATGATGATGATGGTGGTACAAGTGCTTATAAGGATATTTTAGAATGTGCTCAAGAATCAGTACCAAATGCCTTTTTCCCTCCTCCATAAATAATGTCATCTGGGGCTTCCATTGAACACTCACCACAAGGAAACACACATCTCTCAGAGATACAACAGTCTCCACCTCTTTCTGAAGAGAAAACAGCGAGGATGGTGAAGTTCTCAAAGCAGTTTGAGGGTCAGCTCATTCCAGAATGGAAAGAGGCTTTTGTGGATTACTGGCAACTCAAGAAGGACCTCAAGAAAATTCAATTCCTTAATGACAATACCAACAATACACCCAACAAGCACCAAAATTCCCTCTTTTCATTACTTAAAAACTACTCTCTATTTGGCCATCACCAACGTAATAGAGACCATGGACCAATTCATGTACTACTCTTTTTTGCCCAAGCAAGATTGATTCCGTTCAACTATAAGTTTGTAAACTGAGTCATTATGGAACTTGTGGTTTTTTTTGACAGGTTCATAGGAAACTTGTTGGTTCGGCTTGTATGGGAGACATGTATGAGACAGAGCTGCTTGACCAATTTGCTGATACTGATGCTACTAAGGAATTCTTCTCATGTCTAGACCAACAGCTAAACAAGGTGAATAAGTTTTACAGAACAAAGGAGGAAGAGTTCATGGACAGAGGGGAGTCCTTGAAGAAGCAAATGGACATTCTCCTTGAGCTCAAATCTGAATTCAACAACAAAGCAGGCTCTTCACATGACTCCAAGGAAGACCAATCCATATCATGCACATTCTCTTCTGGTATATACGTATTCAAACTTCTCTTCCTTTTTTCAGCTATTTTCTTAGAACCAGCAAATGAGATGTCACATTCTCTGTTTTCACTTGTGGACCTATACTTCTGTAGATGAATAATTTCCACATTCTTTTCATATGGGTAATTTATGTTGTTGTCGCCTTTTGTGTTCAATCAAAGAAAATAGGGGAAAAAACATTTCTTGGGAAATCATTTAATATGGAAAACAATTTATTGTCTAATGCTCTGTTTCTTCGGAACAGAAGAGGACTCCGTTAGGAGCAGAGCAGAGCAAGAAGAAATGCAGGACAGTTCTGCAGATGATTCAGAGAAAAATGACACGCTATTTACAGATTCCCCACGATCTGCTGACGAGGCCAGAAAATCAGTGCAGATGAAGAAAGAAGATGGGAAGCTGAGGACACTGTCTAGCCGTATGGTTAGCAGCCAAGGTAAAAGTGTGAGGATAAACATTCCTTTGACCACACCTTCTCGTACCTTGTCTGCTATTAGTTACCTAGTACGAGATGATTTGCTGAACCAGTCATCAAGGAAATGTGGTCCAGATGGTGGTAGTAAGCTTCATCTCAACAAAACAAAGCTGCATCACGCAGAAAAAATGATCAAAAGAGGCCTTATTGAGCTCTATAAAGGCCTAGGCTACCTCAAAGTTTATAGGTACAGCGCCTAATTTCTTTGTCCTGATAGAGACGTATTTGTTTCATGAAAATATCTGTTAAGATCGAAAAATCTAATCTTTCCTATCATGTTAATTTTCAGGAACCTGAACATGCTTGCATTTATTAAGATTCTGAAGAAGTTTGACAAGGTATATGAATTAGAAGGTCTCAAAGTTAAAAGGGACAAAAAAAAAAATTGGAAGTTTAGTTTATACGGTTAATGAACTTCTCTTTAATCTTTCAGGTCACTGAAAAACAAATTCTTCCCATTTATCTCAAGGTGGTAGAGAGTTCTTATTTCAACAGCTCAGACGAGGTAAATCAAAGCATTTTTAATTTCGTCTTTCATAGGTCATGCTTTTCAATTTGATCCCTCCATCATTACCTCACGCCTCAATTTGAAGATTTATGATTTACGCTGCACCATTGTTTTCCATAAATATTTAACTCAAATCATGGAACCAAATTATGATGAAAAATATGTATGATACAATATTACGACAAGAATCAGGATGTTGTTGGCCACTTGTTATCCTGAAAGTTAACCGACAACCTCAAGTGGCCAATGTTCCTACGATTCATGTCTGCACAACTAGATGGCCATGGATTTGCTTGTCTGTCACATGTTCAAGTTTTGAGCCCATTTTATTTGCTTATTAGTATCAGAAATGACAGGTGATGAAGTTGTCCGACGAGGTTGAGGACTTGTTTGTGAAAAACTTTGCCCAAGATGATCGAACGAAGGGCATGAAATACCTTAGACCAACTCAGCGTAAAGAATCTCATACTGTGACTTTCTTCATTGGTAAGCTAAATGCTTTTTTGGTGTCTAACTTTATTTATTTGGAAATGACAAATTTTGTTGACATGCCTAGCGATACTTCATACTAATAGAGACCTAATGAATAAAATGAAAAAGAGATAACGAAATAACTTAATCTGGTGTTTTTTATTTTTTTCTCACTTTCCTATTTTTGTCTTTTTGTGATCAATCATTTTGGTGGAGAGAGCTTTTGAGGGTTGTTTTTGTTTGCTTTGTGAGCATTAGCGTTAAAAGGAAACACATAATGGACCCATCAAGGCACTACGTTCACAAAAGGCTGGTCAAGTTTTAGGTGGATGGAGAATACAGGTCCCATCTTTTTTACCAAGTGTTTGAGCCACACATGACCGAACAAAGAATGAAGCTTAAATGGCCTATCAAAAGATACAGTGAAGGATTTCAACCTCTTTAATTGGCTTTCATTGACATCTACCTTTGTTGCTTCATCATAACCTATCAGGCTATCACATATCAACAAATCTTGTGTGCAAGTTAAGACCTATAAATGTCACTTTTTAAGTTCAACTAAATATATAACAATCACTCAAACTTCACTTTAGAGCACATCAGTGATCTCTGTTGATTAGTCAATCTAATAATATGTTATTTAGAATATTCAAATAAAACAAAAAAAAAATGTAATAAGTTGATTTATGTGTTATTAACATGAAATTTACTGTCTTTTTCAAACATAATCAGGGCTATTTACTGGATGCCTGTTGGCACTTTTTGCTGGATATGTGATAATGGCTCATATAACTGGACTGTACCGAAGACAGCAACAAACTTCAGTCTATATGGAAACTGTCTACCCTGTACTTAGGTAAGAAAAACCTATTCTTAGCTATAACATTCATTTACATTATTTAAACCTTTGTGTTATATGTAATATGAAGAAAACAGCTTAACTTCGTACTATTATCTTTTTGGCAGTATGTTCAGCCTTATGTTTCTGCACTTTTTCCTATATGGCTGCAACATTTTTGCATGGAGAAAGACTCGTATAAACTACGGCTTCATTTTCGAGCTGTCCCCTACAAAGGAACTTAAGTATGGAGATGTGTTTTTGATTTGCACCATGGCTATGACTGCTGTGGTTGGAGTCATGTTTCTTCATTTGACTCTGCTCACAAAAGGCTATTCTTATGCCCAAGTTCAAGCCATTCCTGGCCTACTTTTACTGGTAATTTCTTTGTCAAATTTTACTTTTATATTGGTTTTCTTAAATCAAACAAGGTTTATGATTTTAATGTGTTGAATAATTCTGCAGGTTTTCTTACTAGTACTGGTTTGCCCCTTCAACATTATCTACCGGTCAAGTCGTTACCGTTTCCTTTGTGTAATAAGGAACATTATTTTGTCACCCCTTTACAAGGTATAGTGTTTTTACTTGTTAGGGATATATATTGTATTACTTGACTGTACAATGAGCCAATTTCTTTGTTTTTAGACTATCATCATAGTTCATAAAACACATTGATATCATTCCTTAACATGTATCGTTGTGTTGATCATAAGCCTTATTTCCTTCTCTAATTGTCTCTTCAGGTTGTCATGCTGGATTTTTTCATGGCTGATCAACTTTGTAGTCAGGTAATGTTTTTGTTTTTAAGAGAATACAGCAGCAGGAGTCCATTAAATATTCTTTCAATGGAAGAAATAAACGACAGCTTTTCTAATAATCATACCTTTTTCTGTGCAGGTTCCAATGCTCAGGAGCCTCGAGTATGTAGCATGTTACTATATGACTGGGAGCTACAAAACTCAGGACTATGGCTACTGCATGAGGGCTAAGCACTACAGGGATCTTGCTTATGCAGTGTCATTCCTACCCTATTACTGGAGGGCTATGCAGGTAAAGCATTTTACTTTCTTCAATATCAACATGATATTCTTAGAAGACAAACAAAAAAAAAGATGTCCTTTAAGTTTTGTTCATTCGAATCCTGTAATTTAGAAATGAAGAAAACTGATTTCCCTTCATTGGTTTTTGTGGTTTGCAGTGTGCTAGGAGATGGTTTGATGAAGGAAAGACAAGTCACCTAGTGAATTTAGGCAAATATGTATCAGCAATGGTGGCAGCAGGTGCTAAAGTTGCTTATGAGAAAGATCGGAGTGTTGGATGGCTATGTCTTGTTGTGATCATGTCAAGTGCAGCCACTGTGTACCAATTGTATTGGGACTTTGTAAAGGACTGGGGTTTGCTCAAAATGAACTCCAAGAACCCTTGGCTACGGAATGAACTAATGCTTCGCCGAAAATTCATTTACTACTTATCCATGGTATATATCAGACCCCTTTCTCACTGTACTAAAAGAGTCTGGGGCCTGAAGGATCCTGAGTTCAAATTCAAGTTAAGAGTCAAAATTAACCATAAAAGAAGAGTCTGATTTGTCATTAGCTTACAATCAAAACCCAAGAGTCAAAATCTTAAGGTGCTATTGGATTGAGGAGAATGCAGGAGAAGGGAAAGCAAGAAAATTAAACATGTCCTTCTCTTTGCCTCTATTTTGCTTAATCCAAACATGTCTTTAGAACCTTTGAACTAGTCAACTCATCATACTTAGCCCAAGACATGAGAAGATAAAGATAAAAATGCCACAGAGTGAAGAATAAACATTCTCATCAAAATAATAAATGCTGATGATGAGGTCATCACTCAAGTTAAAAGTGAGATTCCTAAACTGGTGCAAAGATGAGATAAGATCCCAGCAGAGAATTTGATATTGTCTGTCTATGGTTTAGTAGACATTATGGGAAACACAGCTTATGATTTCTTTTCATATTACAACTATGGGCCCTCCTAGATCTGATCATAACCCTGGGAAATCTTTGGTGGAAATTTATGCAGGGACTAAACCTTATTCTGAGGCTTGCTTGGTTGCAAACTGTCGTCCACTCAAATTTTGAGAACGTCGATTATCGCGTAACAAGCTTCTTTTTAGCATCTCTAGAGGTTATTAGAAGAGGGCTATGGAATTTCTACAGGTAAACATCATTTGTCCACACAGAATGAGTTTGGTTTATCTGAAAATTTCTGTGTGACATTCAATCATGTGAAGTTTGGTCTAACAAGTGAAAAACTTTGAATGGTTCAGGTTGGAGAATGAGCATCTGAATAATGCTGGCAAGTTTAGAGCAGTGAAGACAGTTCCACTTCCATTTCATGAAGTGGATGAGGACGATTTATAATAATAACAATGCAAATTGACACATGTTGTTGAGGAATTTGATTCCATTCATTCCATACAGAGGTTGCTTCTTCTAGCAGCACAGAGAGTAGTTTGTCCTCATTCTTCAAGCTGATGTGACATAGATCAACTCGATGATTATTTTGTTCCCCGGCCGGCAGATTTGTCAATATCATCATTCTTAGGATTCATAATCAGGTGGTGCAAGGTGCCAATAAAAATTCACTAAAGCAGGTGTATCAGTGAACCTCCACCATCTGAAACACCCACTTGAATGAGTTTTTATTAACTCATTGTACAGTCAACTAGGAGTACCTAAGAATTCTCCAATTTGTACACAATTTTTCTGTGACAATGAATAGAAATTTCAAAAAAAAAATTGGAGTTCCACTTATTTCCTCTTAATACTTTCTTTCATTCTGTTCTTTTTCTCAATCCTGCACTTTTTTTCTGGTAAATAAGTTCAAAATGGTAACGGACTAAATATGACTATATAGTTCTGTACTGCAAAATACGACAGAGCTAAGTGCTAGGCTGGTGAGTATGATTATATGGTCTGGTCAAAGACATGGCATCTACATCAGAACCATAGGATTCACAAAGAAAAATTCTTGTGGCTCAGTCTCAAGGATAAGATTTGAACATGTAAATAATAGTACGTTTGATTGCACATCACATACTTGCCAATTTGTGTTTTTTAAAGTAAATCCAACGTCGTTAGAAAGTAAGCATTTTATAGTTTGATAGTTATCAGAAGTTTAGAACATGTTGGTTGAGATGCTAATAAGGTAAGAAAGGGGAATTGAATTGACTACAATAGGGGCGGAACGTGGATCTCACATGGTAGTTGTCGAACTGCCTTTTGTAGTGCAGTTGAGCTGATGGGACATCCCATTGAAGATAAGCGTTTGTGGCATTTACGGGCACGGCTGCGGCGGCGGCGGCGGTTCTTGATATGTGGTGGGGCGGTGGCTTGTGTTTTGTTCTGGGTGTTTATTTTATTTTGTCGTTCTGTTCTGTGCGTTGTGTCGTTTTGGATTAGGGTTCCTATTTTGGCGTGAAGTGTTTGGGCCTTGGGCCATCTTTCTGTGGTCTGGTTTTGTTAACATCAACAAATTGTTTTTCTGGCCAAAAATTTTTTTAAAAAAAAGTGACTTAGAGAGAGAGAGAGGGAGAAAAAGGAAAAGCTTGAGTGCACATTTTAAATGCATTTTTTCAATATAACCTCATTCGATATTAACTAATTATCAATTGATCATCTCTTAATCAAAACTTAACCAATTGAAGGGAATAATTAAAACATGGAGTGATAAAATACTGAAATAAAATTTGGTTTAACGAAATGTTCTATTAATTTACTTTTTGGAGGATATTACGAGTAAGTCTGTACATTTTAGAAATTAGAAAACACGTCAATTCTATCATCGCCTATTAAACTTATGTTAACAAATTTGTTCATGTAAACTAGTTTTTTTTTTCCCACCTCCACCCCCATTTCTTTACAGATCCTCACGTAGATTGTCATGTAATTATGGAAATATTATATGTTGGTTTACAGAATATGAGAGCAAGCCAGATTTGATGACAATAACATTGTTATATTTTTCTGCATAATTTGGTTCTGGTAACTAATTCAAAAATTCGTATTCATTAGAATATGCAATCAAAGTTACAAATGGAGACAATAATAGAGAAATAAAGAAAGAATGCCAAATAGGTGTAATTGTTCATTATTCATCTCTATACATAACAAAATGATTCATCCCTTTGCAAACCAAGCAAACTTCTTCAGGTGAATCCATTGTCACTGTATCAGACTGCATATCAAAATCGCAATAGCAAGTCCAGACATCGCCCACTTTCTTCCTTGATGCTGATACGATGATGCACCGTTCTGTGAAACAAGACAGAAAAATGTGGTTAGGTTTCAAAACAATGGAAGAAGACAGAGATTACTTTGATTTTAAAGATGTTTAAATGATCAAAAACAATACCAAATTTAGACTTGGGGATGGAGCTGGTGTTATTTCTGTATCCTCCGTTGTTGCCTTGGTTGGTGGGGCTGGCGGACTTGCGACGACCGCCGGCGCTGGCGCCGGAGCTTGATGTCTGTGCTTGTGCTTATGTCTTCTTCTTTTGTGTTTAGAAGGAGCAGGTGCTGGTGTCTCTATCACTGGTGTTGGAGCTGGCATTGGTGGAGCCTGTGATGGAGCAGGAACAGGTGCCGGTTTTGCCGGTGCCGGAGCCGGAGGAGGTGTTTGCACTGGGGCAGGGGACACTGTTGGTGGTGGGGGTAAAGGTGGAGCTGGTGGAGGCACTGTGGGAGCTGAGACGGGTGGTGGAGTTGTTGGGGGTGGAGTCTGAGGCGGTGGAGTTGTTGGTGGAGGAGCTTTTGGGGTTGAAGCCGGAGCAGCAGCCTTGGGAGCCGGTGATGTCACCGGAGGAGGAGTTGCCGGTGGCTGTGTAGCCGCAACTGGTGGTGGTGTTGTAGTAGAAGTGGGAGGGGTTGCGGCAACTGCAGGTGGTTGTGTAGTAGGCAAAGTGGTTGAAGGTGAAGCAGCAGGTGATTGGGCATTGAGAGAAGGTAATGCAGAAAAGAGGCAAGATAGGGCTAATGCCAATGAGATAATTGCAGAAGCAGCCATTGTAGGAGAAGGATGGTGGAAAGAGGTAGGGAGGTTGATATTTAAGGAGGATGAAGAAGATATTCGAGTAGCTTAGGCAGGTTTGTGACTTGCTGTGTGAGTCATCTGCTGGCAGAAGGAGAGATGTAGCCTTCATGGAGCAGTGACATTTCTACTAATCATCTGATAATGAATGTTGACAATGAAATTGTGGTTCCCTCAAAACTGTTCCATTCTTAAATGACAAAAATACTGTCTCAACAATAGTGTCTTCCTAAGAAAATTAATTAGTATCAGTCTTAAAATAGAGCCGCAATATTTATAAATCATATATTTAAAAATAACTAAAATTTAGAAGAAAAAAAAAAGTGACTTTCTAATTTTAATTAATAACTAATATGGATTTCGTGTATTACATTGTATAGAATCTAAAAAATGAGCCACAATATTTATAAATCATAAATAGTGCAATTTGTTAGAATTTTTACACTATATATATATATATAGATTTTCAAATATGCTTTGCAAATTTCAAGTTTGCTTTCTTGTGAATATGATTGTCCTGTTCAATTACGAGATATAAAATGTGTAATTCTTGAATTGAATAAAAAAGAAAAAGAAAGAAATCAAACATTTTAGTAACAAAAAATTTGGCTTTATTTGAACCTCAATATCTCGATATATTTAGTCGTCAAAGAAATCATGCATATCATTAGAAAAGTATGCAATTAGAATAAAATCATATATAAAAGTGATATGAAAATGTTGAGAGTCTCAACATTGGTACCCACACCTAACACCCCTTTTTAATGACCCAGTCTGGGGTTGTCTGAATGTCTTTCATGCTTCTTTGTGTTTTACGCAACCATACTTTTGAATACAATATTATTAAGAAGGTGAAACGTTGGGTGAAGATTGAAGAGAGAAGAAGGAAAGGCAGGATGACATAAGAAAAATGGAACAAAAGTAAGGTGACACTCAATTGAAAACATTATTTTACCTACCTTTTCTACATTTGACCTATACGTTAGTACTCTGTCTCTATAATTCTGTTAATCTCTGATTTCCCAAGACACTAAATGTGATAGCAAAGTTTTAGCTACTCTTACATATTTCTACACAGTTCCAGAATCCTCTTCCCCCCTGCAGTTGAAAATCAAGGTGGGAGTGAGGTTTCCAAAAACTAGAATTAATGAGATGCTGGAAGCATAACCTTTCGCTATGATCTCATATATGATGTCTGAACAATTTATTGGGATGCCAAAGTGAAATTCGGAGAATATATATGTGTATGTATCTGATCTTACAAACAGAACATCATGTGGAAAATGTCATGCATTTTGTTGAGAAGCTTGGATGGATGATGGCGAGTCGAAGGAAGGCAAGAGGGTTGGCTTGGTTGAGGTGGCGATGGTTCTTTCTTCTTTTTCCTTCTCAGCTGAAAGAATTGCTGCATTACATCTGCACATTCTGAGGCTAACACACCCCTTCTTATGCTCATTTTTGGATGGAAAGGATGAACTGGGGCAGGTGGCTTTTCTTTTGTTTCTGATCCATTTTCTCCTCCATCAGGAAAAAGTCTGCAAAAAGTTGAGAGTTTCAATTGCATGTCCCGCCAGTGAAAAATGCACACTATTCACACTTAATTTGTTGGGCTTCAAGCTAATTCCCAAAAAAGAAAGATTAAGTTCCAGTCACAAAAGAAATGGAAACTTATCCCCGACTTAAGTTCCATTGAAAGTATATTTTATGACATCCCAGACTTGATGGTTCTGAAAAATGAGCAAATTGGCAGGAATGTTTCAAGGACAACGTATTTTGACAGTGGGTTTGGATCCAGAAATGTCATCTGCACAACATATCCAAAGCTGAAGCTATCATGTTCAATAGGTCTATTCAGGAATCTCGCAGATTAAAAAGGATTCAGCATTCCAAAGCAAGACAGTGAATATAATGCACTAGAAAACTTAGACAATCTGTTCGAGGCATGCTCAATTTAACCATGCATTATAAGGAAATAAGACGAGTACAAAGGGGCCAAACTGGTTATCAGGTAATGTAAAACCCAAAAGAGCAAATGAGCAGGAAGGTACGAATTTGACAACGGGTGTATGTCCAGAAATGTCATCCATTGAACTTATTTGAATTTTGAAGCTGATGCTGTTGTGTTCAATAGATGTCTATGAAACCTCGCTGATGCATGTTGCATAATATATGAGGGTTCAAAATCCCATAAGAGGGAATGGATTATACGGCATATTTGAAAACTTGGCAATCTTTAAATTGTCGGTATAATCAATATAACCATGCATAATAAGGATCAAACAACTGCAAAAAGGACCAAATTGTATTGTGATATGAAACCAGTGAAGAGTTGTGAATACACATGAACCATAAAAACTCTTACAACCCTTGCAAGTTGAAACCATATGAAGAATACAAGAAGAAAAGTTCGTGGATAGCATACCTAACCCAGCTACCATCAGCGCCAAGAAGCTTATTAGGAGCTCCCCATACAAGAGTATCTATTCTTGCCTGAAGAATGGCACCAGCACACATTGGACAGGGTTCAAGTGTGACATAAAGTATAGTGCCCTGCAAGTAGATAAATGTGTTCTTAAAGAAGTTAGCTATCATATTAATGTGCAGAATGCATCAAATACCATAGATAGTTACATCATCCATTGATTCAGATGGGCTAAATCAATATGTTGTTGATGTAGGACAAGATAGGGAAGGGTAGAAGATAGATAAGAAGAGTAGAAAATTAAAAAAGAGAAGGAATTCACTGATCAATTCTTAATAATATTCAATCAATAGGAAAAGAAGGATATGAGTACAATGAGGGGTCCTAGGACTTATTTATAGAGTCTTAAATCATACTCTAACTAAGATCCTAAAATAGTTTAAATTTAAAAGATAAATATTAAACTAAACTATATCCTAAAATATAAGATAAAGATAAATCTAAACAAAGTAATCAAATCTTAAAAAATAAAATAAATTCAAAATCAATTAAATCTAAATAACCTAATAATTATTTAAAATCCTAGTTATTTAATTATCTTTTCTACATCATTTTCTTCGCTTAAAAGAACTCTCCTCTGGAGAGTTAATACTCTACGTGACATCTAGATCTGGAAATGTACCGGAAAACATTTCCAGTAAACAAGATAGCAAAAGATGATATATAAACGAATTACCATTTCTTTAACCACCCAAGCATTATTCAACTCAAGAAATTCTTTCCACCAAACAAGATAATGATAAATGGGATCTAAACAAAGAGACTTCATATCAAAACTTCACATGGCAGCTAAATTTGGAAAAAATTTTCAATGTTCAAGATAATAGTGGAGAGGACTCTTAGACCGGAGAAAATTTTGATCTTTTGTAGTTGCAATAATTCCTGTACCTATTGTAACAGAAAAGCATAGTAGAACAGTAGCATGATGAATATCATCAATAACCTTGGGAAGTACAACTTTTAGTTGTTTCTGTGCTTGTCCCTTTTTTTCAGGCTTTTGTCCTCTTCAACATCCATAACATCAAGATCCTCTTTGGATTCTGAGGAATTATCTACGGATGGTATTGCTACAATCTGCTCTATAGCTTTAACCTCCTGATATGCTTACTCTTCTTTTATCTAACACTTGTATTCTTCCTCTAAAACCTTAGCAGTTATCTCTATACCCTTATTTAACAACCTGAGGGCATACAGGATGTCTTTGGACAATCTCTTTAATTCATTAAGCTTACGGTTCATTTCATCTATGCAACAATCAAATGAACACTCAAAGCGCTCTAAGGAAGCCATAATAATGATATTAATTCAAATGTACCTCCAAACACGCGTCTCGATGATGACTCTTGCAGCTAGGATGGGCTGGGAGGGAAAGAACTTCACAAAATTCAAAAATTGCAGAAAAAGTGAATCTGGAGCAAATGTACAAAATGGAGCGTGTGGTGGCATGCGTGGAGCGTGAAGCCCACGTGCAAGAGCTTTTGCTAGCGCATCCAGCGGCGGACAGCAGCGAGGCTTCAAGGTCTGGCCAGTTTTAAGGAGCCAAACATGATAGTGGTGGAGTTTTAGCAATATGACGTCTGGAAGTATGGTTTCTGGCATAGACAGCAAAGTGGTTAGGGTTCTAGCGAGTTTTCAAGTAGGTTTCTAGCAAGTGAAGTGTGCAAGGCATAGGGAACCTGCTTTGATACTAGATTGATGTAGGATAAGGTAGGGATGGGTAGAAGATAGATGGAAAGTGTAGAAAATTAAAAAGGAGGGGAAATTCACTGAACAATTCTCAATATTATTCAATCAATAGGGAAAAAGATATATGAGTACAATGAGTCCTAGGGCTTATTTATAGAGTCTCAAATCATACTCTAACCAGGATCCTAAAATAGTTTAAATCTAAAAGATAAATATTAAACTAAACTATATCCTAAAATATAAAATAAAGATAAATCTAAACAAAGTAATCAAATTCTAAAAAAAAAAATTCAAAATAAATTAAATCTAAATAGCCTAATAATTATTTATAATCCTAGTTATTTAATTATCATTTCTGCATCATCAGTTGTCCGTTGGGTAATTTAAACTGCCATTGCATTTAGTGTGAAAATGTTACCATAATGTAATTTTAAAATATTAGCTAGGGAAATCAACATTTTACTGAACAGGCTAATTACAAAATTTATATGAATTATACTGTAACATAACACATCCCCTAAACTTTGGACTAAAATACAAACTTTAAATCCTAGTCAATATTTTGTAACTAGGAGGGAAGTTTTTGCAAGTTCAAACATTGGTCTAAGCCAAGCACTGCCTTCATAATCAAAATCATATGCCCTCTTATCATTAATTTTAATTGGGATTTAACACTCTCACTTTATCCCAAAATTCAAAGCGTATTTTCTTACATTTCGAAGTTCATGAACCAATTTTGTAATTAGGATTGAATTCTGGAGGTAAATGTAGATTCCCATGTTATCTATAATCTATAATAAACTAATCCAATCTCACTGGTAACTGAAATCAAGAATCATGAAGTAGAGTTTAGACATAAAAATATCTTGCTATTACATATTGCTTTGATAGTCCTCTGGTGTAGATATCTAAACAGACTTTAGCAAAATCTATAGCACTAGTAGAAGATATCACTACTCTCCATCGCCAAGATCAGCAGTGTTCCTACAGCAAGTCTACTCAGCACTGTAGCAATGTGCTAATTAAGTAACATTTATGATTACTTGCAGATAATAGGTATCTGTAGTCTAAAAATATGTTATTTTTACTTATATCTTTGATACAGAGGTAGCGGGATTGATCCAAACTGGTAGGACTTAAAACTTTAGTGAACAGATATCATCACAGCTTAAGCTAGGCATCCAAGATTAAAAATAATGGAGAAGAAACACATAATAAAAATTAAAATTTGTCTGAAATATCAAGTAATACTTTGACACTAAAAACTTACTGCAAGTCTCCATGTCCGCAGAAGATTAGAAGCTTCCCGTATACAAATCATCTCTGCATGGGCAGTTGAATCACGTAACTCTTCCACCCTGAAACAAATACATTGATATAAAAGACAATAATAAGGAAATTACAGAAGACAAGGTATTTTCTTTTCAGTAAACGAAAGATAAGGCAATTTCATAACACATACAAGTTGCATCCCCGGGCAATAATCTTCCCATCCTGCACAAGTACAGCACCTACAGGCACCTCCCATGTGTCAGCAGCCTTCTTGGCTTCCACGAGTGCTTCCCTCATAAATGTCTCATCCATTCTTCGTTGCTCAAGTTCAAGTTTATAAGCTTCTTCCCACTCATCAAACCTGTCTCTTATGACTTGCTTGTTCCGTTGAAACTTCCTCTGCTTCAACTCTGCACCCTTTCTCTCAGTGCTAGATATTTCAGTCTGTAAAGGAGCAATAGGATCCTCAATCGGCCCCAGTGACTCAGTTCTACCAGTATTTACAATTTCATTTACAAAAGGTGACCTAGCAGGTAAAGGTATTGATAATTCCATTTTTTCTGCACCTGATGTACTGACTTGAAAATCTTTTGCATCTTCAGTCCAACTTGCATTTTCCTCTCCAGAAGCAAAGGAGATACCCATTGATGTCGATCCACTACCCAATTCATTTGGAGAAGATGACATCCCAACCTCAAGATGTTCTCCTTTGTCTGTCAACTTCATAGTGCCCAACACATCTCCCTCACTTTCTGTATGAGATTTTCTAGGTTGTAGTTGGTCAGAAGATGTGGCTTGTGATTGCATGCTTGTTCTTTCCTTTCTTACTCTACTGTTACTGGTTTCTTCATGCTCCTGGCCAGAGAACCATGCCTCACTGTCAGACTTGCCTGATGAGTTTCTTTCACCTGATCTTGCAGCTGAAGTGGAGACATCAGCACGTGAACCCCACGGTAGTCGAACAACATCAGCAATGATGCTCCACAGAGTCCTACCCGTTCTCCTGACGATTGGGTTCTCTGTGTCAAGACTAACCTCTTCTTCTTCAGCTGGTGAAAGTTGCTTAATAGATGATTCAGGTACATCCCACATCTCATCAGAAGGTCCTTTTGTCCCAGAAAACCCAGAGGAACGACTTGAATCAGGCTCCTTCAACTTAGAGCCTTTTTGAGTACCTTGTTGCCTTAAACTGAGAATTTGATTCTTCTCATCTTCAGTGGACAACTTGGATCCAGCGATTTTCATCTCTTGTGTTTCAGTTGTGACTTCACGCCTGACCTTCTGAACAAACTCATCCACAAACTGTTTGGATGATTCCTCTAAGCGATCAGCTGAAGCCAGAGCATCCTCAGGAGCTATAATGTTTAAAGGGTCACTATGAACCAGACTACTTCCATCTTTAGAACACAGTTCATATTGCAAAGCTGAACTTCTTCCTCCTGAATTGGTATACAAGGCAGAAGAGCCACTTTCTGAAGTATCAGGGCAGACCTCTGGGATTGAAGTTCCAGGGTTGGATTCAACATGGGCTGAGCCTCTTCCCATAAATTGAGATGAGGAAGGAATGAGCATGGTCTCTGAACTACTTTCAACACCTTCTGCCAATATAACATATTGTTTTCTGCGCTCAGAAGCTAAGTTCAATGATTCTCGAAAGCTGGGAGCCTCTTTTGAGATATTTTCATCAGAGATTGATAGGTTTGTAGGTCGTTGGGCCTCACTGCTTAATTTGAACTGTGTAATTCTTTCATCAGTTTGGCAATGACTTTCGCTTGTGTTAACAACAGATGTCAAGTTACTATTTTTTATCAACCTTACGTCATTAGAAACTCTTTGAGATCTTGAAACTAGCTTTTCATCACTGATATGCCCTTCTGAAACAGAGTGTACAAGTTCAGATTGTTTCCTGGGTTGAATACTTTGAGGTGTCCTTATATCTGTTTGGGATCCTATCCCTTTTACATCTGAATACAGGCTCAAATTCTCTTTCTGGTTCTTTATTGTATTACTAGACTTTACTGTGGAGGTATTTTCAACATTACTCTCCCGGACTTGCGATAACTCAGAAAGTTGAAATTTTCTTCTCCCTTCAATTTGCGTAATGATCTTGTCCCCTTTTTGGTAGTGGTGCTCTGAACCACTTACTGAAGTTTTGTTCTCTTTGAGGTTCTTCATTCTATCATTTGACAAACTTTCTGAATCTTCAATTTTTGACTTTTCAATGTTTTTCTGGTAATTCCTACTTAGTGCTTCCTTTCCTCTGCTAGAGCCAACAAAACTTTTTTGTTCACCACTTGTTTCCTGGAAACGTGTTTCTGATATCTCTAGATTTCCTTCCCTGCCAGCAAAGGTGTTTTGCAATTTCGAAAAATTTTCAGCTTCATAACCACCAGACTTTCGTATTTCTGTAGATTGATACTTTCTCCTGTTATCAGTTTGAATCTGGTCTTCTATTGCCTTCTTATGTGAACTTCTAATCAAAGATGAAGTGCCATCCTCACTTTCAAATTGCTTGTGGGATATGGAAGCTTTTGCAGAACCAGATTCATGCCTCCTCGACAGTCTTCTATGCATATCTTGGGGTTCTATCCTAGACTCTATTTCTCCCATAGTTACCTCAGACAGCTTCTTCTCAGACTTCTTTCTTAGACTCCAATCAATATCAGCATGAAATGCAGTTCTTTCCTGGTCTGAAATTTCCTCTGGCTTCTCTGAGTTGTCTCCTTGCCTATTGAATTCTTCCTTCACTTGTTCCTCCATATGACTTGTTTTGTCTTCCTCTACCGATAATTCTTCCAAAAATTTCCCGTGCTTATCTTCAACTTCCAGGTCACTACCAATATCTCCTGAAGATGAAAAGGAGTAATATGATGAGCAACTAGAAACATCTCTTCGTTTCCCATGGTGTTCACCTTTTGTAACAGTTTTCTTTTCTTCATTGAGCTTTTCATCATCTTTTTTCAAGTCTACTGTCAAGGTCTCCAGGTGCTTCAAATTTCCTTTCTTCACTTCTTTCTTACCTAAACTCAGATTTCTCTCTCTACTCCCGTTTTTCCTTTTCTTCTCCATATCCAATTTCTTAAATAAAGAAACATTCTTTCCTCTAACACCAGTACATCTTCCATCTGCTTCCTCACTCAATAAACTAAGAACTGATTCAGCATCTTCGGAACCAAAAGAATGTTTAGTTTCACTCTCTTCCTCTGTGCAAAAACACCTTCGATTTATTCCCCTCCCACTTCTGTTAGGAACACTTCTCTCACTGAATGAGCAATTAAGCTCATAGCAATCTCTATTGAGATCATAAGCTGCTAGCTGGGAGAAGTAACGGTCGCCACCACCCAAAATCAACCTCCTAGATGCTGACAATTGAAGTAAAGTGGATTGCCTCAACCCAAATAGAAGACTAGGATTTAAGGGTACTCTGCAGGTGGAGAGTGCACAATAATCACAACAACCACAACATGATGAGAGACGTGATGGGACTCTGTCAAATCTTTCATATGACAAGTTTGAGTAATCATTGAAGGATAAAGAGTAGGAACGTTTACTCCTGATAGCATATACCGTGGAGCTAAAATATGTGTTGTACATGTCTGTTTGTGTCTTCCCTCCAAAAGAGGGAGGGCTTACTTTGATGAATCAAGGATCCTCTGCGCTACAGCGAAACCATGTAACATTGAATCAGCAAGAAATGCTTATGAGAGAAGATAACTGAGCAGATTTAGTAGGAATAGCAATAAGCCATTCAATCTTCCAAGTTCTGATTCAGAAACCAAAATAATCAGCAGAGTAAATTGCCTTCAAGAGCAAACCCTGAGGATTGTTTTTATTTTTCCAACTTTTCTTGCAGCATCTGCAGCTGTACCAAGTACCAACTGCCAAAACATTATTCAACCGATTAGAATGATTGCCTTCTTGATCAATTAATCAAAGTATCAAGTGAAAAAACAAGAAGTGCACTTCAGATCAGAAATAGCAAGCAACATAACTACAGAAGCAACAAAAGGAATGCTTTCATCGCAGTTGCTTAACCTATCATTACAAAAATAACAACAAAATCCCCAACTCATGAAAACAGATCCATCTTGAAATCCAAAGGGAAATTAAGATCATAATGCTGCACAATGAGGTGAAAAGATGGAAAAACATCTATTAACTTTATATGGGAATCCTGATGCAAATGTCGTTCATCCAATGATATTCAACTTTGTGCAAGTATAATATTTATAAATCCATCTAATACCTTGCACGTTTATGATCAGGTTTCATTCAAGTTCATGTCCAATTCACCACCCAACTCATCCTTAGATTTCTCGACAAATCCCAACCTAGAGTAATAATATAGTATTGCAGGATAGTAAAGTGTCTTGGGACATGAAGACATCAAAGAAGCATATTAGAAGCAATAGCATTACCTCCTTCCGCCAAAATTATTATGGGAAAATTCATTCAAAACAGAAAACTTATCATTTCCCTCGCAGCACAACAATGGCAATTACTATTGAAGAAAAGATTGATGTCATCTTACTAACATACCAGGGTGGTAGTGCCTACAGAAATTCCCAAAATTTAAGGTCACTAAGCCATCATATTCATCGATATAGAATTACCCTTTTTCACTTCAATCTAGTCTTTTCTATGAAACCAACCATTACCCTGCTTCAATGTCAGGGACTCGGTGGAGCTCCCACGCAGGAGAAAGAAGGAAAGGAAACAAATAAAGAAACTTTATGACCAAACACAAACATCACCAAATCCGCCGGGCCCCACACACTGTCTGGCTTAATCCCACCACCCACAACTAGCAAAGGGCATGGTTAATTTCACCCTTCATGAATCAATGATGAGAGGAAATAACAAGAAAACTGAGAAATTGCTAGAGGCGTCTAAAGAGAGTGAGTGTACCAGAGCAAAAAGCGTGACTTTTGAAGAGAGTTAAATAGCGGAGATGAACATGCAATAGAATGCAGAGGCTGCTAACTGAACGGAGATGGATTTCTGTTTTCCCATAGCCATGACCCAGAGAGAGAGCGAGAGAGTTTTGGTCCTATGAGCGTGGAGCTTGTGGGGCAGCAAGTGAGATTGGCGACGAAGGAGGTGACATTTTCTGGACCTGGATCTCTGGGTATGAGATTGGAGTTTGTATGAAGATTTGGCTTCGACCAAAGAAACCTGAAGATTCCTTGTATGAAGTCGAACTCGAAGTAGATAGAGATAGAAGAGGCAAATAGAAGCAGAGCTGATTTGCGGAAGAGAGGATGGATTGTATCATTATGAAAGCTGATACAGTGCTGTAAAATGAAATGCCAGACTACGGAAAACCATCAATATCGTCAATATAATATAATATATATATATATATATATATATTAATATACAGTATAAACCATTAACCTATTCATATATGATATATCCATCATCAACCTATCCTAATTGTTTTTCTGGCAAAAAAAAAAACCTACTCTAATTGTAATAGCAGTCACAAGTCACGATTTGGTTACAATTATATAGATATATATATATATTAGTTTATCAATATTATTTGTAAAATATAAACCATAAACAATTCATTTAGGTTTTGTCCAAACGCACATGCCTACTCTAATTATAAGAAGGGAAAATTGTGTTTTAAGACAAAAGAAATATTTAGTTTTTTATATCAAATCGATTTTTTTTAAAAATAAATTGATTATAGGTTCAAAAAATTATAATCGTACCTTAAAAAAAATCACCTGTGATCCCAAAAACTAAATATCTTTATTTCTTAGTTCAAAAAACCAATTATTCCTTATAATAACAATTACAAGTAGCGAGTTAATTATAATTAGGGAAAATTAATCTTTTCATCCTCATTTTTCATCAATTTTTAATTCAATCTTTACACTTTAAATTTTATATCACTCCCTAATATTTTCAAGCCTTTTTTATTTTTAGTTTACAAATTTAAGTTAGAATAAAATAAAATTTAAATAAAAATAAATTTATTATAACATGGTTTTATGTTTTGATTTTTTTATTATAAAAATAAATTTAACAAAATAATTATGAAGAAAAAGTATTGAAAAGTATCATCCAGCAACTGTTGAGAAAATGTATGTTTTGACTCAAAATAAATTTTGGAGAATGAAATTTCAGAACTTGAGAAACATGTCAAATCTTCCAACCATCGTTTCTAAACCCAAGTTTGGACTTCCCAAGGAATCCCAACATGCTTTTTTTCACTGTTAGATAAGTTAATCCCCATACTCATATATAGTTTGAGAGAAAATCCTTTATTTTGTCCAAATAAGGGCATGTTTGGTTTCACTACTGAAACCACGTTTTGACCTTAAATGTGGTTTACTTTATTTTTTATGATGTTTGGTACTTTTTTCATTTCTCGTTGGATAATCATTTTCCAGCCAAAACGTGGTTTAAGGATAAGCAGTAGTAGACTTGCTTTTCCGTTCTCCTTCTCCATTCTTGTCTGTATTTATTTTAAAGTCAGATAAAAATGAACCAATAAAAATGAGAAAAAATAAAAAATTAGAAAAATAAAATTTTCATAAAATTCCTCCTATCTATTGACTAAAATGTTCCTTCAAAATTTTAATTTTCATAGATCATGACCTATAAAAAAATGTTATATTAGATATATTATATTCTCAATTAAATAAATGCAGATTAAATTTTAAGCTAAGTAAATTAAATTAATCATGGGATGGAGTTTAAGCTAAATTTAGAGAAAAATTATGGGTTTTGTCAAAACTAATTTTCAAATAAATCATTCAAACATAAACACGTTAGTCCAAAACCAATTTTTATCATAACTACATTACAAAACCAATTCTATCAAAACTCATTTTTAACCAACTAAAAACCAAACGGGCCCTAAGAAGATGCCGTTATGATTTTGCACATGTGAGTAACAATCAAATATTGTGGCAAATATGCAAGCTAAAATAGGTGACGTGGCTGAGAAGCAAATACTAGAAAGCATATATCACGAAAGAGATTAGAAGACATCCTGAGTGTAAACTTCTTTTGACATCCTTTCTCCTACTTCGGTGCAGGTTTATTGACGGGCTTTTTTTTCTCTAGCTTAAGGACAGAATGCCAACTATACCGCCGATGATAGCAGCTAGTTCAGTAAGGAGGGATCACTTTTTGTAAATGATATATGATTCACTGATATTGGAAAGCATATATGTTTCACTGAGATGAGACTATTTTTGGGTTGCTGGGTGTTCGAAGGCTACTAGGCAAGCTCTTTGGATGTTGACGTGATGCCTAGGAATAATGTTTGAGAATTGGGTGGCCACTTCAGAATGCGCAGAGCGTTAATTTGTTAGATATTTTATTATTATTATATTATATTATTTTTTAATTTTGAATTTCAAATTCAAATTTTAACAGATTAACATATTGAGATATTCAGTTACCCAATTATCTTATTTAAAATAAAATATCTTCTGAGTATGGTCCACCAATCAGTTATTGATTGAGTTAATATTTAGGATTTGCTCAGCCATTAATTATTTATTAATTAAGGAATATTTTGATGGTGAAATTTTTTTTTAATATATAGTAATAGGTTGAGTGGAGTACGGCACATTCTTAAAACCTAATATTACTGTTACTGTATGAGGATTTCTTAACTAGTGACGGCTTTTCTCCAGTTCTCATCATTGCGCTGGTGTACTAGTTAAAAGATTCCTTAATAATCTTTTCTTCTAACTATGTTTTTTGATTTCAGTGCCTTTGCTAAATTTACTGAATTATGGATTTCTATTACAGATCTTCAAGCAATGGCGATAAGTATTCTTTAAGTCTTCCCTTATAACTTTGGACTATAGGATCACATGAGATTTATTGTTGTATCAACTATATGTAGTTATTTTCTACATAATTAACAACACACTTGTGGAAATGAAGCCTAGGAATGTTCTAAATGAGCTAGACAATGATAATGTACTCATCCATAAATAGCCATTAACAAGTACATCCTAGCATGATGATGAAAATCATCATAAAAATTCCTATATCTGATGCTAAAATCCAGGAACAAATTAAAACCATCTTTATCATAATATCACAACACAATATCAAACAAAGCCTGAAGCAAGTTAACTTATGCACTCATTCTTTTGGAGAGCACATTCGGTGCTCATTAGTTGTGATGAGCACCGGTGCTCATCATGGCTCATGACCGTCCAGATCAAATCTGGACGATCCTGATTTATAGTTTATTATTTTAATTTTTTTACATAATAATATTATTTTTTTAAAAAATAATAATTATAAAATTATATTTATTTTAAATTTTTTATTTAATAAAATAAAAATATATTAAAAATATAATAATTAAATTTAATTAAATCAGAACCATCCAGATTTGATCTGGACGGTTCTGAGATATGATGAGCACGGTACTCATCACACCTGATGAGCACCAAATGTGCTCTCATTCTTTTGTGAGATGGTTACAGTCGCATTTTTTTACTTGTTTAATTTTGAAAATTATATAATAAGATTAATTTAGGTCATTTTTAAAATATTTTTAAATATTAAAACTGTGTCAACTAATTTTTTAAGAATTAAATTAATAAGGATGTTGTCATTTTTAAAATAAAATATTAGTTTACTCTGTTAAGAGTTTTTTTTTTATAATAAAGTTAAGAATACTGGTTTTGATGAAACTGAATTATTTTTCAAATGTACGTAAACTATTTAAAAATAAAAAATATATATTTTTAGAATATAATATGAACAATTTTTAAACAATAGCTGTTGTGAAAACAATCCATCCGTCCATCCGATTTAAATCTAAATCTTTAAATACAATTTAAATGGGTTTTTGATTTGAAGCACTTACAAACTTGGGCAAGCTTTTGTGAGGCCCAAAAAACTTGGGTTAGCTTTTGCGACTTGTTTGACCAAAAACAACTATTACGACGAAAACAAAATGGAACGGAACTCTGTAGGAAAAACAAAAAAAAGGAATGGAAATTGGAAAGTAACTTAAGCTTAAAGTGAATGACCAAATCATTGACCCAATATCTCATTTGAGCAGTAAGACACTACCAAGCGTCTATCATAAACTTGAACGTATCTTGTTTTGTAATTTTTTTTTTTAAAAAAAGATGTCTCCTATCAGTTTAAAATAAAATAAAAATGCGCCCAACAATGTCCGGTCCAGAGTGTGAGCCCCAAGTGAAATTAGTTATTTGCACCATGGGCATGTGCAATTAACTAAAGAAAGATTAAGAATCCAGAATCAAAGTTCAAAAAGTACTAACTCTTAATATTTTTAAAAAAAAAATGGGGCCGGCGCACACCTAATTGTTTGGATTAAGAAGACAGATGATAGCAATTTGAATTAGATAGGGTTTGAGGAATGAGAAGTGTGAGTGTGAAAGGATTTACTTACACGTGTAACCTAACCTACCTTCCAACCTCTTTCAATGTTGATCATAAAATTCAATTCTTTAATTAGAATGTGTTTAATGTATTTGCATATGATTCAGAATGAGACATATATTGTTCATGATTAATGAATAGTACTTTCTCTTATCCTTAATATAAGACCATTTTAACTGAATCACGCAGATTAAGAATTGGAATTAAAACTAATTAACTACCTTGATTTCTTCAAAAATCCTAATATTTTTTCAAAACTACCCTTATTTAATCTCTCTCTCTTTCTCTTTGGATACATTAAATAGGGGCATTTTTCTGAAAATGTATAATAAATACTACCTCATATATTGTAAAGGATCTTATATTTAAAATCAAGATAAAAGATCCTATATATAAGATTGGAGGGAGTATAACTTTATATTTTTATATTTTATATTGAATTGATGATTGTTTATTATGGACCACACTTGTAACACTTTTTGCGTGTGACATGATATAAGCTTGAATTCTATGATTTCGTCTTTTGCATTCCCACATCAAAAGGCTTTGGTGAAAATCCTGCCTTCAATATTGTTGTTACTTTTTATCCCCAAAAAAAAAAAGTATTGTTATATACATAATACCATGCGTGTTAGTACCATCATATCCCTTCAAATTTTGATAGTAAAATAGGACTATTAATTCAATACAAAAATCTCAAAAAAAAAATTTTATTTGAAATATTGGTTTCTTATATAATTTTTTTAGAGTAAAAACGGGGTAAGTTTTGATGAAGGTGGGATCCATCTCCCAATTTGCGAGGGTTACGGATTTACGCTTACACAGTGTGAGATATCACCTGCCCCTTGGACCCATATCACCAGCACAAAAGTTCAAGTCACAACTAACGATTAAATTTTAATTTTTTTCATTAATTGTGATAAAAAAAAGTTCAATTTTTTCATGAGTAAATAAGAAATCTGAAGTGATCTTATAATAATGATAAAGTTTTTTTGTAATTTAAAAAAGTCTATTGTATAATAATCTTAAAAGTTTATTGTTGATTTCATGAAGCCTAATGAAGCATTTAAATTTTTTTTTCTGAACATGAGGGTATAGAAAAACCAACAGATTATGCTAATCTCATCCTCGGAAAAAAAAAACACCTATAGCATTTTCAAATAGCAATTGTCTATCATCACTAAGAGGGTGAGTTAGAAAAACAGCACCTGATTGTGTCCCTTATATATAAGGGATGGTATTTGGAGCATTTAATTAAGCATTTAAATTTCTCATCCTAACAGTACCAGACAATAGTTAACCGTCTTCTACTTCTCCTTCAACTTGCAGCGCCCCTGTCATAGTTCTGCCTTTTGCTTTCTTCTCCTCCTTCTGCTCACTCCATTCTATCAAACCCTGTGTTGAAGAGCTTTTAAAATAAATTTATTTAAATTTAGTTTTACTAACTAATTTGGCCTAATGCTAGTTGGCGAGATTAGCCAAACATAATTTTTTTTTTCATCAAGTTTCACTTCGACTTCTTTTATGATTGTCATCAAAATTTTCAAGAGAAATATTTTTCTTTTGTCAAAGATAACGAATAATGTAGTTGTGATAGAACTAGATGCCCCCAACAAATACTAATGGCACATATATTGACTTCAAATTTCAATGAAAGTGAGAAAACACTATTTGTTGATGGTACTTCTCGTTTCTCAACTTTTGAGTCATTTCTTTGCTCTTATCTCCAGTCATTTTCTTTTCCATTATAACCCCTAAGAAAAACAAAACCTAAAACACTATGTCCTTCTTCTTATAATTCTTTTTACTAAAATAGTAGCATTTTTTAGTCCACAGAAAAGTTTTCTAAAAGATGGATCGATCTATCAAGTTTATTTCTTTACTTGCATAAAATTATATACTCAGGTCAGTTAAGAAATTTTAAAAAATAAAATTTGTCCACCAGTATGATTTTTATTATTGTCTAGAGACAATTTATGGTTTGAAATGGTCGGAAAGCACATCACGTTCACATCGATGAATGAAAGGAGGCAACATAAATTGATTTCAGTCAAAAGTGATGATTCTTGGAAAAAAAATAAAGTTACTTTAGCCATCATCAACAGCTTGAACCTTAAGATAAGTTTTTTTCCCTTTAAAACAAAATAAAATATACGATATTAATATTTTGTGTGTGTGTGTGTGTGTGTGTGTGTGTATCACTCTGAGCGGTCAATTTTGGGGTAGTCATCTCCACATATGGTGCTTTAGGGAAAGCACAAAAAAGATAACGTACGTTGTGTTCATTTTCTCAACGTTAGGGAAGTTATAAAAGTATGATTAATGTTCATTAAAAAAAAAAGTATGACTGATAAAATTGGAACATCAAAACAATTAGTAATGGAAGAAACAATCAATAAGTTATACTATTACGTACATTGTCATCGTGATGAACGCAACTCTTCTTATATATATATAAATCAGAACAAAACTATTATTTTATTTTATACAAATATTATTTTATGTTAAGATTTAATTTAACAATTTTTATTGATCGCTTATAGATATAAAATAATTTTGGTATTTTAATTAACTTCTGACATATAGTATGATTTATCCATTTTTTTTCATAGCTGATGAGATGCATCGTGACGAATAATTAATATTCTTGAACATTCTGTATCCAAGTTGTGTGTGGAGTCAACTGCAAATGTGGAATTTAATTTAAAATTTAATGGAAAACTAGAAAGAATGAAAGGCTGAAAGCTACTGAAAGTGAAGAGTTGGGTAAGATATATACATATATATTAATTAAAAGTCAAAATTTAATTTATGAGGAACACGATGATGGAATATATAAACCACTTGAATTTGGACATGAAAATGCTAACAAATTCTAGTTAAAGAATATGCGAGGATTGATGAAGAAACCTTCTCAAATAATGGTTGAAAAGAAGTAAAAGGATATATAAAGTACATTATTTATTTAGTTAAAGCTACACCTAACACTCACAACAATAAAATTAATATTAATATCAATATAAAATACTATAATAATAATTAATTAACCAAGTCTTAATCACCTTACTTTACCAGCTGGTCATTGTTTTAATTTAGTTATCGCGTTCAGAACAAGTGGACGTGCCTGCAATGCCGGGATGTTTGGCGGCAAATCACATCCATTCCATTATTCCACTTGGCTGTCACACACACACACACACACACACACACAATACAACAAGAAATAAGTTCCATTGTTATAAAATTGTAGTTTGTTATAAATTTTATTATATATGATATATTAATTTCAAACATGATATAACATATTATCATAGTATAAATAGAATATACAATATATATATATATAATAGAATTGTTAACATGTCTTATTTTGACAATTTAACTTCTTAACTATGTAACGACAACAGCACACAGATCAAATTTTATTAAATATTAAGATCATCAATTTCAAAAAAATAAAATTGGTCTCTCTCAATTATTTTGATTCGTGAATTAATGAACTGCTATGCTAAGTCAATCAATGCAAAATTCGGTTCAATTGCCACACAAAAAAAACAGAGAGAGATATAATTCCCATAAAAAAAAGGGATCAATTTAGAGTCCCAAGTTCAACTCCATCCATGTCGATTAAAATCTAATATAGCTATACGTATTAGACTCTACAACATACGTAAAATATATATATATATATATATAAAAGATATAATTATGAAGGTCCAACACTGAAGCCAGACAAAGTGGGAGTTGTTGAATAATAGTGGATTAGATACAAACCAAGCGTAAATCGTCATCACCTAATTTATTCATACGTATACATGCATTGGTTGGCGACCAGAGGATTTTAATGCATACTTAAACTTCTAGGGATAATTTTCTTTGACTTATTTGGGAAATTTTTTTTATTATACCCAGTGTGGAAAAAATCGGACCGGACCAGTTGGTTTGACCAATAACAAGTTCCAGGTCCGATCTGGTCATGGCTGAAGATCAGCCAATTTCAGAATTGGAACGAATTGGTACAAAATCGGTCGAACCGATCAAAAACTAGTGCAAAATTGGCTTGAACCGATCTGCTTTTTTTAAAATATTTTTTAATATAAAGTAACATTATTTGTAGTAATAAGTAGCATTATTTTTTACATAAATTTTTTTCTATATTATAATATTATATAAGTATTATTATAATATATAATTATTAATAATAATAAATCTACTCAACAAATAATATAAAAATAGAATATCAATTGACTATTTTGAATTCAAAATATACTTATAGATTAATATTAACTTGTTTGAATTTTAATATTAGGTTGTAAAATTTATTAATAATATTTTTAATTTTCTATATGACATATAAAATTAAAAAATTATGAAATTTATTTTTTATACTAGATTGAATATTAATTTTATGACCATGGATGAATATCTTTTATATTTTTTATCTGTATTATTTAAAATATATTAATTTATTCACAACTGATCTAACCTTAATCTGACTTTGATCCGACCATTGAACCTTGAACCGTTGTCTCATTCGGTTCAATGGTCAGTCCGCTTTTAATACCTTAATTATACCATTAGGTGAGGGTTTGTAACTTTGGTCACTAATCAAACATCTTATCTTTATCATTTGATTTAGCCCTAGGTAGATTATTTTTATTATAATGTTACTTATTTCGTGTTAAAAGTTATATAATTAATTAATATTAATAATAATTGGATTAAGTGAAAGTGATTAAATACCTCTTAAGGACAATCATGGTTTCGGAACTTATGTTTGAAAAAAATACTTTAGGAGAACTAGTCGTATTTAGGACAATACTTGAATCTATATCAATTAGTAGTATTGAAATACACTTGTTTTCTTTTGTGTATGTATGAAATATAAGGAATAAGTGATATTAATGTTCATCACTTGTGATTCTGAGGTTTATTATAAATTTTATCATATATGTTAAATACATTTTCTCATATATGAGACGAAATTTAATAAAATGAGTTGTATAGTGCCATTTATTATAATATTAAATCGATATTTTATATATATATATATATTTTGGTAGCATATTGATGATGATTTTTTTTATAAATATTGATATTAATATTTTGATTTGCAAATATATTAATGAAAAGTCTTGTAAAAGATATACTATATATATATTAATGAAAAGTACGGAGGTGCCACATGCACATGAATGACATGTCGGGTATAACTACATCAATCTCTCAGGATAAGTTTGTTAGGTGTTGAGGAAATTTATTGGCCAGTAGTCTACAAGCATGGTGTCAGTTGGTCAATGAAGCTGACACGAAGAGCTACCGACCTCACATTAATTATACAACCAAGTGTTGACCGAAAAACTAGTAGTACAACTAAATGACGTGGCACTTTCTTATTTACGCGTGGCTTTTCGTCATCCGCTAAAGGAGTTAATTTACCAATTTTCCTCTGTTCTTTTATTGTTTTAAACAAAGACCATGATGGCAGATTATAATTTCTCCCACTTTAGATTTTAGAGGTTGTATTTTTATGAAAAAATTTCATTTAAATATTAAAAAAATAAAATATTTTTAAAAAAGTTTCATAATTCATGTAATTAAAAAAATATTTTTTTTACACATGAAAATAATATATTTGTAACAGAAAATGACTCATTTGTAAATAATTTATAAATTTATGTAAATTTTTCTATTCACTTGCAAATATACTGTTATTATTTATAAATATACAATTTTTTACTTATAAATGAGGTCTTTTTTTTTTAATTATGAGGCACTTTTTTAGAAATATCTTCTTTCCTTGGTATTTAAATATATTTTTCCTATTTTTATTTAAATATTTTTTATTTTATAATTTTAATGAAATTTTAATTATTTTTTGGCCATTATTATTTTATTATTTATTAATATCAAATATAGAGTATTTAAGAAAATATTTAAACTAAGAACATTTTTCTAAAATATACTATTAATTTTTTTAACAAGATATTTAATGTATTTCCTTATCTATATAAAAAGTCTTAAAATGATAATCTTTTCATTTCAAAATATAGGATGGAATTTTGAAGGGTTAAGATTTTCAAATACACTCTATTTCTTTTTATATGTCGCTTTCAAAGAAAATTTTTGTTTCAATCTAATTATCTGTTATTTTTAAATTTCAAAACAACATTAATTACTCTCTCGATCCAAAATATAAGATCTATTTCAATTTTTTTTTGTCTAAAAAATAAGTCACATTTGGGAATTTATATGGCATTAAATGTTCTTTTTCTATTTTACCTTTATCTATTATTAAATGTAAGAGAGATAACAGACTTTACATATAATGCATTAAATAGATGTATTATTGGAAAATAATGTATTTTTTTGACAAATTTAGTAAACAAAATCACATTTCTTGATTTATGTGTAATTAGTCAAATAGAACTTATATTTTGGATGGAATATTGTTTTTCCAATTATTCCCTTAGAACTTATATTTTGGATTAGAGGAAGTATTGTTTTTCCAATCATTCCCTTGTCTATCATTTTAAAAGTTAAATATGACATTAATTACTCTTTCTTATCTATCTATTTATTTAAGGGTATATTAAAAATTTTAAAATAAATTTTAACACATTAATTATATTTGTTAATTTTTTTATGAACAGCTTAAAAGCCATATAAAAAGAAATAGAGCGAGTATAAGGTTCTTTGTGAAAGTTACTAAGCATTTAACATTTTTTTTTCAATGTTGTCCTTATTTATGAAAGTAGTTAATTATGGGAAGAGTACAAAAATTATGATAAATAGATCATAATATATTTTTACATAATTTTAGAAAATTATGGAACTTATTAGAAAAATTAATGTCTAATTGGTTTGTATGAGGTGGATAAATATAGCTTATAATTTTAATGAGAAGGGAGTACCTTTAATGAAACAAAGCATTACAAAGAAAGTAGACAAAAGACTACCAACTAGGACAAAATTAAGGAAAGAAAATAGAGAGAAAAGAAAATAAGCGAAGAGAAAATTGAGAGAAGAGGAAAGTGGAGGCGGTGATTTTCTCTCTACATGCTTGGTTAGATAGAACAAAACAAAAGGAGAGAACAGTGATTAATTTTACTTTAATAATAATATCCTTATTATTTTTAAGAAAATATTTACCTATAATAAAACTTGTTATTCTACCATTTTATTCATATAATTTCATATCATATTAATAAATAAAATTAAAATATAATTTTAATTTTAATCTTAATTTAAAATTATTTTATCTAATATTAATTTTTTTAATTTTAAAATTATTTCATTATACATTGATTTAAAAATTTTTAAAATAATACTAAAATTGAACAAAGACTATTTGTTGCGGGGACTCTAAGTTTTGAAAGAAAGTAGGAGAAAGATGGGAGGAATAAGAAGAAGCGCAGAAAGAGGAAGAAGAAGCAAGGAAAAGATAGCAGAAAAGTAAAAAAAAAATGGTGAGATAATTTCAAAAAGGAAAATTTTCTCTTTGAAATCTCTTCATGTTGGAGGAGAAAAGTTAGATGAAAAATATATTGGGTTTACGCAGTATTTCCCTCTCTAATTTTCTTCTTCTCTCACATTTCTTTCCAGTGACCAAGTGACCAAATAAGAGAAAATATAGTTTTTCCTCCATATTTTTCTTTTTCTACTCTTTTTTTTTCCAAGCAAAGGGTAAAAGAATATGGCACCCTGTAGGTGGTATAGACATCAGTATTGATTCCATGATTGTGAGTTTATTGAGTGAGCCAATCTGGAAATATATTATTCCGTCCAAAAGCCGAGATAAACTATTCCTCTTTTACAGTGTGCAGTGCTCTCTGTTTTTACTCTTCTTCTTGCCCCTTTTTATTGACCTTCCCCTGACCGTTATGGTGTAACCGTCTTCTCTCTCTCACCCCTTGTTTATCGGGATATTTCATAAATAATCATTATGGAGTATCGCATTCTTTTTGCTTGATCCCTGATTTTTCGTCCTTCAGTTATGATTCCGTAATGGTTATTGTTCTCATAACCGTTACTCCTAGTCGAGTATTTTCGGAGCAACACAATTTTTGTAGAGAAACCCGTAGTTGATCCTATGGCCGATATATTATTTAATCGTACGATCATTTGGCCGTATAATTACTCGGGCCTACCACTTGATAACTGATGTAATACTCGGATTGTTGTGCTTAAGCTCGATGTATATGAGCCCGGAGAGTGGTACATCAAATGGACGTTTATCTTCCCCGGACTTGTAAGCTCGGCCTTCTCATCCCGGCTAGTACACTAGCCCCCCGAGCCTCGAGTCCGATTTGGACGAAAAGGCTCTGGATTACGTGATCAACTAAAGACTGGTTTTTGAATTTTGAACCGTTTCAGTATCCTGGGGATTCGAGGACCTTCCCTAAGGCTCCTTGACGCTTCGGTTTCTGAAACGGTAATGCACTTATACGTACAGTTACACGCGGCGTTATTTAATGCTGCGTCTTTTTGTCAGTTGGAGCACGTTCCCCAGTGATGACGATTTGTTGCCCAAAGTCATGATTAAATTGCTTGTTTCGAGGAGGGGTTTCACAATATACGTGTAGGACTCGAATGTTCATCCTTTCATTTTAATCTCCATTTGTTTCTCGTTCCTTCTGAATCCTTTCATCGTCTCTAACCTTTCCGTCGTCTCTATCCTCCTTTTTCTCGCCCTTTTCGTCATTTTTCCAGGTACGCCCTCTTCTATCCTTCCCCTTTTTCTCAGTTTCTACACTCTATTCCATATTTTTCCCAATCAATATGAGTTCAAGCCGAGGATCTGAGGCGTCAGCTGGGTCGTCCCCTCATCGAATCCTGGTTGAGAGGGAGGTTATGGGCATCGGAGAAGATCCTTCGCCATCAAACTCTTCCTTTCCAAGCGCGGAGCTGAATTTTCGTCTGGCCGACCTCCCTACTAAAAGGGAAGCTTCATCTTCGGCTACTGCTGTGCAAGTAATCGTACCCAACCCGCGAAAAATCATTTCAAGGGTTCGAAAAGATCCAGTTCCCGACATTCAACTTCCTGGATATTATTGGGTTAAAGGAGAAGTTGGATCTTATCACTCTAGATTTTGGACTGCTGAGTCGATCATGGAAATGAGGAAATCCATCTCTCTGTCTAGCATACAAATAGAGGAGGCCGTAATTGCCGAGCCATGTACAGAAGATGAGCACGTTTTTATGTCGGCACAACAAGGGCAAATACATTTTACCTATATGTATAAAACATTATTTGAGTCACTGGGAGTTGGCCTTCCTTTCTCGGAGTTTGAGTGCGCTGTTTTAAGGGCGTTGAACGTCGCTCCGACTCAGCTTCATCCCAACAGCTGGGCATTTTTAAAGGCTTTCGAAGTCCTGTGTAGAAAATTGAACATGACGCCGACCGCTCCAAAATTTCTCTACTTCTACCAGATCCGATTTGGAAATAAGATCGGCTGGATTTCTCTCAGTGGTATGAATAAAAAGGGAATAATCGGTCCATATACCTCATTCTACAAAGACTTCAAAGGAAGTTTCTTTAAGGTGCGCCCAGCCGAGGGTTACTCGGAAATGTTTTTCAATGAGGAGGGATGACCCAGGTTTCCTCTATATTGGACTCGGACTCCGATCAAATTCCAGTCTTGGTGCTATGAGGATATGTCGGCATCCGAAAGAGCGAATGTCGACAAGTTAAATAGATTACCTCGCCCCTTGAACTGCAAAATCTTACTTAGGATCCCTTATTCTTCAACTCCTAATAAAGATTTTTCACGTGAGTGCCAAGTTTCTTTTTTTCTTTCACTGCCATACTTGTTTGAGTTTTTAATATATACTTTCTACTCTGCAGTGGTGATGGGGAAATTCAACTGGCGATCAATAAAGAACATGGCCCTATCAGCAGGACCTTCTACCGAGAACCTGCAGACTCGCCCTGATAGAGAGGAGAGAGGACATGCCGAGATAATGATGACCACGGAAGTTGTTGAAATCACCTTCTCTCCACACAGCCCCCCAAGCAAACGCGCCCGACTTCCGACCACCGACGAGGAGCCTGTTTCTTCAATTCGCTCACCTCTCCTGCCGTCTCCCGTTAGACGCTCACCTTCGAGCACTGACCCGAACATTGCCAGGTTTTTTGGGAGCGGCATCCAGGAAGTCGGGGACAAGGAAGCTTTGCAACGATTGGGTCCCAAGGCTGTTTTGGACTCCATGTCGGCTATGTGCCTTCGTGCCGCGACCATGGCCTCATTCTGTGGGGAGGAGTTTGAGGAGAATGACCGTCGCCTGAAAGCTGCGAAGGCCGAGCTTCTGGAAGCAACTCGCCGAGGCTTCAAAGTCTCAAGCAGCTCTTCTTCTGCAAGTGGAGGAGCTGAAAGGATCCCTTGCTAATGCCGAGATGAAAGTGCAAGCAGTCGAGAAGGAGCGGGATGCCCTGACAGCTGAGGTTGCTTGGGCAAGGAGCGCTGAAGCCGAGTCCTCGGCCCTCGCTGCTAATTTGCAAAAGGATTTGGAACAAGCAAGGAAGAAACAGTCCGAGCTTGAGGCTGATGTTAAGGAAGCCGTGCAACAAATAATGAAAGAGCATGTAGAAGGCTTCCATAAAGCACTTCGTCAGTTGCATCTCTTCCTGCCGAAAATTGAGCTCTCGGCATTTGATGTAAATAAAGACGTTAAAGATGGTGTGCTTGTTGATGAGGAGGAGTTGTAGAACTAAGAAGCAAACTGCCCACCTCCTTGAGAGTCTATTTACTTTTACTCATAATTGTTTCTAATTAATGATAACAGTCTTTCTTTTCTGACCGCGTTCAATTTTTTTTTAGTCTACATTTAACATCATCTCTTAGTTCGATCTCGACTAACATTTAATTCAGCCTCTTGACCACATACTTGACTGAATTTTTAATTGGAGACCTCGGTTCATACTTGACCAAGTTTCAATTCCTCGATTCATAATTGACCGAGTTTTTAACAAATTTTTGGTTCAAACTTGACCAAGTTTAATTCGAATGCCCGGTTCATACTTGACCGAATTTTAATTGTAGACCTCGGTTCACACTTGACCGGATTTCAATCCCTCGATTCATACTTGACCGAGATTTTAACAAATTTTTGGTTCAAACTTGACCAAGTTTAATTCGAATGCCCGGTTCATACTTGACCGAGATATAATTCTGTTTCTATCGGTTCATACTTGACCGAGGCTTAAAATGAATGAAATCATGACAAAGAATTTCCTTTGTTAAAGTAGGTAGGCGTGCCTCGTTAAAACCTTCTCGGCCAAAACCCTTTTTTGCATATCCTTTGGGACAAAAGACCAAGTTAGGAAAAAGAGTACACCGCCTTCTTTGTATAACAATTAATTGAAATAAATTTTGAGGTGAGAAGCATTCCATGTCCTAGGAATTGCTTCCCCTGTCAACTTTTCTAATCTATATGCTCCATTACCCAACGCTTCAGTAACTCGGTAAGGCCCTTCCCAGTTCGCAGCTAGCTTTCCCTCGCCGATGTTCTTCCTTGCTTCACTCTGCTTTCTCCAAACAAGATCTCCACGATCAAAACTCCTTGGTTTAAGTCGAGAATTATAACGCCGAGCCGCTCTTTGCTTACAAGCCTGTTCTTGTATACGTGCATTTTCCCTGACCTCTTCAGATAGATCTAGTTCGACTTCCATATTTTCCTGGTTCGTATGTTGATCAAGAAGTGTTCGCCTAAAGGACGGCTCTCCTACTTCCACCGGGATCATTGCATCAGCTCCAAAGGTCAACCTAAAAGGAGTTTCCTTGGTGCTTGACTGAGGCGTGCAATGATAAGCCCAGAGGATGCTCGGTAATTCTTCGGCCCATGCCCCCTTTGCTCTTCCCAATCTCTTCTTAAGTTCCCCAAGGATAACCTTGTTCGCTGCTTCTGCCTGTCCATTTGTTTGAGGATGCTCGACCGAAGACACTCGATGCTTAATACCAAGTTGTTCATAGAATTGCTTCAGGTTTCCATCAACAAACTGCCTCCCATTATCAGTAACCACCGAGTGAGGAATCCCATACCGACAGACAATATTCCTCCATACAAATTTCTGTACTTGTTGTGCCGTGATCTTAGCTAATGATTCCGCCTCAATCCATTTAGTGAAATAGTCTATGCCAACTATTAAGAACTTGACCTGCCCTTTTCCCATCGGAAAAGGTCTGAGAATATCCATTCCCCAGACCATGAATGGCCACGGAGACGTTAGTGTGTGTAATTCTTCCTGTGGTGCATGGCGTAGACTACCAAATTTTTGGCACTCAATACATTTCTTACTATACTCGGTGCCATCAGCTCGCATAGTGGGCCAATAATAGCCAGCCCGAATTACTCTCACTACCATAGATCTTCCACCGGTATGCATCCCACACACTCCTTCATGGATTTCGCTCATAACATATTTCGCCTGTTCAGGAGTGAGGCACTTTAATAAGGGGGTTGAGAATCCTCGCCTGTACAAGTCCTTTCCCATTATTATGTAATGGGAGGACTTCAGCTTCAATCTCCTTGCTTCGTTCTGGTCGTTGGGCAAAGTCCCTTCGGTCATATAGTTCCAAATAGGGGTCATCCAGTTCTGGTCCGGGCTACTTCCGACCATAACCTCCTCAATATCAATACTGGGCTGATATATGGTCTCCCTGATGATCGTCTCATGCTGCCCGAGCCTTTTAACATTAGCCAGTCTGGACAACAAATCAGCTCGAGAATTTTCTTCTCTCGGAATGTGCTCAATCGCGAATTCATCAAAACACTCAACCAAGTGTTTCACCTTGTTCAAGTATTTTACCAATTGTGGGTCTTTGGCTTGGTAAGCTCCCGAGACTTGTTCAGAAACCAGCTGTGAATCACTCCGACATCTTACCTGGCCCGCTCCCACCTCTCTAGCTAGATTTAACCCCGCAATTAGAGCTTCATACTCGGCCTGGTTATTAGTGACCGGGAAGTCGATCTTAAGAGACTGCTCCAAAGTTATCCCTCTGGGGCCTTCCAAAATGATTCCCGCTCCACTCCCCTTGGTATTGGATGAGCCATCCACATAAAGTATCCACTGATCCCCGTCTTTGTTATTTTCGGGTGGGGTAAGTTCGGCAACAAAATCAGATAGACATTGCGCCTTAATTGGCCCTCTGGACTCATATCTGATACCGAACTCTGACCACGAGATCATTCGGCCTGCCAACTCAGGTTTCCTCAAGACCTGCTTTACGGGATGATCAGTTTTTACAACAACCTCATGACTTTGGAAATAAGGTCGCAATCTTCTCGCCGAGATGACCAGAGCCAGAGCTAACTTTTCGATAGTCTGATACCTTGATCCCGCGTTGTGCAATACTCGGCTGATAAAATATACTGGTATTTGCTGCTTGCCTATTTCTTGCACCATCACCGAGCTAATCGCATGTTCGGTCACCGACATATATAGCAGTAACTCTTTGTTAGGAACCGGCCGATTAAGGATTGGAGGGGCCGAAAAGAAGCCTTTGAAATTCTGAAATGCTTGCTCACATTCTTCACTCCACTCATACCGCTTAGCCTTCTTGAGTAACTTAAAGAACGGCCTAACTTTCTCCGCTAACCTCGGTATGAAGCGAGATAGTGATGCTAATCGCCCTATCAGTTTCTGCACTTCTTTTATATTTTGGGGGCTTCTCATGTCAATAATAGCTCGGCATTTATCTGGATTGGCTTCAATACTTCGATGTGTTAGCATGAATCCTAAGAATTTCCCTCCGTTGACTCCGAATACGCACTTCTCAGGATTTAACCTCATGTTGTACCTCCGTATTCTTCCGAACACCTCGCCAAGGTCGGCAGCATGCTTGGAGGGATCTTCGGACTTTACTACCATATCATCAACATATACTTCCAGGTTCCTCCCGATCTGTTCCTGAAATATTTTATCCATCAATCGCTGGTATGTAGCCCCAGCATTCTTCAGTCCGAACGGCATCACCTGATAGCAATAGTTAGCGTTCTCAATCATGAACGCAGTTTTTTCCTCGTCAGGGGGGTACATCCTTATCTGATTATACCCGGAGTAAGCATCCAGAAAGCTCAATAAGTCACAGCCTGACGCTCCATCTACAAGCCGATCTATGCTGGGGAGGGGATATGTATCTTTCGGGCATGACTTATTTAGGTCAGTATAGTCTGTGCACATTCTCCACCTTTCATTAGCCTTCTTAACGAGCACCACATTGGCTAACCATGTTATATATTCAATTTCTCGGATGAACCCAGCATCAATCAGCTTTACCGTTTCTTCCCTCATGGCCTTTCGCCTTTCCTCGCCTACCCGCCTCTTCCTTTGTGCTATCGGCTTAGCTTCAGGGTATACCGCCAGTTTGTGACATAGAAAATTTGGATCAATTCCCGGCATGTCTGAAGAAGTCCATGCGAACAGATCAGCATTGTCCTTCAACATCTTTGTTATCTGCTCCTTTGTTTCTCCTCGGAGTTGACTTCCAAGATTAGTACACCGATCTTCACCGGCCAGCTGAAATTTCTGTAATTCTTCTATGGGTCTTGGCCTTTGGTCCTGTACATCAAGTCGGGGATCCAGCTCCACCAAATTTACTGATGTGGTATCTTTTTTCATCTGTGTACCACTACCGACTACCCCTCTCCTGGTGACTTTTAGGCTATCTACGTAGCATTGTCTTGCCACCTTCTGATCAGCCTTCATTGCAATTATATCCCCAGTAACCGAGGGAAACTTCATCATGAGGTATGGAGTAGAGACCACGGCGCCAAGCTCGTTTAACGCCGGTCGACCTATCAAGATATTATAAGAAGTTATTGCATCAATAATAAGGTACCTAATCATGATGGTCCTTGACCCAAGGTCTCCCCTGAAAGTGGTCAACAACTCCACATATCCTCGGGTATGAACCTGTTCTCCTGCGAAGCCAACCAGCTGATCGTGATAAGGCTTGATCATCTCGTCGGGTATCCCGAGCTTTTGGAAAGTTGTATAATACAAGATATCCACCGAGCTCCCTTGATCTATCAACGTCTTTCTTACAACATAATTCGCCACTTCTACCGAAACCACCACAGGGTCATCCTGATTAGGATCGACTCCTTCGAAGTCTTCATCCGAGAAGGTGATAGGACGAGAACTTCGGGGCGCTCGGTGCATTGTCGCATTTACTGTCCGAATGGCCCTCAGGTGCCTTCTCCGAGCCGAACTGGTCGCTCCTCCCCCAGCAAACCCACCTGCTATAGTATTGATTACCTCTTTTATTCTGTTTTCCTCCCTGTTTTGAGTGTCGCCGGGTTGTCTTCTTTCCTCATTTGGCCGTCGAGGCCTTTCTGAATCTCGGGGCTGACCTCTACCGCGTCCTCGTCCATTATAGGATTGCTGATTACCATGATTTCTTTGTACAAAGTTACCGAGATGCCCTGCCTGAATTAATTCCTCAATCTTATCCCGTAGCGTCCAGCACTCCTCCGTGGTGTGCCCATAATTACGATGGTACCTACAATGCTTTGATTGATCTGCCGTTTCTGGGGTATGTCCGGGAGGTGGGAGCCGTATCAATTCAGTATTGCACGCTTCTTCCAGAATTCGAGCTCGGTGAGTGTTTAGCGGAGTGTAGAGGTCATACTTCGGCCCTCGACTAGTTCCTTCTCTTTTAAACTTTCCCTTTTCTAACATCGGCCTTATACTTCCTCGATTATTTGACTCCGTCCGCCTATCCAGATCAGTCCTGACTTTATTTCTGAACTTGGACACTTCCTCCATTTGTATGTATCCGGCTGCACGATTTCTAAGTTCATCCATGTTGACGGGTGGCTTCCGACACAAATGATCAGTGAACGGTCCCGGCTTGAGGGCCATTAGCATCATGTGCATTGCCACTTCAGGGTTTAGATCACGTATTTTTACCGAGACTGATGAGAAACGCTCCATGAAACTTCTTAAGGACTCATCCTTCTCTTGCCGTAAGTTCACCAATGCGGCCGAGGTGAGCTGGTGGGGTCGGCTGGTAGCATACTGCGCACTAAATTTTTTTATTAAAGTTTCAAAGCAATCGATAGATCGCGATGGGAGCCGAGTGTACCAACTCAAAGCTGCTCCTTTCAAAGACGTAGGGAAGACCCTACACAAAACTGCATCCTCATTTGTGAACAGATTTACCTGTGTGACATACGCATCCACATGCTCATCAGGATCGGTAGTACCATCATACCTTTCCAGGCTTAAGCCCTTCCATCCTTTTGGCAATGGCGTCTCCATGATGCCATCAATGAACGGATGCCTCCGGATGGCCTGCTTATCCCCTCGCCAATTTTCAATGTTCGTCTCTGAATGGTATGTTTCCTCACGTCGACTTGCCTCCTGATGCGACCGCTGAGTATCCCTGTTGGTATTTCCCCGTTCCCCTCCTCGAGGAAGAGAAGTATCTTCATGATAGCGTTCTCGCTCCAATTGCCTATTCCTCTCACGCATCTCCTCATTCTCCTTTCTTAATGCTTCCATCTCCTCACGCATTGCCCGAATGACAGGATGGTCCTCCAAAGAAGTCCTGTCTTCGTGGTGTTGTTCTCCTACACCCGCACTGCTCCTGGTTCGCACCATGATTCTTGGTGGTGGGATAGTTTTTCTCGGCCCCACGGTGGGCGCCAAAATGTTCCGTCCAAAAGCCGAGATAAACTATTCCTCTTTTACAGTGTGCAGTGCTCTCTGTTTTTACTCTTCTTCTTGCCCCTTTTTATTGACCTTCCCCTGACCGTTATGGTGTAACCGTATTCTCTCTTTCACCCCTTGTTTATCGGGATATTTCATAAATAATCATTATGGAGTATCGCACTCTTTTTGCTTGATCCCTGATTTTTCGTCCTTCAGTTATGATTCCGTAATGGTTATTGTTCTCATAACCGTTACTCCTAGTCGAGTATTTTCGGAGCAACACAATTTTTGTAGAGAAACCCGTAGTTGGTCCTATGGCCGAGATGTTATTTAATCGTACGATCATTTGGCCGTACAATTACTCGGGCCTACCACTTGATAACTGATGTAATACTCGGATTGTTGCGCTTAAGCTCGATGTATATGAGCCCGGAGAGTGGTACATCAAATGGACGTTTATCTTCCCCGGACTTGTAAGCTCGGCCTTCTCATCCCGGCCAGTACATATATATATATATATATCTTATATGCTATCTCAGTTCTTTAATATAACAATATTTGGAAGATTTATTTTATTTTAAAATATAAGAAATAAATAAAAAAATTTAGTATATTTAATATATTTTTAAAAAAAAAAAGACTCTAGTCTCATTTCTTATTAATTACATGATAAAAGTTATTAATATTGAATGATAGTATTTTTTTTAAAACTATTCTATATTTTTTAAAATTTAATGATTTCAATTCCTTTTCTTAGTTTATATGATTTAACTATTTATCTCTTATAGTATTAAGGAACCAATTTGGCTTGGCAAAATCTCTTAAATATGAAATTCACCTAGCCTTGACATCTAATTTTGACTTGTTTTGCTTAATTAATTATCATATTATTAATAACATAAAAAAGAATATAACGTTTGAAAATTATAATATAAATTAAATCATATATTTTCATATTCAAATTAAAATTATAATATAAATATTTGTAAAAATTATATTATTTATTAAATTTTTAAAATTTAAAACTTTTAATAATTCTCTGTAATTGTTCCTTCGTGCAATGCCAATCACTCAAGTCAATTGTTGCTTTAGTGGGATATTTTCCATTACGTGAGGGTTGAAATGTTAGCTCACCCAATTCTTTATCACATATCTGAAAAAATAATTGAAATGTTAGCATATTTTCTGGTAATGCGATTAAATTTGTGTTTGAAAATTGTGGAAGCAACTTCGTTGTTAAAATGTTGTTGTCCTTAGCTATATACGTTGGAAATGGAACTTGTGGGTTTGGTAAATTAATGGCTACAAAAGAAAAACTATAAGGATATTAGAGTTTGTTTTCAATCTGAATTTTTTAAAACATCTCATGTTTAATAATTTTAGCGTCAATTTTTAAAAGAATTGATGGTGGTTACTGGTTATTAGTTTAGATTTGTAGGTACATAATAACGGTGGATAATTGAAATTGATATTTTCATATGTTCTCGAAAATATTTTTTGGTATTTGATGCACAAGACACTTATTCATGCAGAAAATGGTTATTTAATTTAATTTTTTAGTTAATATATTTAGATTTACATATTTTAAAGAGAAATATAATTAAAATGCCTTTTTGTTTTCCTTCATTTTTGGAGAAACATGCCTATTTCTATGATATTATATTCATTTTTTAATGAAAAAAATGTAGATGAATTGTATTTTAGACTAGAACGGGCCTCACATTAATGAGAGTTTTAGAAATAAAAGTCACATAAAATAACTCATCTTTTAGCATTTTGTTCGGCTAATAATATATATGAGAGAAATTCAAGAGCAAAATAATATTATTTTAAGTAAAATACATTGATCTCCTTTTAGTATTGTTAAAATTACAAAGATATTCTTTCTATCTTCAAAACATATATTTTAGTTAAATTTTTAATACTATAAAGAATATTCCATTAAAAATTCTGTAATACAATTTTTCCTCAATTAAAATTTATACTAAAATAACTTAAAATTATTAATTTATCCTTATAATCTAATATCTCTAATTTTTATCTAATAAAATATAAATAAGTTTAAAATATTTATAAAAAAATTTACGATAATAATTCCTATTGATCTAATGTTAAAAAGCTAAAATATTTATTAAATAATTTTAAATAATTAATTATAGTAATATTTAAATAAATGCATTTGAAAATATTAAATTTAAAATAAAAATATGTGTAATCAATCAATAAAAATAAAATATAAAATAAATGTAAGATGTACGTTTATAAACTGTGAATAATATAACATTTTTCAAACTTTATACAAATAGTTTGAGCTAATTCCAGTTGAAAATTAAAAAATAAATAAATATGTAAAAAAATTTTAAATAGATATTTACGTTAAAGAGTGATATTTTGGTAAAGAAAATGTAAAATTTGGTTAGTTAGTACCCATTTAGTTTTTAGTTTTGCAAAAAGTAAGTTAAAATAACTATAGTTTGGAAAAATAAAATTTAGATAAAAATAGTTAATTTTGTCACAAACCTACTTGTGTAAAAGAGGAAAAAATGATGTTTACAAACCATAGTTTAATTTACAAAATGATAAACCAAACACGCCCTTAATGATTTGCTAATGATTAGGTGGATGAAAATGAATTCTTGAAAATATGGGGGAAATCTATCTACCATAACTTATGATTTAGAAGAGATTTATATAAATTTTTAAAATAGAAGGAATGTCTTAATAATTAAGGCAAAAAATAGAGGAGGTTAGAGTAACATTAAGACCTTCTTAGGGTATGTTTGGTATAAAATGTGAATAGAAATATGAAAGAAAAGGAGAATGAGAATGAATCTTTTTAAAAACTTCCTTTCCTAGCCCAAATCATATTTAGTATATTTAATTAGTAAGACTTTATAAAATTAGGATTATAATCATTTTTGTCTTTAAGTAATTTTATTAAGGGTTTATTATTCCCTTTTCAAAAAGCATTTTTTCACATACCCAACATATCGTCTGTGTTAATTTTTTTAAAAAAGTTTCTATTTCCCCAAGTTTTAAAACCAATTTCAATCAAATTCCTTGGACACTCATTATTTTAGGCAACTAAATTTGGATATAGAAAAAATGAAACCTCGCTTACTGACAAACATTACGCTGATTCCACGTGATTGTAATTATTATATACTTTCTTGCAATTTCAATCCAATTTCATTCTTTGCTTCTCGTAACCTAACACCTCACAACAACTTTAAGAATATGCAACTATTCTTTTTGTTGCTTTTCTTGCTAACTTAAGAATTAAGATAAATGGTTGGCCAAAATAATTAAGATACATTAGTTCCATTATTGAAAATAGTAATACCAATACGTTAGCTGATGTAGAGCTTTGTGCTTTTGACTCCTCTGTATTGCATAAGTTTTTTGTAGTTAGCATGTACTCTCCCCTTTTACTTTTGCTGTCATTTAATGTTTCAGCATATAAAAGATTAAGAAATAGTACAATTAATATATTAGGATTACTTTTAAAATGTTTAATATTTACTTAAAGAAATAGATAAATCAAAAGAATAATTAATGTTATTTCTAATTTTTAAAATAATTTATTTTATTTTTATTATAAAGGCCCTTCTAGATCATCATCCTTGCACACATTTTCTTGCTTATTAATTATTTTTTCCAAAATACTCTTTATTTAATGTTCTCATATTTAATATTTCCTCTTATTTAAAATATAAATTCTCTTTCAAATTTTTTTTATATAAAATATAAGCTTCATTTAGTAATTTCAAGAGTATTAAATGTACTTTTTCCTATTTTGTTCTTATATATAATAAAATGTAAAAGAGATAATAAACTTTAAATAGAATACATTAAGTAGGAGTACTATTAAAAAATAATATATTTTTCTAATAAATTTAATGAGTAAAAGTATATTTCTTGGTCCACGTGTAATTAATCAAATAAAACTTATATTTTGAATTAAAAGAAGTATATTAGATTTGGATTTTATCTCTTCTAAGTATATGGAAGTTTATTAAGGGTATATTGGAAAAATTATCAAAATTTTTGACAAATTTATTAACATTAACTAATTTTAATTGAGTTTTTTAGTCTTTGTAATTTAATTAAAATGCTCCTATAATAAGCATTAGAGGGAGTAACAAATAAGAATTAATTAATAATTAATCAGATAATTTTATAATATGTCTTATATTTTATATGAAGCATTTTTTTTAATAAAATACTCTTACTCTCATATATATATATATATATATACACACCTAACCCTTTTTTTTGAAATCACCGATGTTAGTTTATTTTTTGATACATAAGATTTTGTGTCGCAATTAAAGACACAATAAATACTTATTATTGGTAATCGTAACATGAATCGGATGAATCGGCTTTGATTAGGTGTCCACCCACTTCCTTGTGAGTTGGCTCCATGAACGAGGACGGCCTATTTTTTGCAATTTTGCTCAAAACGGCGTTTATTATTTTACTCAACCCCTAATTTTTAATATTAGATTATTTTAATTAAATTATGTAAATTAAGAATTAAAATTAAAATTAATTAACTATCTCAATTTATCTAAAAATTTTAACATTTTTTTAAAATTATCCTTATTTAATCTCTTTCTCTTTCTCTTTGGATACATTACATAGGGACATTTTTTGAAAATGTATAATAAATACTATATCATATATTATAAATGATCTTATATTTAGAATCAGGACAAAAGATCCTATATATAGGACCGGGATGAGTATTATATTTATTAATTATTAATGCTCACCTTCAAAAAAATGCTTAAATATCCTTAATTCCATAGTTTAAGTTTGACATTATTTCTTATAATCTATTATATAGATCTATCTAAATTTATAAAATTATATGAATACTTCTATATTTTCTAAATATGCATGAATTTTTAAATAAAAATTCATTAACTTTTAGTTTAATTTTGAATTAAATAAAAAAAGTTTTCTTAGTGTTATTTTTTCATTCACAAAAGTCAAACTCAAGTTTAAGCCATGTGGCACCTGATTCCTTTCACTAGGCACCCCTCTTGTTGGTCTTATTTATAGGAGTGTACAAAATCAAAACGAAATCAAATGCCAAAAACGCAATTTTTGCAAATCAGAGGGAGTATGACTTATGTTTTTTTTTTTGTTCAGAATGCAAGATAATTTCATTAACTAATGAAAATAGAAGAGAACAGCAAGTTCACTAAAGTAACCAAAAGAACAACCGAGAGGACAAGAGCGACAACAAAAAAACAGAACTCAAAGTCTTATGTTAGACTTTATAAATACATAGGTATATAAATATAGAATAAAGATATATATATTTGTATATTGAAATTAATAAAATATAATTTAATACTCAATCTATTCCATATTATAAGAATTTTTACAAAAATTACATATATTATGGAATGTAATTAAAGTTATCTGAAAATCTTATTTTGAAAAAAGAATTATTATAATTTTAAAATGACTTTTATTCACATTAATCAAAATATTAAAAAAGATAGAGAATATTTGTAGATCTATCTAAATCTTATAAAATGTTTTGTATCATGGATAAGAAAAATTTTATAAAAGTCGAGTACTACTTCATCTTATCCTTAATATAAAACCCTTTTAATCGAATCATGTAAATTAATAATTATAATTAAAACTAATTAACTATCTTGATTTCTCCGAAAATCCTAATATTTTTTCAAAACTACTCTTATTTAATCTCTCTCTTCCTCTTTAGATATATTTAATAGGAATATTTTTCTAAAAATATATAATAAATACTATTTTGTATATTATAAATGATCTTATATTTATGATCAGGATAAAAGATTCTACATATAGGAATGAAAGGGATATATCTTAAAAACAAACGAAATATATTTTGAAAATAAAAGAATATACTTTGACTCCAGTTTTTATTGGTAGCTCGTCATGCAAACAATCAAACCTGGTAAGTGGCAACCTTAACGTATACCTATACATCCGAAATTGGTTCGGATTGATTAGAGCCATTGACCCGTCGTCCACGCGCGTTCCTGTTTCTTTCCAATCAATGACACAATCTTTCCCCGCCTTGACGGCGCGTCTATCGTTCATCAATGTTCAGTCACCTTCACCCTCCTCGGTCTTTAATCCTTTTATAAATTCTTCAAAAATTTTTTATCTCTGTCGATTGTTTCTCTTGTATGTCTGCTTCTGCTTATGGAGTTAGTGTTAAACCCAACGTGATTTTCAACGAAGGTCCTTTGTTTTTTTTCCCCCCTAGAAGAAGACAAAAACTGAAAAACCCACAGTATTTTTTAAAAAAATTTTCGATTTTTTAATTGGGTTTTTTATTAATTTTTATTTTAGGTTTGATACAGATTAGAAAATTGATACTCTTTTTTATCCTTCCATGTATTATAGTGTGTGAAGTTTCTTGAAGAGAGAGTATTATCAGTCAGTCTCCATTGACGACCTCCGTTTCCATAGCCTTCCCGCGGATTCGAAAAAGAAATACCTTACCCTTCTTCCATATCTAGCGTCTTCCGTAGCTCTTCTGCAACTCTGTGTTTGACAATTTCCAAAATTTGCTCAAAATAAGAAAAAAAAATATCTGGAACCTCAGTCTCAGCGTGTGATTTTGTTCGTTATGGCCGTCTACCTTCTGGGAAACTAGTCCAATTGGAGTAGTCACGCTCATAATGAAATGCGCGTTTACTGTGGAGTCGGAATGCGAGATCCAATCCACGACATCTTTCAAAGCTTCGCCTCTCTTTCGCCATCGTTGCAGAATCTACCACATCTCCGATTTACTCATTCTTTATTTTTGGCTCTACACTGGGCTGCCCAGCACTTTCTGTTATTAGGCAAAATTTTCCGTCTTCTATAGTCTGTGAGGTGTTTCTGCAGTGTATTCCTCCTTTGGGACGGGGATTCCGCATTGGTGTCAACAAGAGTATATTAAAAAGAATTTTGCAGGCCTGGGTTTTTCTATTTTTGTTGGACCTATCGCTTGTTTTGTCCCAACTTGTGTCATCTTTTGTGATCAAGATTATTATTACCCTTCATTCACCAAGGTCCTCCTCCTATTTATGTCATTCTCTTAATTTTTTCCCTTGTTTTGGGTCATTCATTACTGGTTTATTAAATTACTGATCTCTGAGCTTCTGGTTTGGAACCTTTTAGGGGTTCTGTATCTACAGCCTATATAGCTTTTATTTTATTATTATTATTTTTCTTCCCGGGCATTTGTGTTCTGAAGTTTCGGGTGCTTCTGTGTGATTCTAGGTGGTTATTGAAGAAACTGTACATTGAGGCTTGTGGCTTTCGAAAAGGACCTACTTTAATTCAAGTATTCTGGTTAGTGAGCTTGATTTGAAATTTGGCAGGGTTGGAGCTGTCGTTGGAGGCAATCTCCTCAAAAGGGCAAGCAATCGGAAGTTCATCTTCCTGGGTTCCTCTGCCCGGTTGATATTGGGTTAATTTGGTAAAGTAAAATAATATGACGGGTGGAAAAAGAAGGAAGCTGCATTTCAGCAAGATCTACTCATTCGCTTGCTGGAGACAATCATTTGAGGAAGACCATTCACATATTGGGGGAAGAGGTTATTCCAGGGTGGTCTACTGCAATGAACCAGATAGCCTTGAGGCTGGAATTCGGAATTATGCGGATAACTCTGTCCGGTCTACGAAATATACCCTTGCTACTTTCTTGCCTAAATCACTGTTTGAGCAGTTCAGGAGGGTGGCTAATTTTTATTTCTTAGTTACTGGAACCTTAGCATTCACTCCACTTGCTCCTTTCATAGCTGTTAGTGCCATCGTTCCTCTGATTATCGTTATTGGGGCAACCATGATTAAAGAAGGTATTGAAGATTGGCGGAGGAAGAAGCAGGTACTGTATTTTGCCTACCACTTTAATCTGTTGTTGATGATATTCATTTTATGAACTTGACTTCTTGAGCTTCTTTTATCCCCTTTGTTGCAAGTGTCACGGAACCAAAATGGATCTCTCTAATTATCCTTGTCTCATATTTGATTTGCAGTGTTTTGTTAATATGTTGTCCTTGTCATTCACAGAATGTCAACGTCCTTTTTGGGGCTGGACGGGCCTTCCAAGGACTTTAGAAGAAAAAATCTGTTATGTGGTACTTTAACAAGGTTTCTTTATGGAAGCGTTTAATTATAGAAATCAGTTGATTCTCTTTGATGGTAGCTTTAACAAGATTGTGGACAGAAAAGGCATAATTCATGTTTCATGATTCATGATTCATGGATGACAACTTGTGAAAGATTCTAACTTTTTGTCTAGATTTCTGGTGTGTGTTGTTTGAAAAGGATGAAGTGCAGTTACTGTGTTCTTTGTTCATACAGTTTCAATATTTGCTAGTATTATTTCTCAGATTACAATAATTAATTTACTAATGGATTTCAAGGTTCTTGTTCACTTGTCATAGTGGCAATATGGTCAGAAGCAGGAAATTCCAAAATGATGTCCATAAGTACATAAATTTGCTACATTATTTCCTAAAATTTAAGTTATGTGGAAATTTTGTTTGGATTATCATGTTCACTTGTTTTGATATAATATCTATATGAAAATAAATTATGAGCCAAAGTTTCTGTTTATGTAAGAGAGCCCAAAATACTCATATAATATAGCGTAGTCTATTTTGTGGCAAAAAGGGGGCTAAGAAAAGAATTGTTGGTCTTTATGGCAAGATGTCAAGTTAATATAAAATTTTACTATCGGAATTCTTCTTCAGGATATTGAAGTGAACAATAGACTCGTTAAAGTGCATAAAGGTGACGGTGCATTTGAATATACTGTGTGGAAGGATCTGAGGGTGGGAGATATAGTGAAGGTAGAGAAGGATGAATTCTTCCCAGCAGACCTCCTTCTGCTTTCATCCAGTTATGAGGATGCAATCTGCTATGTTGAGACCATGAACTTGGATGGGGAGACAAATTTAAAGCTGAAACAAGGGTTGGAGGTAACTTCTTCCTTGCATGAGGATCTCTACTTCCGTGATTTTAAAGCTACAGTCAAATGTGAAGACCCAAATGCCAATCTATACTCTTTTGTTGGGAGCATTGAGTTTGAAGAGCAACCATATCCCCTTTCTCATCAGCAACTTCTCCTGAGAGATTCTAAACTCCGTAATACAGACTTCATATTTGGAGCAGTCATTTTCACTGGTCATGACACTAAGGTTATTCAAAATTCTACTGATCCCCCTTCGAAGAGGAGCAAAGTTGAGAAGAAGATGGATAGAATAATCTATTTCTTGTTCTGTATTCTTTTTCTAATGGCATCTGTTGGATCTATTTTCTTTGGCATTGCAACTAAAGATGACTTGGAAAATGGACTGATGAAAAGATGGTATCTAAGACCAGATGATTCTACAATTTTCTTTGATCCAAAAAGAGCACCATCTGCTGCAATTTTTCATTGTTTGACGGCCTTAATGTTATATGGCTTCTTTATTCCAATCTCATTGTATGTTTCTATAGAAATTGTCAAAGTCCTTCAGAGCATCTTCATCAATCAAGATATCCATATGTACTATGAGGAAGCAGACAAACCAGCCCATGCCCGTACTTCAAATTTGAATGAAGAACTTGGCCAAGTTGATACGATACTTTCTGATAAAACTGGTACTTTGACCTCCAACTCAATGGAGTTTATCAAATGTTCAATTGCTGGGGTAGCTTATGGCCGTGGTGTTACTGAGGTTGAAAAGGCTATGGATAAAAAAAATGGTTCACCATTGATTCACAAACAAGATAGTGAATCAGATTATGTCAGGGATTCTGCTGTTACAAAAGCATCCATCAAAGGTTTTAATTTTATAGATGAAAGAATAATGAATGGAAACTGGGTTAATGAGCCTCATGCAGATATTATCCAGAAATTCTTTCGCTTATTGGCAACCTGTCATACAGCCATCCCTGAAGTGGATGAGGACACCAGAAATATCTCATATGAAGCTGAATCTCCAGATGAAGCAGCATTTGTGATTGCAGCAAGAGAACTCGGCTTTGAATTCTACAAAAGGACTCAGACAAGTTTATCACTGTATGAGTTGGATCCTGTTTCTGGCAAAAAAGTTGAAAGGTCAGTGTTTTCAATTGCTTATCTGTTTAGTAATGAGAGATTTGATTGCTGAATTTTTTTTTCCGGGTGAAGAATGGTTGCTGCATTTTTCATAGCTAATGAACATGTAATGTTTTTGGTTGGATTCCCATTCAAAAGGGATCATGTAATTTAATAATCACTTATGATGAGAATAATATTTATATCCTCCCAAATTTGCTACAATGACAGCATGGAATAGCCACATTTATTCTGCTACTCATCTTGCCATTAGCTGTATGGGCATTTATAATGTGGACATTTTTCATTCCTTTCTGCTCTGAGTGAGTAGATTTTGGCAGCTCATACTCATAGAATAGGTGAGTTGGTGCCCTTGGCTTACACTAGTAGATCCAAAGTTATTAACTTCTTCAGATGTGATTCGAAGTTTACTGGATGGGTTGATGTTGTTTTGTAATATCTAGAGGGTGAAAAAGTGGTAAATTGTTGTGACGTCACTTTTTCTTTGTTGTTGCTTTTTTTTTTTTTTTAAATAAATTGTCTTGTCATGTTTGGGATTAAGGGATTACTTCCATCATGGCTACTATCACTTATCTAATGACTTCTGAAATGCTGCGTGCTTGATTAGATTATTGATTACAGCTACTTTGTATTGGGATTTAATGTCTTCACGTCAAGCAATGCTTAATGAGAGTTTTTATTTTGCAGGATGTATAAACTTCTCAATGTTTTAGAATTCAATAGCTTAAGGAAGCGAATGTCAGTGATAGTGAAAGATGAAGATGGCAAAATTTTTCTATTCTGTAAAGGTGCTGACAGGTTTGTGATAAATGGCCTGTGGCCTTTGATGATTTTAAAGTTCTTATCTTTAGTTTTCACCGTATTTACCTGCTCTACATTTCCATGAAGTGTCATGTTTGAAAGGCTTGGCAAGAATGGGCGGGAGTTTGAAGAGAAAACCCTTGAACACGTGCAAGAATATGCTGATGCAGGTCTCAGGACCTTAATATTGGCCTATCATGAACTTGATGAAGAAGCATATAGGGAGTTTAATGAAAAGTTTTCTCAGGCCAAGAATTCAGTTCGTGCAGATCGGGAAACACTGATTGATGAAGTATCTGATAAGATTGAGAGGAATCTAATCCTTCTTGGTGCCACTGCTGTAGAGGACAAACTCCAAAATGGGGTGGGTCAAAAATAATGCTATCCGTTTTAAATTGATGAAGATTAATGAATTGGAGCAGGACCTAATGATGGTTCTCATATTTTTTGTTAGGTTCCTGATTGCATTGACAAACTTGCCCAGGCTGGAATCAAGATTTGGGTTTTGACTGGGGATAAAATGGAGACTGCTATCAATATTGGGTATTAAATTGAGATTGACTTTTTCATGTTGTGTTCTCCATGAGAATTACTTTTCAAGACATCTGACATAAATATGCAATTGCAGTTATGCTTGTAGTTTGCTAAGGCAAGGAATGAAGCAGATTATAATTCATCTGGATAATCCAGATATTCAAGCATTGGAAAAGGCAGGAGAAAAGATTGCTGTTGCCAAGGTAACGTAAATTTTATCCCTTAATCTAATAATATGTCTACAGTAATGTAGCTTGAGTATAATTATATTTTCAGCAAGCATTCTTAACAAAATGGTTCCCTTGAACATTACAAAATCGTAATTAGAATTTAGAACCAATTTCGTGGAACTGACATGTGGGCTGAATATGTGTTATATTGCTGGGAATACGTGCTTATATTACATGGATTCTTCCTTTTTCAGTTTTGTCAATAAATCAACCTGATCAAGTGACACAAGAATTTCATGTAGTCCATTTGCCTAGCCTTCCTTTATCAATATTGTTTCATAAGGAAGACCATGCATGCTTGTATACCTTGACCTTGACCTTGATGCTGTTTCACCTCTATGCTGCAACATACTCTAAACTGCTCTCTTTCTTTTCTTATGTTTTCCGACTTCAAATTTAATTCTCTTTTGGGGTTTGGAAAGGGGGTTGCTTGGCGGTTTAGGAAATTGCACAGATAAGAAATTAGAGTCCTGATGTGTTTGTGCTTATTCATCTACTAGGCATCAAGGGAAAATGTCCAGCGTCAGATATCTGAAGCTACTGCACAACTTGCTGTCTCCAGAGGAACTGCTCAGCAAGCATTTGCTCTGATCATTGATGGAAAGTCACTTACATATGCTCTTGGGGATGATATGAAGAACATATTTCTGGATCTTGCACTTAACTGTGCCTCAGTTATCTGCTGTCGGTCATCACCAAAGCAGAAAGCACTGGTATATTCTTATCTATTCTGTAATTATTACCATCTATTTGACAATGTGGCCTTTTTTTTTTTGTTCTTTTTTTCCTGATAATTCTTGTTAGCTATATGAAATAATTTTTATTGGTTCCTCTCTTAAAAGGTTACTAGACTTGTTAAATCTGGAACTGGCAAAACAACACTAGCCATTGGTGATGGAGCCAATGATGTGGGAATGCTTCAAGAAGCAGATATAGGGATTGGAATTAGCGGTGTTGAAGGAATGCAGGTAATCATAAAATTGTGACACGTTTCATTTCATTTCATTTTTTTTTAGCTGTTTCCTTAATTCAGGTAATCATAAAATTTGACACATTTCATTTAATTGATTTTCTCTGCCATATGCTGTTCTCTTATAGCCTTTATTTCCTCCATTGGTCCTTTAATCTATGCCCAGGCTGTTATGTCTAGCGATATTGCAATTGCCCAGTTCAGGTACTTGGAACGGTTACTCCTTGTGCATGGACATTGGTGTTACCGGAGAATCTCATCCATGGTATTGTTCTTATGCATGCATTATAACTTTCTAGTTTAGAAGATAACAATAGACCCTTATAAGGTGATTATATTGACTATGTCATTCATCTGCTGGCAGATATGCTATTTCTTCTACAAGAATGTCACATTTGGATTTACTCTCTTCTTGTATGAAGTGTATGCATCATTCTCTGGAACACCTGCATACAATGACTGGTTTTTGTCTCTCTATAATGTCTTCTTTTCATCTCTTCCTGTTATTGCCCTTGGGGTATTTGACCAGGATGTTTCTGCCCGGTACTGTCTCAAGGTAAGTCTACTTCTAACGTGTTTATGTTAGTAATGAAGAATCTCAGGAGCCAGTATGCTGGTTAATTGGAGATCAGAGGAAACCCACACACAAAAATCCCTAAAAGGAGTATATTCACACTAACTCTTATTATGACATAATATCTTCGTCACATTTCACTTTGATCCTTTATACCGATTTTTTTTTTTTGGATAAAAGCAGAAATTTTGTGATTAAGGAAAGTACAATTTGTTGGAGGACAAGATATCTTCAAAATAGAAAAGACTGATCAGGCCCCCCCAAAAAAAAAACAGAAAAGATTAATCAAACTCAAAGCAGAACGAAGTAAAAAAAGTCCTAGAAAGTTTATAATTGCAAAAGAGCTGTAAAGTGAAACCGTATATGCAATTCTATCCCTTAGCATATGTAAAGGCAAAGTTAAACCTTATAAACTTGCTCATGGGGGGCACGTTGTCACCTAGAGCCCATCCAAACACTATTGGCAGAAATGGCCATCAGCAACTCTATTAAATGCTAGGAACTCACTTTTTTCAGATGGCTTGACTGGGTTACTCATAACAATACTTACTAAAGGATTTTAAATTCATATTATTACAGATTACTATGTATCTTTTACTTACCCCTCAACTTGGACACACTGTCACTTATTTCTTGAATTTATAATATCTCATGCTTAACAATCATAGTTATATTTTGTAACTTTCAGCTGACTTTAAATGTTCAAAATTTATGTCGAAGTGTGGCACTAGACTTGGATTTTGGTTGACATGACAATTATAAAATGGGTAGCAGATTGCTTAAACCCAATTGCCACTTATTATAGCATAGCTAAATCCTTCTTGTTTGTATCTGAAGTTAATTATTGCAAGCGTTGATTTATTTTATGTGGTTCCTGGTTATTGCTTCTATGATAATCCCCTGCTTATTAGTTCTGTTTAATGTGGCAGTTTCCTCAATTATATCAACAAGGAGTGCAGAATGTCCTCTTTAGCTGGTGCCGTATACTTAGCTGGATGCTGAATGGATTCATAAGTGCAATTATAATTTTCTTCTTCTGCACAAAAGCAATGGAGCTTCAGGCCTTTGATGGGGAGGGAAGAACAGCCGGGAGGGATATACTTGGAGCAACCATGTATACTTGCGTGGTATGGGTTGTAAACTTGCAGATGGCACTTGCCATAAGTTACTTTACCTTGATACAACATATTTTCATCTGGGGCACCATTGCTTTCTGGTATCTTTTCCTCCTGATATATGGAGCAATGCCTCCGGGATTTTCCAAGAATGCCTACAAAGTCTTCATCGAAACGCTCGCCCCATCTCCCATGTTTTGGCTTGTGACATTCTTCGTGGTGATCTCAACCCTGATACCCTACTTCTCATACTCAGCACTTCAGATGAGGTTCTTTCCCATGTACCATGAAGTGATACAATGGTTGAGGTATGAGGGGAAGACAGATGATCCAGAATATTGTGACATAGTGCGACAGAGATCATTGGGGCCAATAACTGTTGGTTCAACAGCGCGCTTAGCAGCTAAGAAGGCTAACCACATGAAAAACAGAACTTCTAACCATAGATGATCTATTTTGTGTCTTCTTGTGTAGTTCTTAAAAGGTTGTAGCTAGCTTGTGCATATCAGCCTGGAATATCTATCTTGTTTGCCCATCCTTTCGGGATTGTTTATTGGCTCCTCTTGGCCAGAAAAGCATGTTTGGTAGGGTCACACCCATGAAGATGGTGGTTGGAACCACCATTTGGCTCTGAAGTTGGACAGAAGAATAAATCACTCTGTATATTTGTTCTTTGGCCATTTGAGGCCGCATAGCGGTTCGTTTACTCTCTTAGCATTTTGTATCATAGAAGAGATTAGCGTCTAGAGAAGCAAGAATTCTTTGTAGGATTGAGTAGAGCTGCTGCTGTCCAATTATAGAAAATAGAACAGAGTTCTCGTTTGTTTTTGTGGCATTTCTATTCTTTATTATCTTATAAATCGCTCCATCATTCCTTCCCCTATTTTTCTGATTCTTATTGAATGACAAATAACCCCAAAAAAAAAAAAAACCCCATAAGATGAAATAAAATCAATGGTTTACATATATATTTAATACCAAGCTGTGATAGAAAGTTGATGAAATTTGTCTCTGTAAATGATTTAACCTTCGTAACTTTGTTTTGCATGTCTTTTGTTTTTGGAATAAGAAAGCACCTAACTCACATAGTTATGAAGTTTAGTCAATGGATGCCAAAAATCATTTCTGAATATATATTTATATATATATATATATATGTATGTATGTATGTTTGAAAGGAAATTGGGAGTTAAATGAGGAATTTAGCATCATCCAAAATAAAAAACCTAGCTCGAGTTATTATGATGTTCATTTGTGAGAGAGATATCGTAGTTTCGTCGCTCACTTCACCACCATTTGCGAAGTAAAATGAATCAATCATAACAGTAATTGATTAATATATTAACAAAATTTCTATATCCCAAAAGGGGGGTTGTGGGGATAATATATATTACCCACAGAAAAGTCATATTCATTTCTTCTGTCAATGCCAAAAGCCAAAATTGAGTTATACAGATAAAATCTACAAGTTGCATTGATCTAAATAATGAGTAATCTTTCATCTTGTTGAATAGATCATATATTGAAAGATGAAGGAGTAGGAAACGCAAATTAAACCCTAATCTGCTTCCATGAAGCTCATTTGTAAACTTAATTAAAATAAATCAATAATGCATTACGTTAAAATGAAATGTTCTTCCTAGTGGGGGAAATATAATAATGTTATACAAAAGTCAGATTGTATCTGCAGAATCTGCCATGCGAATTTCATATATGAAAATAAATTATGTGCACTAAAGTACCTACTTTATACAATGTTCTTCCAAAAAGTGAGAAATTAAAAAAAAAAGGTTCCGCTGAAAAGTCATTCATTTCTTTCTTGATAGATTCCGAAACTAATTCCAAAATGAGTTATATGCACATAATTAACAAGTTGCATTAATTTACATTAGTAATTAAATATTCTTCCACCTTAAAGAGATCATCAACTGGGATTATATAAGTTTGATTTTTTCTTTTTTCATCTTTTATCCTAAACATAGGAAAAAGAGAAAAGATGCATATGAAGAAGAAGATATCGACAAAAATTAATCAAAACCTTAATTAAATTCGATAACGAGAAGTAATTAAGCTGCTAGACAATCTTGGGGCCGAGAAAATCAGTGGCAGATCTAGCCATGATGTTCGCGAACTCGTTGAAGCTGATGACGCCATCGCCATTGGTGTCGGCCTCGGTCATGATTTCGGCAAGCTCTTTGTACGTCAATGGTTGGCCCATCTTGGCCATGGAGCCGGCGAGCTCGGCGGCGGTGATGTAGCCGTTGCCGTCGCGGTCGAAAGACTGGAACACCTCAAGCAGCTGCTCCTGGTTCATGATGATCTCCTCATTGCTCAAGTCGGAGATGATGGCATTGACCAGCTCGTCGAACTCGATGTAGCCGTTGCCGTTCTCGTCCATGTGGGAGAGGAGGGCGTGGAGCTGGTCGCCGGCGGGCTTGATGCCCAGCGAGCGGAGGAGGGCGGCGAGCTCCAGGTGGGTGAGGCTGCCGTCGGCGTCCATGTCAAAGTGTCTGAATATCTCTCTCAGCTGCTCCACCTGGTCGGTCGGCAGTCTCGTCATGATTCTTCAGGCAACGGTGATGTCACAGACCAAAAAGAAAGAACCTCTTTCTTCGTTTCGTTTATCTCTGAAACGAAGGGTTTTCTTATGTGAATGATATTGTGCGACTCCAAGTTGCTCGATTTTACGTCAAATTTGGTGTCCTTGACGATGAGAAAATTATCTACTACACTGGATTTATGAAATAAAGTCAATGAATATAAATATGTCAAATTCTTCTTTTTTATGGTGTAGTTTTATATATAAATTGAATCATTTGAAAATTATTTTGAGGATTGGAGAAAAATTTGCAGTGTCGGTGAATGTTGTAAATTTCGGGAGTAACCAAGAAATGGGTTAAGGATATGTGTGGGGCTATATATAGCTTAGAGATTTAAGGAAGGAGCATATTTGATTAGTGTGAAGCTGATAACGTGGGATTAGTAATTGGTTTTGTTAATAATTAGGTCATCAATTGAGTCAAATTTGTTTTGAAGTAAGTTAATTTTGTTTTGGAAGTTTATTACTCCCTCCGTTTCTAACTATACTGTACCATAACCCAATTTAAATTTATTAGGAAATAAATCAAAAGTTGAGTGGTCCCGAAAAAAATCGGAAGTTGGAAAATCGGCCATCTAGACTCTCATTAATTTTCGTTGGCAGTTTGGTTTTATTTGGACTTTTCTTTATTTGACGACGAAACTAGATTATCTGAAGTCTTTTTTTTGTGAGCGCAAATTTTTTATAATAAATTTTTTTTTATAATTGTAAGTAATATTACAAAAAAGAGAGAAATGTAACATAAAAAATAAATTTTATACTTATTTTCATTTTTTATTACTTTCTCTTACTAATATTCACTTCGTTTTGTTTTTAAAGTATAACCAATTTTTTTTTAAAGAATTATATTTTAATATTTTATTTTAATTTTAAATATTTTTAATGAAAATGTCTTCAATTTAACTACTCTCACATATTTTTTCATAAAAACATTTCAGTTAAGAAAAAGAAAAACCATATTGCATATTTTAAAATCAGATAATAAACCCATACCATAATTTATATTCACAAATATTAAATTTAAAAATATAAGTTTATTTATTTATTTTAAAATAAATATCTCAATTATTTATTTATTGAGTCTTAAAGCTATATAGTTCAGTTGTTAAAATTTTTTACTCGATGCGTTCGTTTTATTTTTAAAGACAAAAAGTTATAAGAAATTTTTAAAGCCAAAAGTTTTAAATTAAATTGTGTATTTTTAACCATCAACATAGCCAAAACATTTCTGGGCAGCAAAGGAGAAAAACTTAGTTAGGTAGGTATTAAACTTGTATTTAAGCTATTTTTATTACTGTACATGATAGGGTTTGAAGCCAAGATTTCTATCTATATTTCACTCCACTTTTATCATTTGAGTTAATAATATTAAGAAGGTAAAAGCTTTGGGTTACATACCAATCAATTGCAATAAATATCTTTAAATATATATACTCAATCAATCCATTTTTATCATTTTTATCTCGTCCCATAAGTTTAATTTAAAAAAAAGCTAATAGTATTAATAATAAAAATTCGTTACACAAAAGTGATGTGTAAAAGATATATTTATTTTATTTTAATTAAAATAAATATCTTTAAATATATAAATTTATTTAAATATCTAAAATCTTACATCTAAGAAAGTAGAAAGTAACTACATGGTTTACTATTCACACAGACACATTTTACTGTCCCTAACACTGTTTCATACATTCTCAATGCTAGCTTCCAAATTTTGCTTGGAATTGGATGAAACCAGTTGGGAATTGCATGTGGAGTAAGCTCATAAATGGATTTGGCTTCTCCAAGAAGCCAGCAATTTGTCTTCTACAATAAGCCAAGAACTTGCCTTTATACTTTGATTGTCCTTATTTGACCAGAATACAACTTAGCTAATTCAACTTAACTACATGGTGTGTTTGGATTAGATTATGTGTAAGTGATTATGAGGATAAGTGATTATTTATAAGTGATTATGAGAATAAGTGATTATGTCAAAAGTGATTTGTGTTTGGATATTTTTACCTCATAAGTAATTTTGAGAAAAGAAATGTGTTTGGATATTGGGGTTTAAGTGATTATTGGGTGGATAATGAGAAGGAAAAATGAAATAAGTAATTATGGGAGGATAAGTGATTATCATAAGCTGAAATTTTCAGCTTCTTCCATAAGCACTTATTTGAGGCATAAATACTTATTGAAAAGCTATTTCTGTTTGGCAACTCCATCACATAAGCACTTATGGACCCCATAAGTGCTTAAAATTGCTATCCAAACAGGCTCTTAGCCGCAATTAACATTTGAGACTTTCTCAATTTGGCTTCCACAAGAAGCCAACAACTTGGCTTCCAATGGCTTTATAATCTACCCTTAGGCTCCACCACCTCCTTGCAAATCTCTTTTTTTCTCTTGCTTGCCATCTATTCTGCCACCTCCTTGCAAATCTCTCTCTTTTTCTTGCTTGCCATCTATTTCAATAAAGTGTAGTGCACAAATAAAGGATATGTCAATGGCAAGGTTGTACCTGGAGGGGCTGTTGGTAGAGACCAGATGGTAGAAAGCTACTTAATTTCCTTCCCTGACCATCTTCATTTTGGATTTTTTTTCATTCTCTGTTGAAAATGATCTTTAATCTTCATTGTTATTCTTCATTTTTGTACTCTATACTTCATTTTTTTTCTTGGAAGTACTAAAAAAATCTCTTTTTAACTCATATTTCGATTCTTCCCATTTTACTACTATTCTTCTACGACTGTGAAGAACCTCAATAAGAAGAAGGCTAAGGACTCATAGAACATAGAAAAGAAGATCTAGCCACAGATACGACATGCTGCCCATTCCTTTCTGTAGGGGGAGGTGAAACCGAAATTTGCGGAGGATGACGATGATGAAACAAATGGATTTTTTTTTGGTAGAAAAGAAAACTGATAACATATTCAATTATTAAATCAATGCACCCTCACCCCTATAGTAGAGGAATATCATGATTGCAAAATGGTTGAGAAAAATAAATTAACTTAAAAAAAACTAAAATTACGTAGCTAGAGATTCTAGAACAAAATAAGATTAAAGATTACCATGCCTATACTTCACTTGACTAATCAGAATCAGCAACAAATCAGAGAGGGACAACAGCTCATAAAACACCCTCCTCCCTGAGCTTGCCATCCTCATTCTTAAACTAATGAGATCAAAATTAAAGCCCATATGGTTCACAGAAAGAATGAGAAACGATTTTGCCTTTTATCTTCTTTCAAAGCGAACCCTAACAGCATGAAGACCTATTAACATTCATTACTTGTTAGCTTCAGTTCTGAATCGTCGATTGAGTAGAATTTGAACAAGAGGCCCTTTTGTTTTGGTGATGTGAGGTGGTGAACGGTATTCTGCTGCCAGAGGTGAAGCTTCTAAAACGGAGCCATGAAGTATTCTTACCGTTACAAGCATAAACTCCTACTGTTACGAAACTTAATGGCCATTACCACAATAAGCAATTTGTAACTCTCCCTTAATGGTCATGATTGGCAGCTAGTAACAACCGTAACCCCTTTCTTTTGTACTAAATGCTTTGTCTACGATGATCAGTATAAATAGGCTTCAAGTTGTTCAATGAGAGGGAAACAATAACAAAGTAAATTATTTTTCTTTAGAGAGTGTTTTTTTGTGAGTTCTGAGCCATTTTGGTATCAGAGCGAGATTAGAGAGACTATCTAGAAGTCGAGTAGAGTGAGAGAGCCATTAAAGAATAACCTGAAAGTGAGCAGCCGCCACTGCTGCCGCCATTAGAATCCATTTCTGGTCACTGTTCAGGAAAATGGACATCACCATCGAACTCGGAAGGCCGGAAAATCTCGGACTAAAGATTTTCACCACCGTCTGACATCTCACGCGCCTCCACCGGAAGACCATGCGCCTCCTATAGGTCGACATCACTCCCCACGCGCCGTCCACGCGTCCTGGAGGTTGAAGATGATGGCGTCATCTGCCATGTCATCCTGACCTGTTTAGTCAGCGACAGATCAGCCACCCAGTGTCTGTCACGTGTCATTTCTGCCACGTCACCCTGCCCAATTAGCCAAATTTCTCATATTTACAATTTGACCCCTAAACTCTTCCATATTTATATTTTTGCTCTATACTTTCCATATTCACATTTTTACCCCTAAACTTTCAGAAATTACATTTTGACCCATTGACTTCCTTAAATTACAAATATGCCCCTAAACATTTCAAAATTGCAATTTCATCCCATATTTTCCAAAATTACAGTTCTACCTCAAACTTGCTTAAAATTCCTTTTTCACCCCTATACCCTATAAAATTACCTTTTCACCCCTATACTTTTTAATTATTTTTGCCTAAGTCCTAACCTTGTAGAAAAGGCCGAAAAAAAAAAATGCCTCCAAAACACAAAAATGTACAAGATGTTGCGATAGACGAGATGAGACGTTGAATACGAGAGTTAGAGGCTACCGTATAAATGCAGCGAGCTTTGCTAGAAACTTGCAGAGAAAACCTAGAAGGTAATTCGAGTAGCAGCAGTTTGTCATCCACTGACAACCACCGCCGTCCTCAACAACAACCATTCCGCCCTAATGATATCAAAGTAGACATTCCTGAATTTGAGGGAAGACTCCAGCCAGACGAGTTTGTAGATTGGTTTCAAACTGTTGATCGAGTATTTGAATACAAGGAGATTCCAGATGGACAGAAAGTCAAGATTGTCGCCCTTAAACTCAAGAAGCATGCTTCCATATGGTGGGAAAACCTCAAACGGAAGCGAATACGTGAGGGAAAGTATAAGATTGAGACCTGGGAAAAAATGAGACAGCTCACCAGGAAGTTCCTACAGGAACATTACCACCAGGATAATTTTATCCAATTGCAGAATCTTCGACAGAGGTCCTTGTCTGTAGAAGAATACACCAGAGAGTTTGAAAAACTTATGATGAAGTGTGACATACAAGAGAAGGAGGAGCAAATGATAGCTCATTATCTTGCAGGGTTAAACGCTCACATCAGTCATCCAGTCCAGTTTTAGCAGTATTGGACTTTGGATGATGTGATTCGCCTAGCCATCAGTATTGAGAAGCAAATGCCCAAGAGGTCTTCTTTTCAACCTTCGTCTTCTAGGGGTTATTTTGATGGCAGTAAGGCAGAATTTCAGCAGCCTAATTCCTTAGGCAAGCCGCAGCCTAGCACTACACGCAAGCCTCCACCGAATACTGCCAAGGAGTCTGGCTCTAAAGCAACCCGATACTTTAAATGCCAAGGATTCGGCCACATCACCTCAGACTATTCTACTGGGAGGATTGTCACCATTAGGGAAGGGCAAGTTTATGAAGCACCTGAGGAAGATGAAGAGGAGTATACATTTTATGAAATCGAACTGGTATATAACGAGGAGATTACGCCTGCAGATCAGGGAGAGGCTTTGGTTATTAGACGAAGTTTGCATGTAGCTGTAGTTAAAGAAGAACCCTGGCTACGACGCAACATTTTTCACACCCGTTGCACTGCCCAGGGCAAAGTTTGTAATGTCATCATTGACAGTAGGAGCTATGAAAATGTAGTGTCTGACTACATGGTGCAGAAATTGAAACTACCAACGCACGACCATCCACATCCTTACAAGCTTCATTGGCTCAATACTGGAAGCGAGGTAAAAGTTTGTAAGCAATGTCTTGTTACTTTCTCTATTGGGAACATATATTGTGATGATGTTTTGTGTGATGTTATTCCCATGGATGCATGCCACCTTCTTTTGGGGAGACCATGGCAATATGATCAATATGCTCTGCATGATGGACGTACAAACACCTACTCTTTCACTAAAGACGGTGTCAAGATCAAGCTAGCGCCTCTACCGCCTAGTGAGTTTAACAAAGCTTCGATAGGAGCTAAACCATTGGTGACTTTGATGACCAAGGAAGAGTTCAAGGTGACGAAATCTGAAACCCAGACGATGAGTTTCATATTGGTATTCGAGGTGAACAGTGAGTCCACCATATCGCCAGGAGTTATGCCCTTATTATCCGAGTTTCCAGACATGATAACTGATGAGATACCACCTGGGTTGCCACCCATGCGAGATTTACAGCACGCCATTGATTTTATTCCAAGAGCATTCATTCCTAACAAGTTTGCTCATAGGATGAGTCCTCAGGAACATGTCGAAGTCCAGTGACAAGTTGAAGAGCTGCTGAAGAAAGGGCTGGTTCGGGAAAGTGTTAGCCCTTGTGCTGTACCTGTTCTGCTAGTACCCAAGAAAGATGGGAGTTGGAGAATGTGCATCAATTGCCGAGCTGTTAACAAAATTACTATCAAGTATCAGTTTCCAATACCCTGACTCGATGACATGTTAGACCAGCTGCATGGTGCCACTAACTTTTCCAAGATTGACCTTCGTAGTGGGTATCACCAAATTCGGATTGGGCCAGGAGACGAATGGAAGACCGCATTCAAGACAAGAGATGGCTCGTATGAGTGGAATGTGATGCCTTTTGGACTAACTAATGCCCCTAGCACATTCATGCGCCTAATGAATCAGGTATTGCGACCCTTCACTGGCAAATTTGTTGTTGTTTACTTTGACAATGTTTTTATTTACAGCAAGAGTTAGGAAGAACATTTTGATCACTTACGGCAAGTCTTGCAAGCCCTGCGAGACCAAAAGCTTTTTGCCAATCTAAAGAAGTGTACCTTTCTCGCCAATGAAGTTGTTTTCTTGGGGTACATCATAACCACAGAAGGTGTTCGAGTTGATCCGAGTAAAGTTGAAGCCATTAATAGCTGGCCAGTTCCAAGATCTCTTCAAGAAGTTTGAAGCTTCCACGGATTAGCTTCTTTCTATAGGAGGTTCATCCGCAATTTTAGCTCTATTGTAGCACCCATTACAGATTGCACCAAGGGAGATAAATTTCAATGGATGGAGCAAGCTCAGAGAAGTTTTGAGGAGCTAAAGAAGCGGTTGACTGAAGCTCCTGCCCTAGCTCTTCCAAATTTTGACCAAGTGTTTGAGGTTAGCTGTGATACTTCCAACACTGGAATTGATGCTGTCTTAAGCTAGGAAGGCCATCCCATTGCCTTTTTCAGTGAGAAACTCAATGATGCCAAACTCAGGTATTCTACTTATGATAAAGAATTCTATGCCATTGTTCGAGCTCTGCAACATTGGAGTCACTATCTCCTGAACAAGGAGTTCATACTTTTTTCCGATCATGAAGCCCTAAAGTATTTGAACTCTCAACAAAAGATCAGCCGCAAACATGCTCGTTGGAGTGAAATCTTGCAGTCTTATCCCTTCTTCATCAAGCACAAGGCTGGAATTTTAAACTCTGTAGCTGATGCTCTTAGCCATCGACATGTGTTACTAACAACAATACAGGCCAAAGTTATTGGTTTTGATCTTGTCAAGCAGCTGTACCAGGATGACCCTGATTTCCGTGGAGTGTGGGAAGCTACTGCCGATCAATCGTTCCACTAATATTACCGACATGATGGGTTTCTATTCCGAGGTAAAACCCTATGCATTCCTCAAGGTTCTTTGAGGGAGGCGATAATTTGGGAAGCTCATGATGGAGGATTAGCTGGTCATTTTGGCAGAGACAAGACAGTTGATCTGGTCAAAGAGAATTTCTATTGGCTAAGGCTTGAACGAGATGTCAACCGGCATATACAGCGATGTCGAATATGTCATTTGGCTAAGATCAAGGGGCAAAATACAGGATTATACATGCCACTGCCGGTTCCAGAAACGTCGTGGGAAGATGTGAGCATGGATTTTGTTCTTGGTTTACCCCGAACACAGAGGCAAAAAGATTCCATCATGGTTGTTGTGGATCGATTTTCGAAGATGGCCCATTTTATTCCATGCCAAAAGACCAATGATGCGGTGCAAGTTGCAGATTTGTACTTCAAAGAAATTGTTCGTCTCCATGGAATTCCCAAAACTATTACCTCTGATCGTGATGTTAAGTTCCTTAGCCACTTTGGAGGATGCTATGGAAGAAGATGGGAACTAAGCTCCAATTTAGCAGCGCTAGCCATCCACAGACAGACGGTCAAACTGAAGCTATTAATAGAGTTCTGGGCAATCTTTTTCGAAGTTTTGTGGGAAAGAATTTGAAGCAGTGGGACCTCATTCTTGCTCAAGTTGAATTTGCCTACAATAATTCTGTTAATCAAGCAACTGGGAAGTGTCCGTTTGAAGTTGTCTACGGCACTCGTCCCCTTAGTCTACTAGACTTGACCCCTTCACTTGATAAGCAGCAGTATAGTTCTGATGCAGATCAAAGGGCTAAGGAAATTAAGAAGTTGCATGAACAAATTCGTGAAAGAATCCAGAAGCAGAATTTCAAACTCAAGACACAGTGAGACAAGCATCGAAAGCAACAGATCTTTAATGTGGGAGACTTGGTTTGGATACATCTCAGAAAAGAGCATTTTCCTAAACAACCCAATGCCAAGTTGTTTCCTAGAGCTGATGGTCCATTCAAAATTGTGCAAAATATCAACAACAATGCTTACAAGGTGAAATTGCCTGGTGCATATGGTGCCTCTACCACTTTCAATGTGGCTGATCTTTCTCCGTACATTGACAAAGATACTGAGTTTGACTCGAGGGCGAGTCCTTCCCAACCCAGGGAGGATGAAACGGAGCCATGAAGTATTCTTACCGTTGCAAGCATAAACTCCTACTGTTATGAAACTTAATGGCCATTACCACAATAAGCAATTTGTAACTCTCCCTTAATGGCCATGATTGGCTGCTAGTAACAACCGTAACCCCTTTCTTTTGTACTAAATGCTTTGTCTAAGATGATTAGTATAAATAGGCTTCAAGTTGTTCAATGAGAGGGAAGCAATAACAAAGTAAATTGTTTTTCTTTAGATAGTGTTTTTTTGTGAGTTCTGAGCCAGCTTCGGAAACTCAAACTGTGCGAGATTGCAAGACATTGAAAGTCGTCACTGGCAGTGCGAGCCTACGAAGTGATGGAGGTCGTCGCCGGTCATAGAGTCGGAGAGATGAGAGAGGCAATGGAGGTCATCATTGATATTGTAGAATCATGGGTTCCTAAGCCTAAGAGGGCAAATTGTGCCAAAGGTGATGTGAAATTGCAGAGGAGGCAAGTAATAGATTAGGTTTGCCATTAAATACAAATAGAAGTATTAATTATAATAAAAATTATTTCTTTTCTTCATTTTTTTATTTATTCATCAGTTTTCTTCAAGTTCACCTCCCAATACTATCTACACCCATCCCTATACATTCTGTGTGGCTGCGTCTAGACCTTCCTTCCTTTTTGTTTTTTTGTCTAAATAATAACTTTTCCTTAATAATTTAATATACTCACTTGATTATTAATGGAAATAAAAGTACTATTTATTTTTTCTCAAAAAATACTATTTATTGATTAATTAATAATTGGTTTAATTTGGAATTTATATTTTATATTTATGTTTATATTTTTTTATGATTAATAATGGTATACTAGCGTTCTTTCCAGCCTAGACACTATTATCCAATGCATCATAACTAATGTAAAACTAATATTTACCTTATTTTGTTTTACCTTACTTTGTTGTGAATCTTTTGATTTATTTTGCCTACTTTCTAATAAATATTAAATCATGGAACATGATTCTACCACAAGAAACATGAGAATGAATTTACTTAAATCTCCTATTAACTTATTCTTAGACTTCTAAACTTTCTTTAACTCATAAATGTTTTATACCACTAACATTTTGTTCAAGTACGAAATATCAAATGTCCAATTTAAAATATAATTGTTAGATTTTCTAATTTTTCTCCAGCAAAAAGGGCTCAATAAGATGTTTTGGGTTTTAAAGACTTAACAATGTATACTAAATGAAAATTATATTAGGACTTTATTTATTTTTTTCCATCATATCAAACATACTTTATGATTCAATTTCTATTCTCATTATCATTTTTTAAAAATGTTTTCACTGTATCAAATGGGGCCTAAGAAGTAAAGGAAAAGAAATGTGGGTCTGACAATTGAAAAATTTTTTCCTTCAATAATAGTTATATTATTTTGAGAGTCAAAAGGCATGATAAGCTTCTATAATGATATAAGAAGAGATTTTGTACATTTTAATAATGTAAAATTAGTCACACTATTCATAATTATTTGTTCAAATTATTATAAATTTTATCTTTTTATCCAAACCCAATAGATTTGAAATTGAAAGACAAAATAATAATAATAATCATCATCATCATCATCATCAAATAATAATAATAATAAAGAAAAATGAATTTCTCTAAAATCACGATCATTATCATTAACCGAAGAATCTTAAATCAAAATTTATTTATTCAATTTTACTTTATTTGTGTGCAATTGTATATTGTGATAAAAAAATTTGTATTTGATACAAATAAATAAATAAAAATAAAAACAATTTTATTTCAATTCTAGGATAGTAAAACAGAATAACACACAAGATTTTGCGCATTACGCGCGTTTAAAGCCTCCAGTTTAAATAAAAAGCTAAAAGCTACATCCAGATAAAAAGAAGAAAAAATATTTAAAAAAAAAAGAAAAAAAAAAAAGAAGAACCAACCATTTATGTATGGCTAAATGAACTGACCATTTCAATTATTTGATGTTTTACAAAATCATCATCACCATCTTTTTCTTCTTCTGCATTTCGATCCTCAGTACTCACATTGATGGCGGGAACAGAACCCCAAGGCCCTTCCCCACCCCTTCCTCTACACGAGAAACTCCCAAACCCTAACTCTCCCATCTCGTGTAACCCCATCATCACCTTCTCCACCTCCTCCATACAACTCTCACAGCTACGCCGTGCATCGTCTGCGAAAGCCCTCTCCCACTCTGCGTCACCCCTAAAACAGTACTCTTCCTCCTTAATTCTCACAATCTCCCCTGATCTCCTCCTCCGATTAAGCTTCCTCTTCGCGAGATCTCTGGTTTTCTTCACCAATTTGGCGGGAAGCCTGAGCAGAGCGAAGACCAAGATCTGCAAGATCAGGCACTGGCAGCAGCAGCAGATGACGACGCAGTCAGCAGCGAGCATGTTGAGATCGTCCATGGCTGCTATGCGACGATTCAGAGGAGGAAGAAGAAGAAGAAGCCATGGCTTGGATGATGATGATGTTGATGAGAAGTAGTATTAAGAGCGTAGGAGGTTCCTTGTCCTGTGAGGAGGCGATGGAGGGGATGAAGCAACCGAGAATGAAAGAGGAAAAGCAAAGTAAGATGATGATGAGATGAATAATAAATAATTGAGTTCAAATGATTGATTATGGTGGTGCACTAAACGCAAACTGTGGCTTGTGCCCCACGTAAACTCCAACCGTCACTCAAATCAATTCACGATTTCGTGGATGCTATGCTACTCTCTATTCCAAACATTTCTTTACCAACTTACTTTTCTCATTTAGAAATAATGCAGCTTCATATAAATTTTGTTATATTTTAACTCTATTATTATATTATAATGGCATAAAGGCAACTGCAGTCTGCATCATCATAACTTAAAGCCAAAATATGTAGAAATTGCTTGAGTCTTACATGTATATCATGAAGCTTCTTTCCCATAAATGTAAAATAAAATGTACAACAAAACAACATATTAAATCAAATTAAATATCAATCTTCTTTCATCTTCATTCACATCACCAAGATTTCTCATAAATTATTTTTTACATTTTTCCAAAACTAGCACTAATCCCATGCAAGTTTACAAGAGAGCAAACTCTCTTGTAAAAAGGCATCGAAATAAAAAAAATAATATAATATTATTATGACAAAATATATTACTCTTACTTTAATATATAATACTATGTTCTAAATTTGAATGCATAATATTTTAAAAGAGAAAAAACAAAAGAGGCCCATTCATGAGGCTCGTATAAATAAATGAACCGTAATTTTACAATTGATTTTGGATAATTAGGCATGTATTCTGGACCTGGATCAGAATATGTTGGGCCTTACATTCAGGCCCAATATATTTATAAATCACTAGTGTTCACTTCCGCTCTCGGCTGCTTGATACACAGTTTGTGCTAAGCCGAGTTGTTACTTACTGAGGCAGGGGACGGAGCATGGAGGTAGGGCCGAAGACCATCACACATCAAAATCGGAGGGGTCCAAAACGACGCGCTTCGATTCGGGCTCCATGACGTCAAGAGCGACATCGTTGGATCTCACCCACTTGAATCTGCTTAGGAATCTGTAATCACATTCTTTTCTCTTACTCTGGTTTTCTTTGCATGGATGCTATGTTTGAAATTGCAATCATGAATCTCTCCAAGTTTCACTGCTATATCAAAACGGTTCAGTTGGCTATTTCCGTTAGGGCTTAAACTGATAGGATATAATTTAAAGTTCATTTATATTTTTACTGAGATTTGCTCCGGAAATAGGCTTTCTGTCTTTTCAACTTATTGTTATCATTATTACTGAGAACTCGGTGGGTTGAAAAGTTTGGAATTTATGATTATTTTTGTGAAGCAACCATTGGGGTTGAAAGAGGTACAGAACAAAATGTTATTGTGATCAATTGTGTTTTGGCTGTTTTTCTGATAGAAATTATAGTTGGTTTGGTGTCGAACCCATGTCTTTCCCCTGGTTTAACCTGCAATTAAGTTTCTCCACTTTATCTTTAAGGTGAGGAAAACACATGAATGAATGAAGAGGAAATGCATTATCGATATATATGGATCTGCTTTTCCGCTGAAGATGGACCTGGACAGTCAAATACTTTCCGGGTATGATATTGTTCTGTTTTCTGAATTTGTTGTAGCGTGTGCCTGGAAGCAATTAGTTTCTTCTGAATTTTTACAAATTGATAGTTAGCAACACCCTTCCCTTTATGGGCTCCAATGTATTAGTGGCTGTGGTCTGCCTGCATTAGATGGTTAATGCTATTGTTCCATGTAGGTTTCAAAGACTTCCAGGAGTGATTCCATCTTCAATACTGGGTTTGGAGGCTTATACGGGAAGTCTTGATCACATTGGCTTTGAGGATTATCTTAATGGTAATTATATTATTAGCCTACATCTTTTTATTTTGTCGGCATAGTTTATTTACATATTGAAATTTCCAACTTTCTCTATTGTGAATAAAGGTTGGATCTACAATTTTTACCTTTCTTCTTTAAATGAAAAGAGATGCTAAAGACCTTGTGAGGCTTGAAAAATGGTACTGTAGAATTCTAGATTCATGACAATTTGTTATTTGTTACTTTCTTTTCCCATTCTGTTTCTTAAACGAAACATCCAAAAGGGCAGTCTCACCCTTGGATTGATATGATGATTATAAGTATTATAGCATTGCCTTATTGTTTCCATTGTAATCGCTGCATTGTTGTTCCCTTTACCTCTCTCTCTCTCTCGGTTTCATTTTACTGCCCACAGATTATCGGGATCTGAAACTTTCCGGCCACCGGACATGCACCATGGAATGGAAGTTCGCCTTGGTCTATCTAAGGGGCCAGTCTGCCCAAGTTTGATATAATGAGAGCATCTGATTATTCATTAGAAAGAAAGGACTGGGGCCAGCAGATTTGTTAAGGATATTTTCAATGCATGGTCATTGTAAACACAGCAGCATGGGCTATCAAGTCAGACATATTCTTTTGTGGTTTGTGATGTACTGTATGCTTTTTAGGCATTGAGCATCAAACCCTGCGGCTTTATTTCTGACCCTTTATAGTGTCTACTTTTCTTCAAGCATGCAATGTGTTTTAGTATTTATTTATTTTGACAACAATGGTTTTAGTATTTAGTATATTATTTGTCGTATTTCATCATAGTATTTTGATTATTTTGGTATACAAGACTCAGGGCCGTGGGCCCCAATAAATATATGTTAATGAATATATAAAAAATAATGTAATAAAAAGAAAACATACAAAAAAAAAACAGAGAGGGGAAATCTATTTTTAAGTGTAACTTAATAAATTTGTCTTTCTAATGCAATTTAATGGTTATGTTTTTATTGGTATTTTAACTTTATTCCAACTAATTTTTTTAACTAAATTTTCTTTATTCCAAAAGTCCTTTTTTTCTTCCTTCATTTCATATTTTAAAACAATTATCACTTTACAATTTTCAAGATAATATTAATAATTTTTGACAAATTTATCCTTTAATAATAACGAAGGAAAAGAAGAGCATTGAAAAATACTATATAATTAATAATGGTATTATAATAAAATACAATCAATTTTTGTTAATTTTTAGACAATTTATTACTTTTTTAATTTATATGCATAACTCTAAATAACAATTGTTTTGAAATATGGAATAATAATTTTCATTATCTATTGTTCTCAAATTATCAAATTGAGATCAATACAAATTTTTTTTCCCAATTCCTTCAATAAATTGAAAGAAAAAATATTTATATTAATGTTGATGACTATATTACCTATTAAAAGTGAAATGTTAAAATTATTTAATTATAAAACTTTGATAACTAATTTTATATTACTTCCCATGAGAAGACATGGGATATGGACCATGAGAGAAGTTATATTCCTTTCAAAACCATCTGCATCAATCAAAACTAATGTTCTTAAATAAGCAGGACATCAATCAACATATTGATGCTTAGAGCCGGCACCTAAGTTAACTTCCAGGAAAAAAGACCAAACAATGAGAATACAATAACAAATGAAGTTCAGGCCGAATCCGGTAGCCAAAATCATTATCAGTAGAATGCCAAACAAGTCATACTTTTAAGTGTAGCCCACTTCTCTCATGTTCATTTGCTCATCCATGATTGGTTTGATATGCTAATAAAAACTGTTATATAACGCCCTAAAAACTCCAAACACGAGTAGCAAGATTGTAGACATATCATATATACCAATTTTTCCTAAAATAGAAATATTATATATATATATATATTTTTTTTTTATTTGTTGGTTAGTTTTTGGGCATATGATGCCAATATTACCACTAAGTCTAACTCCCTCCTCTTCTACAGTGTAGTAATTTGGTTCTCACTACTCATAAAATGGAGAGAATACGTGAAAGACATCCAGGAACAAGACATTTATTTTATGTAACAAATCAATTAATATGAATATATATTTACAAGAATCAAGGTTTTGAAAGTGATGAGGTCACTTCCAGGGAAGCAAATGCATCAATGCATGTCAGCCTAAGCCACTGCAAGTAACATAGCTCAGCTGGGGTCTCCCCTTGCCTTTTCTTGGATCAAAATGAATAAACTCTTCAGTATGTACATAGCCTTTTATGTATTTAAACTTGTCTGGCTGAAAAAGTCTGTGCTGTAATCTTGACTACCAAATGCCATCCTCCGAAATAATCTTATTTCTGCAGATTGCTGCGCAGAATCAAATGCCTCACTTTCCCCTGGCCTCATTCCGTTGGTTAAATCTGAAGTTGCTAAGCTATCGAAAGCTCTAACAACCTGAGAAACTCAAGATTTTAAGAAAGATGAGCTGGTGATGCTGTTTTTGTTTTCTCTCTATGTTAATAGTTATTGACATGTTTTAAAGATTTTCTATCAATGAAATTGTTTATTACCTGTCCCATTCGAGGTCTCTTGGCAGCTGAGTGTCGCACACAAGCTGCAGCAATTTCAATCATGCGAAACATCTCACTTTCAACATAGTTCTTTTCAAGCCTTGGATCTGTTAAACCTTCAAATTCCTCATCATCAAGTGCATGACTCAGCAGAGGTCGAGCCTGAAAAATATGGTGACATCCTTAATCAGAAAAAGCTGATAGATAATATTGTCAAGGAAAAGATGTTGACTTTCCAAGTCTTTCCAGTTGCCATAATCACATCCAGCTCTTCCACTTTTTATATAGTTTTAAAGTTTTGTGCATCCAAAATTTATTTATTTATACAGACTGCCAATTTCACTCCCTTCCACAACTAAAATATAATGGCAGAGTTTTATATTTGCTGTCCTCCTTTCTCTTCTTTCTTCATAAGGTTTGAAGTTAAAGAACAATATACTGAATATCTTGTTAAATTATCAAGCACCCTTAATGCGTAGAATACAGGCGCACATGGATCCAACTATGTATACTAACCCAAAGAGGCTAAGACCAAAACGTTAAACTCTTGATGAGAACCAAGATAAACACTCAGAAAATTTCTTGTCTCAAACAATCAGAATTCGATCATCATAAAATTGCAAAATTGGAAATTATTTCTACCGAGTCGAAGATTATCCTAGACAATAGCTAACAACACACTGACAATGAGATATGGACAAGAAGAGATGAACAAAACAATGTGAACCAAGAAGACACAGGTATGTATTCCTAAGATTTTGGTCCCCACGACATTATGACATGGGATCATATGAAGAACTTTGTTCCTTAGAGAGTACCCTTGTGTTCCTAGACGATTTTTAGATACTTCTAAGGTTAATTATATAAAAAGTGTTACAATACCAAATAAATGATTCTACGATGTTCAAAATCCACTGCCAGAAAGCAGGAAAAAAAATCCATATATATACTAGAAAAGATTTTTTTCCCTATAGGATGCCCACAGATATTTGAGGTTTTTAATCCTGGATCATTGGATATATAACATGCCATGCAGGAATCAAATCTGTCAGTTAGATAAACACAGCAAAAGTTGCTGAACGGTGCAACTATGGTTCTAATAAAAGGTTCACAAAATCATAAACATTTTTTCATCCTCCTATGCGAAACTGACTACAATTAAAACATAAATTAACTGCTTCCAAACACTAGAGTTGCAAAATATTGCTGCAGTAGTAAAAGGGAGATCATAACAAGACTGGCATCTATGTTTACCCATTCAACTAGGCTCTCATCCCCCACGGGTTGAGATGTATCTACTGGCTTCCGTCCAGTAATGAGCTCCAGAAGCACAACCCCAAAAGAATATACATCAGACTTTTCCGTCAATTTTCCACTTGATGCATATTCAGGAGCAACATATCTTAAAAAGGAAGAAATGGACAATGTTAGCATAGCTTTTTCCAAACGAGAAGAAATCTAATATCAGTTCAATCGTTAAATTGAGTCACCCCCTCCCTTTCCCTGAATGAAAGGCAATCCCAGAAAGTGAAGTTGGTTTCAAAGATTACGCACCCAAATGTTCCTATGACGCGAGTGGTTACATGTGTATTTGTATCAAGGGCTAATTTGGCTAGCCCAAAGTCTGAGACCTGCAACATGAAAAGTAGGAATAGTAAGATCAAAATAGAAACTAAACAAATAATATCAAACTCTGAACGAGTAAGAGCAGAACAAACTTGAGCATCAAAGTTGTAATCTAAAAGAATGTTTGAGGACTTGATATCCCTATGAATAACCCGAGGATTGCCTGAAACGTGCATAACAATCAACAGCATAATTAGCTAATGGTAGTTGATAACAAAATATATTTTTTCAGAGATGCAGGACCAAAACGTACATTATGGTTTAAATGGTTTAGTTCCATACATAATTCTGTTGCCCCTCTCCCCCACCCCACTCCCTTTTTTCTTTTTAAGCAGCAGAAAGAAAGCATATATGCTAATTAACAGAATATTGTGCTTTTGGCCACAAAAACTAAATATTGTGCTTCAATGAGCATATTAGAGGAATAGAGAAGATTAAAGAATTATTTGTAAGAGAAGTTTCTTTTTCTTGTAGTGCATGTAAGACAAAGATATATTACTATCTTGCCCTTAAATTTGTCATAGTAAGCTTGGATTTAGATATCCATTACCGCAATTTCCAATTACATTTTCTGATGTATATCACTTATCAACTACAGATATAGTACGAATCACAGTCAAATGCTCCATTAATCATTCACAGGAGTATCTGATTTAATAAATGCAACCAGAGATTTTGAAACTCTTGAATGTCATTCACATATCTGTTCGGAAGAGTACATGCATCAAAGGCAATAAAAAATAATAGGGATTAGGGTTTTGTAATTTACAATCTTCATGGAGATAAGCGATTCCTCGAGCTGCACCAGCAGCAATTTTCACACGTTTTTCCCAGCTCAGTACTGGCCTACCTTCCCCTGCAAATTTCAATTAACAGATGTTAAAGTTAATCATAATATCATGAGCCAGCCTTTACAACTTATTAGGAGCGTTACCATGAAGATGATAATAGAGGGTATTGTTGGGGACATAGTCATAGACAAGCAGCCTTCTGCTATCTAAAATGCAGTATCCCACCAAAGAGACTAAATGCCGATGGTGAATGCGACTAATAATCTCCACTTCAGCTTTGAATTCTCTCTCGCCCTGGCCTCCACCAATTTTCAGCTGTTTGACTGCTACCTCTCTCCCATCAGGTAGGTATCCTTTATATACAGAACCAAATCCACCCTCACCCAAAAGATTTTGAGGCGAAAAACCATTTGTAGCCTTGACTAGTTCCTCATATGTAAACCATGACCTTGAGTGGCCTTGTCCACCCGACTCAGATGGTGTGTACACAGTGTCACTACCGGAACCGCTTTGTGCAAGAGGAGCTGAAGAATGTGTCTTAAAAAAGGACGAATCTGGATAAAGTGACAAAGTTGAATTAATTTAATGACTTAAAGCCTTGAAACACTTTATATTAGATATTCTGGTTCAATATACCTAAATTCAAGTATATGATCAACCAAAATAACTATTGAGGGCTTTGTCTTATTATATTTTCAAAGCACCAAACTACCAAATCAAAAGACCAGATAAAGAAAGGATGGTAGGAGTCACTAAAACAACATATTAAAGAAATAATGATCTTAAAGTATACAAGTTTACCAGACTCAGGTAGTGAACTAGAAGTGGATGGAATGACATAACCACCATTCTCAGGCCTTCGCTTCTTTTGCCTTATCATGCACCAGATAAGAATTCCAATTAAGGTAAGCAATAGAATCACCCCCAGTGCACCAATGGTCACTGCAACTCCAGTACTGATGCCACTATTCTTACTGGCGTTTGAACTTGATGTTCCATTTTCTGATGGTGGGGAGGGAGTTTGAGAAGCTGGTGGTGAAAAACGTGAGGACGGAGGCGGAGCCAATCGAATTATGGAGGGCGGCGGAGGTGAGTTTGGCGTGGAATTTGTGAGGGGTGGATTTGGTTGAGAACTAGGTGATGTAGGTGGGCTTATCCTAGGGGGAGGAGGTGAATTTGGAGATGACCCTCGGGGTGGCACAGCCACAGGCGGAGGTGGTGAAGTGATCGGAGGTGGCACAGATGATGGCGGTGAAGATGAATTTCTAGGGGGTGAACTTTCCGGGGGGCTTGATGAGGGCGGTGGAGGTGAGTTTTTCGGAGGGTTTGACAATGGTGGAGGCGGCGGAGATGAGTTTTTGGGAGGGTTTGCCAATGGTGGAGGCGGCGGAGGTGACTTTTTGGGAGGGTTTGCCAATGGCGGAGGCGGCGCGGGTGAGCTTTTTGGAGGGTTTGACGATGGTGTTGTCGGAGAAGGCACCGGAGACGGATTAGATGGCGGTGGTGCTGATGAATTTGGTGGCGGAGGAGAACTCACCGGTGGAGCCGGTGATTGTTTTGGTGGTGGGGGGGAAAGTACAGGAGACGAAGGCGGGGGAGCACTAGGAGGACGCGGTGGTTGTGACGTGGGTGCAACTAATTGTGGAGGAGGAGGAGCTAAAGGAGGTGACAATGGTGGTGGAGTTACAGATGGAGGGGAAGGTGATGCACGAGGTGGCTGCGATGGCGGAGGCGACGGCACAGCGGGAGGAGGTGCTGACGGAGTCACCGGAGGTGGAGACTGTATGGGCGGGGATGAAGAAGTTGGAGGCGTCGATGGCGGCGGCGAGGATGAATTTCCTGGTGCGGGTGAAGAGGGTTGTGGTGGCGATGTGGTGGTGGGCGGCGGTGCACTACTGTTGGAGGAGGGCGTGGGTGGTGGTGGTGTGGCAGCTGCCGCAGCCGGAGACGGTGACGCCACAGACATCGTCAGCAATAACAATACCCAACAATGGCGTTCTTTCTTGAAACTCTGACGTTATTTTCACATCTCACACAAACCAGAGTTGAAATTTTCAGAGATCAAACTCAACTGTAAAATTTAGGTCTCAATCGAAAACCGAAGTTGAAAACTTCAAATGAAGATGAAAGCTGCTTGTACCAAACTCTACCAACCGAATCCGAAACCAATGTCTGAACTCCCACTACAAGCTATATCAATATTTCAGAGGCCTAAACGTTTTACTGAACTCGCTTCAGACCAAAACCCAGATCACAAAACGCGTTTAAGCAAAATCCCAGATGAAGAATCACCTTGAAATTAAAACTCGATCACCACCAAGAAGCTCAAATTTCCATTAAAAAATCTATCACCTTCAATCCGTGTAATCCAAGTCAATCCTAGGAACGAATGTCCAAGTATGCAGATAGCATCAACTTCCAAAACCTTAATCGAAGTATGTGACAGCAGCTAAAACATCAAATTGACTCGATAGAAGACCCGATGTGATCAAACATGAAATTAATACCCTATCAAATCTTTGAATGATTCAACGAATTTCCTGAATTCTTTGTGTCAACCTCACATAAATGAAAGTCTCTTCCCCTGCGGCTCTGTTTGGAGAGTGTGTCACAGTGCAAAAGCAAAAACTCGGGACTCAGGAAGAAGAAGAAGAACACGGATTGTGGGGTCCCAAATCTACAAGCCATGTGAAAAGGACCTGAAGGCGTGTATGAGAAATTACAAATGTAAGTGTTATACTACCGTTGTGAATGGTGGAATAAAGTGTGCTTTGCATCATTTTCAGATCACTCCAGCAAAAATATATATTAAAATTTGAAATCAATATTTAATATTTGTGGCTCATGTTCTCCTCTGTCTCATTACAATCTCGATTGAATTCCATTCAAACTTTGAAATTGAAAATTGATTAAATAATAATTATGCCTATAATAAAAAGTGTTACGCAACGTACCGCTGAATTTTCAACCTTTTCCATATACCAAAACAAAAATTCATATATAATATAAAATTAAACGTGAATTTCCTACATTACACGGAGGGTAAAAAATGAACTGCCTTATGGATAATATGATTTTTTATAATTGATAAACAATGCATCTTATTTCTCAAACTCTATACAATATATGAGAGAAAGTGCCTAATTTCTTTTAAAATAATTTAAAATATCAAATAATTTAATTATTTACCCTAGTAATGATTAATAATTCTTAAAAAGATATTGTACCTATATTTTCACATTATAACTAGCAATAATTTTAATTTTAATTAGTAAAGAATTTCAACAATAATTTTGTACCTTGATTTGTAATGCTGGCACATAATTTGCGGTGAATTGTGTTATTTCATGGTCGAAGTTTAGTTTTACAATTTTTTATTAAAAGGTTTGATAATTATTTTTTTCAAATTAAATGTGACGTTAAAAATATGAAGTAGTCTTAAATAAGTAAATTTTACCATAAAAATGACCTGATGGCAATAGTATATTAATTATTATTATTAATAACAGTAAAATAGGGTTTCTATTTTTTTATGTACAAAAATTCAGATGATTTGAATTGTAAACGCAGCAAGACTAATATCTCAAAGAGCACTTATAGTGATAAAAAATTACTCACAAACAAAACGCTCACTTTCCTTATTTTGATTTGAGCAATGTCATTCATTCAAGTCAATTATTTGTCAGACTAATTTAGTCATTTTAGTTTTAATTAAACTAATATTATTTCTTTCACATAATGGAACGAGGGGATAAGTTATTTTAATGAATAAATTAGAGGATGAAATTGTTTTAATAAAAAAATAGAGAAATTAAATTTCATTCCTAACTAAGAAAAACTAAAAAATATTACAATTTAGTCAAAATAATAATAACAAGCTGCCGCAATTTTTTAGCGTTTGTGAAGAAGGGTTATTAAGGAAATAAAACAAAAACCCAGATCCGATAAAATGTCGACTTTGTATTCAAAGTTGATGCAATGTGTGATTCAATAATTTATTTCCATAATAAAAAGTTGATTGATGTTATAAACAATAATATAAAATTGTAGTAATCAATATTCAATATTAAGGCCTTTGTAAGACGGCATAATCAATTAGGGATAGTTAATACAAGTTGTCACTATGACCTCGGAGCCCAGAAAATTTCCTATTGTACTTTTGCCATTGGGATTTTGATTTGGTGGACATTTTTAGAGAGACGTGTATTTGATGTATGTTTCGTTTAAATTATTTAAACAAGATTTTTTTAAATTAAACCATTATTAATAGTTATAAGATTAATAATATTTTATTTTATAAAGCAAGGTGAAAATAAAAGTCTATTCCAAAAGTCTCAACTATTTTTTCTTCATAATCAAATATAATATTAAATTTTTGTTCCAAAATATTTATATTATTATTTTTATTCACTGACATCAGAAACAATGATATTTCTTTATTATTTTATAGTTTTCTCTATCTAAAACGCTTCATATATTAATATTTATTTATTTATTATATAATCATTTTATTTACTTATATTTCAGTGTTTTATTTCTAACTAGATAGACAACAATTAAAAACTTTTGGAAGGTTATACTTCTTTTCTAACATTTATATTTCATTGAAATGTGTAGAGAAATTCTGAACGAATAAAAAAAATTGTATAGGTTCTAATAAATAAAAATCAAAAGAATAAAAAATTACATGCATGGTTATCAATGGTGCAGTTCCATATAAATTTTATACTTAATATATTAATATTGATTTAGGAAATGATTATTCCCTTCCATTTTTTAAGTCAGAATAAGTTTTGGAGAGATTGTATCAATTTCAACATGAAGTTGATGAATTATAATGAAGTCTACAGAATCCAATCCAACTTGACTTTCATAAGCTTATTATTTTAAAGGTTTGAGAGACAATATAATAAAAGACAAAATTTATGGTTAACATTTTCGGGGAACAAGTTGAGGGAATGGAAATTTTAAAATAGAGAGACACATGCATGCATAAGCATAGGAACAAAAAGACAAACTCAGCATACGGCGGAATTGATCAAATTCACACCATTTATTTTAATATGTTATAATAAGGACAGAAAATAATATAAAACATGTAGGTATTAATGGTCGTCACATAAACCTACAGGGATGGTCTTTTTAAAAAAGGAGAAAATTATTAGGATATTCGGTAAAACTGTTACTCGCATCCTAACATTTTATAAACTCATGGAGGTATTAATGTAACATCTCAAAATCTATCTGTGATGGGATTTAAAAACATGAATGGAGAAAGTACTCTAATGAAAGAAGAGTTGGGAGTAGAAGGGGCATTGATTGTTCATATTAACATTTACGAGTATGCAGAGGAGGAAGTATCCTCAAAGTATATTATTTGAATGGAGCAATGCTATTACATTCAAGCTACTGCGCTGACAATCTGAACATAGTATAAGGCTTTTCATGAGAAAAACATAAGCAAGTTTCAATCACACAAAACACAAAGTCGATGGATCCCCCACTACAAACATGGACTTATGATGATTTCTCTCACTTTCAGCTCTCTAGGTTTGTCTTTACTTGTCTAAAGATCTCTCCCATTTCTTATGCTCTCTAAAAGGAGCTAGTCATATATTTTTTAATTTAAAATATGTTAAATTTTGAAGATAAGAATCATAGACAAATAACAACTTGATCTTTTATTTGTTTTTAAAAATTATTAAAACCCATTTTTTAAGTCTTTAAAGATTTTGTTGTTATTATTTTCTATTCATCTAATTTTAAATATTTTAATTCTTATTTTTTGTTTTTACTTCATCTTTATTTATTTTATTTTATTTTATTTTTGAATTTGGTTGATCAGGAGATTGGTAAAATTTTAAAAGATAATTCCTAGATTTTTATTCTTTTATTTTTGTTTTTTTATATCAAGAGATAATCTCTAAAATCTATTCTAAAATCTTTTAAGATAATCTAAGAATATTTTATATTTAACTTTTTTTATCTCTTAAGGAATAAACTTCTAAGGTATTATGAACTTATTTTTATAAGCCCTAAAGAGACATTTTTTATTTTTACATATTTATTATTTTTACTAAATGGACAGGACAAAACATGGTATTGACACATGAAATTAAGTAATTAATAAAGGAAGAGAATATATAATTTAAGAATCTTTGTCTTTGTTTTTATTTGCTTATTTTGTGTATTCCGTGGACCATATTACAGTTACAGTATAGCCCGCAGAAACATTAGATTCGGACCTCATCATTCAACGGTTCAGCCACCAGCATCCTGCTGTGCTGAGAAAATTCAAATTTATTTGAAAGGTTTAAATTTTAAATTTCATTTTTTGACGTTGATAATTGAAAAATTACTTTAATTTTGCATTTTACTTATTTTAAAATAAATATTCATTGATCAAAAAAATTAGATGATAGGATCCAAAAACAATATATCAAAAATTGAAAAAAATTAAAAATAATCTGATTGTTTAAATTAAAAAGTAATAAGTATTGAATTTGGTTTCTCTCCATTTTTCTAACCCTCCACTTTCCCTTCACATCCCATTTGGACTTGTCCGATGGTTCAAATTTATTATTTATAAAGTAAATCTTTTTATTTTATTCCCATTGCAATTCTTTAGGTGAAATTTTAACGGTTTAAATATATTTATTTTTCATACTCTATTATTTTAATTATATTTTATTTTGAATCGTTGAAATTTAATCAATCAAAATAAAATGTGAAGGTAAAGTGGAAGGTTGAAAAAGTGAAGAAAAATTACATCCATCAATTCCAAATCTCATACAATATCCAATGATCACATAAACATGTCTATATATATATATATATTTTTTTTTATATACAAATATAAACATGTCTATATATTGGTGGTGGTTTTAATATTTCAAAAGTGAGATTTATTGCTTGATTAAGAAAATTGTCGTAATTATAATGAATCAATCGATTGAACATATTTATTATTATTATTATTATTATTATTAATTTTTAATCTCAAATTTATTTTGTTAGATAAAGGCGAAAATGATGGTTTACAAAAATTTTTTTGGATACTGTTAATTTGGATGCACTGAGCCCTGTAGGTTGGCAAACCATGTTAATCCTCATTTCCTCACATAACCATATCATGTGAGTCTGTCTCATAGAACATTGCCGTTTGCAAGCTTCTCTGGTTAATAATAATAATAATAAAGATGAAAGTTGTGCCAAAAGGCCCAAAACAGTGTGAAAATGCACATTGTTTTGTCTCTCATTATGTTCACTGTAGGTTATACGGCAGATCAGTGTCAAAATTTAGGATTAAATTTATATGAAATTTATTATATTTTTATTATCAAATTTTCTCATCAAAATATAATAATAGGATATGATTTTTGAATATTAATGGTATGACATACATATCGCTTAATTAAAGAACTATATAGCTATCTGTCAAAATCATATACATGTCATATTATTATGGGAAAATCATTTATTTATCTTGTTTTGATTAGGGAATTTAATAATAAAAATATAATTTTTCTTAAAATTTATCCCAAACATCTTGTGATTGAAAGACAACAATTTCTAAATGGGAAAAACTTAAATAATTGAATTTATATAGCTAGGGTACTATTTTCAATCAAATTAATTAAGAGATAAGGATTTTGATTATGTTTTATTTATTCTATCACTAACTTTTATTATTAACACTTTTAACTTATTTTTTAGTTCAGACTTCACTCTAATTTGACACGAAAAAGTATTTGCATAAGGAGGATTTCAATTTAAACTTTGAATTTCTGTTCACATCCAATTCCATGATCACTTGAGTTAAGTAAATATATAAGTTTAAATACTTAAGTTTTGTCCATCCTAAAATATCTCTTAAATGGTTTTATGAAGGTTACATAGAATAAAACTGAAATAAGATATAAATGTTGCTAGTTAATTTTTATCACTATTTTTACGTTGATTTCAAATGTGATGACTTTTTATTTATAATTTATAATAAGAATATTTCCATACACAAACATTTTTTTTTAACACTCAATCATTTTTTTTAATGAGTTGTATGTATTCAAACTAATTATTATTCGCTTGGAGCACTCAATCACGATTGTTTATATGTAAACACCAAAAATAGTGCACACACATAATCTTATATTATATATCGTCGAAAAAGTTGATGAAATTTTTATTGTTCATAAAGCCATGTGTTGTATCTTTAAACTTTTAATGAATATTTCCAAGCTTAATTAATAATTATAGTTTCTCTACTTGCTGATTATGTATGGTTGCTACAATGTTCCTTTACTTTGTTGCTTAATTCTGCTGTACAAAATAAGAAAGAACGTTAAGGATAGAGATAATTTTGGATTATAATATTAAATCTTTAAAGTAGACAAAAATAAGTGGGGGCACAATGCGGAAGAAGAGGGAATAACATTGTCCCACCGTACTGGGCGATCCGTGAGGACCAAATCAAAAGTCAAATCTCAGACTTAATAATACTGCCATCATCAGATTTTGATTTATATTATTATTTGTCCTCTTATTTGCTTTTTTCCCCCTCCTCTCTCTTTCTTCTTCACTTTTGCTTTATGTATGTTTTTTGTTTTATTGCCTTTTTGTGTTTCTTTTTTCGGGTTGTGTAGTTAACGGTATGGCTGATTGGGGATTACTTGTCGATTTTTAGTTTTAAATTTGGACTTATAATGGATTGAAAAGCTGTGGGTGTATTGCCACTTTTGCCCCCACCCCTCTGTGTGTGCGGACACTCAAAAGTGTCGGTCGGTGGACATGGAAGGAAGTGGAGGGAAACAGACATAGTACGCTGCAGGGTACAAACATTAAACGTTTTATTTCCTGTGACAACACATCTGCACAACTCCGATTACAAATTCTTTTTTTTTTCAGGAAAAAACTGGTTCACTTATCATTCAATTAACCTAAATAAGTTAAAGTTTTTATTTTTTTTCTCCCTTTAGAGGACAAATCATGCCACAAATATCAAAATTTAAATATCTTGGATTAATATTATAAAGTGATAATAAAATTGATGAAGATATAATATATAGGATACAAGTTTAGTAGTTAAAGTAAAAAATATATAATAAATCATTTATAATTGTCAAGTATCTACTGAGTTTAAAATAAGATTTTATCAAACATTTATAAAATTAACAATATTAGATGATAGTTAATGTTCGGCATTGAAGGAATAATAAAAATAAAAGATGAGATAACAAAAATGAAAATATTAAAATGAATGTATAAACCTATATAAGAAAAGATAAGATCTAAAATGAATGTATATAAGAAAAAGTTTGGGTGACACCTATATATTAAGAGAAAAATGTAAAAAAATTATTTAAAGTGATTTAGAACCGTTCATTTTGACTTTCTTTTTATGTGAAAATCACTTTTTTATATAAAAAAATGCTTTTAAAAATTTTTAGAGTGTTTGGTTAAACTTTTAAAAATAATCAGAATATGAAAAAAATAGTTTTTTGTTTATTTTGAAAAGTTACCCTAAGTGGCTTTTCAAAAAAAATAGTTATGGTAGATGTGAGAGAAAAATATAAAAGAGGATAAGGTGTAACAAATTAACTTTAAAAATTATAAAAATAACAATATTTGAACGTGTAGAAATATTATAATATAAATTTATATTTTTTTTTATTTGTTAAACAATTTAAAAAGTATTTCTTTATTCTAACCAAACACATAATAATTTTTACTTTTTAAAAAATTTTTAAACAATTAATTATTTTTTTAAATAATCTAAAAATTATTTTTTAAAAAAACTTAAATAAACAGGTCCTACAAAGAAAATTGTAAAAGAATTAGTGAAAAGAGTTGATTAAATAATTTTCAACTCATGGAAAATGCGGGAGGAGACAAAAAAAATGTTAATAAAGTAAGTTATAAAATGTGATTTTTTGATTAATAATATATTTAAAGAATTGATTTTTGATAGAATTTAATAGCATGTGTTAATTGGGGACCATATAATCCTCATCCTAAGAAAACCTTTTAATTTCCTGCACAAATGAGTCCAGTAGTCCCAAGCTAGTTCTAGTTCTGCATTTTAAATGCTGCAGTGCTATTGTTGTTTGTTCATTATTCAATATTAGTTCATAAGCTGACTGGAGAGTGAATTAATTAATTCAGCCCTTGATGTGATGACATGGGTCCCTACTGTACATACAGTGAGCATGTAAGGGCTTTGATAGCTAGCTAGCTCCAATCTGAATGGATATGGATATATTAATAGGAAAAAAGATAGTTTAGGACTTCTATAGTAAAATATTGACAAATAAATAGTATCAGTACGAAATTCAGTTAATTCGAGTTGAAAATTCAGTTTATAAAAGTACTGAATTTTTGAATTGGATCTTTAGAAGAAAATATTTTTAAATGGGGGTCCTGAAATATTTTTTTCCCATATTAATAATGGCAGGAGATTCTCAAAGGCTAACCAGTTCCAATCTCCTTTCCTCCTGACATGATCACAATTCACAAGCATTTGTCCAATTCTTCATCATTTCATTTATTTGTCTTAAAGCCAACAACCTCCAGGTTCCATAAATGTTCATTTATAATAACAATATATGGAGGCATGAAAAGTTTTATCCATGTCTATACTATTATTTCTATTCATTTCAAAGCCCAAACTTAACTTCCAATTCAAAGTAAATTAAAAATTATAATTAGTAGGCAAAATTGTGAATTTGGTCCCTTAATTTTAAAGTTTCATTATAACTCTATAACTTTTAAGATGTGAAAAAATATTTTCTAGTTTTTAACACTGTCAGATAAGTCAATAACTTAATAGAAAATGATATCTTGCATACTTAGCATCCATCTTATTAGTATTATTATGCATTAGTTAGTCTAATGATTATACTTAAAATATTCTTGAGGCTTAAAATAAATAATTTTCACCTTAAAAATAAAAAATAAAAAATAAAAAATATTTTAATTTAAGACTCTAAAAAGTACATCCTTAAAATAAATAAGTTTTATTTATTTAAAGCAAAGTCGAAGGGTTAGAAAATTCAACTTAAAGATGTAAAGTGTAAGAACTAAATAATTAACTTTTCTTATAATTAAAATATTTTTAATATCCCCAAATAAATATTTACAAACTAAAAGATACTTTAAGGTCATGATTATTTATTTAAATTCTTTAAAATATTTTAATTATAATTATTAGATTAATCAATACATGAATATTAATGATGTGGCCCTTGAGTATGCAAATTATTATTTTTTGTTAACTTATTTAATGAGGTTAAGATAAATTATTTGATATCTGATTGTTATAGTGAACTCCAACTAATTGGTTGAAACAAGAGTTAAGAAGTTTATAATAGTATATTAGAAGTTATAAGATTGGCATGAAACTTAATAAAACTAAAAAATTAAAATAAAATCTACTTCAAAATTAAAAGATAAAAAAATACACTTTCCAAATAAGTACAATTCATTTGATCTTTTTTAATACAAAGCACATGCGTATGCGTAAAAAAATACGGTAGAACTGGCAGCACAAGTTTACTTTTCAATGCTGTCCAATTGAATTGATTGGCCCAAGAAAATTGGGTGTTAATGGACTGTATCAACAACTCTAATCTGGCCCAATTTAATTGATCCTCCAGATTAGGTATATGCTTGGTTACTCAGGCCATACTTGATTTTGTATTGAAAAAAAGAACTTTTGGGCTTTGAAAAATTGATCCCAAATAAATGACTTTTAACCCGATTTGGTTTTTGAGCGGAAACATATTAGTGAGGCTTGGTTTTTTTTTTTTTCTTTTTCAAAATGGAATTAACGATCACATGAGATAATACATGTCATGTAACCAGCTCATTTTCGTTATATTAATCCCTCCCTCATTTAAACCGCTTCATTAACCTCCTAAAAATACACCTCACTTTGCGACCACCACTTTTGATCTTTCATATTCGATTTGCTCACATTTAACAAGTTCCATAATGGAGTCTCAATTTCGAGCACATCTACTACACAAGACGGTTGATCATTCTGCTATCCCTGCAAAAGCAATGTCTACTTTTCTTCTTCAAATCATTTCTAACAAGAGATTTTGTTTCGACCATGAATTATCAGCTCTCCGACATGATGATCGGAGAGGAAAACTTTCATATTGCTGAACCATTGTTGAACTGATAATATCAATGGTGCGCCAAAAAACACACAACGTAGAAAAACTGCTCTGAACCATTGTTGAACTGGTAATATCAGTGGGGCGCCAAAAAACACAACGTAGAAAAACTGATTGCTCTCTCTTGGTCTTGTTCTTCTTCTGTGGAAGCAAAGAAAGTTCTTCCTCTATGATTTTTCTTCTCTTTGTGGGTGTTAACAGATGATTGAGTCTATCATAGGCATGTACCTTAACCCGTGCTATTAACATTGGTGTTAGAGTCTGACTATTTTTGGGCATGTATGGATATATGTGTAGTTTAACATGCTTCTGTTGTAAATATATCTACGTTGCATTATTTCAGTTCATTGTGTTATATATGGGTATGATATCAATTTATCATATGCAACTTATTGAGACACTACTATTATGATTTGCTTTCGTAAAAACATGTAAATTCATTTTAATTCCGTTGCTATATATATTGTATGTTTTGAGTGCATAAAGTGTATTTTTTGTATTTTTTTTTGCTTGAAATTGTATTTATGTACTATTCCTACAGAAGCACTTGCTTCTTTTCTTCTTCAAATCAGTTCTGATGAAGATTTTGTTTCAGCCATGAATTACCAACTCTTCGGAATTATGATCGGAGAGGATGACTTTCACGTTGCTGAACCATTGTTGAACTAATAATATTAGTGGTGCAGCAAAAGAACAATGCTAGAATAGTAGTAAGTGAATTCATGGCAGAATTCATCTTTGGCGTCTAAAATTTGGATGCAATAAACAAGACTTTACCAAAGGGTTCGACAAATGCAGAAATTATGAATGAGAAAGTGATCAATATATGCAATCGAATTATATCTCTGGATTTGAAAGTTAAAGAACAGAGGAAGAGCACTGAGACTCATGTGAGCGCAAAAATTCACCGTTTCAAGGGTTGTTGTAACAACGTAATGATATTTATATTGGCTTGTCTAGTTTTCTGTAACAAGAAGGATCTGATGCTGTTGGTGATTTTTCATCACTGCCTGGTATGTTTTTTTCTAGAGCATTTGATAAATTTCGTAAGGATTATCTTCCTCCTCTCATGGAGTCTGGGACGGGGAGGTTCCGTAGGTTTACATTTGTGCTACATGAAAGGCTAGAGGGAGGGCATTAGATAGGTTTAAAAATAGTTTTCAGTTTGAGGGAACACATGGTAGTGATGATGCCGTTTCTATTGTTTAGTAGAAAATAGAGATATGTTTGTAGAATTGCATCTCAAATGAGGTGAGATATTTGATAAAATTGTGAAGTTCTCATATGATACTAGTCCTGTTCTGATGACTTGCGTTTTGTAAGATAGGAAGATTGCTTACATTGTGAGATGGTCATCTGGTTCAAAAACACGTTTCAATTTGAGGAACACATGGTAGTAATGATGCCAGTTCTATTGTTTAGTAGAAAATAGAGATATGTGTGTAGAGTTGGAACTCAAATGAGCTGAGGTATTTGATAAAGTTGTTAAGATCATATAAGATATTTGGCTTGTTCTGATGAGTTGTGTTTTGCAAGATAGCAAGATTGCTTGCACTGTGAGTTGACTATGTTTTCTAGTCTAATTGTGTTAGAAAATCAGGTCCACCCATGATGGATTGGGTACCCAAAGTTCAAAAACCTATTTGGATGTCCAACACTGTTTCATTATATTTGATTTCTTTTCTAGAGTTGGTTATTTTATTTTTTTAGTTTAAAATTCAAAATTGAGAGGGATGTTATGGGAAGTTATTTTTTGTTTCACAAAACATAGGTGTGGTAGAAAATCTATCCCTCAATATCTCTGAAAAAACACAGAAGTAGAAAAACTTATTGTTCTCTCTCAGTCTTGTGTCTTTTATAGTGGATGCAAAGAAAGGTCATGCTCTGTGATTTCCTTTCTCTTGTGGTTATTACCAAAAGATTGTGTCTATCACAGGCATATACCTCAACCTTTGCTATTAACATTGGTACCATTGGTACCAGAGCTTCGCTGTTCTTGGGCATGTGTGGATATATGTTTAGTTTAACATGCTTCTTTTGTAAATATATTTGCATTACTTTACTTAGTTCATTGTGTTATATGTGGGTATGATATCAATTTATTATATGCTACTTATTGAAACACTACTACTGTGATTTGCTTTTGTAAAAACATATAAATCCATTTTCTTTTTCTCTTTTATTTTTGTATGATGACAAATAAGGGTGGGGATAGAAATCCCGATCTAGGCAAACCTGGTCCAACCCAATGAGCTCCAGTTTGATGTGAATCCAGTATAAGTAATTTGGGATCAAAATGCCCGATATCAAGATTGGCTTAAATAACGAGTTAGACCCGGTTACGGGCAGCCTCATCAAACCATTTGGTCTAGTTTTGCCTAATGATTTTTATGCTTTTAAATATTTATTTTATTTTGGTAAGTTTTTGAATGTTTTCTAATGGAAGACTTGTTTGCGTCTCTTCTTGTTCGCGTCTCTTCCTTTCCCATTTTCCAACATTCCCTCCTCTTTCCTCAAGTTCCTTCCTCTTCTTCTTCCCTCCATTTTCTCTCGTGATGGCTACCATGTTTGTTCCTTGCTTCGGCAACGTCCGTCGTCTCCTTGTGCCTTGATCTCGTGGCTTTTACCCTCAGTGGTAAGGCTTTCATTCATGGTGTTATCATCGTAGTGTGACTTTTGTTCTCGCTCATCTCGCCGTCTCCATGTCCAACATCGTCTTCTATATGTTCTCCTTCACCTTATTCTCTTTAGACCTGGGGTATTTTAGACCTGTAATGAGTTTTCCTGGATTTAAGCTCAAATCTGAGGTTCGTTTAATTTGTTTCTCTTTTCCCACATTTGGGTTCCTTCTTGCCAACACCGCCAACTGCATCTTTCATCTTTGAAGTCTCAACGGCTACGCTGCTTCTTCCTTCCAAATCTATTTGTTTGCTGTAGATTGCTTCTCGATCGTTTCTAGATTGGGATTTCTATATTTTTTTGTGCCTTTTTTTTATTGGAGAGGATGTATTTTTTTCTTCGTTCTTTCTTTTTCAACGTCTCAAAAGACCATCATTAGCTAAATATTATGATTTGCTAACATGAGTTTTCATTTAAAAAAAAAAGAAAACAATGGTAGAAAGGGGGCAAGGCGGCAAGTTCCAATATGTGTAAATATTATGTTTTTGGGCTAGGGTTCACATGCATGTTTTTACTTGGGCCCCTATTGGATTATAAATTTAAACCATGTTTCATAATTTTTTTTTTTAAATTTGATGGTAATCTCCCTATCCTGGTCCAACTAGGATTGGTTTGGTTTGGCCCGGTCTTGTCTTGGGTTAGTCCAAGCTAGACTAGACCACGGGTTCTAAATCTTAAATCGTGTGTACAACTAGATCAGGTTCCAGGTTGATAATGAACCCGGTCTAATCAAGTCTACCTAGAGGTGGGAATTCGGGCTGACCCGGTCCATATGGGTCAACCCGTCACGGGCTGGGTCCAAAAGCCCGTTTATAAAATGTGCTGTGTTTTTTTAAGCCCAACCTATATTCAACGGGCTACGGGCTAGCCCATGGACCCGTATTTTTTTAAAAGTTTTTTTAATTTTTAATCTAATTTAACATTTACAAAATAATATAAACTTTTCTCTTCACATATATAATTATTTAAATTAAGATAACTAAAACTAACTATATATTAATTATTAATATCATCATTCATCATCACTATTAAAATCATTAACAAAAAAAATATTTAAAAAATACCAAAAAAAAAGAAAATGGGCTAAACGGGCCGGCCCGCGGCCTATATGGGCCAGCCCATTTTTTGATCGGGCCAAATGGACTCGGACTCAAAAGCCCATTTCTTATAAAAGCTCCCAAATTTCTAACACAACCCATTATTTTCTTCGGGCTAAATGGGCTAGCCCATATTCCCGGTTCTAAGTCTACCCCTACCCCTAATAACAAGTCTAAATTTGAGAGTTTTGAAATACACTTGATATAAAGTGGAGAGAGAAATGTAAAATGAGTGGTTGATTCCACTTTTAACATTGTGAATCTAATAAAAATAGGGTCTATCATTTTATTTGTATATCTCAGTATACTTAATCTACTAAGAAATTGAGGGATTCTTGAGGATTCATTTGGAAAAGGAAAGAGCAGTATTGTTAAATTGTTTGTTTACTTAAGATATTTCAAGAGAAGAAGCAAATGATGAAGGTAAGTTGGGTCATCGGTAGAGACGACAATATGGGTCAAGTCCGATGGGTCAACCGTTTAGCCCGATAAAATAGATGAGTTGAGCTTTAAAAATAGGAGTTCGAATAGAAAACTGGCTTTTTGGGTTAGGCCTGTCTTGTGGCCAGCTAGCTCGAGTTAGCCATAGGCCGACTTATTTAACCCGTTTTTCTTCTTCTTTTTTTTTTAAATATTAAAAATACATATTATTTTATTAATTAGTGATGTATTAATGATAAAATTTAAATATTATGCTGATTTTTGAAAAATAATGATGATTAATTGTATTAATTTGAATAATTATATAAAAAATAAAAAAAATAACAAATACTTAAAAGTAAAAAAAGCTTGCGGGTTGGCCTGTTGATTCAATCCCATGGGCTTGGGCTTGAAAAATTAAGCTTGTATAGCAATCCAAGTTTTTTAGCCCAACCCATTTTGGGCCCAACCTCAGGTGAGTTGGCCCATTCCTAGATTGCCAGCTCTAGTCGTGGGTGGGGCCTTAGTAAATGAAGCAAATGTTAAAATCATATTCTTGCCCCCATTCCAATATTTGCAAAATACTCAGTATTTGTTTTTTATTGACAAAGTTTGGAAAAAGAATGTGGTAGGAGTCAGAAGGATTGGAGATAAGATCTTATCCTTAAAATTGACTACTGATTATGATATTTTCAATGTTATTAGTGCTTACGCACTTCTAGTAGGGTCAGAAGCACATATATTTTAGGAAGATTTGGAGGGTTTGGTTTGAGACATCTCACAAGAAGAAAAGATTTTTATTAGTGGGGACCTTAATGGTCTTGTGGGAAAAGAGGCAAGACAATATATGAGAGCTCATGACAATTTTGGTTTTGGAGAATTAAATGAGAAGGGGCATTTTATTCTTGATTTCTCAATAGCTTATAACACCACGATTATGAACAATTGTTTCAAGAAACGGGAGAAGCATTTATTTACATATAAGAGTGGAGCTCAAAGGTCGTAAATTGACTTCTTTTTGGTAAGAAATTCAGATAGAAGAGCTTGTAAAGATTGCAAAGAATCTTTGGTGAGAGCCTAACTTCACAATATAGAGTCTTGATCCTTGATATGCTGGTTAAAAGCCGTAAATTGAAAATTTGAAAAGTCTTAAATTCTAGGATCAAGTGGTGGAAACTAAAATGTCAGTAACAATTGACCTTTATGAGAAAAGTATTGGAGGGAGGTAATTGAGACTTGTAAAGAAGTTCTAATATCTTGTGGGATGAGATGGGTAAAAGGATCAGGGATACCATTAAAGCTTTTTTGGGTGAATTTAAAGGTTTTTGACCTAGAGATAAAGAGTTTTAGTAGTGGAATGAGAGTGTGCAAGAGAAGGTCAAACATAAGAAAGAGTGTTTCAAAGTCTTACACTTGTGCAATAACGAGGAAAATTGGAAGAGTTATCGCTTAGTTAGAAAGGAAACTAAGAAAGCAATGAGTGAGGTTTGATCTAAAGTTTTTGAGGAATTCTACCAAGATTTAGGAATGAAGAATGGTGAACACAAGATTTACAAAATTGTCAAGAATAGAGAAAGAAAGTCAAAAGATTTGGATCAAGTAAGATGCATTGAGGATGAGGAAGGAAAATTTTTGGCTATTGATTATGATATTAAAGAAAAATGAGAGAACTACTTTTATAAGCTCTTTAATGATGGATTAAGTATGATTAGTGATACAGAAGGTTTAACAGTCCACGAAGATGAACTGAATTTGAATTTATATTTGATGTTCCTATTTTATACCTACAAAATACTCATATTTGATGTGCTTATCTTTAATGATTTTTGCATGATTTTATATAATTTAAAATATATTTGCATCTCAGGAGAATTTTTAGGAGTTTCGAGCAATTTAAAGTGAAAAAGAGAAAGAAAAGAAGGTTTAAGAAGCTCATCCAGCCCCTATTTATGTCCTCACCGAGCCACAGGTGAGGAGGCGTGGGGAAGCAAAGGTTATGAGTTGACCTGGCGCTGGGTCAACCAAATATTTACTCCACCTGATGCCAGGTGGGGATTAGAGCAAATCAAATATTCACTCCACTCGGCATTGGTTGAAGAGAAGGAAGAGGAACTCGGCGCCGGGTGACGTCGTTCAGCAGCCACATTTAATCTTATCCACGAGTATGATACGAGACTTATAAATAAATGGTTTTAGAACAAAAAGAGACACACAATCACTTAATCTAAGCACTAGAAGAACTATTATGAAGTCTTTGGAGCTTAGAGGGAGCATTCTGAAGGCAAATCTAGAAGAATTGAAGGCGTAGTGAGGTTGAATCATTTTTCTCCTCTACTATTTCTCTTCCTTTAGTTTTTGTTCGGATGTTTTGGGGAATTATTGTTATTTTGTTATTAAGAGTAATGTTTTTACGTAACTAATTCTCTCAATTAGGGATATGGATGTAATTTAACTGGGATTGATTAGAGTTTACTCTGAGATTATAGCTCTTGTTCTTGATTGAATTCTCTCAATATATTTATATTTAATTATATCTATTTCTTTTGTGCTTCATTGTGGATTTTGTGATTGGCCACCATAAGATTCATTATGTGGGTAAGTTTGATTGACTGAAAGGTGAAGATCAAACCTAAATCTAGAGAGATAGACATAAATAAAAATTCTAAAGATGTAATTAGATGTTTATGGTGACTTTAGTTATAACTTCAAAGTTTAATTAGGGATTTTAGTTGCACGCTAGTGAATTAAAATCTAATTAAATATAGACTAATTGACCGGGAGGTAAATATGATAAATTAGAAATAACTGTCACAATAATTATAAAATGAGTCAATTTAAGAGTAACTTTAGTTATCCCTGGAAGATGGACCCCAATTCCCTAGCGCTCTTAGTGATTGAATTAAACTCAACATAATTGCTTTATATATTGTTTTGCTCTTATTTTAATATTTGCTTAACTTGATACAAATTTCTCGTCTTAACTAAAATTACTTAATTGAGTGAATTATAACCTCCATTGAGTTCAATCTCTGGAATACTCCAGAGACTTTTTATTACTATGATTTACCCTGTATACTTGCAGGATCTTGATCACTATAGTAGGATCAGGGTTTGGGAGGTAAAAGAAGGTTTTAAGAGAATGGATAATGGTAAAACTATTGGCTTCAATGGTTTTCCTGTCAAAGTTTAGAAGTACTTAGGAGAGAAGGGAGTTTTGTGGCTTACTAAACTTTTTAATGAGATTTTAAAGTCAAAGAAAATGTCAGAGAAATGAAGAAAGAGAATTTTTGTGCTCATATACAAGAATAAGGGTAATATTTAGAATTGTGCTAATTATTGGGGGACAAAACTGATGAGTCATACTATAAAACTTTGGGAAAGAGTGATTGAGTATAGATTAAGAAAATAGTCTCATATTTCAGAAAACCAATTTGGATTCATGCTAGGATGGTCAACAACAGAGGCTATTTATTTATTAAGGGGTTTGATTGAAAAATATTGGAGCAAAGTGAGAGATTTGCATATGGTTTTCATTGATTTAGAAAAAGTCCATGATAGAGTACCAAGAGATGTATTGTGGAAAGCAATGGAGAAGAAATGTGTTGTGACTTATATTCAATTCATAAAGGATATGTATGAAGGGGTAACAACAAGTATGAAAACTCCTGAAGGTGAGACAAAGGACTTTCCTATAAGGATAGGTTTACATCAATGATCTTCCTTGAGTCTATACTTGTTTGATTTGGTTTTGGATATTCTAACAGAATATATATTGGAGGAAATTCCTAAGTGTATACTTTTTGCGGATAATATAGTCTTAATTGAGGACTCAAGAGGAAATGTCAACTTTAAACTTGAGTTATGGAGATACACTTTGGAATAAAAAGGTTTCCATTTGAGTAGAAGTAAAACGGAATATATGCATTGCAAATTTAACAAAAGGCTAGTTTGAAATAATTTAGAGGTAAAAATTGGAGAGTAAACCATTTCAGAAGTGTCAAAGATCAAGTATTTGGGGTTGATTCTATTAGGTTTAATGTAATATAAGTTTTGATGATGATAAATATAGAGAAATAAGGAACAAAAATATCATATGTGTCTAACATATATAATTCCTTATAGAAGTAAAATGTGCATTAGCATGTATTTCATTATGGTTATAATAAATATATCATGCTATGTATTAATATATTCACTATGCTCTTATATTGTATAATACAAGATGGATATATAAATTAGACTAACTACTTGACTTGTAAGTGTAATACATTAAATGTACAATTGTCCAAGAGGAAAAAGTGAGCATTGGAATAAAGAAAAGAAAATCAACATCATGACTCACTTAAAGAAGAAGAAGGAAATGATGCTCCAAGATGTGAAGAATTCAAGTGTCAAAGAATTGAATATCAGAAGGGAGCATGCTAAGAAGGAAATGACTAAGTGGAAGTGGAATTCATTATTTGAAGAACTAGTCACTAGGTATATTTTGTTTTCACTTAGGTCTTGAGATGGGATTAATCTTTGAAAATTTACTTAATCTTGTTACCATATATTTTAAATGAGTTAGATTAAATAAATATGATGTTAGCATATGTTAGAATTGAGAAATAATGGCTAACAAATGAATTTGGTATTTGGCTCGTGTTTTCAAAATGTTTTTCATGAAAAGATTTACCTTATGCGTATAACGCTTAAAAGTTATGAGGATAAAATTTCAATCTCAAAGTTGTTTCTAAGTGTTCTCACTTCGTTTTTATGAAAAGGTTTACCTTATGCGTATAATGTTTAGAAGTTATGGGGACAAAATCTCAATCTCAGTGCCTTTCTAAGTATTCTCTCTTTGATTTCATGAAAATGGTTGAGGTTATCCGCATAATGTAGGTATGTACCATATCCTCGGCTTTGTCTAGGTCGTAATCCTGATAAGGTGCATACCTTATTCTCATAAGGGAGTGAATAGTTAGGGCCACTTGTACTATGCAGCCCGTTATTTGTATAATCTAGGGAGGTTATCCGCATAATCTAGAAAGGTTATCCACATAACCTATGTTACAGTACTTTTGGACCTTCTTCTGCTAAATTCATTATCATCATAACTTTGGGAGGTTATCTTAATAACCTATATTTTTTAGAAACTTAGTTTGTGCTGATTGTTTTTTAGAAACTTGGTTTATGTTGATTAAACGTTATTTGAACAAGGAATAACATCCTAAGAGGTTATTCTAATAATCGTCAAAGGTATCCAAGTTTGTGAGATGTTATTCGAATAACTAAGTAGGTTTTCATGAAAATGTTCTTGAGCTAAAACTTAGTCATTTTGGAATGAACGTTATCTGCATAACCTAGCTACGTTATCCACATAACAAAAGTCTAACATTGAAACTAAGAGCCAATGGTCACCCATTATTCGCATAACCTGATGAGGTTATTCGCATAATCTCTGTCAGACGCATTTAATGCGGTAGTTGAACGGCTTTTTTTTTTTTCAAAGTAACGGCTAGAACTTGTGTCTAATGGATAGATCTTGTGTCTAATGTCTAGTTACACAACAAATCTATAAATAGAACATCATTTGAACTTATGGGTAATAATTTTAAGAAAGTTTATGCGAAAATGCTGTCCATATACATAAAATCTTTCTATGTCAGTATTCTCTAAAAAACCTACCTTAATAGAGTGAGCTTTCAATGTATCATTTACTCTAAGAGAGAGTTTTCAATTTTGTAGTCATTCTTCTCTACTATTTTTTGGGTAGATTCTTGGTGTGGGGTATCACTAAGGGAGATTACACATATTGTAAAGGTGTAGGGAGAGTGGCTTCATAAGTACCTACTGAAACTTGTGGGATATATTGAGACTTCATAGGTGCCCAGATCAAACCTGTGGGATATAGTGAAAAATCCCAAATCGTGACTTGATGACTGGACGTAGGCCAAGTGGTTGGGCTGAACCAGTATAAATTGCTGTGTATTGCTCTTCATCTTCTCTATTCAATTGCTGCACTTAACTCTCTCTGTTCATCTCTATTTTGCTACACATATGGTGAATTTGGGTTGTGATCCAAAAAGGGCGAAAATCTTATATGACCCAATTCATCTCTCTTTTGGGTGACCAGCCAACCTAACAGATTTTACAAAGTGATGATAAAATTGATGGGGATGTTAAGCATATGATACAAGCTGCGTGGTTAAAGTGAAAAAAAATTTTAAGAGTTATTTGTGACCATAAGATACCTACTAAGTTTAAAGGAAAATTTTATCGAACTGCTATAAGGCCAATGATATTATATGATAGTGAATGTTAGGCTTTGAAAGAGCAATTAGAGCGTAAGATGAGAGTATTAGAGATGAAAATGTTGAGATGGATGTGTGATCATACAGGAATGGATAAGATACGAAATAATTGTATATAGGGGGAAAATTGAAGTAGCAACTATCGAGGAGAAAATGATGGAAAATCGTTTAAAGTGGTTTGAGCATGTACAAAGAAGAGGACAAGAGGAGCTAGTAAGGAGAGTTGACCAAATGGTTTGGAGTCTTATTAAAAGGCATAGAGGAAAACCAAGAAGGATACTACGAGGAGTTATAAGGCATAACCTCTTAATACATGATTTTTTGAAGAGATGATATTTGATAGAGTCTATTGGCGTCGTATTCATGTTGCCGACCCCACTTAGTGGGATAAGACTAATATTGTTGTTATTATTGTATTTTTATGGTGATATTTTAATCTTTTGGTCCTTACGAAGCTTCATTATTTTTTCTCTAAATACTAAATATAACTATAATTTAAGTTTTATTATACTAAATATAAATTATTAAATTCTATTTCATTTCTGCATTCTATTTTTTTAGACAAAAGTTTAGGTGAGATTTTTCTTATTATTAATTATACTTTATGTATCAAATAGGCGTTAATTTTTTCCCTTTCTTTTAAAATGTTAATTTGACTAAATAATGCCTGAAAATTACATAAAAGCAACCACAAGTACTTACTGAATCCAAACATATATTATCTGGAAAGTTTACTTTCTTACAAATTGTTGGACGAAAATTCAATTATAGTTATGTAAACTAGTAATTTTTTATGTGTTTATAAAGTAAACAACACTATTTGTAATTTATTTATATGATTTATTACATGTTTTATACTTTTGTATTATATATATTAATTGGTATATAAAATAAAACATGTTATTTATTAGACTTATAATTATAATTATATATTTTTCACTGTCAGTTTGATTCATGTGTCATTTCCCCCTTTATACATACGAGACTCTATTAAATTACAATCACCATTCCAAATTTTGTTACCCTGTAAAGTCTTTGTATATTACCAAGCCAGTATTGGCTGTACAATCATCTATTTACAGTCCTCTTTGTATATTTCCAAATTTTGTTTTTCTCTTTGTCCATTCTTCTTTCTCCATGTCCGTCAGAAAATAGCCAGAACTAGCATCATAATTGACTCTTTCAATGTTGTGTAATTCAATTGGACACACTTTTAAACAAGCATTTTTTTAGCAATATAAAGATATATAAAAAAAGAAAAAAAAATTGAGCTTTTCCGCAAGCTCTTGAGTTATTTTAATTTGGGAAAATTACTATTTAGGATAAGCTCTCAATTTAATTATAAAATGGGACCTACTGTTCATTTAATCACAAAAAGGATCAACTTTTTAAAATTAAATATAAAAAATATGAAATTATCAAAATACCCCCATGTGTTATATTTTCCACCGTCGGTGACGGTCGATGATCGACGGTTGACGATTAACTCTGGTCAAGGGTCACCTGTGACTAGTCAACGACTGCCGGCAACCGGTCAACATTCGCTGGAAAAAATGTTTTACAACTTCTTTTTCTAGATTTTGTAATTTACTTATTTTAAATTTACAACTTAGTTTTCAAATTTTTATTTTGCAATTTCTTTTCCACAATTTGCAACTTCTTTATTCTAAATTTGTAACTTATTTTCCAAATTTTTACTATGAATTATTTCAGTACTTTTATAACTTCTTTTTCAGATTTTACAATTTACTTACTATGAATTTGCAACTTATTTTTTAAGTTTTTATTATAAATGATTTCAGTATTTTACAACTTCTTTTCTAGAATTTACAACTTATTTACTCTGAATTTGCAACTTATTTTCGAAATTTTTACTATGAATTATTTCAATGTTGTTGCAACTTGTTTTACATATTTTACAACTTACTTACTTTGAATTTGTAACTCGTTTTTCAAATTTTTACTATAAATTATTTTAATAAAATTTTTTACTAGTTGCAAAATATGTTAAAGAAGTTGCAAAAGCACTGAAAAAAATTCATAGTAAAAATTTTGAAAATATGTTACAAATTCAGAATAAGTAAGTTGTAAATTTAAGAAAGGAAGTTGTAAAACACTGAAATCATTTATAATAAAAACTTGGAAAACAAGTTGCAAATTCAGAATAAATAAGTTGCAAAATCTGAAAAAAAAAGTTACAAAAGCACTAAAACAATTCATAGGAAAAACTTGGAAAATAAATTGTAAATTTAGAATAAAAGATTTGCAAATTGTAGAAGAGAAATTGCAAAATAAAAATTTGAAAACTAAGTTGTAAATTTAGAACAAAAAAGTTGTAAAATCTAGAAAAAAAAGTTGTAAAGCATTTTTTCAGGCAAACGTTAACCGTAGAGCTGTCAAAGCGGGTCAAGTCTGATGGGTTAGCCCGAAAAGCCAAAAAAAAGTCAATGGGTTGGGCTTCATTTTTTAAAATTTATAGATATTTCGGGCTTTTTGGCTCGGGCCCGTTAAGCCGGGCCAAAAACGGGCCAGCCCATTAAAAAAATTTGATTTAGATGCAAAGTTAGCTGATTAGCCCTGTTTTTTTTTTCTTTTACTGTAAGAAGAGCTTAAAGCTTATTGATATAATATGGATGCTTCACTAATTTATTGTTATTGATATCATTTATTGGAATTTTATCTATATCCAACTTTGCATTGTGGATGAATTTTTTTTTATCTAGCATCTCTTTGGTTAAATGAATTAAAGTGAATTTTTTCTTTGAATCAGGTTTTTTTAGTCAAAACTTATGCCGCTTTTTAGTCTATAAGTTAGTTTATTTTATAACAAGTATTTGAGACATCCTTACTTATATGACAGTTATGTCTTCCATTTAAATTTTTTGTTATTTATTGCTTACAGTATGATGTCTTCTCTTGAGAAAAACAATGTTGATAATAATACTTATGTGGATGAGGACATACAAATTGTGAACAAAGAATCTATTCCTTCCTCCTCTGTTTCTAATGTTGCTAATCAACAAGAAGGTTTTGAGCAAGAGGAACAAAGAAATAAAATGGCCAAAACTCAATCATCCGACGTGTGGAAGGCTTTTACTAAACTTGATGTTGATGGGAAAGAAAAGGCAAAATGTAAAGGTTGTTTAAAATTGTTTGCTGGTAATTCTACACATGGCACCTCACATCTACGTCGTCATATGTAGTTGTGTAGAAAACTTCCACAATATCATGATGTTGGATTGATGATGTTGGATAATGAAGCCAATCTTAGATCTAGATAAATTGATAACAAGTGTATACGGGATCTTTTGGCCTTATGCATTATTGAACATGATTTACCCTATTCATTTGTTGAGTATAAATGGGTTAGGGAATTACTCAAGACATGCAATCTTGAAATTCAGCTCATAACCAGAAATACAACTGTGGGAGATGTTTTTAAATTCTATTTGAGTCAAAAAGAAAAGTTGAAAGAAACTTTGCAAAAGAGTATTAGTAGAATTTGTTTGACATCTGATTGTTGAACTGCTATAACTTCAGAAGGTTATATATGCTTGACATCACATTTTATAGATGAAAATTGGAGATTAAATAGTAAAATACTTTCATTTTGTAAGATGGAGCCTCCACATTCTGGGTATGAGCTTGCTAGAAAAGCGTATGATTGTTTAGTTGAATGGGAGATTGATAAAAAAATATTTTCTATCGCTTTAGACAATGCTTCTGCAAATGATAATATACAGGATATATTGAAAGAACGGTTGTCAAATCAAAATAACCTAGCTTGTAATGGAGAGTTTTTTCATGTGAGGTGCTATGCTCACATTTTGAACTTAATAGTTCAGGAAGGTTTGAAAGTAACTGGTGCTGCTTTGCATAAGATTAGGGAAAACATTAAATATGTAAAAGCATCATAGGCAAGAATGATATGTTCTAGGCAAAGTGTTGAGGAGGTTAGTGGTATTGACACCTCAATAGGCTTGCGGTTAGATGTGCCTACTAGATGGAATTCTACATATGCTATGCTTGATAGTGCGATTAAATATCTCCGTGCTCTACCTTTGCTATAAGTGATCGGAATTACAGGTTTTGTCCATCGAATGATGAGTGGGTGAGAGCAGAGAAAATGTGCATATTCTTGCGGCCATTTAAAGTGATTACAAGGATGATTTTTGGGACTTCTTATCCGACTTCAAACATGTATTTCATGCAAGTCGCAAGAATTGAGTATTTGTTGAAAGAATATACAACTAATGAGGATGAGGCAATTAAATGCATTGCTCAGAGCATAAAAGAAAAGTTTGAAAAGTATTGAAGAGATTACAGTGTCATTCTTGCACTTGGGACAGTTTTTGATCCTTGAATGAAGCTTGAAGGGATGCAATATTCTTACTCATTGGTTGATCGAACAGATGTCCAATCTAAGATTGAAAATATCAAGAGGAAGTTATATTTTATTTATAACCACGAAAAAGATATGAATCCATCATCTAGTCATGTTATTGTTAGAGGTGGATTAAGTTCAAGTTTTACAACAACATCATGTTAACTTGAAACCACTCACTCCTCCTCCCTTGGTTCAACGAATATTATGGATTTTTTTGATGATGTAAGTTTGAAATTTTTTGACATGTTAATTTGATTTATCTCTTATGTTAATTTTATTTTAATGGTTACTTTAATAAAGATTGATATTATATGATGTAGGATTATATTAATTTCAAATGCATGGATACCATTTCTTCCAAAAAGTCTGAATTAGATTATTATTTGGAAGAAGCAACACTTGCTCCTCACAAATTTCGATAGTTTGATGTATTGAGCTACTGGACGAGTAATCAGGATTGATTTCCCACACTTGCAATAATGGCATCTGATATCCTTAGTATTCCAATTACTACAGTAGCTAGTGAATCGGCTTTCAGCATTGGCTCACGTGTTTTTACAAAATATCAAAGTTGCCTCCTTCCAAATAATGTCCAAGTTTTAATTTGTACCCGTAACTGGTTACATGGTTTTCAATTCACTCTTAATGGTAATATAATAATATTTTGTCTTCTATTTTAACTAATAATTTTTTTATTATAACCAAACCTACTAATAATGATAATAATAATGTCTATTATTTCATTTGTTTTTCTATATGTTGCAGGTGATGGAGATGATGAGGAAGAAATCACAACAATTGATTTAAAGTCACATCATGCTTCAAATACAATCATTGATGGTTGATGATGAATTAATGATGCTGATTGATAATGATAAATGATGATTATAGTTGGTGAATGCTGATTGGTTTTGACACTTTTGTCTTTCGGGTGATGTGGTTTTGGAACTTTTTTCTTTTGATTGTGAATCACTGAATCTAGTGATGACTAATGATAAAGTGATGATAGTAATTTAGTATTATATTATTTTGGATTAATGAAGTAGCGATGAATAATGATTATAGTTGGTGTCTTAGTGAATGGTTTTCGAACTTTTGTGCCTTTTGGTGATGAATTTAGTATTAAATTTGTATTATTTTTATATTAAAAATTTAAATTCTATGATTTTGGAGATGAAAAATTGAAATAGGGAAAAAAAGCCTATAGGCCCGTAGGCCTCATCACACGGGCTCGGGCCTAAAAAAGTGAGCCCATTTAGGTGACTCGGCTTTTTGGCCCAGCCTGGCCCGCCACTGGCCGGCCCGTTTTGACAGCTCTAGTCGACCGGTTACTAGTGGGGGAAGATATAACACATGGGGGTATTTTGGTAATTTCATATTTATATATTAAATTTTAAAAAAGTTGGTCATTTTTTATGATTAAATGAATAATAGGTCTCATTCTATAATTAAATTGAGATCTTAGTCCTAAATTGTAATTTCTCTTTTAATTTTAAAAAAATTACTTATATTATATGTATCATCATATCTAATACATATTATATGCGGCTCACCCGCCTAGTTTAGTCATGGGTGGTTTCCAAAATGGGTGTTTATTTAATATTTGTTTTCTTTAAGAATCAATGAAACCGCATGGTTGCAATATCCATAATTTCTTCCTTAGAAGACAAAGTACCAAGGCATTTCAAAACATTGCTGAAATTATAAATAATTTACACTGCATTGAAGGCCAAAAGGAGAAAGTAAAGAACCTAAAAAGGTAGATTTAATTTATTAGGAACAGGATCAAACTGAAAAGAAATCAAAGGAAGATCTAGTCAAAACTCCAGAACTATTTAACCTAAAGAAGCAATGCCATTTCAGCTAGATTATCAATATCTCAGCCTCTTTGCTGATAAAGATTGTCTTCTTGGAATGATCTCAGCTGCTCAACTTTTTACTTTTTGGGTCTGAAACTTACCTGAAAGGTATTTAAACGTTGAAACTAGTTTGGCATCATCCAAGAAAAGTATTATGTTTCTATAACACATAAATCAATATATATATATATATAATATGTACTATTACTGTAACACCTTAAACTTACATCTATTTCCCATATATTAGACTCTAATTATGTCTATTATTGCATGATTAGATATTTGATTGCACAAAAATATTAAAATAGAATTTTCTTTATTTCGGGTACTGTTTGTTGTGCATTTTTTATTTTACCTAATGAAATTCGAAAATTCATAACTAATTATAGAAAAATCATCTCATAGTGATTCAAGTCTCTAAAAATAGATAAAAAGATTTTATACATGGGAAAAAATACGAAATAGAGCATTCTCTTGATCAATTTGTACAGTTTATTTCTCTAAAGTTCCCAACCTATTCTTCAATTTTTCAGATGAAGGTTTTTCTCTAGAGTTCCCAACCTATTCTTCAATTTTTCAATCTTCTCCTTGTTAAGATTAGGATGGTTCGAATCTTCCTCACTACTTGAGACCACTATTGACATATTAACCTGCACTTGTCCCTTCTTTACATTCGAAGGCTTGCCATGGAGTTTCCAACATCTCTCCTTAGTGTGATGAGATTTATTGCAATATGTGCACCACAAGGAGTCTTCATTAGATTGCTTAGGTTGTGTAGCCGGAATAGAACTTTTGGAAACCAAGGCAAAATTCTCCATTGGATTCGGTTCCATCATGACATTTCTACGTCCCTCTTCTGCTAAAACAATGGCAATGGTCTCATTAAGAGTTGGCAACTCTTCTCATCCAAGTATCTGGATCTTAGAGTGTCAAACTCTGCATTGAGGCCTATAAGGTATTCGAAATTCTTTTCTTTTTAACAAAACACTTCAAGAGGACGGTATCCTCGTTACACTTCATAGTGATGTATTGGTAATAATCCAGTTCCTACCATAAACTTTTCAGCAGCGTAGAATATTCATTAATAGACTTATTTTCCTATTTAGTATTAGAGATCTTGGTCTTAATCTCATAAATTTGAGCAGTATCCTTTACTTTTGAATAAGTTTGATGCATAGAATTCCAAATCTCCTTGGCCGAACTCAAAAATAGGCCTGATTTGCTGACTTCAGGGATCATGGAATGCCACAACCATGACATAATCAACGAGTCTTCTTCATCTTAGGTATCAAACTTTGGATCACCTAGCTTAGGACCCGTACCCAACGAATGATTAAGCTTTCCACGTCCCTTCAAAAAAGTGCGAACAAGTGAAGACCAACTCAAAATATTATTCCTGTTCAACTTATATGCTACTGGAATAACTTGTAAATCACCAAAAGTAGCAATAACACCACTGGACATACTGATAGGGGAAGTATCAGCACTGGTGTGTGTATTAGGTTCCCCTGACATAGTGGAAATATGACTGGGAGAAGATTCCAAGCAGTTCTAGGTTGATCGGTGGCAGAAAGGTGGACAGACACTCCCTTACATGCTAAAGCATGTTGTTCAGTACAAGGATTGACAAGTAATGCGTGATGGCACGTGACTCGCTGAAGATTGCTCTGGTCATTGGGTTTGTGCCAGTCGGTGGCATCTGTGGGTGGTGGAAAGGTCAGTTGGTTGATTGGGGTTTAGATGCGTAGAAGGAACAGTAGCCAGGGGTGCTACAGTGTTTCAATAGAAAAAAGGTAGGATTTGTTTTTTCTCGGGATTAGAGACATAGGGAAGAGCACTAAGGCTTTGATACCATGACAATTGAGGGAAAAATATTTTTTGATCTGATTTAGAAAAGAGATGCAAGGTGTATATATACAAGAGATATAGTAAATAAATCCCTAAAGTGACAAGATTATATCCTAGATCCTGTGCTAATTCTAATTCTATCCATAAATACAAAATAATAATGATTACAAAATAATCAAATGAATATCTAGAATATCTAACACTAGTCACCATTGTTACATATTGGTACGTTGGAGGAAAGATAGAAGTAGAGTTAATGCCGTTTGCAATAGTTATTATGACCTTATTACTAGTACCCAGCAGTATTTCTTCTTTCTTGTTACTTTTTTAAAGTAGGAATGTGAGTCAATTTTCATCCACAAAATAATTTTTTATTCTCTTTTATTCCTTTCCATTCCATATACTAAACAAGAACATTTTCGAATAAAACATCTCCAAAAACAAAAAGTGACTCATTAATAGATTCCTCTAGAAACCCTAAGGATCCTTTCAGGATAATAAAAAGATCATAACTATTTTTACTTTGCAAGAGATAGCAATTACATTAAGTAGTTGGAATCCTGTTTGGGAGTGTAGACAATAGTTGCTAATGCTATAAAAAAACTACGCAACAGTATAATTCTGAAAAACCAAATTTTCAGGTTTTGAGCCTTGTGACTGGGTAAATGACCAGAAGAGATCAAAAGAATGCATTGTAATGAAAGTTTTAAGCCTTTTTCATTAACAACTACTAGATATTAGTCAAAATTAGTAATTAGACACAGACACATGCATATGTATAATAAATAATAGTCCCATAAGGTTTTCATCAATTTTCTACCAAGCAAAACAATTAGGCGAGGAACTTGTATTTTTTATTCAGATCACATTTGTTACAAGCAAAAGAGGATCAAGAAGGTATGATATTAAAGAACAACACATTGAGCAAGGTCAATTTTGATTTGGGTCTCATAGCTATTCTATTGTAGGCTATATACTATTGACTACTGCATCTCATCAATTTATTTAGTTAATAAAATGGGGGATGGAATAATTTTGTTTGAGTCACTATCCTTAAATATAAAAATTTGGGCATATTTTGATAACTAGACACTATTTTTATCAACCTTTTAGCTGTCTTTTGTTCATCTACCATGTCTAGATTTCTGAAATTTTTTTCATGCTGCTCTCAACTAGACAGCTAAAGCCATATAAAAGGTAGCATATGTACCTTAAAGAGGAATCGTTTTCATATTCTTGCCAAAGCTCTTTAATCTCTTCAGCCTCAAATTACAAAATATGTCCTTGGAATAAATTTGATGCCAAAATTGGAAACTCAAAGTGAAAATTTTCTAGAAAATATAACATGATTGTGCCTCTTATCTATTTCACACATTTCATTCAAAGCTGCTTGCCCTCTTCTGCTCTTTTCCTCCTTGAGCACACCATCAATTGGTGTTATATCTCCAACAATAGCTATTAAATGCAGATTAAAACTCTGACTTTAAAACCCAGGTAGTAATATATACGAGCAGACAAGATGTATAAGCCCATCTTTGTTCAAGATAACATAAAGGCAGAAAAATGAGCCTGCATAAAAAGTCAATAGAAATTGATAGCAAAAGTCACATAATCCAACATTCTTTTGAGGAGTTTTGTCAAACATATGAATAATTTGTCTAGTGCGAATCAAATGTCAACTCAATTATTTTTTGTGATGTTTTTCTTTGTATTACAGTTAGATCATAGATGTTTCAGGCAGTTCAATTGTTGAATAAGCAGACTTTCATTAACAATAGTTAACAAGTCAAAATAATGATAAGTTATTCATCCCTCTTATTACATTAAGTTGGAGAACAGGATGGACAGTCACATAAGATTAACACGTCCTTCATAATTTAAAACTACATTTTGTTAAAGTCAAAAGTACTTGTGGCGAAGTAGCAAAGCAATCAATAAAGCCTGGCGAAGAGCAGCCTAACCAAGTGAGTTTCAACCCACGGTTTGTTTTTACCGATCACGTGGGTGGGACGATACTACGTAACTAACTATTCCTTGTTTTAATCCCTCGCTCTTTCAAAGTCTCTAGTTCTCATCATTTCCCTGCTCTCAATGTACTTCGAACTTTCACTCTTTCATATTCTTTTGCTCAAAGCTATCAAGCAAGTTTCCCTAATGGCCCTAATGGAGTCTGAATTCATATGGCAACTACTCTACAAAACAATTGAAAAGTCGACTATGGTTGCAGAAGCCGTAGCTTCGTTCCTTCTTCAAATCGAAATTAATGACGATTTGGTTTCAGTGATTAATTCCAAGCTGCATGGTATGACGATGGGAGAGGAAGAGTTTCATGTTGCTGAACCCATGTTGAACCTCATAATATCCGTCATGCAGCAAAAGAAATTGCAAGATCCATGATAAATGAATTCATGCCAGAATTCATTGATTGCATCAAAGATTTGGATGCAATCAACAAGATCATAGCAAAGGGTTCGACTGATGCAGCAATAATAAACAAGTATGTGATCAATATGTCCAATAGAATCATATCTCTTGATTTCAAAATAAAAGAACAGCGGAAGAGCATTGACGGTCTTGTTAGTGCTGAAATTTGGTGATTCAAGGGTTTGCTGCCACAACATAATGGTTTTGTAGAAGAAGGATCAACTACAACATTTCATAAAAACCTTATAAACCCTTCCAATGTGAGGCTTCCCAATGTAGGACTCATAATACTTGTTTTGCTGTGAGATAATACACTTGTTTTGTTATGATTTGCATTTTGCAAGATACTGGATTGCTTGAACTATATAGGTGTTCTATTATCCTTCAATGTATGGGATTTTTCTCTTGGCTGAACAGAAATTCACATTGAATCAAACACAAGTACCTGTTGAATCCAAACATACATTGTCTAGAAAATTACTTTCTTTGATAATGCAATAATTTTATCTAAATCAAAAAGTTACATGGATAAGGGGATATATTAAAATCAGCCGCCCCTTTTTAATATACCCCTATCTGGAAATTACAGAAATAAGTAGAAAGCGAAAAGATATCATCAAACGAGCTTTTCAATTTATAAATAACTCTATTTTGCTCTTTACATTTTCTTATAGTTATCTAAATACTTTTTTGAAAATCGCATAAAATGTATAAACCCAATAACTATGATAACTACATATTTTGGTGGGAGTTTTTCTTTTTTTTCGGCTTTTAACAAAGTGGACCTCCTACTTTATATAGAGTTTGAGAAACATCTTGTGATTGTTGACAACAATTTCTGTTGGCAAAAAAAAAAAAAAAAGAAACACAACAATTTACTTAAATACTTAAGTTAAAAATACTTTTAACTTAAATTGTTAAAAGTGTTAACAATTTCAGATTTAAATTCCTATAGTAAAGGTATTATTTTTAATCAAATTAGGAGATAAGGATTTTGTTTATGTTTTATTTATCCTATCACTAACTCTTATTATTAACACTTTTAACTTAATTTTAAGCTTAAGCTTCACTGTAATTTGATATGAAAAAAGTATATACATGAGGAGGATTGAAACTTTTAATCTTTGTTCACACATCCCATTCCATCTTTATCACTTGATTTACTAAATATATAAGCTTAAGTGTTTAAATTTTCTCCTTCCTAAAATATCTTTTAAATAGTTTTATGAAGAGCTCACATAGAATAAAACTGAAATAAGAATAGACATGTTGCTTGTTCATTTTATCACTGTTTTTAAGTTGATTTCAAATGTGATTACTTCTTATTTATAATAAGAATATTTCCACACACAAACTTTTTTTTTTAACAATCAACCATTTTTTGACGAGTTGTATGTATATCTGTAGGTTATATATATTGGAAATTTAAAATTTAAACCAAATCAAAAACTGAAATTGATATGGTCCAGTGAATTTGTTTCAATCCAAACTAATTTAATTATTCAAACTAATTACTATTCGCATGGAGCACTCAATCACGATTGTTTATATATATGTAAACACCTAAAATAATGCACACACATAATCTTATATTATATAACGTCGAAAAAGTTGATGAAATTTTTATTATTTATAAAGCCATGTGCTGTATCTTTAAGCATTTAATGAACATTAGCTTTTACACTACATTCACACTATATTACAGTATGTTCACGATTGACAAACACGTTTGGCCAATTCGTCAGTTAATTTTTTTTTTGGTAGAATTTGTCATTTAATTTAGTTGTCTGAAAGCACTACAAAAAAAAGAGGTATTTGGAGATGGTTAAAATCTGTCACTAAATAACTCAAAATTCGTCTCTAATCTATTAGAGACGAATTTAGAGACAACATTTAAGTCGTCTCTAAAAGTGGCGTCGCTAAATAATTAGAGAGGGATTAACTCATCCGTCTCTGAGACGGATTTATTCCGTCTTTAAATAAAACAAATTCATCTCTAATCTCATTCAAAATTTGTTACCAAAATTATTAAAAATAATCAAATAAAATAATAAAAATAAAATATAATCATCAGCCACTTCACCCCCTAGCCCAAAGGGCACGCCACATCACTGGTATGTCATTTGTATATCATATTAATAGCTTCAAATGTGTCTCACCCAGGTTCGAAGTCATGACCTCTTACTTCCAATACCTTTGTAGTCATCATGTTGCCAGTTGAACTGAAATGTTTCTGTAGTCTCTATATGTAATATTAAATATATATTATTTATCTACACACTAATATATAAACATATATATTTATAAGTCAATATATTATTAAAAAATACACATATATTTTATATTCAATTATTAATATTATAAAATATTTTATTTATATATATTTATATTTATATGAATATTTATATTATTTTGTTTAGATCTTAAATAATTTTCCTATAAATATATTTGTTTTTCTTTGGAAAGAAAAAAATTATTTTCCTAGCCGACTTTTAAATTTAATTTTTATTTGTAAATAAAAATAATTATATATATTATGTTTATGATCCATATGTTTTAATATTTTATTATGTTATTTTTTGCAGAGTCATATCATATAATATATATATATATATTAAGCATATATTATATATATGCTTAATATATATTAGAGGTGGGAGGGAACCAGATATAATCGAGTTTTATGTCAGTCCATGATCTAACCCAAAGTCTTGGTTAAGTATTATATATATCCATTTTAAATTCAGAAAGAAACATATCTTTTTATTATTTATACCATAAATTTAATTATGGATACCTAATGAAAAAAGATTGAAATTTTATTTGATTTTGATTTGATTTATTTTTTTGTATCATTATTACTTTTAACTTTAATTTTAAAATGTAGATGTAAATTCTCAAAAAAATGTTGATTTAGAAAGAATTAATGATTAATAAGTTTATAATAAATTTATTGTTGTCACAATTTTTTAAAATTATTATCATGAAATAGAATTAAAAATTAACTTATTAATTCAAAGTAAAATAAATTAATAAAATTAAGATAATCTACTTAGATATTTTAAACCAAATGATATTATTAAAGATAAACTTTTTTTTGAAATCAATTCTACAAACATATCAAATATAAAAAATTTATCAACATATGAATTACTAATTAAATAAAAAATATTGTTTAATATTAATTGATTCTAGATATTTGTTAATTACTAGGACAATTAAATGCCATCTATGATAAAATTGCTTACGTTCTCTTTTAGTCTAAAATTTCTTAAAACTTCAACGCTTCCTTTAATTTCATTTTACTATTTCTAATCTTAAAGTTCTTTATATATCTCCTCTCTCCTTCATTTCTTATTTTTCATTCTCATCCTATATTCTCAATTTCTTGATCTTCTTCCATCAACTACCAAACATGCTCATTAAAAAAAAAATATTAGGTTTTAGGATTCTGGTGGTTTAGTTTAAGGTCGCTTTTTGAAATATCTTTTAATATGATTAGAAATACAATTCACTTAACTTAAATTAGTTAACTCATGAGTTTGGTCCATTTAACATACTATAATATTTAAAAAATACCCAAAATTTGAAAATATCTCTCAAAATTTAAATTAACATATTACAATATTAAAAAATAATACTATATAAAATTGAAGTAATTTTAAAAACAAATCCGTATCTAAATCCGTCTCTAAATGTGAATTAGAGACTAATTTAGAGACAGACAAGGCACCCGTTGCTGCGTTCATTACAAATGCGTCTCTAAGTTCATCTCTAAATAGATATTAGAGACGAATTTAGAGCAAGACATTTATTGTTGCATTCACTAAAAATACGTATCTAAATCCATCTCAAAAAAAATTAGAGATAGGTTTAGTGACAAATTTTTATCTATCACAATAAATTAAAAACATCCGTTACAAAATTCATCTCTAAATGTTAAAGAATTTTCAAGAAATAATAGGATATTTTTAGAGACGGATATAGAGACGGACTTTTTTATTTTAGCGATGAAAAATTAGTTGTTACTAACTCTGTCTCTATCATATTATTAGATACGGATATAGAGATGGATTTTATTAGAAACGATATATATCCGTCTAAACTCCGTCTCTAATACTTTTCCATTATTTTTAATATGAAAGAAAGTTATTTTGCTAAAAAAATTCGTTATCCGTCTCTATTTTTGTCTCTAATAGTGACAGATTTTAATCCGTCTCTAAAATTCGTAACTAAATGGACATTTTTTTGTAGTGAAGCCAACAACCTCTAGGTCCCATATCAGTTGTCAATGTTCATTTATATAATAAGAGGCATGAAAAATTTTATCCATGTCCATACAATTATCTATTTGAAAGTTGAAACGTAACTTCTAATTCAAATTAAATAAAAAAATTAAAATTAGTAGGCAAAATTCAAGTACTTTTATTTTAGTTCTTTATTTTTTTATTATTTTATTATGATCCTTTAATTTTTATGATGTGGTAAAAATTTTAACACCATTAAATAAGTCAATAAGTTAATGGGAAATGATGACTCACATACTCAGCATCCATCTTACCAATATTATTATGCATTAATTAATCTAATAATTATACTTAAAATATTTTTAGGCTTAAAATAAATAATTACTACCATAAAAATAAAAAAACATAAAATATTTTAATTTAATACTCTAAAAATTTACAACCTTAAATTAAATTACTTTTAAAATATGTTAATAAAAATTTTAAATACAGCCTTAAAATAAATAAATTTTATCTATTTAAAGCAAAGTTGACCGGATAGAAAATTCAATTTAAGGATGTAAAGTATAAGAACTAAATAATTAATTTTTCTTATAGTTAAAATATTTTTAATATCTTAAAATAAACATTTACAAACTTAATATAAAACATTTATTTTAAGGTCATAATTATTTATTTTAATCCTTTAAAATATTTTAATTATAATTATTAGATTAATCAATACATGATAATATTAATGATGTGACCTTTGAGTATGCAAAATATCCTTTTTTTTTTGTTAACTTATTTAACAAGGTTAAGAGTTAGGATTTTTTTTTAAAGAAATAATTCGATATTCATATTGCACGGCAACTAATTTGGGTCAAGATATGAGTTAGGAAGTTGATAACTGTATATTAAAAGTTAAAGGATTACCATAAAACCTAATAAAATTAAAGAATTAAAATGAAAACTATTTAAAATTAAAGGATAAAAAATATATTTTACTAAATTAGTATAATTCATTTGATGTTTTTTAATACAAAGCAGATGCAAATGCTGTCAGAAAATACGGTAGAACTAGGAGCACAATTGACTCTATCAATGTCGTCCAATTAAATTGGCTGGCCTTGGCAAAAAGAGGCAAACAAAAACGAAAAGGCTGGCCGAGGATAATACGGTAGAATTAGATTAGATTGAATTGGGTATTAATGGACTGTATAGACTATATTAGCAACTCTAATCTGGCCCAATTAAATTGACCGTACATATTTTTGTTTGTGTGCGCGCGCGCGTGTTATGAAATAAATTGAAGTGAAAATATTCCTTTTAACGGGTCATTTTATAATTTAAACATAAAAAATTTGGGTATTTCATTAAAGTTATAATTATAATTATAAATAACCAGAACTTTTAGGAAAGGATACAAGACGAGAGATACGAGTATTTTTGGAGTTAAAAAATTTTTAAAATGAGATGATAAATATACATTTTGAAAGAAAATAAGAGAAAAATGTCTTTAATCATGGCATCATGTTTATCTTGAAAAATTATTCAAAATAAAAAATCCCCCAATTCTAGTTACCAAACTCTACATTATCATTTTTTGAAGTTTCATATTCCACACAATTTTTCTTATTTCCTCTTATGAAACCCCATTTATCATTGCATAAATTTAAAAAAAAATGCATCAAAATGAATTGCATTTTTTTTTCTCTTACTGCATTTCAAAACTATTTTTTTAATACATACTTGTTATAAACAGTCTTTAATTACATTAGAACACTGGTGCAGCCCAAAAAGGTAAAAAATTAGAACATTGAAAAGAATAACAGCTATCAGTATATCTTTAATCATCCAACACTCTCTTAACTTCAAATAAAAGGATTCCTTTTTTTTTTCCACCCAATATCCTAGCCTTACCTTATTTTAATTGGAGAATGTATCAAAATTTATTTGATAGTACCCTTTCAAGCAAGTAGCAAGCTACTGCGAAGGGATTCCAGTTTTTATTATAGTAGGAGAGATGCCAAAATGGGTGTTTATTTAATATTTGTTTTCTTTCAGACTCAATGAAAGCGCATAGTTGCAATATCCTTAGAAGAAAAAGTACAAAGGCATTTCAAAACATTCCTGAAATTGGAAATAATTTACACTGCATTAAAGGCAAAAAAGAGGAAGTAAAGAAACTAAAATGGTAGATTTAATTTATTAGAAACAGGATCAAACTGCAAAGAAATCAAAGAAAGAAAGATCTAGTCAAAACTCCAGAACTACTTAACCTAAAGAAGCAATGGAATGGCATTTCAGCTAGATTATCATCTCAGCCTCTTTGCTGATAAAGATTTTCTTCTTGAAATGATCTCAGCTGCCCAACTTTTTCCTAATTGGGTCTGAAACTTCCCTGAAAAGCATTTAACCGTTGAAGCTATTTTGACATCAATCTAAGAAAAGTATTAACACATAAATCCATATATATATATATAATATAATATCTTCTATTACTATATTCCTTTATAATTACTTATCTTTTCCCATCATTTTTTTCATTGAGGGTTATGAATACTAATTATTTTTTATTATATGCTATAATCATTGTTTTATAAGAGAGTCTACCTGCTGTTGAAATGAAAAATTCATCCAGCACCTTCCCATGTTCTGCCACACAATACAACGAAGCTGAGAACTTGCCATTATGAACTATATCAGCTATACTAAAGTGTATCATAGGGGTAAACTTGACTTTACTGATAATTTTCTTTTTTCTTTTTTCTTTCTTTCTTTCTTTGTTTTTTTTTACAAAGGAAGAAATTTCTTTACAAAAACAGAATTCTTCTTTTATTATCTACAACTCACCGATTTCATATTCCAAAGCTTGTAGAATCATTTCAACCTGATCAAAATTCAGAGGAAAGAGAAGTTCAATTAGAAAGTAAGCACAAGTTCCGCATAAGCACGCTATCATGTCAGAAATAAAAGATAGAACGACCAAAAAGAATTCTCTCTGTGCTACTTACAAGAATTGCCATTTGTTATTATCATGTTTCTAGATGTTAGGAAGCAATAATTTCTTTTGCTAATTCAATTCAGGTTTAGGCTTCAATTAGGCCTTAAGAAAAAAGTTAACTTTACTTCTCACAGTTAAATTGGTGCAGTGAGATTTCAGCACCTAAAAAAGTCTAACTGAGTTATGTGATGTTATGCTATATTCCTGATATGAACTGCTTACTGATTCAGTTTCTCATTATCCAAACAAATCCCCTGCTTGAAGTTCCAGTCACACCCATTCAATCCAATAACATCATCATCATCACTAGTCACCACTGTTACATATTGGTCCGATGGAGGAAAGATAGAGGTAGAGGTAATGCCATTTGAAATATTTATTATGACCTTATTACTATTACTCAGTAGTATTTCTTCTTTCTTGTTACTTTTTTAAAGTAGGAATGTGAGTCAATTTTCATCCACAAAATAATTTTTTATTTTCTTTTATTCCTTTCCATTCTATATACTAAACAAGAACATTTTCGAATAAAATGTCTCGAAAAATAAAAAGAGACTCATTAATTGATTCCTCCAGAAACCCTAAAGATCCTTTCAGGAAAATAAAAAGATCATAACCATTTTTACTATGCAAGAGATAGCATTTACATTATGTAGCTGGAATCCCTGTTTGAGAAGTGTAGACAATAGTTGCTAAAGCTATACAAAACTACGCGGCAGTATAAATCTGAAACACCGAATTTTAAGGTTTTGAGCCTTATGACAAGGTAAATGACCATAAGAGATCAAAAGAATGCATTGTAATGAAAGTTTCAAGCCTTTTTCATTCACAGCTACTAGATATTACACAAAAGTAATGAGAGATAGACACAGCAATATATGCATATGTATAATTAATAATAGTTCCACAAGGTTTTCATCAATTTTCTACCAGGCAAGACAATTAGGCCACAAACTTGTATTTTTTATTCAAATCGTATCAGTTACAAGCAAACAAGGATCAAGAAGGTATGATATTAAAGAACAGCACATTGAGTAAGGTCAATTCTGATTTGGGTCTCACAGCTATTATACTGTAGGCTATAATATTGGCTACTGCATCTCATCAATTTATTTAGTTGATAAAAGGAAGGATGGAATAATTTTGTTTGAGTTGCTATCCTTTAATTTTAAAATTTGGGGGTATTTTGATATCTTGACACAATTTTGTCAACCTTTTAGTTGTCTTTTGTTCATCTACCATGTCTAGATTTCTGAAATTTTTTTCATGCTGCTCTCAGCTGGATAGCAAAAAGCCATGTAAAAGGTAGCATGTGTACCTTGTCAAAATCTTTAACAAGATTAGCCTCTAAAGAGGAATTGTTTTCATATTCTTCCCAAAGCTCTTTAATCTCTTCAGCTGCAAATTACAAAATGTGTCATTGGAATAAATTTAATGCCAAAATTGGAAACTCAAAGTGAAAATTTTCTAGAAAAAATAACATGATTATACCTCTCATCCCTCCACCAAGAATTTCACACATTTCGTTCAAAGCTGCCTGCTCTCTTCTGCTCTTTTCTTCCTTGGGCACACCATCAGATGGTGTTATATCTCCAACAATAGCTATTAAATGCAGATTAAAACTCAGACTTCAATACCCAGGTAGTAATATATACAAGTAGACAAGATGGACAAACCCATCTTTGTTCAAGATTACACAAAAGAGGAAAAAATGAGCCTGCATAAAAATCAATAGAAATTGACAGCAAAGGTTACATAATCCAACATTCCTTTGAGGAGTTTTGTCAAACAATAACAACAACATTAGTCTTATCCTACTAAATGAGGTCGGCTACATAGATCATATCATATGACGCCAATGGACTCTGTCAAATACCATCTATTTAAATAAATCATTTATCAAAAGGTCTCGCCTTATAACCTTCATTAGTGTTCTTCTTGACCTTCTTTTATGCCTTTTGATAGAACTTCAAGCCATTTAATCAACTTTCCTCACTGACTCCTCTTGTCCTTTTCTTTGTACATATCCAAATCACCTTAAACAATTTTGCACCATTTTCTCCTTGATAGGTGTTACTTTAACTTTTCCATTTATACAATCATTTCGTATCTTATCCATTCTTATATGACTACACATTTATCTCAACATTCTCATTTCTGCTACTCCCATCTTATGCTCTTGTTACTCTTTCAAAATCCAACATTCATTACCATATAGCATTGCTAGCCTTATAGCAGCTCAAAAAATACCCTTTAAACTTAGTAGGTACCTTATAGTCACAATAACTCTTGAAGTTTTTCTTCATTTTAACCACCTAACTTGTATCCTATATATAACATCCCACCATCACTTTGTAAAATCAACCCAAAATATCTTAACTTTGACACTTTAGGAATGATTTATTCTCCAAGTTTTGTCAAACATATGAATAATTTGTCCAGTGTGAATCAAATGTTAATACAATTATTTTTTGCGATGTTTGTCTTTGTATTACAGTTAGATGTTTCAGGCAGTTCAGTTATTGAGTAAGCAGAGTCATTCATTAACAATAATTAACTAAGTCAAACTCAATCATAATAAGTTATTCATCCCTCTTATTATATTAAGTTGGAGAACAGGATGGACAGTCACATAAGATTAACAAGTCCTTCATAATTTAAAACTACATCTTGTTAAAGCCATCAGTTATTGCAGTGTAGAAGGCAGTCAGTTAGAGGAAATATATAAATTACTTATTTGTCCATAACAGTGTCAGGGAACCATCTGATATAAAACTTGAAAATTAAAAACAAGTAATTAAAGTTACTATGCAGTTAAAGAAGTACCTTCAGCAATATCATGCACGAGTGCTACTTTGATACATCTGCACAACAGAAACAACAGGCAACATCAGAAACTCAGAAAATTCATCTAAAACAAAAATGGAGGTACAAATGACAGGAAGAGGGGCAAGGGAACACAGACGATGATTATTTCAATAGAGGTGACCTTTTGAAGACAGGAAATTGGAAGTAAAAAACAGTGAGGTCAGATATATACTTGCTTACTCATACAGTCAGAAAGATAATACACAATGTCTATGAACTTTCTATTATTTAGGCTATTGACTTGGGAACATAGCTTAAACCATCTGTAATGGTTACAAATAAGTGATCTCAGGGACAAAACGAAACATTTCACTAGCCATTGAATTCCACAATTACCTTACAAAAAAAAAAAGCAGAAAGATAAAGGCAGTGAGAAGAAGGACCTAGCTTGAGCAAGTATTTCGAAAGCCAATGGTATAACTGTTGATTATAATGGCTCATACGTAAATCAAAGGCCTCTAGCTGCAAACTAGATACCTAGATTTGAACACAAATATAATAAGCCAAACCAGGTATCTGATTTGAACAAGTAGTAAAGGTAACTTATGGCAAAGATATCGTATGATTTTTTTCCAGTCATTTAGCATTATTTAACCAACCCTACCCTCCCCCCCCCCCCCAAAAAAAAACCAAAAAGAAAAGAAAGATTATCCTAACAATCTGATGTCAGTATCCAATCATTGATAAGCCAAAAACACTATCATGTTCTTGATTCAAAATTCACAAAGATACATAACAAAACCCATGAAGAACAGGTTCTGTGTTCCTTTTTGTTTGGTCATAATTTATCGAAGATGGGTCTTATAAAAGAATAAGCCAAAGGACTGACATAAAAAAAAAAAAAAGAACAAATAAATCCAAATAACAAGAAAAAGTCAAACCTTTCTCTGTTCAATCCAGGCAGGTCACCAGCAATCAAAGCCATTATAGCCATGCGATACATGTGGTCAGCAATTGATTCAGCACCCCTTATGCCATGATTGACCCACCCTTTCCTTTTTGTGGTCTACAAGGCACAGACATTGAAAAGAGAAACTACATCCTTAATTATTCTATGTTACACATTGGAATAATAATGTGTTTGGGTATTTGGGGAATCTGGTGGTATATATCCAAAAAAGTATCCAATATCTAAAAGGTCTCAAATACATCCTAATTATATTCCTCTATATTCGTGTCAAATTGCTTCTCACTTGGCACATTGATAAGAGAACAAGAGAAAACTGTACACTGAGAAAGTTAGAAAATATAAGCCAATTCACTACTTGATCTAAGTCAAATACATAGCTAGGAACAATAGTGGAGGCTTAATCAAGTGTCTATAACACTTCTAAGTTATAATTATTCTTCTCCCCTCTACTTTGGAATTGAGAGACTGAAACAGGAATAAAATGAGTTTTGGCACCTGGAGATTCACCTCTTTATAATGATATCTGACATACAGGCATGGAACTTTCAGAGTTCTTTTACCATCACCTAAACCCAGACATTGTAAATAAACGTCCATATATTTCAACCTACACAATCATGCTTTTCATTTTTCAGGCTAAGTTTAAACAGAAAGTTAAATTGACTAACAGAGGCAGGCGACCATCTATAGATACTATATCTAAAGTTCAATGTTCCTCTCACATATTCAGAAACCCATAGAATTTTGCATTTGTTACTTCCATTTGATTTTAGTCTTGAAAACTTGTGAGTGTACGAGTTGGTCCTTGAAATCAACAAGCTCATTTCTCATTAATTCTTTTGTCAAGTGATCTAGGGGTATTAGAAGGAATAACATTCCAAGCCCAAAAAAGAAAAAAATTATTATTTTGGATAATAACCCGTAAACTCACTATACCTAACAAGTTATAGAACAAATAGTGAGTTTGTTCAAAATTAGAGAACTATTTGAGATCATATATTTGTGAATCATTCTGCACTTAAAAGCAGAAAATCTAATCTCAGCCATGTTGCTAACAAAAATCAGGTACCAGACAACACCGCAAACACTACTCAAATATGCAGTTGGTACGTCATACTCTTATTGATCTTTTAAAAGGGAAATCAAACAGCATGCCCCCAGCTCTCTTCATCCCAATTTATAGTTGGGGAAACTACATTTTACTTCTATGAATTGAGGGGTAATTACAAAAAGGACGCATAAACTCTAAAAATAAAAACATCAAATTCCAGTTAGTTGAGAAGAAAATGTAAACATAAGAGGTCAAGTGATCTCTTGCAATCAATTTTAATGCTTTTGTTTTAAATGTACCGATTTTAAAATAAAACTTTAACAAAAGGATGAAATGCAGTTTCCTTCAAATTTTGCAAATTTAGAAGCAAAGATGAACAGAAAGATGAGGCCTTTACGAACCTTAAGCCGTCTGCACAATGTAAGAAAATCAATCACAGAGGAGGAGGAGGAGTTCGCGAAACCAACTGAGGTTGGAGACTCGGGGAAGCCAACCAATCTCTGGGGTTCCGACACATGATCCGAACCGGGTGTCTGGGACCGTACCGAGACGAGTCTTGGGCTCAGAGTTTCGCTGGAGAAAATAGATATTGTCGATGTGGATCGATTGAAGAAGGCGAGTACGGAGCCAGACGGCAACGACGGATGATGCAAATGGGAGATGCCACGAACTGGCGAATTGGCCATCATTTTTTGGCGAAACTGCCGATGATCTTTTCGAAATCTTCTTGGTGAGAAAACTGAAGCAATAGCTTGGATTGGATTCGCAACTACAAATTTTAGGTCCACTATGGATTGGTTAGGTGTGCCTTGGGACTTCGGCAATACACTGTGTCATTTTAACGTTGTCGCAGTCTTTGCGGGTGCTACCGGAAGCCGTGTCCGAAAGTTTTGTTTTAGCCCTGGTTGACCGTAATGTCCCTTTCTATTCCCCATCACCGTGGTCCTAGTCATCTCCCTGGTCAACCTACACGTGTGTCGCCACATCACTGGAAACCATGCGAGTCATCTCCATATCATTGTACACATCTCAGAACATGTGGACCGACACCTCATCATCTGTCCAGCCAGCAACACGTCATGCAACATTGCCTTACCTAACCCTCCCTTGACTAAGGAGATAAAACAAGAAGAGAAAATGAGGAGAGAGAAAATGGAGAGAAAAGAAAATTGAGAGTGATTGATTTTCTCTCAATATGCTTGACTGAACAGAAAAAAATAGGAAGAAGAGAAAAGTAATTAATTTTACATTGATAATAATACCCTTATTATTTTTAGCAATATATTTACATATAATAAAATTTGTTATTCTACAATATTATTTATATAATTTTCATATCATATTAATAAATGAAATTCAAATCTAATTTTAGTTTTAATCTTAATTTAAAATTATTTTATCCAATATTAATTTTATTAAATTTTTAAAATCATTTTTTATACATTGATTTCAAAAATTTTAAAATAATGCTAAAATTAAAAATATTTAATATATCAATATTTAGATTTAAAAAAAATATAAGTATTTTTCTCTAAAAAACAGCATAACATTACATTAAGAAACAATACAATATAACAAAGACAAGGGAAGCAAAATTTGTTTACTATGTAACTTTATTTTGAGACTTTGTTCTCTTATTATTGATTAAAAAAACAAAAAAAACTTAGTTTTTCATATATTTATCATCAGTTCTATTTCTTTTAGAGAAATGTATGATATTAAAAGTGTCAATTTATTGTTCTGTGATGACAATAAATTAAAAAAATGGGGGAATATCTTACTATTTTTGGAGGAAAACTTGTGTCACGAAAATGATAATAAAATTCTTTGATAAAGAATTTTTCAATTTGGTTGGGTGAAGGATTATATACAAATTACAACAATATACTCCCTCAGTTCCAGTTTATAATGCACTTTTAACTACCGCACACAGACCAAAACAATAATTAATAACTAACAAAATTTCCCATCTTTTCTCAAATTACCCTCATTAAATGCTTTGGAAATGAAATATTTTAATAATAAACAAATATTTGGGTTTATTAATTAGGGGCAATCTTGGAAAGAGAAAAAAATTATACTACGTAATCCGTAAAGTGCACTATATTATGAAACATTAATTTCTTAAAAAAGTGTACTATATAGCGAAACGGAGGGAGTACTATAAATCAATTTACATGTAACTTATATATATATATTTAAAAAAAATATGTTTCACAAACTTTAACTAATTTAAATTAATTTTTTTGAAAATTAAATAATAAAAAGTCCATTTGTCCAATTGATTATTTTTAAAATATAATTTATAACAAATTAAATAATATAATTTGTTTTTTTGAGCTTTGAAAGAAAGTGAGAGGAAGATAGGAGGAACGATAAGAAGCAAAGTTGGATGAAGAAGAAGTGCAAAATGATAGCGGGAAAGTGAAAAAAAATTGGTGGGTAATTTTAGAATGAGAGTTTTCTTTTCAAAATCTCTCCATTTTGGGGGAGAAAAGTTAGGGGAAAAATCATGTGAGACCCACACATTATTTTTCTTTTATTTTTCTCTCCCCCTCACTTTTCTCTCCTTAACCAAGTAAGAGAAAATATAGTTTTTTTCCCAGTTTTCCTCCCTACTTTTCACTCTCCCCCTCTTTTCACTCATGCCAAGCAAAGCATAATAGTGTCCCACCTCATTAATATGTCCAGTCATCCTCTATGTTCCTAACACGTGGACAACCACGTGTTGGTAAATTTGTAAATGTTAACCACGTTGGTGACCTACCTCCCATGTCAATATATATGATCAAGGACATGTCAACAGACACCTCATCCGTTTGTCTAGTTGTCATCCACATGTCATCAATCAACTCATCAAATAGTTAATTGCTTTTAATTATTTAAATAATATCATTGAATTTAACATCAAATCAAATTTGAATAATATTGGTTTAAATATGAATTGTAATCCTATTAGGAATGTCAAAGTCTCTCTATATAGGAGAGAAGCCTTAGGTTTCTAGTTTCACAGCTTAAGAGAGAATTGACATAGAAAAAGAAAAATTACTAAGGACCCGTTTAGTTCATTTTCTGGGTGTCTATGGAGTAAGAATTCAAACTCTATTCTCACACTTGAACTGTTTGGTTAGACATGGGAGTAGAAATCTAGACGTCCATGGGAATGAAGATGGACAGAGATCTGAGAGTTAGTTTTCCTACATTAGACCCTAACTTTACTTATTTCTACCATTGGGAATGAAGACCAAATGACAAAAAAGACCTTAATTATTCCTACCATTTCCTTGTGAACCCTAGCGCCCACGAAGCCCAACAATAAAGCTCTTCAGCGGGAGGAGCGTGTGCCGATCGATTGGACTATTGCAACCATCAGAGAGGTAAGTGATAACACCAAAGAACTATATTTTGTCTGATTCTATTCTTATAGTCTTCGAATTTGTTCCATTTCGCACTCATTTTGTTGTTGTTCATCATGCTTGCTCACTAATTATGCATTTATTTTCTAGTTGCTTCTAGTTCTGTGATCTTGTTCTATTTGGTTTTGCGATCTACCATATCTGATTCTGATGTATTATCCATATCTGATGTATTCCGGGTAAGGGGCCCAAGGACTTCCATAGGTAGAAGAAGTGGGGTCGACATGTAGGGGAGAGGATAAGTGATGGGTGGAGGAATTGATGGGAAAGAGAAAAGGGGAGGGGAGGTGGGGTCACGATCCTCTCAACTCTATGTGAAAAGTATATCTATAATATATGCTCTGTTAGCTCCTTCCTACAATCGCCAAATATGTCATAAGCAGTGTAATAAAGCATACTACTAAGATTAGATATGGAACCAAAAAAATCTCACCCAGGTTTTGAGCACATGCACTGCCAGAAGAGCTTGAAAGGTCTTAGAACTATCTTGAATGGGTTTCCTTCAAAGCAAGCCTGAGGGTTTTAACCAAACTAAATGAGCTCTGTCTTATCTCTAAAACTCACATTACGATAAGTAGCTTGCATAAAATAAAGAACAGTACAAACAAAAATCTTGTACAATGAAAGAGACACAGAGAAATTATTACTTCAACACATACTTCAAGTCATGAGAACAAATTCATCATGACTATGCCCAACAAGATTAGCTCGGGAGGGGATAATATTTCTCTTGATTGACCTACCTTAAATTATCTAGGGAGCAATCTACGAGTAAAATTCTAGATGCACCAATATGATATAAGGACTGTGAACTTAAGATTACCTAGGATGTACTTAATTTCAGGCAATGTCCAAGAATGCCCTTAACTATGATATAAAAAAATATGGATTAATTCTACATTTGGTTTTTATAGTTTCAACCAATTTTTAAATAAGTCCATATACTTCATAAATTTGCTATAAATTTCCTAGTCTAACCATTGATGTCCTGTTCAAGACATTATTTTAGTCACCGATAGTCAAACTTAGCAAACCAAGTGTTACTATCAATGGCCCACAGAACAGATGGTGGAATATTCCTTAGGGACTTAGAGTTTGGCTAATTATTCCATAATACATAATACATATAAGATCACTAGTGTCAGCTGTAAGGTCTGAGTAATTTGCAACATAAATGCTTTGGTAACATATTACACCATTATTAAACTTTTCCCAAGATCATTTAGCATGTCTTCAGAAGAAAAAGCTTCCTTTGTTCTGGCCCCACTTCTGCACATATTTTCCCTTTTGAGTCACTAATATATACCCACTTGACCCTACCTTCTGCACGCACAGACCCAATACTTGAGTCACTGATATATATATATATATATACATGAATTTGACTCTATTTTCTTAGGTACGTAGGTATATATAGACTTCACGGAAAATAAATATTAGAGATGAAGGAAAATATATACGCCTTAATTATTAGGTGTCGTGATATATTTTTGCAATACTTTATGGAATCTTAACTTTTAATTTGGTTTTTGAGCCTTTCATCTGATTCTCTTATGGATGAATATCATTATTCAAGTGAGAAGAATTAATTATGTATGAACTTGATGAAAAGGTAGCTTGGGAGAACACATGAACTATGAAAGAGAAATGAGATTAATTACATAGTGAATGGTGTTTTTGATTTATGTATTGGGCTTAGAGATAGAATATGTATGGAACAAGATTAATTCCTTAATCTGAATGAAATATGAGAGAATAAGTAAAGTTTGAATAAAAAAGAAAAAAGAGAAATGAATGAAAGACATGTGGACTTAAAAATTGGATTTTTTTTAATACTTTTATTTGATAAGACATATTACTGGAGAAAAATTTTAGGAGCAGAATTGTGGATAGGATCAAGGAAGTTGTTTGCTAAAAAGTAGGTAAATTATAATTTTATATTATCTATTTGCAATTGGTGCTGCTGCCAATGTATTTTGGAAATATTTGCTAGTTAGATGAGTTTTGATGAGGATTGAATGGAGAGTGAGTCGTTCTTACTACCTTGATTAATACCAATGTATTTTCTTATGTCATGTGCTTGGTGCTTGTTGAATAATGGTAGGACAAAGAGAGGTTACATGGCCTTCAAAGGGATGGGAGCAATAAAACTAGTGTGATTATCTGTATTACCATCATATTTAGACTTATCAAGGCTTTCCTGCCTTGTAAAATTTCTGTGATTAGTGCTCAGTTACTTCGTTAAATTTCTGTGGCTAGTGCTTATATAAATACCCCAAAAAAGGCCTAATATACTTAATACTTTTTTATTAAAATCATTGATTCTATGCGAAACCATCTTTGCAGATCTTTGCTAACAATTTTGTTAGATTTTAGTTTAGCCTTAATGTAAAATTGGGTTCAGTTTATTGCTATTTCGATGTAGCAAAATAACTTTTCTCTCTTCATATTCATTATCCCCGCAATAGTTTTTATGTTTGATTCATATGCTGTTAAATTCTTTTGATCAAAATTAAACCTTGATCTTCTAATTCCCCCTCCCCCCTTTCTATAGCCCTTGCCCCTCTAGTGTGCATAAAAAACTATCAAAATTTGTAGTATTGGATAATTTCAATAGCCCAAAAATGGTAAGGCATTCATTTGTAAGTTTAGTTTTTAACATCAACTTGGTATATCTTTGATTATGTGTGGTGTTTTATGCAAAAGAGAAGAATTCTTACAAAGGATCAAGGACGAAGAAGGTGAAGGATGTAATGTCTATGGATTCTTGGGCGTCAATAAAATGGCTAGAAATTTCCATTTTGATCTAGGGAAGAGTTTTTAGCATTTGGTGTCCACATGCATGACTTGCTTGCTTTTCTTTGTGAAGGAATCCTATAACATGTGTTGCAAAGGGTCTTTAGAAGGGAATGTTGTTTGGATTATGTCTGATTATTATGTCTTTAACATTGTATTGTTGTAGTTCCTATTTGTTAATATTCATGCACTTTTATTCTCATAAAATAAAGAAAAGATTCTGCACTTGTCTTTTATATGAGCTGAACCATTAACATTGTAGTTTGTTGGTTAAAACTATAGTTATGGATGAAGAGAGTGAAGAACTTGCATTTGTTAATATGATGCTGTGTTGGATAATGATTGGTCTAGCTATTCGCAAAATCTTTATGAACATGATGGCTAGTGTTGCTATGTTGAGCACTAGGCGACTAGGTGATCAGAGTTACATTCTTTATTTTCATGCTAAAAGAAGACACCTTTGGGAGTTAGTGTATAGCAATGATATCACTTGTTTCAATCAAATTAGGATGAATAGAGCTACATTTGATAAGCTTTGTGGCATATTAGATATGATAGGTGGTCTTAAATCAAACAGACATATGTTGGTAGATGAGTAAGTAGCAATTTTCTTGCATATACTTGCTCATCATGTGAAAAATAGAGTAATCCAATTTGAGTTTGGGAGGTCGGGGGAAACCATTAGTCATTATTTTCATGTAGTCCTAAAAGCTATGATGCGGATTCAAGGGGAGCTCTTCAAAACACCTAAACCTATCCTTGAAGATTCAAATGATGAGAGATGGAAGTGGTTTAAAGTATAAATATTAGCTGCACTTTTTTTTAATGGTTATATACCATTTAACCCATTTTTACTTTCCATATAGGGATGCCTCGGAGAATCAAATGGTACCCATAAAAGGGTTCAAGTACCTATCCAAGTAAAGCCTTGGTACCGAAATAGAAAGGGCGACATAACCACGAATCTTCTTGGTGTATGCTCACTTAATGGTCGATTTATATTTGTGTTTTTGGGGTGGGAAGGTTCTGCAGCTGATGGAAGAGTGTTACGTGATGCAATTACTAGACCAAATGGTTTCAAAGTGCCTCAAGGTATAATTTAACTATAATTGGTGTTTTTTTAAGTCAATAGGTCCTTGTTACAAGGTTTTAACAATAGTAACATGTTTAATGCAGGCAATTATTATTAGTACATGCAAGTTATATAAATTATGAAGGTTTCCTAGCCCCATATAGAGGAGAACGGTATCACTTTAGCGAGTGGTGAGAGGGACAACATCCCCAAACACCTCATGAGTGTTTTAATATGCGACACTCATCGGCACGAAATGTGATTTAAAGGTGTTTCGGTATCTTAAAGTTGAGATGGGCAATATTGAGGAGTCCATCATACTATCCTATGTGCACACAAAATAAGTATATTGTGGCTTGTTGCCTACTACATAATCTCATTATGTGAGATAATATGTCTGACCCCATGGAAGCTAAGTTTGATGCACTTGAACAACTAAACCCCCATTTGGAATTCAATCCCATTGTCACCATGAAGACTTCAGATGCTTGGAGTGCATTTAGGAAAAATTTGACTAATGAAATATTTGATGCATTTAGGGCTCGAAGGGTTAGTAGACAGATCTTCAATGAATGTTTGTTTGGTACTTACTGAGTTTATATTATAACTTGAAGATGTACTGGTTGACTATTGGATATGACATTGTGGAATGATGACTTAAAGTTAGACGATTGTTGGTTAATGTAGTTGAGTTTTATATAAAATTGTTTGCATGAATTTTTTTGTATTATATGTGATTGATATGACATTTTTTTGCCTTATGACATTCTGTTTATGCAAAATGGTTCATAAAATGGACCAACAAGAGCAAGAAAAGGGAGGCAAGCATATATGGATAGTTGTTGAAAATGAAATGCTTGTGGACTGTTTGGTTCAACTGAAGATGGAGGATACATTAAGAAGTTGGAGGAAATGCTGAAGGAAAAATCTCCCTGATGTGGGTTAAAAGCAAACCCTTACATTATGTCTAGGTCGAAGACCTTGAAGGCTACATGGCAAGTAGTCCATGACATGGTCTATGGGGTCAACGGCTTCGGATGGGATCGGGTGACAATGTGTGTTATAGCTAAACCACCCGTTTGGGAAGAATATGTTAAGGTCATGTGTGTCACAGCACTAACTTCTTCTGGTTCTATTTTTTCTTTATTGCTATTGAATTGACATCATCATGTTTTTCTAAGTAGGTGAAGCCTAAGGCTAGAAATTTTAGGAACAAGTATCTCCTCAATCTTGAAAAATTGACTTATGTTTGGGGAAAAGACCGTGCCACAAGAAAAGGAGCCTAACTACCATCTGAAATGATTGATGATGTAGATGATGAAGTGGATTTAGAGACAGATTTGCAAGCTGAATTTACAGTTGATCAGGAAGTTCAATCATCTGAGCAACCTTTGAGTGGACCATCTGAAGTTCAGTCATCTTGTAAGAGAAAGTATATCAACTACCATGACGCTATTGATGTGTTAGCTGAAGCAATGAAGGAAGCATCCACCAATACAGATCATTTCCTTGTTAAAGTTGTTGAGAGCATGTGCAAGACATTTGTTGAACTGCGAAAAGATCCTAAGACAACTAAAAGGAATCAAGAACTGTACAAGGAACTTTTGAAGGTTCAAGGTTTGACTATGCAGGAGATCAACAAGGCAGCTTTGAAGATGGCAAATTCTCATGTGTTACTAAATGGATTTTCCATCATTCCAGATGAATTGAAGGCAGAATGGGTGCATAGTATCTTGGAGTAAGTGTAACCTCTTCAAGTATTTTGTAGGAATGCTTCTATTTGAACTGGGTTTATATTTTGGATTTCATATATGCTATGCATATTTTCTTTTCTGGATATGTGGCACATTATACTCTTAAGATGTTTTTTGATTAGTCATATTTAGAAGGTATGTGATGTGGATGGCAACTTTGGTTATTGGATATTTGGTAAACAAACCAAGTCAAGTGGAATGGCAAGTTACACAACTTGTTTGTTGTGTTTAATTACAGGAGATGAGTACGTGTGATACTGTGATTTAATTACAAGAGTGAAGTTGCTTACATGGAGGCAGGAGATCCCAATCAATGGAGGCAACACTAGGTGGTGGGTTACCCAAAACCATCCACAATTTTATAGTGCTCCTAACATCTATCGATTAGTTTGTGATGTAATATATCCACCACTCCAAGGTTGTCTCCAATCATTTCTTGGAATAAATTGTATTTAACGATTTTAAAAGTGTAAGAATTAATCTTTTTTTTAAATATTTTCAAAAAATAAATAGTCTTTTAGTTTTAATTTTTTATAAAATGAATAGAATCCACCTAAATAATAATAATTTATTTTTTAGACAAATTGTGAACTTTAAATATGATTTGTTATTGTTAGAAAATGAAAGAGAGGATTGAGGTAGGGGGAGAAGAGATAATAATAATTGGTGGCGATTCAAAATTCTTTAGCCCAAGAAATTCCAGCTTAGGCAATAGATCTGACTCATACACATCAGATCTGGAATGCCCTTCATGAGAACTTGGCTCACCCAAGCTCGAGAAATGCAACTGCGATTGGCTTCTCTTCTACTTCCAGGATTCCTAAGCCCTTGCTTTCACCTCCAAAACTCAATTATGAAATAACAGTCCACCATCTGGACTGGATTCCGCTTGTTTCAACAGATTTTCAGGATAACAGTGAGCCTTCAAATCAGATCTATTTGGCTTTCACATGAGTTATCTAGTGTAATTTTTCCTATGTAATTTTTTTCTCTAAAAATATTTAATTTAAAAAATTTAAAATAAAAAATAATAAGAATTGAAATATATGTAAATTTACCTTCTACTTTTTATATTACAATTTATGATTAGATATTTTTTATTCAATAAAAATAAAAATATATAAAAGCTTAAAATATGAGGTTATTGTCTGAGGAAAAAAAAAGAGGTCATCCATTTGTAACTAAAGAAAAAAGAAAAAAAAATAGGTCAAGTTACGAACACAGCATTAAAGCAATTGATGTTGGGCTAAATTTTTACTTAGGGGCAGTTCTGACTTTTTGCACATTATTCACATCCCATTCCATTATTTTCTTATGTCTAACCAAACAAATTTAAGTTGTTACCTATATCTTTACCATGATGAACCAAACAAAGTTTTGGCTTACAAGATTCTATTCTATTTCATTCCTAACTATTCTATTTCAATCTATGCCCAATGATTCTGCGAACCAAACATGCCCTAAGAGATAGAATGATGTCTCAAAAAAGAGAATCTAAAAATTATGATGCTTCTTTTGTACTTCCCACAAAGAATAGGATATCAAGAGAAATGATGGATGAAAAAAGGGTTAAAAAAGAAGAGAAAAATTCAAGAGGATACTCCTTTGAAAAAGCCATCACATTTCAAGGTATGGTCAACTAAATAATCATAATTTAAATGATGATCATGAGACTAACAACAGTATCCCCTTTGAACTTCTTCCTATAAACAAGAACTCGTCCAACACTCCACGATTGATGAATTTTATTGGCAAATTGATGCTAGCGTGGAGGTTGAAGAAAAAGACTGATGATATGGGAGGCTGTGAAATTAACAAGGTGATAGAAAAGAAACTCTTCAATAGTGATTTGAGCTCAAGACATAATCGCTTCTCAATTCCAGAAAACAAGATTTTAAAGGAAGCCAAAGATTTTCTTAAACCCAAGGAGGTGGAGTTATTGATAATGCATGGAAGGGATCGATGGTAAGCTTAAAGGTATACATGTGTGGGTACTAGATCCAAATCTTATGCACCGTTTGGTAGGAGGGAATGAGGGTGAGGGAATGAAAATGGGTGTGAGATTCCCAACACTTACACGTTTGATACAAAGCTGTCTTCATTCCTCAAAGCCCATGTATGTGGAAATACGGAAACCTTAGGGGTTTGTGGGAATAGTTGAAGACCATGGGAATGGAAATGATGTGGACAAAAATACCCAAATCTCTTTCTGACTCGGGCTCACCAGCGACCTTCCTTTTTCTCGGCAACGGCAACCTTCCTCACCGCCACCAACCCTTCCTCTCTCTTCCCCACCAACGTCGCTATCTCCATAGTCTCGAAACCAGATCTCATCGGCAACCAGCAGCGCTTCCCTCTTCTTCTTTCCCTCCCTCTCCATTTCATCTTGCCCGATCTAGTTTGAAGTTCAAACGCTAAATCTAGTTCGAGCTTCAAATCTCGAAGCCTCTGGAGCATGAGAATCTTATGGAAATATATTGATAGCTATAAGATTAATATAATCCTGGTTTGTGCTGTAAGTGATGATGTTTGTTTCTCATGGGTTAGTTCAAGAGTATGATCCCATCATGATTTTGAACTGATATAAACTTAAGGAGCTTCATTAAAGAAAGCCAGACATGCACAGGAAGGAAGAAACAAATAAAGGCACAATAAGTTAATCGGCAGGTAGAGTAAATGAACGCAGATTGGTTTGTGAAGCCATATCCTAATGACACTCTTTCAAGCTGCTTCCATGACTTCTATAAGCTTGTTGGCTATGGCACTCGCACACACAGAAGAACCTTCATATATCTGCAAAAGTATGAATAATTCATTCATATTATATAGTCTGAAGGGGTCAGCTTAAGAGGATGGGATTCAGAGAAACATCCTCACAAACCTTGCTGTTGAACAAGAAGCTGTAGAAATCGCCAATGTGGCCACCAGCAACATGTTGGAGATCAAGCTCAAGTTCATCCAGAGCCTTGGAAGCATACAGCAGGCAGTTGATGTTCTTTCTCTGGACAAGCTTGATTGTCACCTCGTCATCAATGATTCGGACATCAACCTCTGTGTCTTCAGATTTTTTATGAAGCCAAGAGCTCCTAATTATGTGTCTATCGTAGGGCTGAATTTGACGATCTGGTTCACTAAGCGGCTTCAAGTTGCTGCTTTCCAAGTCCCCTAAAGCTTCTTGTTCTTCTTCTTCTTTTTCTTCAACCTTGTGCCTCTTGGTCCTTCCTTTCCCGCATCTCTTTTTATTCACTAGCAATGTGAGATCATTCACTGATCTGCGAAGCTCTTGGATGTACTCAATGGCACCACATATCAGTGATGCTCTATCATTCTTGGTTTTCAGTTAGAAAAAATATACCAATTAGTATCAGCCATTTATGAATTTGCATTTCGAACTCTCAATTTCTCATAAAATATCATTTCAGAGAGATAGATATAAGAAGTAAAACCTATGTGAGTAGTGATCCAAGTGGAGTACACATATATATATATATATATATCATTGTAAAATTCTCAAGAAATAGAGAGAATTAATGATCCAATTAATTTAAGATATAGAGCAGGGGAGAAAATGCATTTACCTTGGTGGGGTTTGGGATGAGTTCTCTTAACGAATCAAATTTGCTAGCAAAATCCACTCTCTTTTTCTTTTCAAAAGTGACCTGTTTAACCCTTTTGCCGCCTCTTCCTCCTCCTCCCTTTCTGCCTATAGGAGCCAAATCCTGGGAAAACTTGAGGACACCATTATTTTCATCATCACCAAATTCTCTTCCACGATCTGCATCTAAATATGAAACAATCCCACTCCCTTCTTTGTCATCGTCTCCACCGAATAACAGAAAATTATTTTTCCAAGGCAGAGGCTGAAACCTCTCTGTGAATGCTGGAGGACGTGCAGGCAGGTTCAAATGCAAAAAGGAGTCCTGCAACAAAACAGAGGACATGCTGGTGTTTTCTGCTCCCAATGTTGTATGGGACCCACTAGACAAGCCGCCATGGCCAGTAGGGATGTGATATTTTTCAACGGCGTTCAGGGCAGTTGGGGTTCCAGAAGAGAAGGATGAGTTTACAAACGAAGAAGTTGAAACACAACTGGGCAAGCTAGAGAAGAGATCACGGTGACGAAGATCTGCTATAAGGTATGGAAGTGGTTGATCTTGATCCGGATAATGATTTTGGTGATGGAAGCTGATATGAGTGTCACATTTGGACTGGTCAAAGGAAAGTGCTAGCTGATTTGAGTCACAATAATTAGCCTCTTCCACAATATTATCACCGTAGGGATTTGCTTCTGTGAATGCAGAGGCAGCAATGTTAGAAAGAGCATGTTGGGAAGAGAAGGCTAAGTTTTCCATTGAAAGACCCACATTCTCTGGAAAGCTAGGATTGTGAGTTTGTGTGGCCACAGAAGTAGCTATTTGAGACAAGCATTCTTCTGACAAGAACGGTGCCGTTCCTGCTGTAAACCCAGTTATCTCTTCGTACATTTCGTGTCTTGTGTGGAGACGAGAAGGATTATTATCGATTTCTCTGCAATCGATGGAGAAGAGAAAACGAAGATGATGAACAGAATGAAAGCACGAAAGAGTAAAAACTGATTATAATTAACTTGGCTGAGAAATAAAGATTAGTAACTAAAAAAACAGATTACTGAGGATGAAATTAAAATAAAGAACACGAGAGAGAGAGAGAGAGAGAGATAAACCTCATAACCAGAAAGCATTTACTGGATGCATAGCACTATTTCCTCAGATAAAATGCAGATATAAAGGTGGGTTATATCAGAGAAAGAGAGAGAGGTTATGGTTAATTGTTGTGGCATGAAGAAGGAGGTAGAAGTGTGAGGGGTAGTTTCAGTTACTGGAAATGCAAACGGGCCCCACAAATGATATCCTCCGTATTCATTCTGATACTGTCCGCATCTCACCGTATCCTTACGCTTCCCCTCTCTCTCTCTATCACAGTCTATATATCTCACTCTCACATAACATATTAAAAGAAATGTCATAGAAAATGAGAAATGTGTATAAATTTACTTTCATTTTTTTTGAACTCCCTCTAATTTATAATATAAAATATTTTAAATAATTTTTTACATTTTATATAAGGAAAATTTATAATTTTTTACATTTTATATAAGGAAATTTTATAAATTTACTTTCTTTTTTATTTTTGGTTTGCTCCCTCCAATTTAAATTTAAATTTTTTAAATTTATCCCTATTTATTCCACTTTTTTTCATTATTCGAATACGAGTTATAAGATTAATTATTAAATGAATAATGGATAGAAAAGATAAATAAGTACATAATACCTTATATTATGGAATAAGAAAAAACCTTTCAAGACATATTATAACATAAATTGAAATGATTATATATATATATATATTATAGTATCTTGATAATATTAGGGTAATTTTTCTTAGGGAAGGAGGTGTAAAAAAACAAGGAACAAATTACTCCTTTCGATTTATATTATAAGATATTTTATATCAATTACACGCATATTAAAGAAATCATTTTTTTACCTAAAATCAATGCAAAAAGCACTTATATTTCTTATTTTACCCTTATTAAATATCTTATTTTATTATCATTATAAGGTCATAAATGAGGAGTATGAAAGTATTAAACATGAGATAAAATGGGGAGAAAAATATCTAATATCCTATATTTTGAATAAAAATTTATCATACAAAATATCTTATAATATAGATCAAAAAAATAATTAGTAGATGCAAAGTTGAGAGTAAATATTAAAATATAGTAAATATAAAAATATAGCAGATTGCTGGGTAGAGCCATGTGTGAAACTGCTGCCTCAGGACCCATATGAAAGACCTCTCTTACGCAAACAATATAACACTATATATCTGATTTTATCTGCAATAGGATACATGAATAAATTGAATCATGTTAGATAAAGTATATAAAAGCATTAGAACCAAACACACACACACAAACACACATTAAATATAATATATAAAAGCATTTTAGAGTGCCACATAAACGAAGTTTCATCGATCAATGTTGACACTGGGTCACATATATGATATGAAGTATGAACACACTGCAACATGTATTACATAATATGCAATGGGTTTGAAGTTGGAAGCAATCTAATTATAAATTAATGGAGAAAAGATTCAAAAGACCAATTTCAAGTTCATGCAGATGCAGAGCCTTTGGAACAAGCATTAGTTACGACTTCTGATATTATAGAGGGAGCGAAGAAAGAAAGTCTATGAAACATCGATACTTCAAAAAAGTAGACGCACTTATATCTGATATACGATATAATATAATATACATATCATACTCATGTATACGTATTTATCAGTACCATTTTGCATTTATATGTATCACTTTAAATTTTTACTGTAAAATATGATTATTTGAAGTTGTTATAAATATTTTATTATTTATTTTACCATTTATACTATAATTTTTAAAATATTTAATAATATTTTTCTTTTAATGAGTAAATTTATTAATTATACATATAAATAATTATATAAATAATATTATATCTATATAAATATTCCCGTACATGCATCCTAAAATTTTAGAAATTGACGTGTTTTCCGTATCATACTGTATCATATTGATACATGTATCCATAATAGTGAAATTGGAGAAACATTTTCACATGATCAAAGTTTTTGCTGGGAAAGATTTTTTTTTTAAAAAAAGAAAAGGTTCTTTTTTTGTTAAAAAAAACTTCTTTTGATAAGAAAAGTTGTAGATGCATGCAAGTTTTTTTTTTGTTTTATTTATTTATTTATTTTAGAAGGATATAGGCAGGGTTATGGATTCAAGGTCTATCGATTTAGGAAGAATCTACCTTCAATGCTCATCACAAGGTGCTCATCACTTCTGAATCGTTCAGATTTAATTTAAATGGTCCAGATTTATAGTTTTTTATTTTAATTTTTTTATATCATAATAGTAAAAAAAATACTAGTTATAAAATCATATTTATTTTAAATTTTATATTTAATAAAATAAAAATATAATAAAAAATATAATTAAATCTAAATCGATTAATTTAGATATTTTTATGGTTATCACTCAAAGGAGATTCATTTAGGAAAAGTTTCGGTTACATGTACGGGAGATTCCCGTCACATGGGCCCCACTAATGATATCCTCATCTGCATCCCTGACTCCATGTGGAGTGGATGTGTGTCGACTTTTATTTTTTTGGGGTCAACAAAAATTTTGATGATTCTTTTTGAGATGGGTCGTAATATAAAGTTCTTGACTCCAACTTCTTGACTCCTAAATTATAGATACATACTCATTTCTTATAAATATAGAGTTTAAGGCTCTCCACCTCTTCACAAGAGCTCTTAAACATGTGAGGCATGTTAAAATAATGGTTTGAGGATTGAAATTTTATTATTTTATCTCTGTTTTCTTAGATAAAAGTATTATTTTTTTATAATATGATAATTATAATGTTGATATTATTTTATTTAAAATAAAAATTATCATATTATAATTTAAAAATAAGAAAATCTGGATGGTTTATCCAATTTTGCCTCTCGTTTCTTGTTCCGTTAATCAATTGTTAAACATTTTTATTTAAATTTTTCTTGTTTATAATGAAGTATTGATTACTGCTTGTGGTTGGTAATGATGAATGTTATATATATATATATATATATATATAAAAGTGAATGTTATATATAACTACTTATCGATGTAATACATGTCAAGTTTGTCCCCTGATTTGGAGTTCTCGATCCCTTACTGTAAAGGTGTATATAATAACTTCGCAATGTATACATTTCAAAATAAAAATTATTTTTCAAATAATCGGCACAAAAATACACTACAATGATAATTCATTTTTCCTCTCTAATTTATTTATAAAATTTTCATAATTTTATAATAATGACAAAACTCTAAAAGTTGCATCTAACTTTTCCGCTTCATATTATCAAAAAACATGGGGAAAAAAAGTCAAGCAAATATCTAAAACAATAACGGCATATTTTAATTTTCCTTGAATTACCAAAAAAAAAAACCTCCTGGCCAGAGGGCCACTTATATAGGTCCATTTTTTTTGCCAAAATATAGGTCCATTGGGTAATCAACAAACAGTAAAATGTTAAAATTTAAACCCAACAGCTATATTTCAGTGGGCCGTAAAGTAAATGTCATAAAAAAAATGAAATAATATGCAAAAGTTTCTAGTCGTTATATTACCCAAAACAAAAAAAAGAAAACAAGTTTCTACTACTTATCTTGAGGAAAACTTCGATTATCATCATACATATTATGCCAAGGGAATTAATAATTCATTCTTAATTCACACATTATTGAGTTTTTTTATTACACTCATTTTTTTTAGATCAAATAACCTCTCTCTCTCTCTCTCTCTCTCTCTCTCTCTCTCATGAAGCAACAATTTTATCAAAACAGCCACCTCTTTTTCGATATTTCCCATCTTAATTACAAAAACAAGTGAAAGCGAGAGGATGTCATCAAACGAGCTTTTAAGGACTTGTTTGGTACTTATATGAAGGTCAGATTGTGTAAATTTGTACAATACATTATGTATTTATAAGTTGTTTGGTGCATTATAATGAATTGTGTACGCTTATATGATATCAAAATGATGTACAATCTAATGCCGCTTCTAGATATGGAATTAAGCCTCAAAATTTTGAAGTAAAGGATCAATTTTTATTTTCCTTCTCATTTTCCCTGTTTGGTTAAGAGCCATTAATTTGCACTGTAGATGTGGGATTGGGAATCGAAATTTGGGATTCTCTAGAGATATGGAAGGGCCCATTTATCTAAACTTTTCATAAAGTGACTTTTAGATTATTTAAAAAAGTAATTAACTATTTAAAAATTTTATCAAAAAGTAAAAATTATTTTATGTTTGGTTAAAATAAAAAAAATATTTTTTAAATTATTTAACAATTAAAAAGAAAAATATGAATTTATGTTATAATATTTTTTTGAGGGGAAATATTGTTATTTTTATAATTTTTAAAATTAGTATATGGACTTCAGCCTCCTCCACTTTCTTCTCTCTTATTTACGACAACTAGTTTTTTAAAATTATTTAGAGTAATTTTTCAAAATTAGTAAAAAATTATTTTTTTATATTTTTATTATTTTTAAAAGTTTAAATAAACATCTAAAAAATTTTAAAATTGTTTTTTTATATAAAAAATAATAATTTTTTCATAAAAAAATTGCACAGCCATTTGCTACATTAACAATCATTTGCATTCTACCTTAAGAATTTGCAAATAGATGAAAGTTTTATAAAATTTAGCCTAACAATATTAATTAAGCCAACGTCGTTGATTCTAATAATTGTTTGCCGTTTGTTTATTTCTTTCTATTTATTTGGCCACACATATTTTTAAGCAGAAATAACACCTGAGGACCAAAATTTTTAATTAATTATATTTAGGGATCAAAAAATTTAAAAATATCATAAAAGGGCCATAGTTTCAAATTAATTAAAAATGTTAATATGAAATGACGTAAATACCCTTGTAAAAAAGTTTTACTACTTAATATTTATTTTTTACTACTCTTTTTCATAAATTTGACACTAAACATCCCCAATTTTACACTGAACATATTATGGAATATGAGTGTAAAATTGAGAAAGTTTAGTATTAAATTTATGAAAAAAGAGTAGTAAAAAGTAAATATTGAGTAGTAAAAAATGAAAGTTGAATATAAAATTATGAGACTTATCCAGTGTAAAATCGAGGGTCTTCAGTATCAAATCGTGAAACATAAATAATAAAACACAGAAAATGAGTGTAAAATTCTGAGAGTTGAATTCTTTATTGTGTCCAGTGTAAAGTCGGGAAAGTTCAGTATTAAATTTTGAAAAAAGAGTAGTAAAAAATAGATATTAAATGTAAAATATTTTAATAATAATATTTAGGTCATTTTCTATTTAGAATTTTGATCCATTTAAAACTATGATCCTTTTTTTATATTTTTAAATTTTTTATCCTAAAATAAAATTAATTAAAAATTTTTATCGTAAAGTGCTATTTCCCCTATTTTTAAAGCCTTTTCGTATTATTTGTTAGTTGATAGATGTAGTGTTGCCGGTTAATAGTCTTTTCGATTTTGATTAAATAAATCAACAATCTGTCTACTACATTTACATCGGTCCACACACCTCCTGATTTCTGACCTTAATGCGATTGGGGGAAAATTATACCCCAATATAATAAATAAAAAATAAAATTATCAAAATACTATAAGTTAAATATTATTTTTTAATATACTATAAATTTTACTTCTTGGTGTCATACCCCCCCAAAAAACAAAAACACCCACACCTATTCCTCTCTCCCACTGCGTACTCCCATCCCCAAAAATATAATTATATAATTATAATTATAATATATATTATTTATATTCATAATTATAATATATTATATATTAAAATAAATTTTATTTGAATTTTTAAAATATAATAAAAATTTTAAAATTTTATTTAATTTAATTAAAGGGATAAATATTTTAAAAGACCTCTATAAAATTATTTTTAATTTAAAAGATATTAAAAATTCTAATTAATCTCATTTAATCTACGTATAAGATATTTACTTTGATTATAAATATAAGATTATTTTTTAGATATGAAATAATATTTATTACATATTTAAAAAAAATATCTATATGTAATTTATTCCAAAGAGAGAGAGAGAAATTAAATAAGAACAGTTTTGGAATAATGATTTTGAGTTTTGAAAAAATTAATGTAGTTAACTAATTTTAACTCGCATTCTTAATCCATATAATTGAATTAAAATGATCTTATATTAAGTATCAAAGGGTCCTATATTAAGAAATTGGAAACCTCGATATCAATTGAGCTAAATGATCAGATTCTTAATATAAAGAAATTTTTAGAATGATCTCCCTCTAAAAATTTCTTTATATTAAGAATCTGATCATCTATCTCAATTGGTATCGAGGTTTTCAATTTTTTAATATAGGAATCTTTGGTATATAAGATCATTTTAATCGAATTATATGGATTAAGAATGCGACATAAAATTAGTTAACTACATTAATTTTTTCAAAACTCAAAGTCATTATTCCAAAACTATTCTTATTTAATTTCTTTCTCTCTCTTTGGAATAAATTACATATAAATATTTTTTTTAAATATGTAATAAATATTATTTCATATCTTAAAAATAATCTTATATTTATAATCAAAGTAAAATATCTTATACGTAGGTTAAATGAGATTAATTAAAATTTTTAATATCTTTTAAGCTAAAAATAATTTTATAGAGGTCTTTTAAAATATTTATCCTTATATTTGAATTAAATACAATTTTAAAATTTTTATTATATTTTAAAAATCTAAATAAAATTTATTTTAATATATAATATATTATAATTATAATTATATAATTATATTTTGGGGGAGGGGGAGTACGCAGTGGGGGAATGGGAATGGGAATGGGTGTGGGTGTTTTTGGGGGGGGGGGGGGGGTTGGCGGGGGGGGTTGGCGGGGGGGCGCCGGGTGGCACGCTAGCCACCTTATAGGTTAAAAAAAAAATAACACATATCTTGGTTTGATATAAATTGAGATGTGTAAAAGTGTAATTTTTATCTCGGTGCCAATAATATTGAAAAGTAGAATTTATAATATATTGAGAAATAATATTTGACTTATAGTATTTTGGTGATTTTATTTTTTATTTTTTGTATCCGGGTCAAAAAGTCGCGATTGGGTGTATCAATAGTCAACTACTGCTTCCCTATTAAGGAATAATTGAAAAAAAATTTTATGTTTCAAAACATAAATAATAAGAGAGGTTTATCTCATATATTTAATAATTTTTTAAGAATATTTTTAATTAATATAACATATACTAAATGTTTGTGATGGTGGTGATGTTGAAATAAAAGGTCATTGATGTGAATAAAGGAAAGTGATAGGGTAGAGAGATAGAGAGTAAATAATATATGGGAGAAAGTAGAAAAATATAATATCTTTCTCAGTCTTTTAGCTAAGATAAAAAAGAAAGTAAAAGAATATAAGAAAGAGATAAAAATTATTGGAAAATTCATAATTTAATAATCAAAATTTAAATACAACTGAGTGGTAAGACTCACATTAAAGGAAAATCTTAAACAAAAGATAAACTAAATCTAATAATAAATAAAAAAATAAGATCTAAATTTTAATAAATTTAAAATAAACTAAATTAAATCTAAAACATAATTTAAATATTCTAAAAAAATCTATATTTAAAATTCTTATTATTTCATGATAAAAATAAATAATTCTAATTATTTTAGGATCATTCATTTTTTATTATTCTCCTCCATTTGAAAGAATTCTGCTTCGAAGATTTGGGAAACATTTCTAGAGAGTAAGGTAGCAAAGGATGTGATCTAACTATAAATTTTTTTCATGATGAATTCACATGGCTGTTGAATTTGGGAAGCCTTTCCAATAGATAAGGTAATGATGAGAGAACTTTTAGGTAGGAGAATATTTTGCTTTTTTATTGTCGCCACAATCCCTTTACTTGTCGTAGTAGATAAGCAAGGTGAAATAGTAGTACAATGAGTATCATTAATAACCTTAGAGGGCTCAACTTCCATTGTTGGAGGTTGGTTCAGAGCATTTTCCTTCTTTAAACTTTTGCATTTTTTAGAGAAACTTCACTTTTTTTTATCAAACCCTAAAAAGCCTTACGATTCTTCATTTTCATACTGCTAAAAAACTTATTACAATTTTTGCTTACTTTTTCCCTTTACTTCCAACAAGATCTTTTTATACATTTTCTCTAGCCTTTTGAACTTGTGGTTGAAATCTCCTTAAAGATTTGCTTACATTTTATCAATCTTGTAGTTAATGACTTTCATTTCATGGTCTATAGACTCCTTGGTGGCCTTCTCAAATTCTTTAAAGTTTTGTTGAGTTTTTTTTATCATAGAGGATTTAAGAAGCCTAGCGTGTGGGGTGTATAGAGAAATTGACTCTGATACCAAATGATGTAAACAAGAGAGAAAAAAAGGGGAGAAAGTGGAAGAATATAAAAAAGAGAGGGAAATCACTGAAAAATTCTCAATTTAATAATTAAAATCTAAATGCAATTGAGTATTGAGATTCTTATTTATAGAGTTCAAATTCTAGTCCTATTAGAGTTCTAAGATAAAAGAATTATCTAAACAAAATTTTAAGCAAAAGATAAAATAAATTATAAAAATAAATAAAAGATTAAATCTAAATTCTAATAAATTCAAAATAAATTAAATTAAATCTAAAAGATAATTTAAATATTCTAACTAAATATCTATATCTAAAATCCTAATTATTTTATGATAAAAATAAATAATTCTAATTATCTTGAGATTAGTTATTTTCTGCCAGGCTTTTTATTTTAGAAATATCATATTTTTGAATAAAGGATTTTTTGTCCACAAAAATTAATTTTTATCCTATATGGCATTATAACATACATTACCAAAGTATTTTATCTATTATTATAATACTGTCGCACCCAGAAATACGATGCAGAGGGCACGTGGAAAAGGAAAAGAAAGAAAAAAAGATAAATTGGGTTTCCGAATGAAAATCGATTTGTGACAAGTCGCTACCAAAATTTTAAGGGAAATTTTGAAAAACCGAATTAAGAAAAAAAATAATGGTTTGTATAGTCAAAGTTGGGTTTGGGAGTCAATTATGCGTGAAAAATGTGTTAGACACCTCACGACATTCGTTTCTAAGAATGATTGTCTTAAACTAATTATGTAAACTAATATAGTTTTAAAAATATTTTGGTTATCCTTCAATTGTTCACATGCGAAAATAAGGATAAATATGAAAGCAACTAAAGAAATTATGGAAAAAAATAAAGAAAAGAAATTAAGAAAATCAAATTGGAAAGTATTTATTTATTTACAAGGATGGACTTGGTCTAAAATCAGAGTTTGAGACCTATGTACCCTGCGATAGGGATCAAAGTCCACGTAGCTCGAGCTGAAATGTATGTCAGTAGATTGACATTTTTTTAATTATAATTTTTGTGATAAAAAAACTAATAAAAAATAATTTACCATTTTATAAACAAAATGATTTTCTAAAATTTGAGTTGATATGTTTTAATTTATAAAAGATAATTTAATTTTGCTTACTTATTCTAATTTTTTATTTAATTATGAAAATATTTTAACTTATTCTCATTTTCTTTAATTTTGAAAATGCTTTTGATTTTTTCTTTCAAAAATTCACCCCTTTCTTCTTTTTTTTATCCGTACTTTTGGAAATTGTTCTTGTTTATTTATAAAAGTAAAATTGATCCGCTTGCTATAAACTCGCAGTCATGTCCAATAGACCGATCCCTTGACTACTTGTAGGAGCTCTTAAAAACCCCACGGTAATTGGGTTTTATGAAATAAAATTTGAAAGATTTCATTATTGCTTGCTTTTTTATATAAAGATTTTATTATAGATTTTAGGTACAATTTGAAAAACTTATTGTAATGAAATATAATTATGATTATTTTTATTATTTATTTATTTTTTTAAAAAGGAAAGTCATTTAACCGATATATTTACGTGGCTTTGCAACTTCATGTGATAGCACACTAAACTTGAATAGATTCTAAAAAATTCACGTGATAAAGTCATTTAATCAATTATTTTTAAAATAAAATTATTATCATTTTTGTTATTTATTATTATATTTTGTTTTGAATCCATTTTATAAATAATTGTTTAATCAATTCCTTTTTGATAATAATAATATTATTATTGTCAACAAGAGGTTGAAAACATTTTTTTTATAGCAAGAGGTTAAAAACATTTTAACATAGATTCTTATTTAGAGGAAAACTATATATATAAAGTTCTATATATATAAGTTACCCAATCGACTTATGGGTCTACGTGGACTTATAGTCTCACGTGACTGACAATCAACCAAGATTCCTGCAAAAAGTTTTGAAATCGTCAGAGTATGGTCATTTGGGTAATTATTATAAAATATAAGTGTTCGAATAACTCAAATAAAAGTTTTTCTTAAAGAAAATATTATGATATTTATACATATATTAAAGAGACAATTAAAGATTTGTAAGACAAAAAGTTATTTATTTCAACGAATACAAGCTACGTGTCTAACTCACATGTTCACGTGGACTCGTAGCCTCACGCGATAACGTGACTAGCTCAGATACCTGCGTGGATTCTAAAAACCTCACGTAGTGTAATTAGTTTTAAATTTTTATAATTGTTTATACTTATATCTTTTTATAAGAAAATAAAATTTTAAATGGAAAGGTTATTGAGACTTATTATAAATATACCTTTATAATACACTTGTATAGCCCCATAGACTCACATGTGATTGTTTTAGGGGTATGTGAAAACTCTAAAAATCTTTATGACAAATTAAAAAAGAGGCCCCTTATTTATAAATAAATCATGATTATTATTATTGTTTATTCATTTATTTAAAAAAAACTTCAATGAGTAGCTGAATTGTTTGCCATTATAGCTCTCAGAATTTTCCAGAGGTGAACAAGAAGACGTGAGTAGAGGCTAGAGACAAATGACTTCATTGCGATTATGAAAAATCAATGGCTAGACAACCAAAGTTCCTCATAAAATCTACTCATGCCAGAAAAATCTTGCAATTCACATTTAAGAGGAAGAAATATCTAGGACAATCTTACAACAATTAAGCTTACCAGTTTTCCTATTATGAACACATAGAACTGGATTTATATTAGCTTTGCAACTATGGAAAAAAAAAATGTTTCCTATGAACTAATCAATTATCCCGACCAAATTTACTATTAAAATTCCTTCTAGTGGCCATTAACATCAAAATTAAACGAGTTCATGACTAAAACACAATTCCAATGACCATTTGCATAGAGCTAAAGCATTCTTCGGACTAAAGTACCATTCCCCTATCAGATGCAAATTTGTTAGAATACCTTATTAATTTTTCTAATAACCAACAACACAGCAATTAAGTTTCAGTGATAGACAGAGTAAGCAGGAATTTTTCATGAAACCGAAACAGTACCCAATTTGAGGAACATCATTAACTAAAGAACAGAGTGAAATCTAAATCATCAAACTCAATTGTCCGATTATTCAGAGGGCATGTTTATTTCATTCCTTTTTATTAGCATTATTTATTTTGTTTTATTCTTTTTTTTTAAAACCAGTACAGGAACAAAGCATTGACAGAACGAAATAGTATCTCAACAACGAAAATAATGATGTTGAAGGTGATGGATTATTATTTCAAAAGGGTATCACAATTCAAAATTGGAAAGAAAAATGTATCAAACAGAAGCTTCCATTACTTGATTGTAGCTCCTCCTGCATTTTTGTTTATCAAAGCAATAGAGGAAAAGACCAGTAACTTCAAATTCGGCCCTTAAACCTCATCCACCATCGTTCTAGTGGCTCTCCCTTTGTTTCGTGCATTTTGCCCAAAATTGCTCTTTTGTCGTTCTCTCTTCCTTTGTTGCTCCACTTTGACCCTCCCTCTTTCTATATCTTCCTTTCTAGGTTTTTCGGCCTCTCACTTTTAGTCCCAAATTTTAAAAAATAGATTTAAAAAAAAATTTATTATATAATTTAAGATTTTGATATTACTAAAATAAGAAAATAATTATTAAAATAAAAAAATTATAAAAAACAATTTTAACTATTATAAAGGATAAAAAAATCAAATTATAATAACTCCTCTCCCTTCCCCTCCTAATCAAATAACAAATCATTAAAATCCCTCCCTTTCCTCTACTCAATCCCCTCCCCTTCCCTTCCCTCAATTCCTCATCTACCCTTTCCTCTCATTCCCTTCATTAAAATCTCATCCCTCCCCTCCCATTATACCAAACACAGGTTTCAACCCCCTTTTTTTAATTAACCTTTTTTTAGTTTTATTTTTTAGTTTAGTTTATTTTTATTAATTAATTAATCTGAATTTTTAATAATTTTAATTTTTTTAATTTTAGAATTTAGTTTATTTAATATCCAAATAAAATAAGATGTTCACAAATACACTAACGTGTACATTGTCACAATGGTCTTATTCTATATGATGTATTCAAACGAGTTGGAATGGGTAGGAGGAAATAATATTAAAAGTGTCTAAAAATATAATTGTTAATGATAAGAAATTAATTTAAATGTCTTTTAGTATGCTTTCTGTTGATTTTGATATAATGATTGATACATTTTGAAATGTCTTTTTCACTTTTCAGTATGCGTGATCCCCTCACCCACCCACTTTTTGTTTGATTACTAAACTTTGGTGCCCACATTGCTGAATTTGGATAATCCTCACTGCGTTCCAAATCACTAGAGGATAAGCGAGATGACTTGATAGGACTTTTGGTGTTGTTTTGCCGTAATGATTTATTATTATTATTATTAGTAGTAGTAGTAGTAGTTGTTGCTGTTTTAAAAATAGTATTTAAAATATTTAAATAAAAATTAATTTTGATAACTTATTGTTATTTAAAAAGTATAATTAAAAGGATATATAGATATAGAAATTGGATAGTGTTCATCGTATTTTCTTAACAATATCAAAAGAAAAAATCACTTAACTTGAGTGGTATCCACGTATTCATTCTCTAAATTATTTTATGACAATCATGCATAAGCATAATGGATAAACCCAAGAAAAATTGGAGATTTTGGTGGAAATTTATTTTTCTCTTGAAACTATCTTTTCAATCCAATTTCTCTGTCTCTTCAACCAAGTGGAGTTTGAATATTACACGCAGCCTAGTAAACAAGTTGCTCTATATATTCACAATTTGTGAACAATATAACTCCCTTTAAACTTAATATTTTATATTGATTATGATGATCTTGATTAGCAAAGCCATAATTTGTATTTCATTTTTTTAATGAAGCTGGGGTCAAAGGCCAAAATTTTATTTATGTAATAAAAAATCTTACTGCTATTCTATATCCATTTTTAATGTATTATTTTTTTAAAAAAAAAAATCAAATCACCATGTATCCTATATAATCATATATATTGAATCTTGACTAATTTAAATTAAGTGTAGGAGAACCACAAAGGTGGCACAGTTTTCTTAATTTAGGGGTATTTAAGACAACTGCAATTTTTAATGCATAATCATAATCATCAATATTACTATTAACTAGTATAGCATCTGTGCATCGCACATGATGCTTTCTTATATGCACAACAAAAAAAATATCATATAAATAATCAGAAACATTAAATCATATGTAGGCTCATTGATCAATCTAATTATCAATTTTTATATAGCTTTCAACAACTATATTTGTATTGGTGGCCAAAAAAAAAACTATAATTTTATATGGAAAATATTATTATATTGTATGATAAAAATTTAATTATAAGTAAACTTGTTTAGAATATGTGAAAAATATTACGTAATAAAACTATAAGAGGTGCATGACACAAAAATAAATGTATCAATCTATATTATTGAAGATTTCTCTATAAATTACTTTTAATGTTTTGTTTGTTGTGCTACTATCATGATATAAACTCAAGATTTTCAATCATTTCTACTTCTTGCACGTGACATAATAACATATAGTTTATTTATACATGAAGATTGGCTTGAGAATGTATAAATCAACATTATACAAACTTTAACCTTAACTTCTATTTATAATCATAACAAAATGACAACATGGTTGGGAGCTTGGAGTTAGAGGGGCTAATAATAATTCGGATACATACATTCAACCCCTAAGTAGGATGAGACATCATTTTTACCTCTTGCACATGCTTACCGGTCTTGGTTATTGCAATGAATTGTGTATCATTAGTTCTTTTCAACTTGATTGGTGTGCCAACTTTAACCCCTAGTGAGTGATTTGGAAGATCAAATATAGATATGGAGTTAAGAAATTAAATAGAATGAACATCATCAATAGAATAAATATTCTCTTAACGATGGCATTTGTGCAATCATTCTGCATGTATGAAATCATTTTTAGTCAAGATCAAAGATTATTATAAAATAATATGGATTATAATAAAGTAGGAATTTAGTAGAAGCACATTGCAAACATTGCAATACCAATTCTGTAGAATGAATTTCATCAAGGAGATTAAAACTTAGTATCATCTATATCCTTACAAAATCTGACCATGATATTTCATTTATTATGGAGAGGATTAATATAGCATATTAAGTCAATGTGCTTTGACGTAGTAGGGTGTAAACCTATACCAATAAACAAATTAAACTCATTAAGTTGATAGTGTGAAATATGAAACTATATGGTAAAAAATAATTTTCAATTATAGAATAATAATATTTTTTGTACTTGCATTAAATAATCATCACTATTTAATCAACAAATCTTAATTAAATCAGTGATATGCATTTTTTTTTTGCCAATTGGATTTACGGTACTGGACAAAACTACCTAAGGTGGGTGGTAACAGTAATATATGTTTGAAACTTAATCTGCCATAAAAAAAATAGGGGGGGGGGTGGGAGATGATTTTCATATCCATAGTTTGACAATACTTTTTCAATAATTTCAAATGGGTGATAGCAAGAGTTTATATTACAATATATATATATATATATAGATATTATTTTCATATTTCGTCCGTAAGTTGAGAAAAAAAATCACATTATTCATGCTGCTGAATAATTGCTGGAAATCAATATAATAAAATTACATGGTCAAAAATAATTTTCAATTATAGAATAATAATATTTTTCATACTTGCATGTAATAATCATCAATATTTAATCAATAAATCTTAATTAAATCAGTAATATGCATTTTTTTGCCAATTGGAGACAAAACTACTTAACGCGCGGGTGATAACAATATGTGTTTGAAAGTTAATCTGCCATAAAAAATTAGGGGGGGGGGTGATTTTCATATCCGTAGTTTGACAATACTTTTTCAATAATTTCAAATGGGTGATAGCAAGAGTTTATATTAAAATATATATATAGATATGTTTTTCATAAATCGTGTGTAATTTGAGAAAAAAAAATCACATTATTCATGCTGTTGAATAGTTGCTGTAAACCAATATAATAAAATTTATAGGAAAATACACTATTTATAAGTAATAGTGCAATTCACCTAAAATATCATACAATAATTGGAGCCTTTATAGTTTTATTATATATAGACATATTTTATCATATATTATATAGATATGAGCAATGGCAGACATAGAATCCTATGTCAGTTGGGGCAACTTAGTTTGAAGAGGACTTAATTTGATAGTCTTTCAACTCTTTTCTTTACTAATTTAGGTTTTAGAAAAATAAAATAACACTTTTTTATAAAAATTGTTTTAGGCTTTGAATTATTGGGCTATCTTTTTGCATATATCACCTCAATTTTATATTTATTGGATTTAACAAAATCCTCACAGAAATTTTGAACTATGTACCCACAAAAAAATTTTAACCAAAATATATTTAAAACCTAAGTCTAGTATCAATAAAGTTCTGACACAGTTAATAGATAATTGGATTCCTAAAACATATTGTCCTAAGTTTGATCCTTGACCGTGTGTATAAAAAAAGTTTTGTTAGGCGAAACCAAATCTATTTCAGTCATTTCTACACCTCGAAAAGCTTAGTATTTAGCTATTGATTAGGGGATACTCTTAGTATTCACAAAAGAACTTGAGTTTAGTAAGGTCAAAATATTAGAGTTAATAGATCAAAATGCTAAAATTAAGAGGCATAACATGTAATTTCCCCAAATTGAGGGGTGGCAACAAAAAACTTAAGTCCAATAAGGTCAAAATATTAGAATCAATGGATTAAAATGCTAAAACTAAGAGATATAACATGTAATTTGCCCAAATTGAAGGCGGCAACTCACTGCCTAACAAACATGTAGGTCGCCTAAAGGGTGCCTTCATACACTTTGTTCGGTTCAAGCAAGTTGATTGGATGTTATTAAACGTTTGTTCTTATCTAAATTAAATTGGTACATAAAAGATATTGCCATTTACATAATAAAAGAAAGAATAATAAGAGCATGTTAGTGGATATAAATATTGTATCATTTTATGGATTAAGCTACTCTTCTAAATCACTTTTTTTTATAGATTGATAACCTAACATTCGATAGTTATATTGGACTCTAACTGATTCAAGTAGGACAATAAGAGCAGCAAAGCTCTTCCAATAAGTATTTAATGCAGGTGCGTATTCAAAGCTCTCGAGTCCAACTAGTACAATTCCCAGGTCTCAAATTCGAGCTCTGGAAATACAACCGTGTTAAATATTTAGTGGTAGAGTTCTACTGTCTTTTGTGATCCTACCTGACCTAATCTAAATTAGTTTGAATCCCAATAAATCCTCCAGTTAAAGTGGGATATGTCTAAGATACCAAATGCTCCAGGAAAAATAAAACTAGTACAATTTCCAACTATCCTAAAGCAAGATATTTTATGAAACTATTCTCCGTGCACAATATAACTATAAATACAAGCCATAACATGAATTCCAACCTAAAAATCAAACCACACAGGCAAACCCTCAAAGAACATGATCACCCTGACAATAATCTCCGGATTTTGTATTCATCTATTCAGCATGATCTTCAACTACCTCAAGCTAGTTTCCTCCCATTTCAAATGGGCATTAGAATTCCTTGTCTACCACCCATTCTACAGCCTCCGTGTTCGTGATCATCAACCTCAAGAGTTTCAGATACTTACAGAAGAAGAACAAGAAGTGGAGATATGGAATCCTCGTGTAGGAGAAGAAGGGGATTGTGCAGTGTGTCTGAGCAAGATTGGTGATGGAGAAGAGGTTAGAGTGTTGAGGTGTGAGCATGTTTTTCATAGGGATTGTTTGAATCGATGGGTAGGATTAAGGAACTATACTTGTCCTCTTTGTAGGGATTTTCTGGGTCCTGGGATGAGGGCATTTAATGGTGAGGTTGAAGGAGCACATGTGCTTTTCTTTAAGTTTTCTTCTTTCACTCGTAATTCTGAGTCTGAGAACTGGTGGCTACGGTGAGGAATGGGATGAAAAAAGAGCATGAACATGGATATCATCGTCAGTTTTAAATTAAAAATAGTAGATTATATCTCTAGATTAAACCATATTCGCGACTTTTCTTTCCCGGTATATCGTTAATTACTGACTAATACGAATTTGAGTTGCATGGCAATAATATTCTAAGTGGAGGGGAATTCTTTCTAGCATAATTTTTTCTATGTATATGGTTTTAATTTAACATCTTATGTAAAAAAAAAATCAAATTCTTTTATTGAACCGAATGACCACTAATATAATGACTTTTAAATATATTAGATACAAATCAAACTGAATTTTATCTAATATATTTAATGTCTATTTATAATGCATAGCATCTATTTTTTTCTTGATTGAATCTTTCATATAAATATATTAATAAAGTTGCATTAAGAGTGATATGGAGAACTTTTCTCTCTTCCCTCTATTAGAGGGGCGGAGCTAGATGTGGTCATCGGGACCGAGATTAAAAGGTCTATATGTTTGAATCTTTCATATAAATATATTAATAAAGATGTTAAGTATTTTAAATATTAAATTAATTAAATAATTAATATTTAAATTCCACCTATCCTTACTCTCAAAAACTATTTTAGTATGTTTTATCTTTTCTCTCTTATATACACTTAAAAAGTCTTGTTCTCATTCAACGTGGGATTTAAGTTTTTTAAACTATCTCCAATAATTTCCCACTTAGATTGAAAACTAAATATTCTTTCTAACCTGTAAGAATATGCATAATAGTATCTGTCTTTCAACTTGAACCTGTTAATAGTGTAAGTACTTCAAAATATTGATAAGTTGATAGTTGCTCAAATGCATTGAACCACAACTTTTAGTGTCGGTACTAGACTTACTACACACATATTCTTATACGAAATTCATTCTGCATGACTTTCCTGCACTTTTATGGCTATGTGGTCATCCTAAGCTTTTCATGAACATTTTAAGAATTAACTTGTGAATCCTTAAAAAAAGCGGCACCACTTCTTATTATCATATAGGTGGATTTCCATTAAGCCTTGATTACTTAAGCTTCCTTGAATTTATTAAGAATTTAACTCATCATGAACACTTAAGTTTTCATATATGCACTAGACCTAGAATGGTTAAATAATTACTCTAGTGCCTAGTCACTTGTGAGTAACTTGTTTTTACCCTTTGAACCTCTAAACTAGATTTAGTCTAGTTAAAGGTTGAGTTTTCATTATTGGTAACTGAAATCAAGGGGTTTCAATCCCATTTTTCTCGATATTTTGTTAACCAACTCTTTATTGAGTCTTTCTATAGAAGAATCGGCCAAGTATTTCACTTGTTTTCATATATGTAATCACTTTATAAAAAATTATTTGTCTCACATATTTATACCTTAAGCTTATATGTCTAGATTTACCATTGTAAATTTTATTAAATGCCCTAGACATAATAACCTCACTATCACAATGTAGTGATTACAATTGATTTCTTTCCAAACTATCTCCAACAATTTGTTCATAGAATAAAAGAATTAAATAGCTCAAAACATTCAATAATATAAGAACTGAATAAATAGTTTGAACTCTAGAAATCAAGTTATTTTTTGAGAAAAAACTACAGAAACGAAATTATTATTTTTTCCAACATTCAATAATAAAATATAACTAGGCCATTGTAAAAATTTAGATGCAAAGGATTTGAATATTTGTAAATTTAGATATACCTTTATCTTGCATGTGGAGATCTTATTAAAGTAATGTAGTTGATTTGTGTAATATTTTGTGTTCCACAATTATACTCCATCTTTGTTTAGGCATATTTAATTAATAATTAATATATTGATTCAAATAACTTTTTAATCTAATAGTACTATTTAATTAAACTAGTTTATATATTGTGCTGCTTTTTGCATGACACCTTAGTTCACCTACTTCTTTGTTTATTTAATAAAACTTGGTGCCCCCGTTGCATCTTGTAGTATCATGCAAGAAATTATGACATATAACTATTTGACTAGCATTATTACCACAAATAATGTTAAAAGTAAATAAATAGATATTTATTCTGAAAAGAAAGCCAGCTTGAAATTATGATAGTTTGGAAATAAAATGTTAAAAGTAAATAAATAAATGAAATCCTTTATTTCTATAGAACATAATAATGGGAACTAATGTTAGAAAAAAACATAAAAAAAATGAAAAAAAAACATTTTGTGGATTTGCTTCCCAAGCATAATAGAGTAAAACAAACAAGATAAAAACATATTTGAGGATAAAGCAAATGTGAAGATGAATAATGTCACCCTGCTATTTATACACTCACCAATTGGGGCCGATAGTATAAATCCCATTCTGCTTTCAATTGAGATTCAATCCCATTGTGGGAGTTTCACCAGTATAACCTAAAATTAATTCATACATAAAAATATCATTATCACTAATAGAATCAGATTTCTCTTCAGTTAATTAGAGACATCTTATAATGCCCATATCCTAATTCCTAATTTGACTCTATTATCACGCTAATGTTAAAGCTATATGTTTCAAACTAACTTCTTTAATAGAGTATAGGTATTATTTTATGGAGCAAAGTTTGAAGATCTACCTTAGAATAAAAATTCACAATTTCAAGATTCTCATATGCCAATCTTGGAGGAGAGAGAAGCTTTGTTTCAATAGGATAGAGAGTTATCAAGAATAAAAGAAAAAGAAAATATAGAAGTCACCGAATTTAAAATTATGCAGAAGGAAAGAAAAAGAGACAAAAGGAATAAGATTAATGTCATGACCAGAACGTACCCTTATATCTCTTATTCATATATTTTTAATGGATCTTATTGGTGGCTGTTGGTAGGAGAGATGCACTGCTACAATAAAAGAAGGTTGTAAGGAGAGTAGTTCAGACATATACTGTGGTTAGGCTAATTGGTACAACCATTAACCTTTTACGAGAGGAAGATTGCTTCATGGAAAAATAGATAAAAAAACAAAGATGGAAGACTACGAAGAGGATCAGGATCCTCTCTAGCCAATTTTCTCAATACCTCTTTACAGCCAAATCTGAATGGTTAATATAATCTAATGGTTACCAAAATAAATTGTAGAATTTATATCTTTAAATGCAATACTCCTCTGCGTCTCATATGATGTATTTGTTTTTTATTTTTCACTATTGAAAATATCATTGATTTTGTTTCTATCTCATCTACCAATGAATACTTGTAATAAAGAAGGGATCACAAAATAGGTAAATCTGAACCCTTAAATGTATTATTAAATGGCTTAGATTTGGCTGTAGAGAAGTATTGAGGAAATTGGCTGGAGAGGATCCTGATCCCTAGGAAGAATAGTCACGATGTTGCGTGATGGAGAGAAATTAGGCTTATGGGAAAAAGAGTTTCATAGTGATGGGGTTGTGGTGTCTTGCTGCAGGTGGAAAAAAGTATAAATAGATATTAGGTTTTTTTTCCCACTATTAGGTCCAATATACACAAACGAGTTTAGATAACCAAAGTTTTACAAAATTCATATTCAATTATCTTAAAGTTTTTTTTTTCCAGAAAACAATACTAGGAAATCCTATTTTTTTATAAGATAGATATCTAAATGACTTCAATAATATAATTCTTTTTTATTTTAAAATTGAAATAAAAAAATTGCTAGTAATTGTTTTCCTTTTAATTTAATTTATTTTTCAGTTTCTCTCTCACTTTATTATTATTTTTATTTTTGGGTTATTACATTATATATTATATTTATATATTATGTGCATTATAATTTATTCTTTATTTTTGTATTTCGAACTTTGTACAATGTATTGGTGTTTGCATATTTATTGCTATTTTCTATTTCTTTTATCTTAAATATATGGGATAAATATGAGTCTTTTTCTGATTTAAAATATAAAGGAAAATTTTTTTTCTGTATTTATTTATTTTTTTCAATCGTACCCCTTGTTAAATGTGAATTAACGATTTTCTATGATAGATAAATTTAGTGGTATATACATTAATTTAGGGCCATTATGTGAAAAATTTTTCAATTAACTGATCTTAATTACCATCTTTAGTTTGTATGAATTATTTATTTATCTCTTACATTTGAAACTGAAAAGAATATTGTTTAGTAATTTAAAGCACAGGACTATACAGTGTTTGTGGCGTCAAAATAGTAGAAATGGCTAGAAGGAAAACGGATTTGGGGTCTCTGTTGCTCTCAATTAAATATAGATAGTCCAGATTTTATCTTTTCTTTTATTTTTATTATTAAACATCATTTTTTTTAACTCTTACACTTAAGAGATTATTTTTATTTTGTATTTTACTTCTTTTAAAAAAATTATATAAAAATATGGACCATCCAGAATTTTTCTAGATGATCCAAATCATTTGTTGTGATAGCAGCATTAGCAGATGTGTTTCCGAGGAAAACAAATCGATATTAAATATCTGAAGGAGTAGGAATGGACTTGATAGGATGTCAATTGTTAATGTTATGGATGAATTTAATCAACAATTGAGCACACCAATTAATTATGATTGACTTTCATTTTGTGATAACTAAATGATTGTGTCACACCCGGAGATGCGATGCGGATGGCGCGGAGGTAAAGAAAAAGAGGGAAATTGGCCCACATGACGGGGACCGATTTCGGAGGAGTCGCCACTAAAATTTTGAGGGAAATTTTGAAAAACCGAAATAAAAACAAAAAAGGATAAGGATGGTATGCATATCAGAGTTGGGTTCGGGAGTACGATTGTGAGTGGGGAAGGTGTTAGGCACCCCCACAACACCCGTTCTTAAAAACGGTTACCTTAGGTTGATCATGCAATTTTTATGGCTTTTAAAAAGTTTATTTTGGCTTCACTTTAATCATTCACATGCTAAAATAAATATAAAAATAAAGAAATGTAAAAACGAAAATAAAGAATAAAATGAAAATATGAGAAGTTGGGAAAAATAGAATAAAAGGAAAATGTTATTTATTTACAAAAGTGGACTTGGGAAAATAAATTGGTAAATATTTATTAAATTAAGAGAAAAAAAACATTAAATAAATCAAAAAATATTTATTTATTTACAAAGGCGGACTTGATCCAGAATTAGAGTCTGGGGCCTACGTACCCTGCGGTAAGGATCAAAGTCGACGTAGTTCGGACTTGAAAAAGCGTGTCACTGGGTTGATATTTTTTTATTTTATATATTCTTTGAAAAGAGAAGTTTATAGAAAATAATTTGTCTTTCCACCACGAAAATAATTTTTGGAATTGGTGTGTTTTAATTTGTAAAAGACAAGTTAGTTCCCATTATTTGCTCTTTTCATTTATTTATACATTTTTTTGTTTAATCAATTTCTAAAAGAGAATATATGTTTTTTCCTCAATTTAGAAAATATAATTAAAATTATGTATGATTTGAACATTTTATTTTGATTTGAAAAAAAGAAATATTTGAAAACAATTTTACTTTCACAAAATAAAACCAATTGGCTCATGTGGTAACTTTATCACTCACATATACCCATTGATACCTGAATGTCCACGGTAGTGTTACTCGAGACAAAAAGGCACAAAAAGTTTGAAATGAAACAAATAATTTTGTTGTGCGAATAATTTTTGTTTTATTTATTTATTTATTTATTTATTTTTTTTAAAAAGAATTCTTTTAACACCTATTTATTTGTAAAAAAGGAGAAAAAGATGTGATCATTACATATGTTTTGAAAAAAGGATGATCAGCATATGTGGTGACTTTATCACTCACAAGTTACTGATTAATACTTAAATACCCACGATGTTACTACTCGGAGTAGATAAGCGAAACAGATAAGAACTTCGAAGGGAACGAATAACTTTGGTTTAAACCATTTTATTATTATCCTTTTATTATGAAAAGGTAGTAAAAATGGATAAATGAAACATGGAAGGAAAATAAATATTTTTGGCAAGAATTATCTTATAAAGAGGAAAATTGATAAAATTCTCTTACGACGAAAATAAAGAAAATAAAAAATGAAATAAAAATAAATAAATAAAAAATAAAAATAAAAACAAAACTTTAAGAAGAATTCAACGTATATTTTTTTAAGAAGAAATAATCAACATATGTGGTGATTTTATCACTCACAAATTGCTGATTAATATTTAAATATCCTGGTGTTACCACTCGGGACCAGTAAGTGAAAATGATACCAATTTGAATTTTTGTTTAGATTTATTTATTCTGAATTACAAAAAAAAAGGTAATTGGAAAATACCCTACTGTTTTTATTTTCTTGTTTCGATTTATAAAATGCGATCACAAAATTCCCCCTCTCTTCTTTTCCGTAAAAAAAATGATAATAAAATTGGAATAGCAAAATAACATTTTTCTTTTGTATAGTTTTTTTTTTTAAAAAAGTGATAAGGTTATTGGGATTTTAATCTTCACAAAAATGGCCCGACCCAGTCGCACGAATATTACATTCAGCAGGCAAGCATATGGGCCCCATTTCTAACACCCTAAAGTCCGAAAACAGCAAGGTTTAGACCCAAAATCAATATCATCACATCGAGTGCCTTTCCTGGATCAAGTGCCATTCAAACACATGCCACGGGCCCCAATCAAGATACCGTGTTAATGGAATCAGGATTCAAGAGCCTCATGAGATTAAGAAAGGGAAGAGGGGAGAATCAGAAATAAGTTCATACGAATCTTCTTGACACCATTTCCAGAAAGTTAAAACAAACGGAATAAGACTCATTGAATCTCGAAAAGAGGCACAAATTTATTCACAGCACTTCAGACATACAACCCATGGTCTAAAAAGAAATTTCGTCTCTCTGAGGCCAAGCAGTACGCACAATCATGTATATTTTGGACAGCCACCATTCATAGATTGAACCCAGGTCATAAGAAAAACTCAGAATTGAAACGGGTGTTACCAATTGACCGGTGATGATGGCCACGCTGCTCCTTCGGGTCTCCTCTCCTTTCTTCTTCTCCGGTGTGCTCCTCGGGTTTGCTCAGCACCCAAGATTCTTCCTCTATTTCTCTCGCGGGCTCCCCAGAGCCCTAGGTTAGGACTCCCTCCTTCTCTCGCTCTCACTCCCACGGCCCCTCTCCCGGTTCTCTCTCCCTCTGTTTTCCGGACTTTTCTTTGATTTCTTTCGGACTCCCGGAAAAAACTCCCCCCTCAATCCCTTTTCTTCTCGGCCTTTTATAGGCTTCCCGCGAGTGAAAAGAGACGGATCTTGAGCACGTGATTGCCCAATTCGGCTCTGTTTCCATGCGCCGGCGTCCTTCCTCTGGCTTTTTTCATCTTCATAAGTCAACTCCTTTGCTTCTTCGGGTCTCCTTTCCCTGGTTCCCGTTCCCTCTGCTCTACTTTTTCTCTGCGGCTGGCCCTCTTTTTCTCTGCTCTACCTTCCGCGGCCCTCCCTCGGTTTCTTACTCCCTCGGTTCCCTTCTTCCTAGCCTCCACAGCTCCCTCTGCGTCTAGTCCCCTCGGTCGCCTGCTCCCTCTGTCTGACTCCCTCAGTTCTCTTTTCTCCCCTCGTGTCTCTGCTCCGTTTCTTTTCTCTGCTTTCCTTCTTTCCTTGCGGCCAGCTCCCCCTCCCCTTAGCAACTTTCACCGAGCCCTAAGGGCTCCCCTCGGTAGACCAGTCCACGAGCCCTCAATTGAGCTCGTGACACATTGGACTGAAATGGTTTCAGCCCAATGTGGTCTTCCTTTTTTTTTTTTATATTGGATTTCGGGTCGAATTTTGGCCCAAAGTCCCCCTTTTGTTTTTTTTAGTTTTGGGCTTTATTTATTATTTATTATTTATTTATATTTTTTTTTCAGGCCGAATTTGGGCCCAAAACTTCCTTTTTTATTTTTTTTATTTTTATTTTTTTTTCATTTTTATTAATTTTCCTTTATTATTATTATTTTTTGTTATTTTTGTAAAATGCCCGGACAAAATTGGGTGTTCACAGATTGGTATTTTAATTGTAACTAACGTTTTTATTCTGTAAGTTTGTGTTTGAATTTCAATTGTGAAATATAAATAATTATATTTTTTGAACTTGCATTTAAATAATCATCAATATTTAATCAATAAATCTCAATTAAAGGAGTAATATGTGTTTGAAATTTAATTTGCTATAATTAAATATTCCCCCTTATAGTTTATCCAATTTCAACAAAGTATGTGTTGGGGAATTGATTTGTATATTCTTAAAAAAAGGTCATTTTCATATCCATCATTTGACAATATTTTTTCAATAATCTCAAATCCAATGTATTAAAAACTAGATTGGACCAGCTCTTTCAACTGGTTGAACTAGAAATCGATGCCAATTTGATTTGGAAGAAGAGTGAGATTGGAGGATTACAGAACCAGACAAAAACTAGTCGAATTAGATTTGAACTGGTGAAAACTAATTGTAAACTTGTCTACAACCGACTTGAATTGGTCATAATTTTTTTAATTTTTTTTAAAATTTTTTAGTTTTTAAGATAAAATAACATTATTTTTAGTATAATTTTTTTCTATATTATAATATTATATAAGCATTATAATGATACATAATTATTAATAATGATAAATTTACTTAACAAATATTATGAAAATAGAATATTAGTTGACTATTTTGAATTCAAAATATGATTATGAATAAATATTAACTTATTTAGATTTTAATATTATATTATGAAACTTATTAATAATATATAACATATAAAATTAAAAAATTATTAATTTTATTACTTTCAATTTAATTACAGTTCAACTATGATTGAATAATTAAACATTAAACCAGTACCTTGACCGGTTCAATAATCGGTTCGGTTTTTAATATCTTGTTCAAATCTAACAATGGATAGATAGCAAGACTTTATATAAAAAATAGATACATTTTTTCTTGTATTTTACATAATTTGAGAAAGAAAACGCATAGTTGATACTCATGAATAATTGTTGTGAATCAATATAACAAGCATTATTTATTACTCATCTATTAGATATATAAGAGTAAATAACTTGTATGAATATTTTTGAAATAATTCTGGTGCTTTGAATGAAATTTGTTGTGATTTTGTGCTTTAGAAACTCTACTTTAGAGTTAGGTTCAGAATTGATACTATTATTTATTATTTTTTTAAATTAAAAATACCAAATCTAATGAGATTCTTTTAATCATAACCAATTATATCTATTTTTTCCATAACTAATTATATTTTTTTTGTTTAAATTATATGCACTTTTTTATATAATTTATTTATGCATTTTAATATTTTACAAAAAAATCTCAATAAAAATCTTCTAAATTCAAATGCCCTTTAACCTTTTATTGGGGTTTTTAGTTTAGAATTATATTTTTTAGGTCTATTTCAATCAATTATAATATTTGTTTATATGCTTTAATTTTTTCCATAACTAATTATGTATGTTTTGCTTAATTTATATATATAATTTTTTATATAATTTATTTGTGAGTTTTATTTTTTTAGAAAAATTTATGTAAAAATCTTTTGAATTCAAATAGTTTAAGACCTATTACTATATTTTATAATTTAATATTATAATTTTTAGATTTATTTCGATCAATTTTAATATTTATTTGTGTGATTTTTTATCATCATTTATTTATGTGTTTTAATTTTTTCCTAGCCAATTATATATATTTTATTTGAATTATATGTAATTTTTATATAATTTATTTTTGTGTTTTAATATTTTCTAGAAAAATCCCCTTAAAAGCACTAAAATATATTTATTTCATTTAAATTGAGAAAAATTGTTTAGATTTTTGTGATAGCTAACAATTTTTTTTATATATGATTTTTACTCTCTATTTAAAATTATTGTTTCTGGATTTTTCTTTCTTGCTTTATATTTCAAACTAAAGTCACCTTCTCTTTTATATTTTTAATTTTTCAAAACTTCATATTTATTTAATTTTCTTCATCTCTCCTTATTATTCATTCTTTTCTTACAAAAATCAATTCCAAGGAAGTTTTTATTCTGACAGACAAATACATATAATTATCTAATTTGATTTCAATTTAACTCTTTCATTTCGATTTTTTCTATATATTTCTTTCATATTTATGATTTTAAGTATATTTACCTTCTCTTAAGTTTTAAAATTTAAATTTCTATTTACTTTTAGGTCCTGTCTGGTATACAGGAATCAAGAGGTTGGAAATAAAATTGGGAAGGGATTCTTAAGTTTAGCATGTTTGTTGTGACAGATTTTGGATTTTCAATGAATCCAATTGTGTCAAATTTGCCATAATCTAATTCTATTAAGAGCTCGATATAATTAGTCCAATTCCATGGAATTGCTACCTATATACATTTCTCCCCCCACCCACCATCATCATCAGCCGTACCTAAGAATATCAACGAGAGTAATAAATACCATAAAAGACCTTTTGTGATGGCTAACTGGTGGGAGGTTTTCTGGACGAGGATGAGGACGAGGACGGCATGAATGATGATAAGTGACACAACATGTCACCACAAATTTTTTTTATAACCAATTATATTAATTTTTTTCCATATCTAATTATATCTATTTTACTTAAATTATATATAAACTTTTATATCATTTATTTATATGTTTTAGTATTTTCTATAAAAAATCTTCGTAAAAAATATTTTAAATTCAACTATCCTAAAGCCTATATTAGATTTTTTTTTCAATTTAGAATTATTTTTTGATCTATTTTAATTAATTATAATACTTATTTATGTGATTTAATTTTTTCCATAACTAATTATATATATTTTGTTTAACTTATATCTAATTTTTTATATAATTTATTTTTGTATTTTAATTTTTTTTCCTGACCAATTTTATCTATTTCATTTGAATTAAATGTAGTTTTTTATATAACTTATTTGGTGTTTTAATATTTTTCATAAAAAATTTCTTAAAAGTGCTAAAACATAACTAATTATCTTTATTTCGTTTAAGTTGAGAAAAATTATATAAATTTTTGTGACCTCTGACAATTTTTTCTATACATAATTCTTTACTCTCAATTAAAAAATTATTACTTCTAGATTTTTTTCTCCCTCCTCATTTCAAACTAAAAGCACATTTTTTTTTGTATTTCTGATTTCATGTAGGTTTGTTTTTGTATCTCATTGATCACAAAAAAAAATTTTCTTTACTTTTTTGAAAACCTAGACATGGTAATTTCATATTTCAAAATCTCTATATAGAGTTGAGACTTATTATTTTATTTTACTTTTTGAAATTAAAAACACCAAATCTAATAGAATTCTTTTAATCATAATGAATATTTTTTTTAAATCGTATGTGTTTTAATTCTTGACTAAAAAACCTTTTTAAACTATATTTTTTAGTAAGATATTATTTTGATTTTATAATTATTAAAATACTAAATCTTATAAAATTCTTTTGCTCATATCTTGAGTGTATAGAAAGAGACAATCCTTATAACTTTGTTTTTAAAAATTAGTAAATTCCAAGTCTTTTGAACATTTATTATAACTTAAATTCATTTAAAGTTATTTTTTAATTTTAGTTTTCTAATACTTAATTTTATTATTTGTTATATATATATTCTTATATTTAAATATTTTTAAATATTTATTTTTTGAATATATGATCAAATGAAACTGTACATCACACGAGTGCACGTCTAGTTGTATTTCAAAATAATTGTTATTTTAGAGTTGTATATATAAATTAAGGAAACTAGTAAAGAACCCAGTAATTAGTAAAATATGAATATATTTTACTATAATACTCTTATTTATAAATACCTAAACCACTTACTTATAGTATTATTATTACTTGTGAAAAATACAAGTAATGTCATCTTAAAAATTATAAGTTCGCAATTGTTTTGAGACAATGAAAGTAACTAAAAAATGTTAATTGGTTTTGAAACTAAGGTAGTAATCATGAATAGTGCAATTTGCCTAAGATTTTGTATGATAATCGGAGCCCACTTAAAAATACACTTTTGATCCCTTATCTTTATAGTAGATTTCATTTTGATTCTTTAACTATATTTTGTTTTTTTTTTAATTTTTAAATTTTTAAAATATAATGAAATGTTTTCCTATTATTGGCACCGTTATCTATATTAACAGAAAATGCTAATAAAATATTATTTAACATTGACATGTCAATTTTTACTCTCAAGTCATTAATATTTCTCATTAAAATTAGGTCTAAAATATTTTTTAATTAAATTGAAAGATTAAAAATAAATAATTACAAATAATATACTTTTAAATAAAACCTTAATATTAGACTTTTTTTTTCATAAAAAATGAGTTAGATAAATATGTAATTATTAAAAAAATGCTTTGTAAGTATTTAGGAATGATTTGTCAATATTTTCTGCTAATATAGTTAATTGTGTTAGAAATAGAGAAAATTTTAATTGTATTTTAAAAGTTAAAGAATTAAAAAGAAACAAAATTAAATTAAATGACCAAAATAAAACTTGAAATAAAATTAAAGGATCAAAAATACATTTTTGTCCTTCTAGTTTTATTATACATAAACACATTTTACCATATGTTACCTAGAGAATGAGGTAGTCATAGAGTTGATAAATAATACAACTTGCTATTAATCAATATCTATATATCAATATATAGTATAACATCTATAGAAAGTTACCATATTCATAGGTTATGAGGCTCCTTTCAAATTCTATATGAAGTATAAGCCCTACAATCTAATTGTAATAATTTATATTGAACTAATGGGAATAGATATGCATATTAATGTGATATATGGCTATATTTAAAACCAGATTCTAAAAGCTATATTTAAAATTAAAAAAGCTCCTAATTTTCTCTGCCTATTTCAAATATTCCATCATTTTCATTAATATTGATTAACAGCAAGCTGTGATATGTGTACATTATAAATTATTCTTTAAATTCCTTATAATGCATTGGGCCCACCTTAAAATATAAAATCTATAGTAAATTGTAATCAGTACACTTCATTCTTCAGGTTATGCCTAATATACAAAAACATGTGTCTAGTTGATGTTAAATAAATATCAATCATAATATCCAATTTATAACAAATCATGGTTCACAAACTATGAATAATTTGAGTCATTACTTTTTCATACTTTATGAGTTCATTAAAGGCTTACTTTGTTTGTACACATAGTTTCTTGCTTTTAGTTAGTCTTGTATTTTAGTAGCCACAAGATATTTCATATTGACAACAAACTCGTATAAATTTTTAATGTATATAATATCTTTAAACTTTTGATTACATATTAGTTAACACATTGACATATTACATTCTATTAATATAATAATAAATTAACTATGAATGAAAAAAATATCTATACAATTTTAAAATTTAAGAATGTTTTCTCATAAAACAAATTAAGAATGTTTATTTTCAAAATTTAAAAAACAATAAAATTATATATCCACAATTTAAAGTTTAGATTGTTATATATAATTTAATTTGAATAATTCTAATTTTTTTTACCAACATTTGAATGATTCTATTTTAAAATTAATGTTGTATTTGGTATACAAAATATGAATTTGGAGAAAATGAAAATATGAGATTATAAAATTACTAGTAGAAGAATCAGAATTAGTAATGGAATTTTCGTAATAGATAGAATTTTATTATTAAATTTATATATTAGTGATAAATTAGTAACTGATAGTGAAAATTATCATTTTCGACTCAAAATTTACATATTTTGTGACGGAAAGTTTCTTGTCACTTATTGGCATCACTAAAACTAATAATTAGATATGGATTAGTGACAAACATTAAACTTTCTTTGTTTTTTTTCAATTTAACATAGTTATCGTTACTACGTAGTCACTAAGTTTTGAATTTAGTGACATATTTTTCAGTTATCAAAATTAATAGAAATAAAAATAAATAATTCAATATAAATTTAATATATTGGTGTATCAAACTTATAATAAAAAATGAAAATTTGTGCTAAGTTTGCATTTTCAAATTAAATAATGTATATATTAATAACATTTGAGTATAAAGAGTAAATAATTCTTGTAGATTAACTGACGATATAAAGATATTTAAGGCTTTAAACAATAGAGGTCTTAGGTTCGAGACTTAAAATTCATTAAAACTAGGAGAAGATAGGTGATAAGTCTTAGGTCTTGGACTTTGACTAATAAGAGAAGGACCTCAAGGGTGAATATGAAAAAATTTCATATTCTATTTTTTCAATTTTCATTTTATATCAAATGTGTCATCAAATTTTTTAGTTTGCTTTTAAGGCCGTCCCTTTAGATACGTTGGTTCATGAATCTGAATTGGTTCTAAATTTCAGATGCACGTCCTATCATATATGTTGCTGAATTAATTAGTGGAGGTGCAGTGCAACTCCACCCCTGTCATGGGCTTATGGCCTTTACGCGCGACATACTTTGGATTGGATTAAAGTCACGTGTCTGAATTCTTAAAGTGATGGACTGTAATAATAAAATTAATTAAAATTTTATAATATTTTTGTATCTTTTAAAATATTTTGTTTTTATAGAAAATGGGGCTTAAGGTCTTGACCAGAAAAATAAAATCTTACAAAACAGAAATAACAAACTCACCTGATCCCATGGGATTCCTCTACATTCCTCTAGCCTTAGGAAAGACATCATGCCAAACATGTTGTCCTGAAGGGTGTCTTATTGTTCGGTTCAAGCAATTTCATAGGATGCTCAATATAAATATAAATACAAGCCCTAACATGAATTCCAACCTAAAAATCAAACCACACAGGCAATCCCCAAAAGAACATGACCACTCTGACAATAATCAGCGGATTTTGTATTCGTCTATTCAGCATGATCTTCAACTACCTCAAGCTAGTTTCCTCCCATTTCAAATGGGCATTAGAATTCCTTGTCTACCACCCATTCTACAGCCTCCGTGTTCGTGATCATCAACCTCAAGAGTTTCAGATACTTACAGAAGAAGAACAAGAAGTGGAGATATGGAATCCTCGTGTAGGAGAAGAAGGGGATTGTACAGTGTGTCTGAGCAAGATTGGTGATGGAGAAGAGGTTAGAGTATTGAGGTGTGAGCATGTTTTTCATAGGGATTGTTTGAATCGATGGGTAGGATTAAGGAACTATACTTGTCCTCTTTGTTGGGACTTTCTGGATCCTGGGATGAGGGCATTTAATGGTGAGGTTGGAGGAGCACATGTGCTTTTCTTTAAGTTTTCTTCTTTCCCTCGTAATTCTGAGTCTGAGAACTGGTGGCTAAGGTGAGTGAGTCATGGGATGAACAAGGAGCATGAACATGAATATCATCTTCAGTTTTAAATTAAAAATAGTAGATTATATCACTAGATTAAACTATATTCGTGACTTTTCTTTCCAGATATATCGTTTATTACTGATTAATATGAATTTGAGTCGAATGGCATTAATATTCTAAGTGGGGGGGGGGGAGAAGAGAATTCTTTCTAGTATATTTTTTTGCTATTTATATGGTTTTAATTTAACATCTTATGTTAAAAAAATCGAATTTCTTTTATTTAACCCATTTACCACTAATATATTGACTTTTAAATATATTAGATACAAATCAAACTGAATTATATCTAATATATTTAATGTCTACTTATAATTTGCAGCATCCATTTTTTTCTTGATTGAATCTTTCATATAAATTTATTAATTAAGGTGCATTAACAGTAGTGATACGGAGGACTACTCTCTCTTCCCTCTATTATAGGGGCGGAGCTAAATTTGGTTACTAGGGGATCGGGGTTAAAAAGTATATATATATATATATATATATATGTTAATGGAAGAAAAATTTAATACCTAAAACATGAAATAAATTATGATATATAATTGAAAGTAAATAAACAACTAGGATTTAGGAAAAATTAAAAAAGAAGAAAAAAATAAGTGAGAGTAAAATTGATATTTAGTAGGTAAAAGAGAATATAAATTCTATAGTGGAGGTCTAACATACTAGATTCTTTAGTCTACGTTTGAGAATTTTTTTTTTTAATGGAACGGAGTGGAATGACTTCATAAATTAAGTCATTGTCCAGAAGATTTTTTCATGAGAAAGGGAAATGGCAAGGGATAGTTTTCTAAGCCATTTTTAGTTATTTTAAATCCAATTTTTCTTGTTCTCCCAAATTGGTGGGTCAATAATGGAATGATCAAGAATAAATATCTCAATTACAAAATTACCCTTAATCATATCGCAAAGCACACGTTCTAGCCATTTCCCAGTTTTCTTATAATCCGTGAAATGACAGGTGAGGCACCTTTTATAATAATTTTTGAACAAACGGTTTAATAATAATTTTTATAATAATTTTTGAACAAACGGTTTAATAATACTGTTTCTTTTCCTCATAAAACTATAAAACAATAAAATATTTTATTCCATTCCACTTTATTTCTTTTCATCCCATTATATTTTATTAATAACCATTCTATTCCATACCGTTATAAACTCCTAAACATAAAAAAAAAAAGAAGTATTAACTTTTTAAATTATTTACATGTTTTCATAATAAAGCATGGACTTGTTTGATTTTTGAAATGAGTGGGAATGAAATGGAATAAAAAATACATCATATTAAGTAAAAATTGAGAAATTGGGGAGGGACCACCATCGCTCCCCCATGTCCCCCCTTCACTCAGGCCTAACCTCTGTATGCTTCAATAATGTTTTCGTGTTATATAATTAGTAAATGCATTTGTACAATGGATACGTTGTTCCAAAAACTAGCCTTTAAATATATACCTATTAATTACAAAATATTATTTTATATATATATGGAATAAGTACACGTGTGATTTGATAAATGCATTAATGTAATTATGAAAAAAGACATAATTATTCTATTATTTATACTCTTCATTATCTTTAATTATTACTGTTAATATAAACCTATGATTTTTAAAATATTTTAACCAAAATTTTTTACTATCATTGATATAATTACTAGGCTAGTAGGTTGAGTGAGCTTCAGAAACAAACTACATGTTTATCGTCTGTTTACAATAAATTATCAGTATAATGTATAAAAAGTATAGGGATTTTTTTGGAACAACATATATCAGTAATTAGGCGTCTCTAATAAAAAAAAAGAAAATGACACAAAAAGTGATCGAATACATATTAGATCTTTTTATATTTTTATTTTTCACGGATTCTATATATTTTTTTAATTTTTATATTAAAATTACTTTATAAACTTCATACTTCAAGTAATCGATATATGTAAAGAGACAATTTCCTACCTACACCACTATATTAATTAATTATCAATATAACAAAAGTTATAACCAATATTAAAAAAATCAGATCGGTCACATAACTGGTTGAAATATAAATTTAAGTTTCAATTATTTGACTAGACTCAGACAATTCATAATTAAATTAATATATTTTAAATAATATAAATTTAAAAAAAAAAGGTATAATACTTGGTTATCATGCATTTTTAAGAGTCACATTCAAACTAAATTAAAAAGATTAAATTTAAAATTAAAATATAATTAAATAACAGGTATTACAAAAATTGAAATGGCATTATCATATAAAAAATGATTCAAGAAATAAAAAAAAAGAAAAGATTGATGAAAAAAGAGAAAAGTTAAAAAAGGGGAAAAACATGAACTTTCGTTATTAAGCGCTTTTAAAATTCATATTAAAGTTAAATTAAAATAATTAAATTTAAAATTAAAACATAAAAAATTAAGAATCATTCCTCACATAAAGAAAAAAATTTAAGGAATAAACAAAAATAATGAGCAAAGATTGAAGAAAATGAAAAAAAAAAAAAAGCTAGAAAGACAAGTTTTATATTGACTGCTATTTACATTAGAGGGGAAACTTTTAGTATATAAAGGGGAGGGGTTGCTAGTATATGTATGTTGATGGGCTAAACATTTAATAAAGTTGCTGTGGGTCTTAGTGAAACGATCTCAGTTGTAACATGACATGGGCCAAGTTTGCTTTAATGTAAATTTTTCTCTTTCAAATTTTTTTTAGCTTAAGTTCTCTCTAGACCGATTCAGACCAATTCTTATTGGTTCTCTACACTTATTTGCTGGTTTAGGCCGGTTATATTTATTTTAAGCCGGTTTAGCTGCTGGCCAATTTTGTATGAGTGATAAGGGACCGGATCCCTATTCCACCAGTTTGCTAGATAATTGAAATCCTTTTGTGTATAGCTAGGTGTTCCAATATACGTACAAAACAAGTAAAATATCAATTGCATTACTAAAATTGTCAAATGTTGCTTCAAGCTTAGTTCTTTGTGGCCTTCATTCATCTGAAATTGTAATTCTTTCCATGCATGTATGCAATAGAATATCAACAAGAGCAAATATATACTATAAAGGGGAAATGGGAGTGCATTACATCAAATGATTTCAATGGGATTTTCAAGCATGCACTAAAGTTGAAAGGTTTTATTTTATCTTTCTCACTTTAAACCTTAGCCATCAGTTCTATTCATTATAATTTATTTTATTACTTATTGGCTCATGAGATATAAGAAATACCAGATTTAACGATCACAAATGCCTTCTAAAGCTATAAAAAATTAAAAGTGAAAAAAATTGATCTCATTCAACACCGCGCGCAAACAAAACACATAAAAATGTTTCTTAATTATTTAAAAGATAAAAACATGCTCATATAAGTTTCTCTTGTTAATTGACATATATTTACCATTTTAATTTTGGAAAAACTGTGGACATCATCCTATTACTTTTATTTTCTTCATTTGTTGTATATTTCTTCTTTTTTCTTAAAAAAAAAAAGAACAAAGAAATATAGCTTATAATTGAAAGAAGCATCATGTGGCCATATTCATATAATGAAGATGGCTGATTAGGTGAAATATAGGGTTAATATTGTTTTCAAAAGTAATCCTATGAAATAATTTACCAAATATCATAACCATGACTAGTAATAAATAAATTAAATTAGAGCTAGCTCTAGTAAATATTCAAGCTCATAGGGCGGACCCACGTGCACACACTTATGCAGAAATATTGGAATTAGATTAATATAATCCTTGTTATGCCATGAGTAATGATGTTTGTTTCTCATGGGTGAAGTTCAAAAGTGTGTGATATCCCATCATGATCTTTTGGTAATATAAACTTAAGAAGCTTCATTAATTAAAGAAAACCAGAAACGAAGGAATAAATAACGAAGACACAATAAATTAGCAGCCTAAAAGTAGATTAAAGTCATATAGGTTTATGAAGCCATATCCTAATGGCACTCTTTCACCTTTCAAGTTGCTTCCAAGACTTTAAATTTTCAGTTTAAAGTCATTAAATATAATGCAAGTTATAATACTAATAATGTAATAAATAAGGGATAAAAATAATAAATTACTATATATTATCTTATATTATGGGATAGAGAGAATATATTCACAATTTGTAAATACTGTAACTTCCTCTAAATTAACCACCTAGTATCTTATAATCACATTAAATTTTAACTAATTTAGGTTGAGTCTAGAAGACCATGAAGACGGTGTAACTTTTTCAATGAGTATTTTTCATACAGCTGCAATTTTTAATGCATCATCATCATCAATATTATAATTAATATAAAATATAAAATCTATAGTGTTGCATTAATTACAATTCATGAATAATTAGATTCATTCCTTATATATATTGTTCAATTCTTCGAAACACTGAATCATCAGGTACATTGGCTGGAGGAAAGTAAATAAAAATTGTTGATCTAGACATATAATTAATGATAAGAATTTAAAATGTTTACGTTTTCGTCAGGTAAAAAAAAATGTTTATGTTTTCCATTGATTTTGATAGTCCAATTGAGCAAATTAATGAGTCTTTTCAATTATTCTTGCCTTCTGTTTATATTTCTTTTAAGATATTATATATTGGATATTTTGTAACACATTTTAAAGTTCAAAATCAAAATAATTTATTTATGCCTTTCCTTCATCTATCTGGCTAGTTGTTCTAGACCTAATACAAAATCAAAGATTTCAAGGTCATTTTTTTTTTCAATTTCAACATTTAGTGATACAATCAACTCCCAAAATTACTGATAATATTTTAAAATAGGCACGAATCATGTATAGCACATTAAAGTGAAAATTAATTGTTTAGTATTTATATTTTATTTCTATTTTATTTTTCTCCCTAATAAAATAATTTTTTATGTCAATCCTTATACTTTTAAGATGTTTTATGTCATCCATATTTTACTTACGTGGCTAATGGGTTGCCGTCTTCCGCGGCATTGTCATGTGGAAATGAATGAATTAGATGTTTCACACAAAGTAGAAATTTGTTCATAGAATAAAAGAATTAAATAGCTCAAAACATCCAATAATATAAGAACTGAATAAATAGTTTAAACTCTAGAAATCAAATTATTTTTAAGAAAAAACTACAGCAACTAAATTGTTATTTTTTCCAACATTCAATAATAAAATATAACTAGGCCTTTGTAAAAATTTAGATGCAATGAATTCGAATATTTGTAAATTTAGATATAACTATATCTTGCATGTGGAGATCTTATTAAAGTAATGTAGTTAATTTGTGTAATATTTTGTGTTCCACAATTATACTCCATCTTTGTTTAAGCATATTTAATTAATAATTAATTTATTGATTCAAATAACTTTTTAATCTAATAATACTACTATTTAATTAAACTAGTTTATATATTGATCTACTTTTTACATGACATCTTAGTGGCTATTTAAATTATCTTTTTTGTGAAAGATCTATTAAAATAATTATAATTTATAAAAATGAAGTTTTGATGAAAATAAAAAAATTTACTACAAATTTATTTAAATAAAAAATAAATAATAAAAATTATTATTTAGTTTACAAAAAAATGTAAAGGATCCCCTTGGTTCACCGATCTATTCTTTTTTTTTTTGTTTATTCACTAAAACTTGGTGCCCCCGTCGCATCTCGTAGCATCATGCAGGAAATTATCAAACAAGGTGGGACCTCCTCATTGTGTGTCCCCTTGTCTCCGAGACGACAAGCGACATGACTTGATTGGATTTTTATGTTGATTTGTAGTCATAATATAATATTAATATTCATATAAAATATAAAATCTATAATAAATCACCCTATTTATATATTATATCTGTAATAATATATATGTTATGGGAATTATAAATTTAGAAAAAATTACTAAAAAAATTTTAAAATATAAAAATATTTATTTAAAAATTCTAATATTAAAAAATATTATATTTAAGTCTCATATCCTAAAAAATAAATATAAAATATTTCATTATTGAAAATAAAACCATAAAATTATAAAATATTATAATATAATTTTATATTCAATACTAAAATTTTTTATACTTATTTTTCATAATTTTACATTAATTTTAACTATGGAAATTTGATGTAATATTTTATAACATTAAAATTTTTTAATAAATATTTTCATATTTTAAGATTCAATAGTGATTTTCTCTATAATTTATTCTTTATGTTTTAATATTTCAAACTTTGTACAATATGTTGGCGTTTGCTTACGTATTTATTGTAATGTTCTATTTTCTTTGGCTTTAAAATGTATGAGACAAATATAAGTCTTTTTCTAATTTAAAATGTAAAGGATAAATATAATTTATTTTCTATATTTATTTATTTTTTTCAATCATACCTCTTATTAAATATGAGTTAACAATTTTCTATGATAGATAAATTTAGTGGTGTATACATTAATTTAGGGCTATTATGAGAAAAATTTTCAATTTCAGATATATTTAAGAGAATTAACTGTTTTTAATTACCCTATTTAATTTGCGTGAATTAATTATTAATTTTTTTCTTTTGAGACTAAAATGAGTACTGTTTAGTAATTTAAAGCACAGGACTATATAAGCTGGTTGTGGCGTCAAAATAGTTGGAATGGCCAGGAGGAAAATGAATTCGGGGTCTCTGCTGCTCTTTGCTATTTTGAGACCAGATCTATGTGGATTGTCCATGTTAAATATGGATGGTCTAGATTTTATCTTATTTTTTTTTATTTTTATTATAAAATATTATTTTTTTTATTTTTACATTTAAGTGATTATTTTTATTTTATGTTTTGCTTCTTTTAAAAATAAAAAAAAAGTTTAAAAAATATATAAAAATTTGGACTGTCCAAAATTTTTTTAGACAGTCCAAATCCTTTGTTGTTGTTGCAGCAATAGTAGCAGATCTGTTTCCGAGGAGAACAAATCGATAGTATTAAATATCTGAAAGAGCCGGAATGGACTTGATAGGATGTCAATTGTTAATGTTATGGATGAATTTAATCAACAATTGAGCACACCAATTAATTATGATTGACTATCAATTTGTGATAACTAAATGATTGGTATTTTAATTGTAACTAACGTTTTAATTCCGTAAGTTTGTGTTTGAATTTTAATTGTGAAATATAAATAATTATATTTTTCGAACTTGCATTTAAATAATCATCAATATTTTATCAATAAATCTCAATTAAAAGAGTAATGTGTTTGAAACTTAATCTGCCATAATTAAATATTCCCCCTTATAGTTTATCCGAATTCAATAAAGTATGTTTTGGGGAATTGATTCGTACATTCTAAAAAAAAAAGGCCATTTTCATATCCATCATTTGACAATATTTTTTCAATAATATCAAATTCAATATATTAAAGACGGGATCGAACCAACCGTTTTAGTTTGTTGGACTGGAACCGATGTCAATTCAATTTGGAAGAAGAGCGAGACTGAAGGATCACAAAACCGGTAAAAAAACTAGTTGAATTGGGCTTGAACGGGTTAAAACTGATTGTAAACCGGTCTATAACCAACTTGAATTGGTCATAATTTTTAAAAAAATTTTTTTTTAAAATTTTTTAATTTTTAAGATAAAATAACATTATTTTTAGTATAAATTTTTTCTTTCTACAATATAATATTATCTAAACATTATAATAATACATAATTATTAATGATAAATTTACTTAACAAATAATATGAAAATAGAATATTAGCTTACTATTTTAAATTTAAAATATGACTATAAATAAATATCAACTTATTTAGATTTTAATATTAGATTATGAAACTTATTAATAATATTTTTTTAATAATATATAACATATAAAATTAAAAAAATTATTAATTTTATTATTTTCAGTTTAATTATGGTTTAACTATGGTTGAAGCATTAAACTTTAAACTAGTGCCTTGACCGGTTCATTGACCAATTCAGTTTTTTATTTCTTGCTCAAATCTAACAATGAATAGATAGCAAGACTTTATATAAAAAAGTAGATATATTTTTTCTTGTATTTTACATAATCTAAGAAAGATAACACATAGTTGATGTTCATGAATAATTGCTATGAATCAATATAATAAGCATTACTTTTTACTTATTCTATTTTAAAATAATTGTCATTTTAGAGTTATATATATAGAATAAGAAAACTAGTAAAGAACTTATTGATTAGCAAAATATGATTGCATTTTACTATAATACTCTTATTTATAAATACCTAAATGTTATGCTAATTTTAAGATTTATTCGCGCTCAATGGTTGGCATTTTTTTTTTAAAACACCAACTAACATGGGATGTGAAACATTTTAGTTGACATTTATTCTGAAAACACCAACTAAAATTGGTCATCTTAGTTGGTGTTTACAAGTAAACACCAACTAAGATGATTTAAAAATAAAAAAAAATTAGTTATCATCTCTAAAAAAAAAGGTCAATTAAAGTTATTTAATAATTAAAAAATTAAAAATATTAATTAGCATTTTATAATAAAATACTATCTAAAATGCTACCTTTAGATAGCATTTCCTAAGGAAATGCCAAGTAATGGTGTTTAATAATTCAAAAATAAATTAAAAAATATAAGGGTTTACTCTATCAAGCCAAACACGAGCCCTATACTCTCCTCTGTGGCCTCACTTCATTCTCATCCCATCATCAAAGCTCATCGCTGGTTTCTCGTCTCTCTGTCAAAGATTGGTTCTCCCTGTCAAAGCTTCATCCTTTTCGTTGAAGCCTCTAGTCCCCACGTGAACTTGTCCTTCTCTCAAGCCTTCTTTACGAAACTTACATGCCCACATCGCCTTCTCCTCCACATCTGACCTCAGTGTGGCTTTTTGCTGCGAGAACCTCTGATCCTCGGCTTTATTGGATTACCCTCTCATAAATCGTGCATCTGCTAGGGCACCATCGATAATTTCTTGGTGTTCGGGTTCATATCTTAGATCTATACCCTTTCTTTTCTTCATTCTCGGTGTTTAGGTTTAGCTCACACCTTTTGCTACTCTCATTTCCCACTTAATATTGGAATATGATGGACCTAATTTTTTCTTGTTTTTGATTGATCAGAATAAGAGGGGAAGCTAGGGCAGTGGTTCATCTCCCTTGACTCATCACTTGAGTTTGCCAAAAACTACTATGGAGATAGTATCATACTACTTATTTCAAAATCAGGGGTATACAAAATCTTGATGGTGGGCCGAATTTTGGAAAGCATTGCCACATCACTTTTGTTTTCAGCATTTGATCCTGGCTTGTCACCAAGCATAACAAGGTGAGTTTTAAAGATTTAACTGTTTGTTTATTAAGAAATTATTTCTAGATGTGTTATTGTTAGACAGAAAAAGTATTCTAATATTGATATCATGTAAATATAGTAATATAAGTATCTCCTTGTATTTCAAGGCTGTTGTTGGGAATCAGTTTTTGTTCTCATAAGGATTTGTTAACACGATGGCTTGGGACTGGAATTTTGAATTGTGATTGCTTTGTATATTTTACTAACTACATTAAATGAACTTCTGCAGATGTTATTGTAAAGTATAAGAAAACTAATTCGATTTCTAGAAATTACAACTTCTAGACCAAAGCTCCATTTTTTTTTTATTTCCATTAAGTGCCAAATAGATTGAATTCATGCATTTGAGTTTGCTTACAAAACAATGTTAAACTAAGAAATAGGACTTGTTAAGTCTTGATGCCATTTTTGAAACTTTGATACCTCTTCTGTGTATAAATTGGTTTTTCACTCAGAAACACATAATTAGGGAACATATTAATTGCAAATGATGATGACTTACCCACTTCATGAAATAAATTTTGGTCTTTCTTAACAATGGAAAGTGCTTTGTAGAAGATCTACCAGATTCCTATTAGCACTAGTATGATTTTCGATTACAAAAATATGTTTGACCCTCAATCTGTGACAAATGGTTTTTATGATGGCTTTCAATTGTATTTTCTCTACCATTTATTTTTCAGAGGGGATGGCTTTCAATAACCTTCTCAAAGGCTATATTTCTTGGAAATGTTCTTGTTGCTAACTTGTATGGGCTGTTTGGAAATGTCCTTTTCGATACTTTGGCTCTTTTTGATAGTAAGTCTTCTTTTTCAATTCTAACTCCATAAAGCTATTGTTTTATGTAATGTAACTATGTGGATAGTCACTATTTGGTTGCTTTATCAGGCTAGACTTACTTTATATCAAGTAGTGAAGGAGATGATCTACAAGATGGTTTATGAAGTATGATTTATTTTATTTTATGCCCTCAGAACTATTCTCGACTTTTTTTTTTTTATGATCTTTCCATCAAACTTTTGTGATGATATTGATTAATGAATAAAGTTATTTGCTGCCTCTGCAGGTTAGGCTTGTCAGAGTGACTAAAAGAGTTCATGAGGCTTATTTTGCTCAGAGTGACTCTTATAATACTTTGACTTCATTAAAGCTGTATATATTCTGTGTCTAGAATTTGTTGAAATTTCATTGTCATCTTGAGGTCTGGTAGCTGATAACTATGGGATAACTTTACATGCATTTTTTATTTCCTTATTGTCAAGTTCTCTAATCCAAGCGCATAGTTTTCTGGTAATAACATGAATTGTGTATGGTTTCTGCTGGTTCCTTAATTCAACTATACCTTCTTTAAACTGCTGGAAAAACTAAGACTACAAGAAGAAGGAAGAATTGAAAAATAGGTTCTGAGGATAGCCTTTGATGATGAAGAGCATCCATATTTTCCGAAGGTATTTTGCAGTTTACTACAATATCTTAAGGTCATTGTAAACACCAATTGTTGAAACTAAAGTTTCTGCTTTTTAATTCCATGGAGTACATAATTATATTGGCAGAAAGAATAGCTTAATGATGGAGTTGGCTATAGTTGGATTGATGGCCTTAAAGCCCATGCTATAGCTTCCAATTGATTCTTCACTTTCCAGGTAACTGATAAAATGATACTCAATGATGCACACATATTTCCCCATAACACACCAACCACCAAGGAAGCATGTTACTACAGAATGATCCTTGAGAGGTTCTTCCCACAAGCAATGTAATCAGCCAAATTAGATGATTCAATTTTACTGACATACAAATAATTGAAGGGTTCATGTTCATTGGTTAGGAAAATGTGCTTCCCTACCAAATATTCAAACCATGACTAGTTATGGGAGTCTGAAAGTAAATTAATTGCATTTGCTTTAGAAAACTATGGTTCCATTCCTTTTCTCTTATATGCCTGAGATTGTATTGATTGTCTTATGTTTTCTTGAGTTTTATAGTCGGGATCAATGAATGACCATGCTTAATAGTGTCTTTCAGGTTTCCATGATCGAACAGCACTTCTTTTACCTTGTAACATCCTGGGACAATGTTCTGCAAGCATCTTATTTTTCATTCATTTAAAGGAGTTAATCTCTGCATATTCAGGTTTGAAAATCTGGTGTGAATTTAGCCATGTGACTTGAGATACCAAAGTATGTGTGGGGTGCTTAAATGGTAGATGGGTACGGTGTGTGAGACTACTAGTATTTATTTTGTGGGATTGAAGGCGCATATGGTGAAAACGAGAAGCATGGTGAGGTGGCAATCTTCTACATTTATGTTCCCTGGTTGGGTCCCAAATACAGTACAAGAAAAATATGTCCAATAACAATAGTATGGAGTTTATGTTTTGGGAGAAAAAACACATAATTTTTGGACTCTTTCAAATTATGGGTTCCTTCTTTAGTTATCTTGTATTTAAAATATTCTTTTAAATGAAAATTCATATAAATACTAAGTGTTGTCTTTTCTTTATTATTAAGTTGTGTTTAAGTGGGCATTTAAGATAACTAATTTTATGCAATCATCAATAAAGCACGTGACTTGATAATAAGAGTTAATATATCTTATTTTAAAAGAGATATTTAAATTACATAAGCTTTTTAATGGAATTAAACTTAATTATTTACATTACAAGATACAATTTATTGTCCTACCAGAAACTAAATGTTTTAAATGAAGTTATAATTACAAATTTTATCCTCTTGGTATATTAAGAAACAAAAAGGGAAAGAATCAACTCAACAAACCTAGAAAAGTCGAGATTTATTTCCTTACCTTTTCTTTCGGCTACTAACAAGCTTATAATCACATATTTTACTGGTCCTTATTGGGCGTTAGCATGGGTTCCTTGCTAGTTATACATATCTTAAAAGTGAGTAATTTACAAATATTTTTAACATTAAGTTTTTTAATTAAAGACAATGAACGACTTAAAAAAAACCCATATATAAATCGAAGTTTATTTCGACATTGAAAAATACAAATGAAAAAAACCAAATCTATTATATATTTAGAAATTAAGTATAAAAAAACTTTTAGAGATGCAGCATTAGCACAATTTGAATTAAGGAAGATAAAAATACACTAAATATGATTTGGAACGAAAGCATATGATTATGGAAAAAAAAACATATATGATATCATAACCACCCACTGGAAGATGATATTAATGTGGTGAGATCTCTACTTTCTGGAAATGGAGGATATACAAATCCTAAATCAATACGTGGAAGCACTTAAGTACTGTGCTGTGGACCAAAAAGAGTGTCTGTGTCTCTACCAACTGCTTAACTCTTTTGGAGGATACTCCTTCAGATTATCTTCAATTCTTTCTAGCAGATTTATTGGTCTGAGCCTTTGTTTTCGTTCACGGTCATTGCTGTTTTTTCTTCAAGCTCAGTCAAGGTCGACATAAATGGATTGTCAGTATTAGAACAGTGATGATAATAGAAGCATTCCTCTTTTCGCTTACATCCTGCCATTGATCTATCTGCACCATGATGAAAATTTATTAATGTGAATTATGTCTTCGACCCGAATCAACAAATATATGATATCTTGAAAAATGCCAAATCAATCCGAATATCCACTCCTGTATCATGGAGATCGAAAGAAACCAACGTGAAAACTTTAATCAAGCAGACATCATTAAAGAAGGAAGGAAAGGACACTGAAAAAAAAATCTTGATTCTACATCATAAACGAAGTTCTTCATCATCATCCTACAAATTGCAAAAAGAAAAAAAGAACCAAGAGATGTATAGAATCAGTTTCAACAACCATCCACAAAAAGAAGATGAAAAGAATCAAAGTTTGTATCGTCTCTCTAAAATGGAGAATAAGGCACATCCGATAAAGTGATGGAATTGTCATCCAGGAACATTGGTTACAAAACCGAAGGTTAGGATCACCGTCATTCAAAAAACACAAAAAAAAAAAAACAGAAAAGGCGTGCATAAAGAAAAAAAATAGAAGGAAAATATTGAAATCATGAGAATGTCTTCAAAGGATTAATAGCGTAACAAAGAAAGGAAATGAGGGGATGAAACGAAATGAGGGGGATGGAAATGAGGATAGCTTAGAATTGAAATGACTGTCTTCATTTGTTGTCTATGTCTTCTTTTTTTCAAAAAGAAGAAACAACAAACGATAGCCTAGATTTTTTTTTTTTGGCCACAAAAGGATAGCTTAGAATTGAAAGAACCATCATGTGGCCTTATTAATATAATGAAGATGGCTGATTAGGTGAAATATAGGGTTAATATTGTTTTCAAAAGTAATGGCATGAAATAATTTACCAAGTATTATAACCATGACTAGTAATAAATAAATTAAATTAGAGCTCCAGTAACTCAAACATACATAGGGTTCACCTAGATTTAGATTATTTCCATATATCTCTCAATACATAATTTCATTCATTAATTTGATTTGAACGGTGGAAGATTACTCATTGTTACTTTAAATCAAATATATTATTCATTTTAATAATGACTTTAAATAAGTATTATAAATTATTTTTAAGAAAATTTTAGTTATAATAATAAATATAAACCATTAAATCAAATATATTATCTATTTATAGACTATTTTCTCAATTATTCGATTATAATTAATAGATGAAATTACATATGAAGAGAGGTATGAAGAGAATGTATAGAAGTGATTCAAATCCGAGTGCCACCACGTGCATACACTTATGCAGAAATTTTCTAATTAGATTAATATAATACTTGTATGGCATTAGTAATGATGTTTCTTTCTCATGGGTGAAGTTCAAGAGTGTGATATTCCATCGTGATCTTTTGGTAACATAAACTTAAGAGCTAAGAAGCTTCATTAATTAAAGAAAGCCAGTAACGAAGGAATAAATAATGAAGACACAATAAATTAGCAGCCTAAAAGTAAATTGAAAAGCAGATAGGTTTATGAAGCCATATCCTAATGGCACTCTTTCAAGCTGCTTCCAAGACTTCTACAAGCTTGTTGGCTATGGCACTCGCACATGCAGAAGAACCTTCACATATCTGCGAAAGATTGAATAAGTAATCTTAACCTCAAGAGGATTCAGAGAACCATTTCACACAAACCTTGCTGTTGAACAAGAAGCTGGAGAAATCGCCAATGTGGCCACCAGCAACATGTTGGAGATAAAGCTCAAGTTCATCCAGAGCCTTGGAAGCATACAGCAGGCAGTTGATGTTCTTTCTCTGGACAAGCTTGATTGTCACCTCGTCATCACTGATTCGGACATCGACCTCTGTGTCTTTGGATTTTTTCTTAAGCCAAGAGCTCCTAATCATGTATCTATGGTGGGGCTCAAGTTGATGATCCGATTCACTGAGTGGCTTCAAGTTGCAGCTCTCCAGGTCCCCTAAAGCTTCTTGTTCTTCTTCTTCTTCAACCTTGTGCCTCTTGATCTTTTCTTTCCTTTTATTCACTAACAATGTGAGATCATTCACTGATCTTCGGATCTCTTGGATGTACTCAATAGCACCACACAGCAGAGATGCTCTATCATTCTTGGTTTCCAGTTCAAACAAGCAAAAAGGAAAAATATACCAACTAGAGTTAGCCATTTATACAAAATTTGTATTCTGAACTTTTCAATTTCTTATAAAATAGATATTATCATTTCAGAGAGATACATATAATGAAGTAAGTAAAGTCTGTCAGAGTACTGAATGCATTACCTTGATGGGCTTTGGGATGAGTTCTCTTAAGGCATCAAATTTGCTTGTAAAATCCACCCTTCTTTTCTTTTCAGTGGTGACCTGTTTGACCCTTTTGCCTCCTCTTCCTCCTCCTCCATTTCTGCCAATAGCAGCCAAATCCTGAGTAAACTCGAGGACACCATTATTATTATTATTATCATCACCAAAGTCTCTTCCACTATCTGCATCTAAATATGAAAAAACCCCACTCCCCTCTTTGTCACCGTCTCCACCAAATAACAGAAAATCATTTCTCGAAGGCAGAGAGTGGAACAAAACAGAGGAGACGTATGTGTTTTCTGGTCCCAGTGTTGGATGGGACCCATCAGCCAAACCACCATGGCCAGAAGGAAAAATGTGAAGTTGTTCAACGGTCTTCTGAGCTATTGGGTTTCCAAAAGAGAAGGATGAGCTCACATATGAAGAAGTTGAAGCACTAATGGGCAAGCTATAAGGGAGATTAAGGTTATGAAGATGGTAATGAAGTGGTTGATCTTGATGCTGATGATGATTCTGGCGATGGTAGTTCATATTAGTGTCCCATTTGAAGGGATCAATGGAGAGTGCTAGCTGATTTGAGTCATAATAATGATTGGCCTCTTCCACCATATGAGTACTGACAATATTATCACCGTAGGGATAATTTGCTTCTGTTAATGCAGAGGCAGCAATGTTAGGAAGAGCTTGTTGGGAAGGGAAGGCTAAGTTTTCCATAGGAAGACCCACATTCTGTGGAAAGCCAGGGTTGTGATTTTGTGTGGGCACAGAAGTAGTACCCATTGGGGAGAAGCAATCTTCTGACAAGAACGACGCCGTTCCTGCGGAAAACCCAGTCACCTCTTCGTACATTTCTTCGTCTCTGTTGCCCAATATGATTGTTATCAATTCCTCTGTAATAGATAGACGCAGAAGAACAGAAAACGAGAACATTAAACAAATTAAGAAATAGTAACATTAACAGATCAACATAAAAGCAAAAGGAAGTAGAAACTAATTAAGCCGGCTTAGAAATAGTAAAGATTAAGCATGAAATTAAAACAAAGAACAGAATAAGCATTTGAGAAAACTGACAAGATATACCAGAGAGTGATGAAGAAGAAGAAGGTGCGAGAGCCAGTGTGAGGGCAGTTTCAGATTTCAGTTCAGTTACTTGTAATGTGAGTTTCGCCGTCACATGGGCCCCATAAATAATATACTTCCTCCGTATTTTGATACTGTCCGTATAGCACCATATCCTTACTTTTTTTTTTTAACTGACACCATATCCTTCATGGTAATTATGAAGAAGAAAGATAAAAAAATAATAATTGCAGCAAATGAGAATATGGCTGAAAAAAAAAATTGACCAGGCCTTAATTTTAAAACACACAAGATTTTGAAACAAAATAAAAAAATTTTTAAAATAACGAGTCTTGGAATGGAGGAAGTGTGTTTGTATGTGTGTGTTAGGGTATAACAAAATCAGGTTCCGTTACAGGTTACGAGATTCCCATCACATGGGCCCCACTTATGATATCTTCCGTACTGTGATCTGATGTTGTCAGTAGCACTTATAGACCATGTTTTATTACCTTACCATTCTTGTGAGACATTGCTAATTAACTTTAGCCTTCCTATTAAGTCATTAGAATGAGCCTTTTTTTTTTCCTTAACAAAACTCATTAGGGTGAGCTTAATTGCTTATAACCAATGTTATAACTTTTTTTTTTTTATGAAAAGGGAGGCTTAAGATAACAATTGATTAGGTGTGGACAAAAGAAAAAAAAAATAAAAATTCTCTAATGATAAGTTTTTCAAGAAATTTAAAGTTCTTTTATGCTTAATATTTTTTTTAATGTTGAGTGATTTAAAATGTTTTGTTGTTAATATATCAGTAAAATTAATTATTAAAATAAAAAATAATTTTTTTCTTAAAATGATTTAAAGCTTTTGTTGTTAATATTAATAGTTAAAGTAAACAGTGTATTCTATTAGAATTAGTATTAGATCCCATAAATCATCAGTCAAATTGGAGTATGTCCATGATATTGGGTGCATACAGAAAAAAAAAGATAAACATATGTATCAGTAAAATTAAATTCAGATTGAGCTTAATTTTTTATTTTTTTATTAAAAATTTAAATAATGCATAGTAATTAAAAAATTGTAAACAAAAAACATAACTTCAAATGACCATATGTTTGTGTGAGTGTGTATTTTATTTTTTAGGGTAAGCGTTTTGTGTGAGTATGTATAACTTTTAATTTTGTTAGTGTTCTAGACTTTGTTTTGTTTTTTTGGCCAAGTGTTCTAGACTTTGTTTTACTATATCAACTTCGTCCCCTAAATTGGGGTTATGGGTCCAAAGAATTTTATTGAAGCACAAAAACAACCCTAAATATATATTTAGTATGTTAAATTTTGAAGCCCAATAACAATATTTTAGTTGGCCGTAAAGCAAATATAATTAAAAATAAATAAAAAGGAAAATCCCAATTAGCTACCACATAAATAAGATATTTCCAAATAGATTTCTAAAATTTGCCAGGTTTCTAATAAGTATTTAGGTACTAATTTAAGAAAATGACGCTTTTAGCCCTATGTGGCTGGAAGATATGTGTGGATTAGTTGGAAATCTATTTGAAATAGGGATAATATTAATTCCCTTGAACAATTAATGACAATCCGTTTCCAACTGATGCATAAGAATTTATAATTGATCCACACAATTTTCAACTGATACACAAAGGGGGCTAAAGTGTCATTTCCTTTTTTTTTTTCAACTTAGTACCTTGAAACCTATTAGGAATTTAACAAATTCTATGAATGTTTTTGGAAATATATTTTTTTCATGGAACCTATACGGTATTTTTCCTAAATAAATGCTATGCATAAGTTTTTGATACTTGTTTGTATAAAAAAAAAATTCTACTATTTATACAAAAAAAAAAGTTTTATGCCACTTATCTTCAGGAAACTTCTACTATCATCACAAATATTATTGGAAAGGAATTAATCATTCATTATTAATTCACTGTTGATTTTTTTAAGACTCGTTTATTTTTTATTTAGATCAACGAGCTTTTCGGTTTATTATTTAAGTCTATTTTACTTTTTTTATATTTTCTTATAGTTCTCAAAACACTTCTATATGACAATCACATAAAATGGATAAACCCAAGAAACTAGCCAATTAGATATTTTAGTGGAAGTTTATTGTTTTTTTTTAATAACCTGTTTTAATACAATTTCATCTTTTTCTCTTCAATTATGTTTATCTTGTACATTGTACATAATATGAGAAATGAATTGAAAACTTATAAACAGCTCCCCTATAAATTCAATATTTCATATTAATTTTATTGATATTGATTAGCAAAGCCAAAACTTGGGCTTTCATTTTCTTAATAAGATCGGGTAAAAGTCAACTTTTATTTATATAATAAAAAAAACTTACTACTATTTTATATCAATTTTAATGCATATATATCTAATAAATTTATAAGAAATCATACTATATATTTACTAGTCATATTTACAAGCCGGGGCAGACACATAATGTGAACTTTGGGAGGCCAAATTATCTTCTTAGAGATAAGAAATATTATTAAAAAAACTAGAATATATAAAAATCAGATTTTTAATAAATTTTTTATGTATAATATTATATATTAACAATTTGAAAAAATATTATGATAGATATTTAAATTTTATACTTTATTTAATATGATAAGTGTGTAGTATATATAAATATATGTTTGTGTATTTACATATTATACAAATAAAAAAATATTAGAAGTGGCCAAACCAACAAATATATATATATATATACTTAGGAACAATTATATACAAAAAGTTAAATAAAATATATTAAATGAGGAGGGGGTGAGGGGGGGCCACAACTCCCCCAAAAACCAATGTGTGTCCGCCCTTGTTTACAAGTCACATTATCAAGTTATTATTTTTTGATTACACACAATTTATAAGTCATAAATAATATTATTCATTTCTTAAACTCTATACAATATATAAGAAAAATATATTCAGTAAAATATAAAATTTATAATAAATACTATTCACAAGTCATAAATAATATAAGTAATTTAATATACTTTATGTATAGGGTTATATTATTTAACTAGATACACTTATTCTTGTACATTGCATAAAGTTTGAAACTAAGTCACATTATTTATAATTTTTTTTATAATATGACTTATTATAAATTTCATATTTTATATTGAAATATTTATCTTTTTTATTTTTGGCCTGAGATATATTTATTCTTCAAAACACTGATTTAGGTGCATTGTGTGAATCCACAAGAGCAGGAATGGGCATGAGGAAAACAAATCAAAATTGTCTTAATAGACAAGTAATGATAATAAATTGAAATGTCTTAATATATGTTCTCCATTGATTTTGATATTCCAACAACCAAATTGATGTGTCTTTTCAATTATTCTGGCCTTCTGTTTAACTGATCCTCATAACTCATAATTTTTTTTTTGAAAAGCAGGAAAAATATTTACAACAAAGGGTTTAAGACCCCATAATATCTTCCAAGATCAGAGCTCCCATAAACTCAAAATATTTATAACTCATAATTTTAAATGATAGAAAAATGGAAGTAAAACTGAAAACTCAAAAGTTGGATTGGAAATGTTTTTATTGCAAGTGGAAAGGTTTATTACCGAAAATTGAAAGGTTGGTGTGAAAACATTTTTAACTACTGAAAAATACAATATTTACTTTTTCAAAAAATTAAAATATTTACTACTGAAAACTAAAAGGTGGGCTAAAATTTTTGTCCAACTCCAAAGATTGCGGTTTTTTTTATATATGTAGTTCAAATTAAAGGTGTTTAAAATCAAATAAAACTAATTGAATCAAATAAAAAATAACCGAACACAACCGATTATAAATAAGGTTTGGTTTGGTTTTCAATCTATCAAAATTGATCAATTTGATTGGGTTTTGGTTTCCTTTATCAAAACTGAACTAAACCGCTCAAACTTATTCTCTTCATATATTTAATATTTAGCTCACATAAATTTATTTTAATGAGTTCCAAATCCATTATCTTTATCTTGTATATCTTATATTATTTAAGATGAAATTTTTTTTTCTGGTGGATATTTAATATGAAATTTAGACTGCATAAGTTTACACTATTTTTCTTGAAAAATTTAAATCAATATTTTTCACTTTAAAGAATCAATACTTTTGAAATTTTTATTTAATTAATTGCATGTATGAATTTGTAATTCCATGAATATAATGAATAACATTGTATATCCAATAAAACTTAATAGTTTTAATATGGTAAATATAAATACTACATAATGTGATTTGTATATATATATATATATATATATTTCTCAAATACTAAAAGTTAAATCATGACAATATACACAAGAAGAATAAGCACTACTTTGGATGATTTTGTTGGTATGAATTTAGATTTTATATTTTTGAAGAGTAAACATACTAGCATGGTCAATTTGTTATTACTAAGAAATTTGTTGGCATGCCAATGGCCTTATAGCCTAATGGCATGTGAGCTCCCTTGTAAGTGGGAAGTCTTGGGTTTGATCCTTTTTTTTTTTAAATTTTTTTTACTGGTGCATGCATTGTGCCACTATCTCAATTAGAGCAGGCAATCCGAGCCAACCCACCATGGGCCGGGCACAAAAGTCCGGTTGAAAATGATCCTAATTTTTTGAAACCCAACCTATATTCACTATATTTATAGGTTGGAAGCCCATATTTTTTTTAAAAAAATTTTTATGTAACTTTTTAAATTTTTTAATATAATTATACAAATTAATACAACTAATCATCACTATCATTCACTAAAATCAGTATAATATTTGAATTTTACCATTTATATATTGCCAACTAATAAAATAATGTAGGGTTTTTTTAATATTTAGAACACAAAAAGAAAGAAAAAAGGCCCAAACGAGTCGGTCCATGGACCGCTCAAGCTAGTTATACAGGCCATGGATTTAATGAACTTGGACCTAAAACCCCATTTTCTATTTGGACATATACTTTTAAAGCTTGACCCACCTTTTTTATTAGCCTAAACGGGTCAAATCTAACTAGCTCTATCTCAATCTCATATTTATAGGTTTTTAAATTGGGTTTTTTCTTTTTTGATACTTTATCACCGGGTATCCTGAGGTATTATGGGTTCATTGTCCACCCTAGACTAATCCAAACCCCACTATGTAGAACCTTACAATGACTTACAAGTATCGATGGAAAGATCTCTTTGAGGTCTTAAATTTTTTTAACGCTGCTGCATCCCTCAGGAATCGAAACCCCGATTTCAAGGAATACTGATCAAACTCTTTACCACTTGACCAGGTGCCCATTGGTAAATCGAACTTTTTCTATCAATCAAACTATTTTGATATCTTTAAATGCTAAGATAGAAATTATTTCTTATTTTGAAATTGAAATCTTTAAGATAATGTTAATTATCCCAAAAAATCATTAATTCCAATTCTTAAATTCAAATTTAAGATTTTTTTTCTTTTATTTGGATTGAGCATTTATTGCCTGATAGATATGATGCACTGATACTTGAAACTGCTTAACATATATGTATTGAATAATTTCCCAATATTGATATACACTGATACTTCTTAAATACGTTTACACGAAGTATTCAATTTGTTATTTTTTTTAAAGTAAAAAAATTAATTTTCAATATGTATATGATACGTATTGGATTCGAGTCCGAGTCGATATGATTTGATATTTTTTTAAATACTTCAAGACATTTTTTATAAATTAAAATCAATATTATATTTTGATCAATAAAAAAATTAGGAATAGATCTCTTTTATTATAAAAAATACTCAAAAAATATTATATTACATTTTATTTTATCATAAAAATAGATTTTTTATCTACTTATACTCCAAGTAATTTCATAAGGTCAATGAATTAAAGAATTATAAGTGTGTTCTTCTTCTTAGTTTAGATTATTTTATTATAATTATATTTCTTATATTTTATGAATTTTTTTTGTCACGCCCTCTTTAAAAGTAAAAACTTAACTCTAAGATCATACAAACGTTAACTTTAAAATGTTTTAAAATTATAAGAACTGATTTAAAAAGTTTAAACTTGGAATGAAATTAAAAAAAAATATATATATATATACATAGGAACTAAATTATTAATTTTTTTCAACATTTAATGGTAAAATATAACAGGATTATGTAAAAATGCGCATGCAAATAATTCAAATATATCTTGCATTGCATGTGGAGATCTTAAAGTAGTATAATTAATTTATGTAATATTAATTGAGTTCCATAATAAAACCTCCATCTTCGTTTTAAAATATTTAATTTAATTTAATTTATGAGATTTTTTAGAAATGATTCAAATCACTTATTAATCTAAGAGTTTATATATTTATTTAATCATTAATATTTAATATAAAACATAAAATGTACAACAAGCTACTCATAAAGTTATAAAAAGTGCTATAAAAAGTTCAGTTTATTTTTTAAAATTTCTTGTAATATATAAAAAAAAATTGTCTAATTTTATGCACATGACTCGCTCTCTTTTTTATTGACCATAAAATAGATTGTTTGTGAGAAAAGTTATATAATACATGATTTTATAAATACTACGGCTTCCGATATTATTAATATTACTGAAGTTTGGTGCCGCATGGTATCTGGCTTAGGGGCCAATATAATTCAAAGAATTTATAGTTAATATCATTAAATAATAACAAAAATGTAGTAATTTTTCAAATTAATTGTATAACTTACAATTGAATCTTCATAATAGAAAAGGCACTGGAATTAGTTGGGTTAGGCAAAATCATTGCTAATTGAGGGAAGATGATACATGAACCATTTTGGAATCAATCCAAAGAAACCACTTTGATGTGTATGACACCCGGATCTTTGCGAAACAAGGAACACAAAGACAAGACACAAAGAAAGTAAACAAAACGGACAAAAACAGTAGTAAAAGAAAACAATAATAGAGTAGATAAGAAGGATAGATGTTAGTCCTGAGAATTAGAATCCAAGAGAACCGGTCTCTTGAACCCTAGTTCCGGTGACACCACAAGGAAGGACCAATTCCTTGATAAGTCGCAATTCGCTCTAGCACTCAAAGAACGCAAGAGAAACTCACAAAGTCTGAAACTTTAATCATTCAAATCTTTAAAAACGTACATGAAAGTTAGTCTTAAGTATGCAAGGTAAAATCTAACCTAATAAAACTAGAAATCCTAATTAATTTGGGCTTAAGTGATCATAATAGGATTACGAGACTTTAGGCCCAAACAATACTCCTATTGGACCTAGGAAACTAGTAAAATAAAATCCTAAAATAAAATAATGAAAATTCATAAGAAAATAATAAAAATAATGTTTAAGCCCTTATAAACATACCAACACATTAATGAAATCACATGTTTGGCATATGACATGTTTATTTACAAGTTGGACTATCAAAAAGACTCTTAATTAACCAATTAGACTTTATTAATTAACAAAGTTCAGCCCATAATTAATAAAAATGAAATTAATACTAATTAAGCCCAATAATACTTAGGTCACATGCTATTTTAATGAAGCACATGATCTTTTAATGACCTCTTCCAATGGGCTTATCTTGGGATTGGATCTGAAACTTGTATTTTGAAGTTGATAATCTCACTTAAGCTTGGGCTTTATGTTCAGCACCTTGATCAAGTCTTCCAAGCTCTTCATGCTCCGCTCCAAACTCTTGTAAGTCATTCCTAGCCCTTATTCTATCATTCCCTCCCTCCTCGAAAGGATTCGTCCTCGAATCTCCATAATCTACGTGGAAAGAAAGGGAATGATTAAAAGTATCAAATAGATAATAAGGAGTATACTTACCTTTTAGAATTAATTGATGCTTTGTGACTTTAATCTTCAAATAAACTTGAAAGACAATATTCTCCCTCGGCTGCAAATTTGTTTTAAATATTCCTCTAAGCTTTTGCAACCAATCGCTAGGATAAAAAATCTTCCAACCATTATGTCGAACAAAGGACTTATTTTCCAGCATTGGTGCACAAAATTTGAAATATTTCTTCATATCACTTTCACCAATATCCTGCCACAAAGAACTAGACACATACTCTACATAGCTAGACTCAAATGGAACCAAAGGGTTAGGGAAAATATGAAGGATGAAATTAGGACAAAACATGACACAAAAAGACTCAAAAGGGACTAAGGTGATGCAATAATCATATGGAAAGAAATTTGGACAGATTTGGATGTAATTCATTAAATTCAAAATCTGGACAGATTTGACACATGTAGATGATGCATAATGATAGAACAAAGATGGAGAAGTAATGACTAAAGAAGTACATACTAACACAAAACCAAAAGAAAGGAATGAACTAGAAAGAGAATGGAACATACTAGATTCATGTGGATGAGATGGGACACAATGCCAACAATGGAACATGAAAGCACATGACTTATGAAATACACAAGTAGCAAAGAAGGAAACACATATCTCATGAGACTCACATAACACATAAAATATGAAACGAATTGGAGGGATACAAGAAACAATTTGAGGAGACAAAACATAATAAGGATGAAATGGAAAGACATAGATGGATGAACTAGAGAAAGAAGACACTAAATTATCAAATGGACTTATTATCACATTGGACTCAAGAGGAACTAAGGTTTTATAACACAAAGTAGGACGAAAGAAACTACAAAAATCAGAAACTAAGTAAGAAGGACAAAGAAGATGAAGTGAAGAAACATAAGAAGAAGGAATAAGTTTAGTGAAACTAACCTTATTCTCATTCCCTCTCAAACAACTCTCAATTATATTTCCACTCTTATCTTTTGGCTCTCTCTCATTTCTCTTTTCTCTCTTTTTCTTCCTCTTTTTCTTTCTTTTCTTACTTTTCTTCTCACTCACTCCTCTTGCACTTTTGACATTTTTTTGGACTTTTACTTTCTTATTTCTCTTTTTTCTTCTCTCATTTCTACAACTCTTATTTTTCCACTCTAGCTCATGGGCTTTTTCCAAAACATGATAACAATTTCTATCATACCCATTCAAGCTAACATCATAGTCTAAATCTCCAATCACCATGTCAATATGCTCAATCACATCAATGCAATCATAAGATCTAATTTCCAAAGGAATCACACTATTAGCACTACTTGAAACTAGCATGCTACTATCCAAAGAATTTTCCCTCAAATCATTAACAACAAATAAATCATGTTTCTCTTCTAAAAGTTGTACGCAATCATGGTTAATTTCATTAGCACAGTCATGAAATTCATTTTCCAATTGATGCAAATTAGAAACGCCACTAGAATCAAAAGTACTAGAAACCTCTAGATCAATATTCTCCTCTAGTTGATGCAAACAATCAATCTCTTCAACATAAACAACATCATCAAAATTATTGATATTCTTAGGTTCAACACATTCATACTTGCTTTCCAATTCAATTGATCTATTGCAAGAGATATCATCAATGCAAACAACATTCATCTCATCAGAATTATCACATCCTAAATCACAAGAAATATCAATATTAGAATTTTGAGGTTTAGGCATACCTGTAGCGGATTCTCTTGTTCCATCATCGGTTGTTAAAGTGGTAGAAACTTCATCATCCGCTCGATCATATTTCTCCACATGGGAATCAAACACAGTAAGAGTTGGATTCTTTTTCATGGAGATGTGCATCTCTTTAATATGTTCATCTTCACTTTTAGCTTTGGATGGCATGTATTTTTGCCTCAAGACTACCCTCATTTCATTCCATGTTATAATGGAAGGTTCTCCATTCGAAGCTCGTCTAGTTTCCATCCGTTTCCACCAAGTAGCAACCTTTTTACCCAATCGAAGGTAAGCACATTATGCCTTCTCTACTTCGGAGTAGTTGCAACATGCGAAGACTTGTTCAACTTTTCTTTCCCAATCCAAGTAACCATAAGGATTTTTCTCATCATGAAATAGTGGGATCTTCAATTTGATCTTGCTAACAACATCCGTGTGAGCAGGAACCTTTAGATTATGCCTTGATTTCATTTTAGAAGGAAACTCCAGATGATCTAATTTTGCATTCACTTCCTTAATTTGATCGTTGAAAGTCCTTAATAAGGCTTTAAAATCAACTTCTCCAATAGCCATGTTTATAATCTGAAATGTCAGTGTAAAATCAAGAGAAAAGAAATAAGGACCTCACACACTCTCTCACATGTTTCACTCAAATAATGCAAATGCACTCGTGTTTCACACTTTATCAAGGCTTTTTCAAATATGATGCAATTTCTCTCTTGCCTTTTTCCACTCAAAACTTGCTTTCTTATGAGAGTGCTAAATTAAAACCACAACTTCAATCAAAAGGAAATCAGTTTTTAAAGAAGTGGCAATCACAGAAAACAAAAGTTCAAAATTGAAGTTTGATCGGGAAATCCTGCAAGTGTACAGGGTCGATCGCAGTAATAAAAATATCTCCGGAGTATTCCAGAGGTCGAACCCAAGTGAGGTAGTAAATTTATAGTTCAAACTTTTAATCCCAAAAATTAATTGATAATTCAAATTTAAAAAGAAAAAAATAGAAAACAAAATGAAGTCTGAGTTTTAATTCAGTTCTAGAAGCGTTAAAGGATCAGGATTCACCTTATGAGATAACTAAATTTTATTTCTTAGTTAGACTCTATATAATTATAGTGACTGTTGTTTCTAAAACGTCCTAATTACCTTTCAGTCAATTAGTCCTTATTTAATTAGGATTTAATTAGCTCTCACGCAATTAAAGTTCCTAATTAAACATTGAAAACTACAACTTATATCACCATGAATTCCTAATTATATCTCTAGATTAGTTATTCATGTTTATCTCTCTATATCTAAGTTTACTCTTTACCTCTCAGTCCATCAAGTTTACCCATTAATTAGATTCTATGGCGATCAGGCATAAAATCCACATGAACGAATAAAAGAGATAAATATAATAAAAAGATAAATTAATATAACTTGAAGAACAAATCAAAGAGTCTTAACTAAAGAAACAAATCCAATCCATCCTAGTCAGGCTACATCCCTACCCCCGACTGGGAAATTTAACTACTCATAGAAATAGAAATTAAATCACAACTAAAATCCCAAATCATAGTGAAAATAATAAGAAAATAGAGTTATATTAGAGAAGAATGAATCTAGCACTAATACTCCCCAAATCTCCTTGCTATTTCTCTATAAGATGCTCCTAGTTGCTCCCAGATGCGTTTAAAACAGTGTTTTCTGGCTTCTGAGTGCGTTTCTGAATCTCCCCTTATGTTTCAATCATATATCTTTATATAGAAAAATTTTAGAAGCCCATAAAAGCCCAAAATATCATGAAAACACGTAAAAAACGTGTTTTTACGGACCGCTGTTGCATGACTCAGCGCCGGGTAACCATAAAATTAATTAATACAGCACCGGGTGCTTTAAATGGCTGAAAAACGTGAAAAACCGAGTTGACCCTGTTCCGTACGGAGTTGACCCGGCGCCGGGTGGACACTGTTTGTACGGACAAAACACCTCCAGCTTCATAACGTCATCAGCTCATATTGACATTTTGAGTTCGATTTTCACCATGATAACTTTAGAATTTGGGAAAACTTAAAACATGAAAGTTGTAGCTCTGTGTCTTAGATTTCCAACGCATTTTAAATCACCTCAATCGGAGTTTATATGTGAGAGTTATGATCAAAATACCGAAAGATATCATAACTTTTCAGCATGAATAATTTGTAACGTTTTTGCTCCGAATGCTTCCAACTGAACCTATAACGTCATAAAACACAAAAATATGTAAAATTATGCTAAAATATATCAATGTAAACATATTTAAATACAATTTAAAGCTTAAATGTGAGTATTTTATATGTATAAAATGGACACATCAAAGTTCTCAAAGATCCTAATTTAATTAAACAATAACCAGCATAAAATGAGTACAAAGGAACTGAAATTTCCAACAAGAGAAATATGAAGGAAATAGAACAAAGAAGGATAACAATTTGTAGGAAACTGATAAGAAAAGAAATCTAAAGGAAAGACAAATTATAGATATTTTAATGAGACTTACCACCAAAGTTGATAAATTAAATCAATCAAGTCTCAAATCAAATCCAATCAAATAATTTATTTTTTTTACTACTTTTTTTGTTGTTGTTGCTATATATATATATATTTTTTTTGCAGCAATAAATCTCACCTTTTTTTTTATTTCTTTTTACTACTCTCTCTTTTATTTTTTGCTATATATATATATATATATATTTTTTACTACTCTCTCTTTTTTTTTTGCAGCAATCAATTAATTTTTTTTTGCTGCTATTTTTTTTTGTAGTAAATAATTTTTTTTTATGGAGATTAATAGAAACAAATCAGCTGTCAATACGGATAAACAGTACTGGGGGAACAGTGCGATGAACAGTGATCGGAAAACAATGCAAACAGTACCAGAACAGTGCGATAAACAGTGCGAACAGTGCCGGTGAACAGTGACACGTCGTACGGATGAACAGTCTCGAAATTTTTTTATGAAAGTGACGAAGATAGAATGAAACAAGGAAAGAAATAAAATAAAGGACATACCTTGATTTGCAAACCAAAGCTCTGATGCCAAATGATACGTGAATCCTTTTGGAATCAATCCAAAGAACCCACTTTGATGTGTATGACACCCAGATCTTTGCGAAACAAGGAACACAAAGACAAGACACAAAGAAAGTAAACAAAACGGACAAAAACAGTAGTAAAAGAAAACAATAATAGAGTAGATAAGAAGGATAGATGTTGGTCCTGAGAATTAGAACCCAAGAGAACCGGTCTCTTGAATCATAGTTCTGGTGACGCCACAAGGAAGTACCAATTCCTTGATAAGTCGCAGTTCGCTCTAGCACTCAAAGAACGCAAAAGAAACTCACAAAGTCTGAAACTTTAATCATTCAAATCTTTAAAAACGTACATGAAAGTTAGTCTTAAGTATGCAAGGTAAAATCTAACCTAATAAAACTAGAAATCCTAATTAATTTGGGCTTAAGTGATCATAATAGGATTACGAGACTTTAGGCCCAAACAACATTCCTATTGGACCTAGGAAACTAGTAAAATAAAATCCTAAAATAAAATAACAAAAATTCATAAGAAAATAATAAAAATAATGTTTAACACATGCCAACACATTAATGAAATCACATGTTTGGCACATGACATGTTTATTTACAAGTTGGGCTATCAAAAAGACTCTTAATTAACCAATTAGGCTTTATTAATTAACAAAGTTCAGTCCATAATTAATAAAAATGAAATTAATACTAATTAAGCCCAATAATACTTAGGTCACATGCTATTTTAATGAAGCACATGATCTTTTAATGACCTCCTCCAATTGACTTATCTTGGGCTTGGATATGAAACTTGTATTTTGGAGTTGATAATCTCACTTAAGCTTGGGCTTTATGTTCTGCACCTTGATCAAGTCTTCCAAGCTCTTTATGCTCCGCTCCAAACTCTTGTAAGTCATTCCTAACCCTTATTCTATCAGAAGAAATTCCCAATTGTTCATTGGAGAAAATTGTGTTAATTAAATAGGCACTGCAATTTTATTTTGGCGAGCAATAGGCACTGCAATTTTGATCAAAGTTGTTGATCATTTGATGTCAATTTTCTCTTCAAAAATCTTTTTATTTCTTATTCAAAATCTAAAAAATTTGTAATTACTTAATTAAAAATATTAGAAAATATCACCAAAAAAATATAATTACTTCTACAAGCAAAAAAATAAAGATGACAAAAGCACATAAATGAATAAAAAATACATTAAAAAGTGGGTTTTTAGTAGAATATAACGAAAATGTAAAATATTTATTAAAGTATAACATGTCAGAAAGTATTTATTAATATAAAATAAATAAAACCAAATGGATGAAATGCCACTTGAATTAATAAAAAAGTCCATTTATACTGCATCAACTCCAAACTTTTTAACCTCTTAGAGGGGAGTCGATTAGCTTCCTATGAGCTTCCTAGCTAATTCCCTTCTTTAGAAAATTTTAGGGGGCTGCAGGCTATTACCCCCTTCAACCACTTCCTTACAAAAAAGAAAAAAGAAAAACACACATGCACACGCAGAAAAATTTTAATTATTCATTTATATTAAAAATTTTACGTATCTACTTATTTATTAATAATATTATAAATTTATATTAAAAAAATAATAGATTTATATCCAAAAGAATCTATCAATGGAACCTCTTTTCTTTATTGCATTCTTAATAAAAAAAAACCTATTTTAACAAATAGGGGGAGTGAGACCAACAATTTTATGGGGTTTGGATAAAGTTGACAATTCAGGCTGACTTGCCATGAGCTGGGCTGAAAAAGACTAATTTACAAAACGGGCCCTACTTGGTAGGTTTAAGCTCGTGGGGAGGAGGCCTGTAGGCTCGTATTTTTTTAAAATATTTTTTAGATTATTTTTTTTACTTTTCATATAATTATTTAAATTAATATTACTAATTATCATCACTATTTATCAAAAATCAACATAGTATTTAAATTTTATAATTTATACATTACTAACTAATAAAATAATATATTTTTTAATATTTTAAATTTAAAAAATGGCCAAACTGGCATGCTCATGGCCCGTGGCCCACTCGGGCTAGCTCATCTGGGCCACAGGTTTGACAGGTTTGGGTTCAAAAGCCCATTTTCTATTCAAGTTTCCATTTTTAAAGTTCAACTCGTTCATCTTATCGAATTAAACGGACAGACTCGTTGGGATTAACCCATATTGTCAACTTTAGGTTTGGAAATAAATCACAATCACAACATTAGAGAACAAACAACTTTTTTGGAAAAGATAAGAAACTTATGTGGAAGCTCTCCTTGGCACAATGCTCTATTCCAACATTCACCTTCTTCACTTTTACTCCTTGTTAAGAGATTTAGAAGGGAGGGAAAGGAAAATTTTTTATTTTATTTTTTTCCTCAAACCAAATAAGAAGACAGGAGCATTTTCTTTCTTATCCCCTCCCCTTTCTTCTATTTAAGGATGAGAGGAAAAGTGTTTCATCTCTTTGTTTGGTTTAAAAAAAATGAGATAGAAAATTTGTCCTCCCCTTCAAATTAAAGTTGAGAAATCCCTGGAGAATGAGAGTTTTGGGTTTGAACGGCACCCTTCCAGCATTCACCTTCTCTTTTGTGTTTCTCTTCTCTTTAATTTCGTTTTTTGGTTTGATTTTTTTTTTAGGGTGGGAAGGATTTCAAAGGTAGGGTATAGAATGTCAAAGACTACAACACCTACATGTAGTTTTTTCCTAGTAGGGAAATTTCAATTCAAGTTGACACATACAAGTAGCTCCGCCACTACATATGATAACATAATTGTGAATATAGAAAATGGAAAGAGGTGGGACCTCATTGAGTCATTGTGTGTCCAAAGCTAGGGGATAAAATGTCAAAAACTACACTCAGGTGTAGTTTTTTCCAAGTTGACAAGCCACTTCACATGGTAGTATGATTGTATGGAGAAATTCTTAGATAGTACTCTTATTGTCTGTTTGGTTCAATTACAAGGGTATTAAAAAAATGTAATGTAGTATAATGTAATGTAATGATAATTAGATATGTGTTTGTTTGGTTTGATATTAGAGGTGTATCAAATAAATTTATTTTTTGTATTTAATTAAACACAGATGATTAGGAACAGTCTAAATTGCTTCGAAAGTGGTGGTGGTCAACAATTGGCAACTAGTGGTGATGGCAGTGGTGGCTGATGAGATGATGGGTATTTTTGATTTTATGAAAAGTAATTTGGTTTTTTTACAATCAATTATAGTCATATAATCCCCATCACATAACTTTTTGAAAGTGAAAAAAATTACCTAATTTGAGGCAGTGATGTAGTAATTCTTTTATAAGAGTTCTACGCAATCAAATACATCCAGTTATATAATGTAATGAGAATTATATCAAATATCCCTTCCAATAGAACCAAACATTCTAGACTACTACCTCATTCGTACTCTCTTTAATAAAAAGCATTCCAATTCAGATTTATTTAACCCAACATGTCATCCACTCTTTCCAACTTGGTTTGTTAATTTTTATTTTAAAAAAATGCCCTCCCTCTTCTTTCCTCTCTCTCTCTCTCTCAATATATTTATACCCATTTTCATCCTCATCCTTGTCCAGAGAATTTGTTGATAACCCCTTCTTCAACCTCCATACCATCTCGTCTAAGCCATCATTGGTGGAACACCTTCAATCTTTGATGCTCCGGTTCTATCTTCAACCATAATTGTTAGATTCTCAACTTCTTGCCTTTGTTCTCCAGTCTTGTCTCCAAATCTAGTTATCATTTGATTTCTATTCTCACACCTTCAATTTCCGTTTTCACCACCTTAGTTTTTGTTCATCATTTTGGTCCCAAAACAAAAATAGACTGAAAATTCATTATTGACTAAGGGTCACAAAGCTAAATTAGGAATCATTCTCAATGATTTACAATATTGTTCACAACATATATCTCGCAATATTTTTCATTGTAATATGTATAACTCTTAAAACTCCTTTTTGCCTATTTCTTGTCCTTTTCCTTTTGTGAAATCTGCTTCTCAGTAGTGGTGACCAAGGGTCACCACCTTAGGTTTTTTTTTGTTTGGCGGGGGTGTTACTGCTTGCCCCTTGAATTCGCCACAGCCACTCGGGATCCATGGAGAATAAAATTCTTTTTCACAGCCATGACAACATGGAAGACGCTCCTTTGCTTCTCTCTCGACATACTTTAGCAACCTCTGCTAATGTGAGCCACGGCCATGGCCAAGAAGAAGAGGGCGAAGAGACAGGAACCAAGCTGTAATCTTGACCTGCAAGAGAGTTCTGAATCACTCCAGGACGGTGCGACTGAGGCTGAGGGCAGATCAAAGGGTGAGATGTTTGGGTATGGTCTTAAATCCACTAATGTGTTAGGAAACATGGTCAAAACACTGTGCAAGGCCGAAATAGAGCTCGAATCATTGAAGAACAACTCCGCTGTGAAGGACAAGCTTCTGCATTTGGTGAAATTCTTGAAGAACAGGGGTGAGACCGAACTAATTCCACACAGGTGCGATACTTCAAAACCGATGGAAATGGCAACATCTGTTTGGCAAAATTTTGACGTGTCCAAGCTTTGTGGAGCTGGTTCCAAACTAGAATATATGCCTCCTCAAAATGTCTCAGGTAAGGCTATTGGGAAAATTGATTATGATGATGTGAAGCTTGAACTGGACTACTAGAAAAATACTGTAGTTTGTCACATACTTGGTGCGAACCCTCCCTTTCATGTTGTTAATGGGTTTTTTCGAAGGATTTGGGGGAAATCAGGAATTGATAAATTATTGCTGGTTAAAAATGGAATTATCATTATCAGATTCACTACAGAAAATGCTAAAGAGGAAGTCTTGCAATCGAGAATTATTCACTTTGATAGCAAGCCTATTATTGTTGCCCCATGGGATGGTAATAAAGATTTATCCAAAGGCAGTGTTAACAGAGTTCCTGTGTGGATTCAGTTACCTGGGCTGCACTTGAGATACTGGGGCCAAAGCACTTTGGGGAAAATAGCGAGTTTAGTTGGAACCCCGATAATGACTGATATACATACTATGAATAGAGAAAGAATTAGCTTTGCTCGAATTCTAGTTGAAGTGGAAGTGAATGGGGTATATCTAGAAATTGTTTATTTTGAGAATGAATATGGAGAAGTTATTGAGCAACCTGTATATTTTGAATGGAAACCAATCCTATGTAGTGTCTGCCATGGATTTGGGCATAACAGTAACATATGTAGGAAAAAAGAAGGAAAAAAAGAGTGGGTACCCAAACAGAAAGATAAGTAGGAAAGAAATAGTTCAAAACCAGAAAGTGATATAAAGGATCACCAACCCAAATCCCCTAACCTTGTAAACTTTACAGAACAACAGTGGCATATAGTAAGGAGGAGCAAGGGGCAAAGAGGAATGATGCAGTCTGAAATAAATGATGAAAGAATAAGAGTAGGCAATGTTGGAAATTCCATAGTTGATGAATTGAACATAGTAAGTGAAAAACCTGGCCCCTCTAACCAGGGAACTCCTTATGGCTAGCTTTGCTATGTGGACCATCAGAGGGCTTAATAGCCCTAGCAAACAAAGGGAAATTAAATCCCTTTGTCAAAAAGAAAACATTTGTCTTTTTGGTATAGCTGAAACTCAAGTCAACAACACCAATTTTGAGAAGGTTTTTGAAACTTTCAGGCCTACATGGAAGTACATAAATAACTTGGAGCATTACACTAGAGGTAGATTATGGTTAATGTGGAAGAAGGACTTCTTTCCTTAAAGGTGCTTGAGAAGAGTGACCAATTCATACATTGTTTGGTTTATGATTTTGTAGTAGCAACTTCTTTCCATTTAACAGCTATTTATGCGCATAATCAAGCTGGTAACCATGTGCCTTTGTGGAATAAACTAAGAGAGTATGCTAGCAAGATTAGAGAGCCTTGGGTGGTACTTGGTGACTTCAACTGTATTCTTAAATCTGAGGAAAGAATAAGAGGAAGTCCTGCACAACAGTTTGAGGTGAGAGATTTTGTTGAATGCTTGGAAATATGTGGACTAATGGATATGAGATGGAAATGGTGCATATTCACATGGAACAATAGGCAAGGTAAGGGCCAACATATTTATAGTAAATTGGATAGAGTCCTTATTAATGAGGAGTGGCTTAATACTCTACCAGGATATGAAGCAACTTTCCTTCCTGAAGGAGTCTCTGATCACAGCCCTATGATTGTCAAGAATAGGGAAGTGGCAAGCAAAAGGAAGAAGATGTTTAAATATTTTAATATGTGGGCTATGCATCCCTTATTTAAGGGGACTGTTTATAATGCTTGGAGGATTAATGTGAATGGAACAAAAATGTATCAAGTGTCATCAAAATTAAAGGAGGTGAAAAAGGGGTTGAAGAAACTGAATAGAGACCAATTTTTTGATATTGTTAATACAGCTAGAGAGGCAAAGGAAAGATTAAGAGAAGTTCAAGAAACATTACATGGGGATCCTACAAATCCTATGCTCCAAAACAAAGAGAGGGAGGCTAATAAAGAATTCTAAATGAAGGACAGAGCAGCTGAAAGTTTTTTGGCTCAGAAGGCTAAAGCAACATGGATCCAAATAGATGATCAAAATTTAGCTTACTTCCATCAAGTCCTGAAAATTAGAAATTATAATAATAGAGTCTCAAGCATCATTACTGAAGAAGGAGTGGTATTGACTAATTATGATAGGGTCATAAATCACATGATTAACTATCATCAAATAATAATGGGGAGCACGTGTTAGAATAGAAGACTTGTAGATATGGATATAATCAAATATGGAAAAGTGCTAAATGTTGACCCGAAAATGATGTTAATACAACCACTTCCAGAAGATGAGATTCGTAAGGCCATGTTTAGTATCCACCCTTCTAAAAGTCCGAGCCCAGATGGTTATGGTAGCAGCTTCTTTAGAGATGCATGGGAAATAGTTGGGAAAGATATAACTGAGGTTGTGCAGGAATATTTCTCCAATGGTAGAATGCTTACTCAAATAAATGCCACTATTCTAAGTTTGATTCCTAAAGTTGAAAATCCAACTATGGCCAATGAATTCAGACCTATAGCCTATTGTAACACTGTTTACAAATGCATTTCTAAACTGTTATACAGTAGATTGATGAAAGTTCTTTCTAATATTGTTAGTGTAAATCAAGGTGCTTTTGTGAAGGGGAGATCTATAATCCATAATATCATAATTAGTCAGGAACTGTTGAGATTATACAAGAGGAAAAATGTATCCCCAAGATGCCTAATGAAAGTGGATCTTAAAAAAGCCTATGATATGGTTGAATGGAATTGCATCCAGGAAATATTGGAAGGACTTGGTTTTCCTTCTAAATTTGTTAAATGGATAATCAATTGCATTAGAACAACAAGCTTTTCAGTGGCAATAAATGGAGAGGTACATGGATATTTTTGTGGAGCAAGAGGATTAAGACAAGGAGATCCCATCTCACCCCTACTGTTTGTTCTGATCATGGAATATCTTACTAGAATTCTAAGTGTTGAGGCTAAACACCCTGATTTTAAATACCATCCATTATGCAAACAATTTGGCCTTGTCAACTTATGTTTTGCAGATGATCTAATGATGTTTTGCAAAGCCTCCCCCAAGTCTATGGAAGTTGTGATGAATGGTTTTAGAAAATTCTCTGAGTCAACAGGCCTTCATGCTAATCCTAACAAGTTGAGCATCTTCATAAATGGTGCCACCGGAAATATTAAGGAGCAAATCATAACCATGACAGATTTTACAGTGGGTAATTTCCCTGTTAAATATCTGGATATGCCACTCTCTTCCACCAAATGGGGCAAAATGGATTGTCAGATTCTTATAGATAAAATTACCTCAAGAATTCGATGTTGGGCTTTAAGGCATCTATCCTATGCTGGTAGGTGTCAACTGATTAACTCTGTACTTTTCTCCATGCAAGTATATTGGGCTAACATATTTATTCTCCCCAATAGCATCACAAAAAAAATTGAATCAATCTGTAGAGCCTTTCTCTGGGGACAAAAAGAAAATGGCAAATTTCTAGCACATGTTGGTTGGGAAAAGATATGCCCTCCCAAAAACAAGGGAGGGCTTGGTCTTAAAAAATGTGACTTATGGAATAAAGCTGTTATTGCTAAACAAATTTGGGATGTTGCTTCAAAAGCAGATAATCTCTGGGTAAAATGGATTGATGACATCTATTTAAAAGGTGGAGACTTCTGGAGGTATAGTGCTCCCACTGATGCAAGTTGGCATTGGAGAAAATTGAACAAAGTGAAGTTGAAATTTGCACAGGGACATGAAGATGGGAAATGGGCTGCTACACACATAGGATTATATTCCATTAGCAGTGGATACAAATGGCTTCTGGGTGAACATGAGAAGTTCAGGTATGACAAGATTGTTTGGTTGAGATATACAGTGTCTAAACATGCTTTCATTATGTGGCTGACTGTTCAAAAGAAATTATTCACTAAAACTAGAATGTGTGACCTGAATATTCTGGTTATTGATCTAAAGTGTATATTGTGTGGTAATGATATTGAATCTATAGAACACCTTTTCTTCTAATGCCTATGGGTGAGAGAGATTCTTGTGGCTATCTATGAGTGGATAGGGATCGATTATGTCCCAATACAATTTAGTAGATGGAGGGATTGGCTTACTATGCGGTAGGAGTGAGCATTCGGTTTATTAGGTTCGGTTCGGTCGATAACCGAAATAACCGAAAACCGAAATAACATGAATTTGGAAACCGAACCTAACCGAATTAACTGAAAAAACCGAACCGAAATGAACCGAAATATTTCGGTTCAGTTCGGTTAAGCTTATTCGGTTTCAGCTGTTAATGGGCCTTTAATGGACCTTTACTGAAAAAAGAATGCCTATTTAGTTTAATCCACTATTTTTTCAATGAAAGAAAGAAATTCATTCATAAGCAAGACATCTAGAATATTTATAGTGCAAAACAATAAGAAAAGACTAATCAACAACAACAAAGTTACCCACTATCAAGAAAATGAGCAGCTCTAGCCTCTACTACCCCTAGCACTAGCAGTTGAAAAAAAATAAAGTACAACCTTTGCTCTGTTTGATGTAATGAGATCCTATAAATTACTTGGATCTATATATATCAACATCTATATATCAAATATAAAAATTATATCAAGACATGCTATTACTATAAGTTATGAACAATAGTACAATACAATTTAAACTTACACAGGCACACAACACACAGAAACATATGAAATCTATTAGGATGATATGAAAAAATAACCCACGTACTTGAAAGTTTAAAGGGCAAGCAGTGGAGACAAATGCTGGAGCAACAATCTAAGCAAAATACCTTCTTTTTGTTCTTCTTTTCAGATCATGAACTGAACAAGGAGTGAAGAACTTGTCTTTTGTCAAAATCTGAAGCTATAATGGAGTTTGTGAAGTTAAAGCCAACCTGAGAATCAAGGAGAGAGGGAACACAAAGCAAAGCATAATGACTTAACAATTTAGAACAATGTTATTCATAATCCGCAAGATAAGATCAGAAAAGATAACCATACTGTGTGTTTTTGGTCACCACAACTATTTAATATGTTGAACCATTGAAAAAATAGCAACAAGAACATCAAGAAGTTGTAGATTCATTCAATCAACCATTTAAATATATCTACTAAAACTCTTAGCATTCAAATCTAAAAAGAACACATAAAATACATTTCACACCACAATTAACATCAAGTCCAATCCACCATTTAAAAAAAATTAAAAACACAATCCAAGCCATCAATAACAATGTAGTCCAATCCACCAAATTAAAATAAATAAATCAAAGTCCTTTTCTCCAACAACAAAGCTTGACCCTGCTAACATTGTAACAATGTGCCAAAGGATTTTGCCACCCTCCAAAGTCCAACCTACGTTAAAAAAAATCAAATAATAAACCACATGTACCAATCAATAATAAAATTATATAGAGAGGAAAAAATTAATTTACCTCAACAACAATAGTTTATAATATGTCAACAGTTGATTCCAAAGCAATTTTTTGCAAATCTACAAGTAAATAAAAGTAAAATTATATTGATAACTTATAACGATTAATTTTTAACAATAAAATTAATGTATGTCAAGATAAAAAAGTAAAATTACCTTTTTCTATCCGTTGAACATCATCCAAATCTTCTTCTACTTCAACTGGAAGGCAATGCCGAAGCCAATCTTGAGCACAAATAAGAGATTGCACAACTTTAGGAGTTAAAGAACTCCTAAATGCATCAAGAACTCGTCCTCCAGTACTAAATGTAGACTCAGAGGCAACTGTGGAAATTGGGATAGCCAAAACATCCTTTGCTAAGCATGAAAGAATAGGGAATCTAGGGCTATTCAACTTCCACCAAGTCAAAATGTTAAAATCATCCCTATCAATCTCAATTTCTTCATTTAAGTATCTTTCAACTTCAGTTCTACTAGTTCTTCCACCAAGGCGCTCACTCATGAATTTTTTCTTTTCCGATTCAAGCAATTTTCTCACCTTCATAGCAGGGTCATCAACATCAACATCATCTTCTAATTCAGCCAAAAGTTGCTCCTTTTCAGTTTTGGAAGGAGAAATCATTTCTTTGTATTCATTATACAAAGAAAATAACACATCCTTCACTTGTATCCCCAATTGTTCACCAACTTCACCAACATACATTTTGCAAAGTGCATATTGCACCCACTCCAATTTATATCGAGGATCAAGAATAGTAGCAACATAAATAAGTTGGTTCATCTTTGAAGGATCTCCCCAATATTTGTCATATTTTTCTTTCATTTTAGAAGCCATTAAAGCTAACTCCCAATCGTCACTCTTTTTCCACTCATCCAACATGCGATATAACATATAAATTTCATGGAAAAAGCTATTGGATGTCACAAATAAAGAACCAGAAATACGCAAGGTTAACTCATAAAAATGGCTCAAAAGCATCATCATCTTCCTAACATTGACCCAATCATCAGTAGTAGGTACCCCATTCTCACTTTCAAGATCAATTCGAAAGTAAGGATCTTTATCCTCAAACCTCTTAAAAGCAGCCTCAAATTTTTGGGCTGTCTCCAACATCAAATAGGTGGAGTTCCACCTAGTAGAGATATCCAAACTCAATAATTGCTTACTTTGAATCTTTTCATCATCACAACTCTCTTTAAACTTTCTCATCCTAAGGGGGGACTGCCTAACAAAACGAACGGCTTCCCTAACCTTTTTTATTGAACTTCCTACTTCTTTCAGCCCATCAACGACAATCAAATTGATTATATGAGCAACACACCTCATATGTAAGAACATGCATTTCATGACAGAACAACCCCAATTGTTAATTTTTTCTTTCAAATACATAACGGTGACATCATTAGAACTTGCATTGTCCACTGTGATAGTGAATACCCTATCAATTCCCCACTCAAGCAAACATTTTTCAACTTCTATTCCAATCTCTCTCCCTTTATGACTAGAAATTGGAATGAAATTTAAAATTCTCTTGTTCAATTTCCAATTATCATCTATAAAATGAGCTGTAATGCACATGTAATTGATCCTTTGAATTGAAGTCCAAGTATCTGTTGTGAGGCAAACCATTTGTTTCTTGCTAATTAGATACTCCTTGAATTTAATCTTTTCATCTATGTAAATTCCAAAACAATCACGGGACACAGTCCATCTAGAAGGAATCTTAAATTTAGGTTGAGCAACAGACATTAACCATTTAAACCCCACCCCCTCAACAAATTTGAAAGGTAGCTCATCAGTAATGATCATGCATGCTAAGGCTTTCCTAGTGGCCTCTTGATCAAATTTCCAACTAGTAAGGACTACATCATCATGTGCAGTAAAATGCAAGTGTGATTGTCTAGGTTCCTCAGGAGGAGGCCGTTTCTTACAGACAACCATATGGTTTTTTAGTGCAGTAGTACCATTCTTTTTTGAATCACAGTGAAATTCTCTTGCACAATAATTGCATTTACCTTTAACATCATTGTTCTCATTGACAAATTTTGTGAAATGATCCCAAACTTCAGATCTTGGCTTCATGAGTTTTCTTTTCCCTTTTTGAGTTGAAGCCTCACTGGATGCTTGAACTTGAGGTTGAGTACTGATGGCATCTCCAGTTGCTCCATCAGTGGCACCCCCAGTTTCACCATGGCATGACATCTAATACCATAAAATAAATACAAATATGTTAACATATTACATAAAATAACTACATAAATGTTAGCATTCAGATTTATTATTTTAATAAATAAATAAATTTAAACTTTCAGTCACCCTTCAATGAATTATGCTACACAAATCAATACCTTACGTTATGGATGAGAAGATCCGAGAGTATTGCTGAGAAGAGCACGAGGAAGGCAAGGGACGAATGAGAGTGAAACAGAGCAGAGAACTGGACAGCAAACAGAGCAAAGGACGGACACGATGCCGCGATGGGATGGGGGATTAAACATTAACTTGCCGCCATTGCCGGAGCCTCTCAGACTTTCAGAAATCAGAGTGGGAGGGAGAGAGTGAGAGATGCGATTGGAAAGGGGATTTAGGGTTTCAACTTGCTTTTCCAATTCGGGACAGTGCAGAGTAGACTCACACGGACTGATCAGGCATGGAGCCACGGACACGATGCCGCGATGGGATGGGCCGATGGGGGTTAAACATTAACTTGCCGTTGCCGGAGCCTCTCGGACTTTCAGAAATCGGAGTGGGAGGGAAAGAATGAGAGACGCGACTGGAAACTGGAAAGAGGATTTAGGTTTCAACTTGATTTGGCAATTGGGGACAGACCGCAGAAGGACAATGGACTCACTCTGTTACTCACACACTGACACACATATTCACATGGACTGATCTTCACACACGGAGCAGCCACGGTCCACAGACACGATGCCACGATGGGATGGGTCATGGGGAATTAAACATTAACTTGTAAATGGATATTAGGCTTAAGACTTGGGCCAAATTTGGGTAGGTAATGGATTGGGCTAGGATGCATGCATGAAGGAGGAGGGAGGCTTAAATTATAAATGCTTAAAAAAAAATCAAGAAAAAATATATAGATATATTTTGGTCTATTCGGTCTATTTGGTTTTTCGCACCTAAAACCGAATCGAACCGATATCACCGAATTTAACTACAAAAATAACCGATAACAAATAGAAAACCGAAAAAACCGAACAAAAAAAACCGAATTTCATTTTATTCGGTTCGATTTTCGGTTTCGGTTCGGTTTTACTCACCCCTACTATGCGGTTCAAAAGGAGAAATTGTTTTAGACAGGTGCTATATGTAGGATTTGCAGCTGTTATCTATCATGCTTGGAGGGAAAGAAATGCTAGACTACATACTAATGAAACCTTCACAATCCAAAGAGTGATAAGAAATATAAAATTGGAGGTAAAAACTAGATGTAGTTATTATGTAGGGGCAAAACAACGAATCGCTGAAAGAAAATTCCTAAAAAAAATTGGTGTTGATATTGAATAGGGTAGTTGTAAGGTATTCTTTTATACTAGTGAAGATTAATTTGGGGACTCTTTCTAGAAGGTGACTTCAAAATTTCTTCTTGTATTGTATATATAACTGTGTATTGCCATTTCTTCTAATAGTAATGATAATTTTACCTTATTACCCAAAAAAAACATGAAAATGGTGGGAAGGAAGAGAAAAGGATTGGAGAGTCAACAAGAAAGGGTAAAGAGGCGCACTCTTTTTAGAGATTAACAAAATAATTTAATCCAAATAATGGTTAGGATTGATTTATGAAATTTGGAGTATTTTTGTGGCATAGTACAAATGAGATGGTACATGCGTACTCTTTTAAGAAATTAATAAAATAATTTAATCTAAATTATGGTTAAAATTAATTTATGAAATTTGTTACATTTTTATGGGGCATAGTACAAATGAGATGGTATACCCAAAAGTATCCAAAAATTTCTCAGTTGCAATAAATAGAAAGAGGTGGGAGTGGGACCTCATTGGTTCCCGAATCATAAGAAGATTTAGCGACATGACTTGATTCAACCTGCAACGATGTTGTTTTATCTTTCTCTTTGTCCTTTTCCAAATTTGTCCTGAAAATTCATCCCTATCTTTAATTATTATCCCCATTTTAATTAATCCCTCTCCTTCTCTTTTCCTTTAATTATCTCAATAATCCTTCTTTCAAAATTTTAAATTTAAATTAAAAAATTTTTAACAAAACTTTGATTCCCACAAAAATTTCCAATTTCTAATGCAACCTACAATTTAAAAAAAAAGTATCAAATAAATAATGAGAGAGGGATCTATATAAAGGATAAATTTTAAAAGTAATAATTAATACCTCATTGAAATTTTAAAACATTTTATATAAAATAACCAAAATTTGTTTTAAAATTAAGTTTTATAAATAGGAAACAGTGAGTAACATTTAAAAAAAGATAAAAAATATTAAAAATTTAAATTTCCAAATTAAATTTAAACAATTTAAATCTAGGATAAAGTGTACATTGATCCATTAATTTTTATGTAATTATCATTTAATCCTATAAATTTATTAAGTTTCATGTTAATTTTTTAAAAGCTTCTCAATTCTTAAAACCATTAAGTAAATTAACAAAAGTTTATAACTTGCATTTTTTTTTGGCCTGCTTATAACTTGCATACTGAAAAGTTAAAAGCCACGTCATTAGTATTATTATGTATTGATTAATATAATAATTATAATTAATGTAGAAAAAGCCTTTGGAGAACTTCCTCCCAATGGAGTCCAATCATAGCTTGATTTGGATTAATAAAAGTTCAAATTGGTGACCAAATATCGGACAGTTATTAAAAGAATAATAATTATAATCAAAATAATTTTAATACTTAAAATAAATAATTACAACCTTAAAAATAATGTAATTTAAAACGTCAAAATTAGCCTTAAAATAAATAATTTTCATTTTTATGTTTAACTATTTATTTTAAGAAGTTAGAAATACTTTAATTATAAGAAAAATTTAATATTTAGTTCTTATACTATACACCCTATTTTCCAACTTGTTGACTTTGCCTAAAATAAATAAAACTTATTCAGGTTATAATTTTAAATGTTTTATTAAAATATTTTGAAATAATTTATTTTAAGTTTGCAATCTTTAGCATCTTAAATTAAAATATTTTTCATTTTTAAGGTAGAAATTATTTATTTTAAGCTTTAAAAATATTTTAACTATAATTATTATATTAACTAATTCATAATAATATAAATGAGATGAATTTTCAGCATGTAAATTATTATTATTTATTAACTTATTTAACGGTGCTAAAATTAAGAAGTTTTTAATCATACATTTAAAAGTTAAGTGGACTATAATAGTACTTGGAAATTTAAGAAAACTAAAATAAAGCCTAGGAGATCAAAATTTTCACTTTTGCCCTAAATTTAAGGCCTGGACAGTCTCTTGGTTAAAAAATAAAAAACCTGGACAATCCATTTTGGAGCTATGCAAATGATATTGGATAGTAGATTTTCTACAATTGCTTCCATCATTTTTCAACAACACTAGCATCATAATCTATCTATTAACATTCATATATAATTATAGAGTTTATTTCTCTTAATTTGTTTCAATTTTTTAAGCAGAAAAGATATTTTCAATCCACAACTAAAGATTAATTCCTTCGAAGTATAGAGATAACTGAAATTGGTTTTACATCTCCCAACAAATAATTTTCATACAAAAAGGATATAATTTCATTTTTATTGTTAGATTGACATTTTATGGATAAAATCTTATATGAAAAAATATAATTCAAAAATCACAATTTCTTTTAATGAATATGTAATCAATTTGGATCATTAGATATTGATTTAACCGCTAATAATCAGAATCGAAACAAATTGAGAGCAATGAAAATGGAAATGATCCAAATTAAAAATTTTAAGTAAAATATTCAAATCTTCTTTATATTTTACCTTAAATACAGAGATACTTTTTTTACTTTGGAAATCTTTACCGATGTTCATTTAAATAAAAAATTATGCTACATAGATCTCTCTCAATTTTCTAGATTTCATATTCATACACCTAAATAAACGGGTTAAGTTAATCAAATTTAACTTCTTTTTGAGCTAAAATATCCCTCTTCAATATAAATATTTATTTAGTAATATTTTTAACTTATTAACTTTCAACTAGAATTGAGGGAAAGGGACTTATTAATACTCTTTAAATAAGATTGTAAATTCAAATTTTATGAGCAAAAATTCAATTTAAGTTCATGCTTGACTGTTGACTCTAATTATGTCAAGTGAATTATGAAACAATCAATCAACAGTCAACATTCTGAGTTATTAGTTTTAATATTCAAAAAGAAAAATACTAAACAAATGAATCGTTTCCATTTATTGGGATGGACCGGACACAGAACATGGTTTCATTAATTAGCCACTTGTGATTGGTCTAGCGTTTTATGCAAATGAAAACACGACACGCTTTTGTATCTGTCCAAAAAAAATAGTCCATCCACTCTATTTTATGTATTATTTTAGGAAACTTTAAATATTCCTAATTATGTTATTTAATACTCCCTCCGTATCGCTATATAGTACACTTTTTTGAGAAATTAATGTTTCATAATATAGTGCACTTTACGGATTACGTAGTGTAATTTTGTTCTCTTTCCAATATTGCCCCTAATTAATAAACTCAAATATGTATTTATTATTAAAATATTTCATTATCAAAACATTTAATGAGGGTAATTTGAGAAAGAGTGGAAAATTTTGTTAGTTATTAATTATTGTCTTGATCTGTGTGCGGTAGTTAAAAGTGCACTATAAACTAGAATACAGGGAGTATTATTAATAGAGAATTAGTTATTATTTTTATTATTAAATCTTTAATTGAAAATAGTTATAAGTAGAGCACAAGTCACTTTTAGTATTTAAGTTTAAAATATTTTGATAAAATACTATTAAATTTTACTATAATTTAGGTTATTTAATATTTTTATTGATCTATCTAAAAATTTTAAAAAATATATATATAATGAGAGGAGAGAACTGATCTGAGGAGTTTGTGGCTTGTCGGTGACAGCATATTCCTTTCACTTGTGAGGTCACTAGTTCGAATTGGCAGAACCACTGGTCATCGAAAAACAAATGAAAAAGGAAAACGCGTTTTTGTATCAAAAATGGAAAACTCGTGGCTCTTAATTCTCTCCGTCTATTTACCAAAATCTTATCTCATCAATTAATATTTAATACATTAATATAAATGATAAAATCGTCTGTCCATACTTTAAAACATATTTTTATTACTTTAAAAGAATACACGTATTTATATTGACTATGTTACGTGTGTCATACTTTACAATAAGTATAATATATTTTAACATTTATATCATTAGTTTTTTCAAATATGTTTCAAAATGACTCAAGTTGGCCGAAAAAAAAACACAGAAAGAAAGACTCAAAAACTAATAGACAACTCAACTTTTTGTTGGTTCTTATAAATATATTTATATTTTTTTAAATACTTGTTTAAAACTCAATTTTTTTTCATATTATGTACTTTTCTTGTGTGAATTTATTGAATATGTACATAATTATGGTTTGTGTATCTCTCATTCCCAATATTAAAATTTTAAAATTCATCATATACAACCTATTATATTATGTTGTGTGTGTGTGTGTATATATATACTTGTATTTGCGCGTACTAGGTCATTCTAGTTACAAGTTGTATCTAGTATATCTCATTTTTCCAATTCTATGCGAAACACAAACCCACCTAATAAAATTAAATTGTGAAATTTGTACATATATAAAACTCTTTTTATTATTAGTGCGTTGCTATTTTAGTAACAGACATGATACTTAACTGATAGTGAATTCCGTTAAATCCTTTACGTGCATATAATATTTTTGAATTTCTAATTACATACAAATAATTGTTTAATATGTTACATTCTATCGGTAAAATAACATATTAACTATTGAAAAAAAAATCTGCAGAAATTTAAAATTTAAGAAGGACTTATTTTCCAAATCTTAAAAACAACATATGTGTATTTATTTTAAAAGTTCATATTGTTATATAAAATTCAATAAGAATAATTCTAATTGCAATACTTAGGCAAGGATTGGTTATGGACCAAGAGTATGTCTCACTATATACAAGAGTTAGGGATCAAACTCTCAATTATTTGCTTAAATGATAAAAATCTCTACCACCCACATTAACTTAAATTAGTTGCAATCAAAACATATTAACTTAAATTAGTTGCAATCAAAACATATATTACGCATTTGTTATTATTACCCAACAATGCATATTTTACTATTTAGGGGCATGAAAAACATTTCACATCCACAAAAATCACTTTTTCCATTCTTTCATTTTGATTCAATTTTACCATGCATATCAAATGAGGCCTAAAATTTTGTGGTGTACAAATGTTCTTTTAGATTTTTTGGTTCATTGACCAAAAAGAGGGTACATGTACCATCATATTATGTCCCTGTATTAATTGATTCAGATACAGCTCTATCGAGCTCATGGCCATTATATGATACCTGCCTTGTATTCGGATACACTCGGGAGAGCCTGAATTTCAGAAATGGTCAATTGCAATGATAAACTTAAGAATTTATTTTATTTAAATAAATTTTTAATCCCTAAGTAATTGCACTTGGCCATAGAGTATGCTTTCATACACTTTGTTTTTCTTTTTTTGGCCAACCATACACTTTGTTCAGTTCAAGCAATTTGTTTGGATAATATTCAAAGTTTGTTCACATCTAAATTACATATAATTAAAATATTAAAAATTAGACTGATCATTCAAGTTTGATTTAGCTTTCTATACCTTGCTTTTGGTACATGTCAAATGAATTGAGTGAAAGAAATTGTCCCATAAATATTTCGGGTTTGAGTATTGTGGATTAAAAAATATATATTAATAATGTTATTCAATTTAGGTACCAATAATATTTAAATCGAAATTAGTTAAAAGTATCAAACATGCGAAAGTTGTAATAAAAAATTAATGTGGATAAAAATATTGCCATTTATGAAAAAAGATATTAAAAGCATGCTAGTGGAGTAGGTATTGCATTTTTTTTTAATCGATTAAGCTATCTCTTTTTAATCACTTTTTTTTAATTTATTAAATGCACGCCATTAATGTGTTAAAGTTTTTAAAAAAATAAAAATTGGGGAGGACAAAATTTGAAGTGACAACCTGTCATTTTTTTTTTAATCTATTTTAGAAAGAGATAAATACAAAATCGAAAGAATTCATCGTACAAGAGTATTGTAAGCATGCTAATAGACGTACGATCTAAATGAATCTTTGCACATGCATTATATATATATATATATATATATATCTCTCTCTATTTCTTTTTGATTTTGATAGAAAATTAAAAAAAATCCAAACTAATCTGATTACCTAGTTATTTAAGCTAATTGATTCACGCACACTACCAAATTAAACCAATCCTTGTCCCTTTAATTACTTTCTTGTATGGTGTAGAAATGATGTCCTCCCCCACCACCCCCCCCCCTCCCCCCCGCCTAATGAACCAGGCAACCCTATCTAATAAATCGCTCTTTAATTTAGTCAAAGGCACACCACAAATGTATTAAAGTTAAAAAATACCAAAAATTGGGAAGACAAAATTTGAACTGACACCAATGTCTCTTATCCGATCATATATTTTTGATATCTCAATTCTTTAATCTTATCTTATCCATAAGAATTTCTTATCCATTTTAAAAAGAGATAGATACAAAATTTTTAGAATTCATACATTAAGTGGATCCCACATATTCTTTGGACTCGCTTTAAAATCATCAATTTAGGTGAGTTTAACCGAGTTCCAACTGAGTTACAGCGAGTATATGGTGCAAGCAATTTCTACAAGCGAGCTAACTCAATAATTAGACATAGAAACGCAAAATTGATTCATTTAACTAATCAACTCACGACTTTAACAACTACTCCTTTTGATTCTAAATAAAAGACACCTTCTAAAAATATTATTTGCCTTCAAATGTAAGAGACTTTGTAGGATTATTTAGTATATCAATTATTTTTTTCATTTATACCCACTAATCTATAATTAATAGGTGAAAGATAAATATTATGGAAAGTATGAGAGATAATGTAATTAATAAGGATAAGTGGTAGAAAATATTGAAATTTTTTTACAAATTTAATGACCAACTCATTTTCTTAAGATATATGAGATAATTAAAAGTATCTTATATTGATAATTAGAGGGAGTATACCTTCAACGTCTATCTTAATATCTGAATTATATTTTGTTGTCTGCCACTAGTATCTATTATATATATAATATTTTTTTCTTTTACAATTACGAAATTTTTTTCCCAACAAGTGATAGTTGTTTCATAAAATTTTAAAAGTATCATCTTTCTTTCCTCTTGAAATAAACTAATAAAAAAAAGTGAATCTCATTCACATATTTAGATACTCTCTCTCTCTCTCTCACACACAGACAAGGGGTAACCTCACCAATGGTAAGAACTAATATTTCTCGAGATATTAAGAGTAAAAAGGTAGACATCTCCCAATTAAGTTTGCTTTACACACAAAGGCTGAGAATCAAACTTTTAACCATTTATTTAAGAAGTGAGGTACTCTATTGCTCACATGAAAATAAGATTGTTCAAATAGACTTTCTATATATCCAAATGAATCTGGGATTTATATATGTATATATATATATATATATCTTTCTTTCTTTCTAAAATTGATTTAAAAAAGTGAATCCCACTTATCTATTCACACATCAATTAAGCGAACTTATTCACTCACCACGCCAAATCAACCAACCATTGGATAAATCTTGTTCAATTATGTATTTTACTGTACGGCGTGGAAATGAATTTTGTTATGAACCACACAATCCTATCCTGGTACACCGTGTCGCCATTCTGAAAGCAACCTTGATATTGATTAAATTTGTGGACATGTTGTCCATGCTCAACATGTCCCTCTATAAATACAAGCCCTCTGGTTAATTCCAACCTCCAATCAAACCACAAACCTACAAGTCACCAAACCCAAGAGAATCGAACATGACCACTCTTGCAATAATCACCAGATTTTCTATCCAACTATTCACCATGCTCTTCAACTACCTCAAGCTAGCTTCCTCCCATTTCAAATGGGTTTTAGAATTCCTTCTCTACCACCCATTCTACAGCCTCCGTGTTCATCATCATCGTCAAGAGTTTCAGATATTTCCAGAAGAAGAAGAAGAACATGTGGAGATATGGCATCCGCGAGGAGGAGAAGAAGAAGTGGATTGTGCAGTGTGTCTGAGCAAGATCGGTGAAGGAGAAGAAGTGAGAGTGCTGAGGTGTGAGCATGTTTTTCATAGGGATTGTTTGAATCGATGGGTTGGGTTAAGGAACTATAATTGTCCTCTGTGTAGGGATTTTCTGGGTTCTGGGATAAGGGCTGTTAATGGTGAGGTTGGAGGAGCACAAGTGCTTTTCTTTAAGTTTGCTTCTTTCACTGATTCTGAGACTGAGAATTGGTGGCTTCGGTGAGTCATGGGCTAGAGCAAAGCTTGAACATGAATGAACATGTATATCATATATATTGGGGTTATAAATTAGAATATGTAGATTAAACTAATAATGACTTTTAAATATGTTCCATACAATTGTTGGTGAATTATGTCTGACATATTTAATGTCTGTTTATAACTTGTAATATCTATTTTTACTAGATTGAATCATATAAAATCCATTAGTTAAAGTGATAATATGTATATATATCCCTCATTTCTGTATTCCAAAATTTTAAAAAATTGTCATATAATAATTCATATGGTATTATATTGTATTTAATACACATATTTGTATTGATGTTATATAGGTACTAAACTGAAGTATTTATACTGGACAATCATAAATTTCAAAATTATATAAAAAATTCAAACTATTTCAACAATTGTCATTAAATGTTCTAAGCCTCCTTTGGTATAAATGGAAAAAAGGGTTCCCCTTTTGTAACTCATAGATCAAGATATGCAATATTTATTATATATATATATATATATATTCTTATTTTCATTACACGTCATTACTCAACCATACATATTTTTTCTTATTGTTTTCTAAAGTAGGGACTAAAAAATATTTCCTTTTCACAAAATCAGTTTTTCATTCTATTTCTTTCTATTTTTTTTTCCTTCAATTTTATCATGCGTATCAGAACGAGACAAGTTAAAATTCTTAGAAAGGTCTTCTTCAGAATATCAGAAGATGCGAAGTTAATGGTTATTAATGTTTTAGGAGTCAGGTGTTTCACACATGTTCTTTTTTCTTTTTTTTGGGCCACGTGTTTCATTCATGTTCTATCATTGAATCCATGGGAACGGCGTACATAAGGAGTTTAGATAAGTAATTCCACCTCCTACTACTTTTCAACTTTTCAACTTTTCAAACCTATTTCTAACATGCAACGGTTGTTGGCGAAAAAAAAAAGGTAGAGACAAAATTATTGTCATTATTATTATATTACATAAAATAAAAATCGGACAATAAATAGTCTGTCCAATGACTTTTTTTCTTCTTATTAAAAATATCACTGAAATGATATTATGAGTATATTTAAGATTTGTTCATTACTCCCTCACATCCTCTATATATAAGATATTTTATCCTGATCCTATATATAAGATATTTTACAATATATAAGATAGTATTCATTATATATTTTCAAAAAATGGCCCTATTTAATGTATCTAAAGAAAAAGAAAAGAGATTAAATAAGGATAGTTTTGAAAAAATATTAGGATTTTTGGAGAAATCGAGATAATTAATTAACTTTAACTCTCATTTTTAATCCACATGATTCAGTTAAAAGGATCTTATATTAAGAATAAGAGGGAGTATTATTGATCTTTATAATGTATTGATACTTTAAAAGATTAAACACATTTATATTAGATACACAACAAGATACACGTATTATACTTGTTGATATGCACTCATTCATATTACCTTGTAACTCTGTCCGTTATTTAAGTTTTGACAATAAAATACACCCCTCTAAATTTGTGAGAAAGAAGGAGTATTATAAGTGTTTGTTGAAATGTGATATTTCTATAATTTTTTTGCTCAATAATATTTTTGTCTTTAAGAAGAAAGAATAAAGATTTTATTTTATTTATTCACATAAATTTATTTTAACATTTATTACTTTGTTGTATATTTAATACCCATTTTTATTTTTTAACAAATTAATTTATTGATTGTACATATAAATAAGTATATGTACACACACATATATATATACGTATCCCCATTATTTGATTGAGCCTTATATTACAATATCAAAACATATTTAAATATACGTGCAAATGTAAATAAGCATATTATGAGTGAGGAGTTATGTCGTTATCATAATACCGAATTCTTTAAAATATATTTATAAAACATCTTTCCACTGAACGTTCAATTTGACAACTTTCACGTTTTAGAATACATGATATCCTGTAGCTGGCTAATTAATTATACATAAACCTCCTGAATTTTGGATTATGTTTAGATAACATTTTTTTGTCTTTTAAAACTTGACAATGAATCCCTTAGGATTATCTCCCGTAGTTATTATTAAGGAAAAATCATAGTTGTGAATCTGTTGAGTATATTAATTAATAACAAAAAAATACTTTTAAGTGATATAAAGTAATAAAAATTAGACGATTGAGTAGCAAAGCTTGGAAAATAAGGAATAATAAGGTCCTTATTTAATATTAGTGATACATACAAGTCCTCAGTTGTTATTGTCCCTATCATTAATTTATTAGTTATTTTACTAATGCAATATAACATTGCAAAAGGTCATTTGCATGACATAAAATTTAGAATGGTCATTTGCACACATAACTCAAATTTTAAGAGGATTATGTAAAAAAAATGAAATTTTAAAAGGAATATATAATAAAAAAAACATACCGTATTCCATTAGTAAAATAATAGAATAATTAATGACAAAGGAGGTTATTTGCATAAATTTAAAAATTCAGGAATTCCTTATCAAGTTTTAAATATTAAAAAATTATTTACACATGACTGAGTTTAAGAAAATTGTGTAATTTAACTTCCAATACAAGTATTTGCATTGATGTTATATAGGTACTAAATTGAAGTATTTATACTGGACAATCTTAAATTTTAAAATTATTTAAAAACATATTCAAACTATTTCAACAATTGTCATTTAATATTCCAAGTCTCCTTTGGCATAAAATGAAAAAAGGGTTCCCCTTTTATAATGTATACATCAAGATATGCAATATTTATTATATTCTTATTTTCATTACCCGTCATTACTCAATTGTACATATTTTTTCTTATTGTTATTTAAGTAGGGATTAAAAAAATATTTCCTTTTCACAGAATAACTTTTTCATTCTATTTCTTTATTTTTCTTCCTTCAATTTCATAATGCGTATCAGAACGAGACGAGTTAAAATTAGTCAGAAAGGTCTTCTTCAGAATCAGAAGATGCGAATTTATCGGTTGTTAGGAGTCACGTGTGACACACAAGTTCTAGCATTTGAATAGTCCACGGCAACATTGGCGTACATAAGGAGGTTAAATATGTAATCTCACCTCCTACTACTACTTTTCAAATGCCCTATTTCTAACGGATATAGGTTCTTGGCAAAAAAAAAAATTCAAAATTATTATCATTATTATTATATTATATAAAATAAAAATCGGACGATAAATGGCCTGTCAAATGACTCTTTTTTTTATTGTTAAAAATATCGATGACGTGACATGATGAGAATATTTAAGATTTGTTTAGTATTATCGTTCTTTATAATGTATTTATTTGATACTTTCAAAAAGTAAATATATTTAATATTACCTACACAACAGGATACATGTATTATATTTGCTGATATGCACTCATTCATATTATTCGTTTTGCTCCTTACTTTTGGGAGTATTATTTTAGTCTTATTTATAAGAAATAAATTATCATTATCTTATATATTTATTGATGAATTCCTTTTATACCTTTTATTCATTTATTGGAATTGAGAGTTTTAATTAAGTAATGATAAAAAGGTTAAAATATTAAATATGGATATATTTGGAAAGAAATTTTGTATTGTTACATATTAATCACATTTAATACCCATTTTTATTTTTAACAAATTAATTTGTGGATTGTACTTATGAATAATTACAGGTACATACATATCTATATATATATATATATGCCCATTATTTGATTGATATTTTATACTCCCTCTAGTCTTCAATATAAGACTCTTTTAATCAAATCATGCAAATTAAAAATGAGAATTAAAACTAATTAACTATCTCGATTTCTTCAAAAGTCCTAACATTTTTCCAAAAGCATCCTTATTTAATCTTTCTTTCTTTTTTTTAGATATATTAAATAGAGGTATTTTTGAAAATGTATAATAAATACTATCTTATATATTGTAAAAGATCTTATATTCAGGATCAGGGTAAAAAGGCTTATATATAGGACCAGAGTGAGTAGTACAATATCAAAACATATTTAAATATTGGGGAAATTGCAATTTCATGACATGGCGGCAATATTTGTGTTTTTGTGACATGAAAAAATTCTAACCTTCTAACCTGGACGTAAAAAATTTCAATTGAGATGTGAAAATGTCCAATAAATACCTGAAAATTTTCATGTAAACAATTATCCACCTAATCTTGAAAATTTCATATTTACGTGAAAATTTTCAAATTCTTATTAGATATTTTTTTTTGTCTCAGTTAGAATTTTACAAGTTTAGGTTGGAATTTTTTAGGTTATGGAAATATAAATATTTCCCCCAACTATCATGAAATTGCAAAATTTCCCTTAAATATATGTGCCAACATAAATAAACATATTATGAATACGGAGTAAAGTGGTTATCATAATACCTAATTCTTTAAAATATATTTGTAAACTTTTGTTGGCCAAAAAAAAAATTTAAAAACTTTCACATATATTTATACATTATACATACACCTCCTGAATTCTGGACTGTGTTTATATATATATATATATATATTGTCTTTTAAAACTTGACAATGAATCCCCTATGATTATCTCCCATAGTTATTATTAAGAAAAAATTATAGTTGTGAACCTGCTACGGGAATTAATAACAAATAAAAGACTTTTAAGTAATATAAAGTGATAAAAATTAGAAGATTAAGTAGTAAGACTTGGAAAATAAATAGTAACAATGTCCTTATTTAATATTAATGATAGATACAAGCGCTAAACTGTTATTGCGCCTATCACTAATTTATCAATTATTTTACTAATGTAATATAACATTACAAAAGGTTATTTGCATGATACAAAGTATAGAATGGTCATTTGTACATAACTCGAACTTTAAGAGGATAATGTGAAAAAACAAAAATTTAAAGGAATATATGATAAAAAATGTATCATATTCCACGAGTGAAATAATATAATAATTAATGACAGAGGAGGTTATTTGCATAAATTTAAAAATTCAGGAATTCCTTATCAAGTTTTCAATATTAGAAAAATTATTTACACATGACTGAGTTTAAGAAAATTGTGTAATTTTAGTCACACACACGTGAATGAAACCTTTATTCTTCTCCTCTTTCTGGAGACAGGGAATGAGCCAACTGAGGAGCATATAAAATTTTGCAATCGACAAATTTATATAATATATTTTTGTTTATTATATATATTATTTTTGCTTGAATCAACTGAATTTATCTACGTTATACACACAGAGATACATCAGAAAGAAGCTTTATTATTATTATCAGTATCATTATTTAAATTGTTTCTTCCATTTTTTCTCCTTGAGTGCAAGCTTCTAAACTATGGTTAATATGTAAATCTACCGCTGAAATATTCTTGACATTATTGTTGGCATCTTAAACTATTTTTTGGTACAATGTTATCTTTCATTTTTCAAAATTATAGCAATCTCTTCCAAAACTAATAGATATGTTAAAGCTGACCGTTAGTGTGCCATGTATTATTTTTTTAACCAATTCATCTCAACTGGTAATCCATGTGGCATACTAATTAGAAAAAATCTTGTATGATAATTTATGTGGCATTGAAGTAAATTAAAATAAAAATATTATAAAAAAAATCTTAATTTCAGCCTTAGCTCAAAAAAACAAAACCCTTATTATTGGAACCCTAATTAAAAATCTCAAAATTTAATAAAATAAATTAATAAAAATAAAAAAAATAAATCACAAAAACCATGTGTAAATTAATAAAAAACATAAATTCAAAAATTTCTGAGAAAATGGAAAAATAATAAAAAATTTACAAAAACCAAAAAAATAGAAAAAAGTTGCTTAAATAAATTAGTTTTAATACTCAAAGGATATTAATTTTTAATTAGGAACTCCAAAAATTATTAAAAATTATTCCATAAAAATCATACATGATAGTTTGTGGCATCGGAAAATATTATTATGATATTACCATAATGCCCTTGCCAGTAATAATTTTGAAAGATAGAAAATAGCATGTACTAGTAATAATTTTGGGAATACTTTGAGTAAATTCCCAAATTAACCCTATTCATCATTCACCTCCAATGTCGGACAACTTCAATCTCGAATTCTAAGTTGCTAACTCGCAATAGTAGAATTTACGACAATTTTATTAAGCTAATATAAGTGTAAATAAATTTGTAATTTAAGCTTCTAACAGTTTATTTAAATAAATAATATATTAAAAATATAAAGTTTTTAACAGGATATGGAATTTACAAGGAAATACTTTTCACAAAACAGTAATCATGAATTTAATGATCGGAATAGACTGAAGTTAATTTAAAATATTTGTCATAAAACTTAATCATCAAAATTAGATACTAAATATATATTTATACAAATAAAAGTATTATGTCAACTACCAGTTCACCTGCATAAAGTCTTGGCTCTGCCACTAATATGTATGCATAATCTGAGTGGATCCTCTGAAGCAATTTCATCTTGTAGTTGGTAAAGCTGGTGTGTACTTTAGAGAGAAGGAATGGTTGCTGCCAATCCAAAAATCAATATATATATATTGATTTTTGGATTGGCAGCAACCATTCCTTCTCTCTAAAATCAACATATACATATATATTATAAAGATTTTTTAGAACTTCACACTTCACAGGAAGAGAAATTCCTATCCTCTTCCATGCTTATCAGGGACATTCAGTAGAAAGGAAGACATCCATATTGATGTTTCCAAATACAGATGAAAGCAAAACATTTCAAAAGATTACACAAATCATGATTATATAAAATTAATTGGTTAAATTACATGTCATCAACTTTATCTTATGATATACAGACAAGAAAGAAAAATGGTGACTTGGCAATGAGCAAACAAATGTCAATGCAAAAATGGCCATTGGAAGGAGGGTTGGACAAAAACAATCCATCTAGCCATGTTAAACATTTGAATAGTCCAAACTCCAAACCGTATCTACGCCTTAAAGGGAACATCCAACAGAACCCAGGTAAAAGAATAAATCAAAACTATAATGAACATACATAATTGATGAACAGTAAGTTGAAAAACTCAAAAAAAGAAAAAAAAGAAACCAACCTGGACGTAACTTGTCAAATTAAGCCTTTTCAATCATCTGTTTGTGATGTGAAAGAAATAGAAATCATTTCTCTTGCCTTAAATCCTGAAAAAATGAGTTGCAGATTTTAAGTGTTTCCTACGAGATTTTCCAATTAAATATAAAATATATATGAGCTTTGTCGAAAAATCCAATAAATAGCACTAATTCGCAAGAAAACATTCACATATTATATTTTTATAGGAGAATCTGAGAACAAACACCTACAAAACTTTACCTAAATTGTCTTATCATACATGAGCTTTGTCGAAAAATCCAATAACATGGCACTAATTTGTAGGATAACACCCACATATTATGTTTTTGTCGGAGAATCTAATAACAAACGCCCAAAAAACTTTACCTAAATTGTCTTGTCGACCCATCTTTGGGAAGAGTGCAGCAATGCTCATTAAGCATTAAAACTCATCTCTGCAGTACCATTTGAATAGCACTTCGTTGAGCCTGAGTCAAGCTCTGCAATGCGAGATTACATGCACATGTTCAGTAACATTCACCAATAACACAAAATGCCAAACACTTGAACTAACTGAAATATAATTCCAAATGCTTGATCAAGCACACCTGGCAAATGTTATCAAACAGCTGTCCGTCATTCTGGTAAAAGTTGCCAAAAAAGTCCACGAGGTAGTTTGCCAGATTTATCTGTCGGGTAAAACAAAATTTATTGGAAAAATTGCTCATTCATGCGCCACACAACATATGAATTACAAAGCACAATCTAGAGCAGAGACCTGATTAAGGGGATCAGCAATGCTTAAAAGGTCATCTTCATATTGATCTTCTTGATCCTTATGATTTTCATACAAGTTTAATTAGCCTTCAGCAATATGAAAAAGGTCAATGAAGAGGAAAAATGAGATGATATGGGCATATTTGACAGTGTTTTTTGTTTCATTACTCTCAAAATAGTTTTGTAAAATTATTTTCGAGAATAAGTTTTGGAAACAAGAAAATAAAAAAATTTGTTTGAATAATTGTTATCAAAATCATAATTAGTAAGTGTTAAATGAGTTATTCAAAAGTCATACCTTTACCATTAATGAGGTGGGTATTTTTTACCTTTTCTTTTATTTTCCAGAACAAAAACTATAAAACACCTTAAAGATGTTCCGAGTTTTCTGTGCTTTTGTTTTTCTGTTTTCCAAAACATTTTATAAAAAACAGGTTTATCAAACAAGTTTTTTTGTTTTTGAAAACAGAAAAACAAAAAAACTGTTTCCAAAACAGTTGTCAAGCAGCCCTATAATTACATCATGGGTCAGACAAACCTCATTAAATACTTTTGCTATTGCTTCAAGATGTTCATATGTGGGTTTTCCTGAAGCAGCTGCAGACAATGAAGACAGAAATTCTCGATCCTTTTCAATGTTGTCAGTTTGCGCTTCTTCCCAGTCATCATCCTGGAAAAGCGAGTAGTTTTACAATTGGGAAGTTCAATAATCAGCATGTAATTAGCACACATCAGTATGCATTAAAGCAAACCACCTCATCAGCAGCAGCCAAAACTTGCTCTTGTATTTCAATCAATGCATCTGCCAGTAAAGCCACTATCTGCAAGATATTGGACAAAAACAGAAAAAGGTTTGGCTTATTTATAACTAAAGGAATTCAACTTCGATTCATGTTATTCCTTTAAAGATGACCAAAATCTTTGATCATGAAGGTGCAAAAGTAGCATACACAGAGTACATCTTAATGAAAATTTTTTGATTCTGACATGGGGGTCTCCAAAGAATACTTAGGCTTCAAGAAAAAAAATCACATTTCAAGCTAAAATCTTTCTACAGGAGTGCCTATAAATATATAAACAGAACCATCAAACTCTGATTGATGCCCAATAGAGCAGTCATCAAGGAACAAACCAAAATAATCTCTCATTGATTGAAATAATCTCTTACTGGTAGGAAGCAAGATAGCAATACAATAACACTTAGTGGGATAAAACTAATGTTGTTGTTGTTATTGGTAAAAAGCAAGATAGCATGGGATCACCCACCCCAATTAGGTACCCATCACCTACTAAGAGCTAAAAGGATACAGATTAACATGACTTCTCTAGATGAATAGTTACATTAACCAAATTAAGGAACTAATTATGATATGAAATACCTTTGCAGGAAGTGGCAACATTATCCACCGATCGGGAGCTGATTTTGCTTTTGACCTTGTGGTTATTCCCACACCGGACTTCACAAGACAAATTCCAGAATGAGCAAGCATAGTTGAACACAATTGAATAACTGATTATATAGCAATACAGTAACACCTTAATCAGATGGCCTGGAACACTTATTTTTGCCAATTCTGTGTGCCTGCTGGTTAATAACAAGGCTAGAGCACTTGTAGTAACTTTTATTTGATAGGCCCCCTGTATCTCACCTGCACTCAGCATTAGGAAGAGAATTCAGTTTGTCTCAGTTATGCATGTCTAATGACTTCAAGTTTTGTTGTTCTTGAATACAACAACAACAGCACAATGGGTCTTAAGCCACTAAGTGAGGTTGGCTACATAAATCATACAATATCACTAGGTTCTATCAAAAAATCAACTCTTCAAATATACCATTTACCAAGATATCTCACTTTATAATTTCCTTAAGAGTTCTTCTTGGTTTCCAATTTTTTTCATAGGACTAAAAACCATCTAATTAACTCTTCTTATTAGCTCCTATAATGACCTTCTCAGTATATTGTAGAGATTAGCATAATTTTGTATTATTAGTAAAAGTCAAAATAATCATTGTTTTTTACCATTGCATATTTTGGGAGATTGGGGGCTTATTTTCGGGGCTTGTTTAATCATTATTTGATTCGTTTTTCTTGTATATATTTGCTGGCTACCCCTTGTATCATCATCGAATAATACCATCAACAAAGAAATTATTTTCACATACACAGACTTCATGTATGAATTTCTTATATATTGTTCTTGAATAAATAAATTTGTCAGGAAGAGAAGGGACATGTTGCTGGATGATAAAATATCTTTAAGCCAACAACACATACGAGAAGCCCAAAGACTGTCTATCTATAAACAAGTAAAATGGCAGATCCGCTATATATAAATGGTACGAACATCATAGTTTCCAGAAAAGTTACCCAGCACAAGAAAGAAAGAAAACTTGCTAAAAGAGGAAAAAGACCAAGGGGAAATTAATGACCATGTCTGAGCCCAGATGCAACATCAATGCATGACAGAATGTCTACACACAATATATACTTCTCAATCAATTTTAATTTTAAAATGAGCCGGGCATCTAAACAGAGGTCTGGACTGTCTGTTTAGACATGAGACCCAAGGTGTAAATATTATTATAACAATCTAAATAATATTTTCTCTCTTATCTGTAGATTCTTCCAACTGGCGGTAAGCAATGCATTTAGAGAAAGAAGAAAGTGATTGAATTGACAATTCAACTTAAACAGGTAATGGCATAGATAAACATCAGAAACGAACCCCAAAAATTATATATCTTTATTATAAAACCTATGAGCCTATATAAGCCACCATATTGCAATCTTAATTTCCTAACTGTTTTCATCTTGGTCAAATTTCAATTAGGAAGATTAAGAGTTTAATCTAGTGAGAGAATAAATCATGTTGATAAATTTTTAGAAAATCAGAGATTATAGTCATAAATTACAGGCATTTCTCCTGAAAAGTTTAGTCAAATCCAATAACTGTTTTAAACATCCAGGTGGGGAAGCCCCTAAGCTCCTTCCAGGAATTATAGAGAAACAGAAATTCATGCTATTAAATATCCCATGCAGTGACAGGTTCTCAATTTGCAACTCGCCAATCATATGGGAAGAAACAGCTGAAGGATGCTCACCTTGTTGCTTAGTCCATTCTGGCATTACATAAGCAAAGGAATTATTATGACCTTCAGCAGGAATTGAGATCAGCAAATCAATGAACTGTCCAACATTAGGAGCGCTCATATGAACCTGCAGTTTATGAATGAATATTTGATAACCCAATAGCCAGAGTGGGAGATTTCTTGCCAAACAATTAGTTATAAGAAAGAGGTTTAACTATCATTTTGGGTCTCTTAAAGCTTATTAATTTGTTTAAATTTGGTTCCTTCATTTTTAATTTGTATCACATTCTACCCTTTAACTTTATTGTGTGTTTCAAAATGGTACCTCAACTTCTTTCTATTATTTCGAATTGATCCCTCACTTTTTACAATGTTCCACAATAGTCCTTGATGAATATGATACAAATTGAAAGTTAAGAGATCAAATTGAAACAAATAATAAATTAAGGGACCAAAACATTAGTTAAGACAAAATCATATGGGTGACACAGCAAGGCACCTTAGAAACTACTTTTGACTCTACAAACTTTACACAATTTTGAGTTACAACAGTACCTGTAAAAGGAGCCTAAATCATTATAAAGCCAAAATGGAATAATAAGGATAATGCTAAACTATAATTACCCTTGATTTTATTCATCTATCACTCAATTTTGACTCTAATCCTGTCATTTTTTCATAGAAAAATAATTTTATTGAAAGAAAAGAGAACAGTACATAAGTGGAGGTCAAGTAGACCTCCCAAAACAGGAAAGACCATACAAACTTAAGCTCTAAAGAGCTTTCTAGTCCCATTGTAGCGGTCATCTAAGTTCTTTTACCAATTTCTTAGCCGCTCATTGAATACAGAGTTTTCTCAGTGACAAACCCCTTTGGAAATCTAAGACAGGGTCTCTGAGGTCAAAATTTTTCACTCAGACAGCAATGTCCAACAAGATTAAATGCTGTGGGAAAATATTGAAGCATAAATGCGAGAGTTGTCTCAAGATCTTAGGGAGCTTGTACAGGAAGATGTATAATTATTTGTATTTTTTTAACGATAAAGAATCATGTAATTATAGCATTCATCATGAGGAGTCAACTGTTGGGTAGGAGCCATTGTGGGCAGATTTTTTTCAATTTATGGCAGACAGGCCTGTGTATATAATTTTCATCTCCATGTATCATTTGAAACTATAAATACAATTACCCACTTTTATCACATGGCATCAGAAATGTTTCCAAATAATCTGAAATTTGGTTAGATTACCAATCTTGCAAAAACAACTAGCAACGAACTTCTCAAGGCAGCAATTTGAGCAGATTGCATACGTCTGACAACAGCAGCAACCAGGCCACGTATATGCACTGCCATTTGTGATGGCAAATGCAATATAAGTTGAAGAATGTAACTCCCAACAAAAAGAGATCCAGAGCTTTCTAAATGTGGGTCTAGAAGCCTGCACCACATTCCAAGAAAGACAGCATCTCACTACATCAGGATCCTAAAAAGACAAATACAGGGAAAAGTTTGGTTTTTTAAATCCACAGGCAGTGGAATAAGAGAAAAAAAAAGAAGGGGGGGGGGGGGCGCCCACTTGTAAAGACAATGAGAATCTGCAAGAAAACCGCTAGGAAGATAACGCCTTTTCTCATTTTGATTCTTTACATCAGCAAAGTATACCTTCTATTAACATAAACTTCATCTCATAACTAGAACTACAACTTAGTCCATTTAGTTCCACTAAAATGCATATGCAAAAGTCATAATAGGGAAGGTTGGATGTAAAAAACACAGCAGAAATTCAATTCCCCTCATAAGATTTTTCATCAGTATTGAGTAGGAAAATGACCCGGTATTGTAAAAACTAAAAAGGATGCTTGCAGTATGATGGTATTTACGAAGGAATGTAAAATAATTGCCCATTACCTTGAAGCTATTTCAAGTAAACTTCTCATTGTTGATTCAGAATTAGATCCCCAAGCGAGAACTTCTTGTCTTCCCACGGATATAAAAGCAGCTAAACACTCTGTGGCATTCTGTTAAATGTTGAGTTAATGGATGGTAATTAATTATATGTTGCAGCAGTGTAGCAATCAGAAGATATATTAATTTCAACCAAACATAGCCTCCACAAAGTTACAACTCAAGACTTCAGATATGCATGCATGCCTAGAGATCCAAATGACCTGAATTTCACTGTGATCGTCACTTCGAAGGACTATTTTGATTGTGGCATCAAAACAAACATCATATATTGCTTTCACTACATCAGCAGGGGCATTCTGTAAAATGCTATGAGAAACCACAAATTAGCAAATCCTAGGACACAGCAAACTGCCTACAGGTCAAAGCTAATAAATTGACGAAAGTCAAAAGAAATTATGCTTCAAAGCAAGTATACTTGCCTTAAGTAGCATTGTTACCAGATCTAATGACCCAGCTACTAACCCATCAGCTTGCTCTGGTGGCTGATAAGAACAAAATGGATGCATCAGAGAGCAATACTTAGATATGTTATTTAATGCTAACATTAGAACAGCTTTAACCGGTCATACTTTACTTAAAATTGGTCCAACATAGGGCAAAATTCTGGAAACAAGTGGATGTAAACATCCAGGTATACTTTTGATAGCCTGGGGAAAATATGAAAATAGTTAGATGAATATAAAGATTATCTAGAATCATGGTAAACAACATTTCCAAGGTCTATGTGAGCCTAGAAGATACAGCACACATATGGAGCATAACTGAGCCATAAATAACTAATATAACACAGCAACATTGATAAGCAAACAAAGCAGATAATAGCATATATAAAAATATTTTCAAAATCATTATTACCTCTAAAACCTCAAGTGCATCACTACTGATAAAAGGATCTGAAACGTGTAATGCCCATACATTAAGGATAACAGGGGAAATAATGGGCTCCACAAATGCTGATGATTCATGACCTATAATGAGCAAAACTATAGGCATCAATCCAAAAATAGTAGCTGATGAGAAAAACAGGAAATAAATAAACAAATAAACCAAGAGAAACTAGAAAAATTTTGGTATTTACTGTCTAGTAATATCTAAACTCACCTGCCTTAACTGTTGCTTGCAAAGTTTCCAGTACCATGTGCAGGGTTTCATCTGAAGCCTGAACATCACATTAAGATGATTACCCAATTGGAAAAAAAAAAAAAAAGAAGCTGATTATTTGTAAAAAGAAATAATAATATTATACAGTACCTGAGAAAGAAGCTCTGAAAGAGATGAAAATAAACCCAACATTTGTGGCTGGATAATTTCATTCTTTGTATCAGGAAGGAGCTGGGAAAGTGCTCGGCAGGCACCAACTATCACAGGTGGAGGCCTATTAAAATCAGAAAAGTTAAAGTGAAGGCAAATTGTAAGGAAAAATACCAGCAAATGAAGGATAAATGTGCTCACACATCCATTGTAATTGCCTTCATTGCCGCATAAAGAAAGTGTTTTAGAACACCACTGCTTAGCTGTACAATAACAAAATAAATAAGAAGACCATGAGAAAGAAATTGGGCCTCAATAAATTAGATAGATAACAGTTACCATGGAGGAGAATTTAGCAACTGAAGCAAAAATACGAGCATAAAGAAAGGGGTATTCATGAGAACCTGCCATGAGTGGGGTAAAAAAAAAAAAAAACAGAGAAACATCAAGAAAAGAAACATTACACATTTATATATACTGAAGAATAGAAGCTCATGGGAGGTAAGGAAAGAATTAATGAGTCACCTATCAGAGAGTCCTCAGTAATTATCTGCTCAATCAGGTGTTGAAAGCTACTTGCTACAAGACCTGAATCCTGTATAAATAACAGAAAATATAAAATGGGACCCCATCACAAAACAAATTTGCAGTTCATTATTTAAGCTATATTATGTTCATCATCGTAATCTAGAACTTGAATGTCAAAAGCCCAAACCTCTGCCTCCAACAGTTGCTCAGAAATAAACGATAAGGCAAAAAGAGTAGCCTCCCTTATCTGCCATGAATTACATGCATGGCACAGTTAAGAAAGTTGAAACATTTTAAAAACGCAAACATACAAGCAATTTTCTTGAAATGCTCATTGCATATGCAGGATCTGCCTCTTATACTAAGGGAGGGAAAGAGGGAGTGACATGCAAACAGAAAAAGGAAAATACCAAAAAATGATGAGGATTGAGACATGGTAGAACATTAAAGTAGCTAATTTTGACAGACTCGTCAAAATTTTATATGTTATCTCATATATTAGACATACTAGATAACTTTTAGATCAAAGGACAAAATGCAACAGAAATTCTATATTTACCCTCCACCAGCTTGCTTTGCCAGCTGCTTTTACGCTTTGAGACTCAGTGTAACATTGTTTTGCAGCATCTATGATAGCATGAATTCCCTCACCACCATAAGAATTAACCACTTCTTCAAGCAAAAGTGCACCTACAAGAAGCAACTTTCTAATAACTTTATTGATAAAAACTCATACGATCTCAAAGAAAATTAAAAAAAAAAAAAAGATATTATGATTACAAGAGCATACAAAGTTATAAAATAAATTACTAAAGTAGCCCAACAAAATTATCGTAAATTAAATGGGCTTCCCTTGAGTTCTGATGAAATCATACTAACTTCCGTCTATGAGCTAAATTCTGATGAAATCATATAAACTTTAGTTTAATTTTAAATTTTGACTACTATAAGCTTAGTTATACAAATATGTATTATATCTAAATATGCCCAAATAAAAATTACAAAAAAAAAAGAATAATTTTGATTTCTAACGTGCAAAATGACAATCAAAAATAGTAGATTTTGTATTCATTAAATTATTTAACAAACGTTTTAAAGTGAGTTCCATGTATATTTTGTAAAATAGAAAAGAGGTTCATGTAATTTGATGTAAAAAAAATGAAGGTTTAAGTAATTTAATCATTAAATTAATGTTATCTAAAAGTCTTGAAATTTATCAAAATTTGAATAATAATTTATCTCGCAAAATGATTAAAACTATTATCAAATTGAACTACCAATAATAAGAAATTGAAATTGATAAGTCAAATCATCAGGGGGGTTCTTAACCAGAAATACGACAGCTGTAATTGGCATCATCTTCATCAGCAATGAATTGATTAGTATCCATTGACCACGTATGAACCTAGAGTGAATAAAAAATTACCAAATATCAGTATAAAAAAAAATTCAAGGAATGAATTGTAGATTTTAAAAGCAGAATGAGCTTGGCATATAGACCAGATAGACAGAACCTAAAAATATGGCAAAAAATATGCTTCCATAATTTTCATTTACTGAATATTGAACCAAATCTATGTTCAAAATCAAGCACAATTAAAAGCAATTAAACCATCGGTTTTTTACTTTTTCGTTCAATTAGGGATCAGTTGAGAACAATTTTTTTCTTTTACTTTGCCATAAAAAACGGGAAAAAAACACATATCCAAGCTATTGCCAATCAATCATGTCATATTTAAATACGAATAACTAACATCATTCATACAAATGCAAAGCTCAAAATCACAGCGAATTTCCAGCACTGAAATAGCTTTACAAGTTATGACACAACAAAATGGCCAGTGTACGGAATTTACTATGAAATTCTGAATTTTATGCCACAGAGAGCACAGTGAATTAGACTAAAGGTTAACACTCACGTATCTACTTCAATCTTATTGACAAGGCATTAACATTAAATTCTTTTATCTATATATATCATATAAAATCTTAGCCGATCTCACATTAGTGGAAGGGTAATGTTGTTGTTGTATATCATATAAAATCTCTAACAAGCCGCACTATTTATGAGCCATGAACAGCGTGATTCATTCTTTAGACTCCACACAACGCACGAAACCCACACTAGTTACAAAGAAAAAAGCCAGAAATAATCATGCTGGGTCATGTATTTGTGAGCTTCTGGTATAACTCTCAATTGACATTGGTTCAAAAACAAATATATGAAAGTGGATTCAACAAGAAATGGGCTGCAATTACAAGTTGATAGGAGTCGAATCCAAATCCAAGTTCAGAATGTGTGTGATGTAGGACAGGGTAGGGGAAGGGTAGAAGGTAGATGAGAAGAGGAGAAAATTAAAGAGAGAAAATCTAGTCATAAAATCTTAAATAATATTCAATCAATAAAGAAAGAGCTGAAATACAATTAGGGGTCCCAAGATTTATTTATAGAGTCTCAAATTCTAATCTAACTAGAATCCTAAAAGGATAAAATAATTTAAATCTAAACAAAAGATGAATATTAAACTAAACTATATCCTAAAATATAAAATAAAGATAAATCTAAACAAAATAACCAAATTAAAAAAAATAAAATAAATTCAAAATAAATTAAATCAAAATAACCTAATAATTATTTAAAATCCTAATTATTTAATTATCCTTTTTGCATCAGTGTGATACCAAATCTGAAGTATAAAACCAAGTAGAATACTTTAAGTCACCATTTTCTTCTATGCTAATAAGATTTGAGTGAGCACGCGCACATCCCCTCATCTTGCACATGTTCCCACCATAAAACTATGATATGACAATAAATGGGCTCAGGCGCCTGATGAAATCAAAGGATGCTATATGCAAAATGACTTATTTCATTTGCAGCCATCTTGTTGTGAAGTAAGATGATTAGCAGAGGCAAGATCAGAAAATCAAGATAGAGAAAGGGAGAAGGTGGGGAGAGGAGGGGGAAGAGAGAGAGAGATTAGTTTGTATTGAACTGAAGACAATTATTCAATAACAACATTTTGCTTTTCGCTTGACAAGCAAAACGTTATATTGCTGAATATCTGAATAGAAATAGCAGCAAGCAAATCAGATACCCCTCAGCGAAGTGATAACAGCTATGATCAAGGAACTAGTGATGAGAAGATTAAGAAATGGGAGTCATACCTGCTGTTCTGTCATTTGCAGAAAAGAAATCGTGTAGTAGACCAATTCTTTCACATTGGCCACAACCACCTACGCAACAAAAGCACAACCCATGAATCAAAGTAGTTTCACATTAGAAAACAATATGAAACAAAAGTTTTAAGTTCAGCCTCACACCTTTCCCAGTCTTGTATTGCCCACAATAGTCAACAGAAGTTCAAACATCTGTTAATAAAAATATGGACGTAAAAAAACTAGTTTAATGGGAGCTAAGAAAAGACAAGTATAAAACCATGTGGGGCTGATGGACACTAGTTTAGATACTATAGCCAGTTGATTACTTAAATATTTGATCTATGATGTAAAATAATTAAGCAAGGTAACCCCAAATTACAACAAAAGGTACAGAATCATAGTTTTAACACAAAGGATCCTTCTTTCACTTATGATGATCTCAATTCTTATCTACAATGTGAAACTAGGAAAATAAAAGTTTTTGCCCATTGTTAATATTTGAATATCCATTGCTGGGTCTGGTTTGATCAATTTTGACAATTAGTAGGTGTCTGCCTCAACAAAAGAGCAAGCTAAGGGAAATTTGTCAGGTAACTGATTCATTTTCATAACTGACAACGACTTCTCTGTCTAGAAAATCACTAGCAAGTTCATGAGTGAAGGAAAGTGGAAGACATAATTTAACAGGTGCTCAATTTTCTTCATAAAAAAAAAAAAAAAAAACTGTAAGAACAGCAATTATCCAAAATTTATGTAGAATGATTTAGGAATAACTTTTACTGGGTGATATTACCAAGAATTGGACACCCATGTGAAGCATCCATAGTGATAAAGCATATTTTATATAAAAAATTTTTAAAAAATATCAGTCTAAGACTATGGTCTATACTCTATGCAAATGTATAAATAAATCAAGTATAAATCTTTTGATGAGTAACAAAACAAGATAAAAAGGCCATATTCAGTTATATTGACATGCCTGACAAATATTAAGGCAGGTCCCCACTTAATAAATGAAAAGGAAATGTAAAGTCACTCAAAAGGAGGATAAAGATGTCCCATTGTAATAGTTAAAATCAGCTATTCAACTATGACAACATAATATCTTCAGCAATTGAGTGTCCTTTGCCTTATTAATTAATGAGATGATATTAATAAGCTTATGCCATCTTGCCTGAATAACAAAAGAATCAAGGCTTTTCTCTGCACCATCAGAATCATATCTTCCATCATATGAATCTTCAGTACCTTCAATAGACGATCGTTCATACACTTTGAAGGAAGAGACAAGTGTATTCCACAGTGATCGCAATACTTCTACAGTGGACAACACGTTGAAACACAATATATAAGTAAGAGAACTAATAGTGAAGGAAAATTTAATTTGTATTAGCATATCAACCATACTCAAAAAGACTTACCCTCAAATTCACTCTCAATGAGGCTTGAGAAGTTCTGAACAAACTTATTCAAGCACTTCAAAACCTTGATGAAGAGATATATTGTGTTATTTCTTGGAAAAACAGAACACAAGTCAAGATTAAGAAGAAAAAAAAGATCAACCTCCATTCTGATACTCCAATCATCCGGATTTTCAGATTGAACTGGAACTCCAAGAATAGAAGAGAATTGGGCCATCCATGGTTTAAGCATAGAGAGTATCATGGCACTTGTTTCTGTCTGAACAGAATATCTTGATCTGTTAATAAAAAAAGGGTGTCCCTGGGGGGAATAATCCAGCAACCACCAGAACAGTACACAATCACTAAGAGGCAAGAAAATACCTTATAGACACCACTCATCGTCCCCAGCATGGAAGTGCAAGAATATACTATTGAAAGGGCCTTGTTACGTATATACGTGTCATATATCTGTACCTCAATAAAAAATCATCAAATGTGACATAATAAGCTAATAAACTGGACATTCTCATCTCTTTTCTTGTTTATTTTCTTTTTTCATTTTCTTTTTTAAAAAATAATTGAAACAACACTATGTTAACATAAATAAATTTTTTACCAAAAAAAAAAAAAAAACTAAAATATATAGGTTGACTTGAGATGATAGGTAATTATCCAAAAAATAACCTGGGGAGAAGATACAATTGTAAGCAAACATGGGAACAAAGCAGGAATTAATGTTGGAACTATTTTATCATCCAAGTCTGCAGAGAGAAGCGCCAAGCATCTCATGGCTCCATGCACTAAAATTTGCACAAAGATAAAGTGAATTAACATGAAGAAAATACAGCAAAAATAGCAACAATAAAACAGAAGAAGAAAGCATGCCATAATTGATAAAAGGGGGAATAAACTGTTCCATTTAATTTAACGAAGAACTATTTAAAAAAAAAAACAGAGAAGCAGTCATCAACATCCAAGTTCATTTTAATTAATTAATCACCAGGAATATGAGCCTTGTGGCTGATGATCGAAGTCTTACAAAAGAATGCTCATAGAAGTGTAGATCAAATGGTCGGCTGAGTCAGAGATAAAATGCACCTATCATAATATGCTTTGTCTTATATGAGCAAACGAAGCCCACTTTTTTTGGCACCTAAGGCTCTTCCATAACAATTCAAATAAGAAAAAAATCCCACAAATACCAATCTCTGCAAAAGTTTCTTTTCATTCTCATGTCTCTTAATGTCTTTAAAAATTAATCAGCACATCTTTTGAGCTGCTGCAGATTTTGGCAATATAGCACTGATTTTTATTTCCTCAATTTTTCAAAAATATCAACAAGCAAAAACAGGGAAAAAGAAAAGATGGAGAATAAAGAAAAGCAGACAAAGAGATGAGGGAAATAAGTGTTTAGGCTTCATATTTGGAGACCATAATCTTTCATTTGTAATTTACCACCAGAATACTAAAGATTCCAAAATATTTTTTAAAAGCACATATTGATATCAAACTATTCAGCAAATAACAGGTATGCAGTTCTGATTCATTGACACCATTGACATTGGATCCAGATAAGGTTGAATATAAGAAATGCTTGCCTCCATTCAAGTTGGCTTGATCGTTAATTAATCTCAAGAGGAATGGTAACAAATCTGGCCAAAAATCTGGCCAGTCATACTCTGTGATAGATGCCACAGCCATGCTGATAGCTGTGCAGATTTTCTTATGAGAGTCATCCAATGCCAATAGAAGAATTTCACGGATGACGACCTGAAGATCAAACATAATGGAATTACATTTGAGGGGGAAAAAGGCAATTAAAAATATATCAAATACTGCAAAAAAAAACATAGCATCACAAATTATTAAATGATCAACTTTTGGAGAAAAGTACAACCATAAGTTCACAATGAAGTGGCCAGAAAAGTTCACAATGACGAAAGAATTTCATTAGTAGATAGTAATGAATTGATCATCATCTCATACAGAAAGCCCAAAAAAAGCTACTTTTAAACAGGCCCAGCTTCCACAAAAGGTCTTTACATCACTTGTAGGAAGGAGGAAAAGTCACATACTAAAATACTTCGATGTTATCAGAGACTAAAAATATTTCTCATAAAAACAAGAAAAATATATGAAACTTATGCAGCAAGGTTGTTTCAGACCTCAAATGACACATAATCCATCAAATCCTTGATAAGACAGGCAAGGTTTAATAAGTTCATAAAGAAAGGCAGAATAAGACAGTTTCAAATTTACTGTGTCCATTTTTTTCCACTACCATTTACTAAAATGCAGCAGCATGGAATTTGTAGAGCAGTGGAGGATTTTTTTCCTGCAACAACTAATCTGCTTCAACAATCAAGCTTGAACCATGTCCATAATGCATATAGTTTTTCTTAAGAAACTTCTTGAAAAAAAAAAAAAGCAATTTGCTGAAATGAAACAGTATAAAAACAGAAACAATTATCTTAACCCACATTATTGTAAAAGCTCATAATAATTCAATTCTAAGTGAGAAAATCAAACAATCTAACAATTTAAAATATGTATTTTCAACGTTAGCTATGACTTTATGTTCCAAAAACTAACAAATTAACGCATTTTTAAAATTGTATTTTCATTTTATTAAGATTACAAATAAATCCAAAAATCTATAGAGCCAAAAATGAGGACTTAAGAACTTCAATACAATATTGGATACCCTAGGGTAAATAACACTAGTAAATTTTATTTCACTAAACACAAAATAATGGAATGTTTTTGTCACATGGTATGAATTGGGAAAGTGGACTATTTGTTTACTCCTCATCAGGAGTGAATGGACACTTATGCTTAGCATTAACAAGAGCCAACACTGTTTCAACTGCTAATCCAACTGCAGTGCTGGACAAATATGATGAAACTTGAGATATTTTGAGAAAAGAAGAGACATTAAAAAGCTAAGATGCAGGTAGCCACTCTAGAAGTGAATGCATGTCTCTACCAGATAAAAAACCTTAATAATTTTGAAAATGGAGGTTTATTCACCTTTTCATCACTTGAAACAACAGGAGGTTCAAAAGTGTCCTCACCCTCCTGCCAATGCTTTTTAACAAATTGCTTCAGAAGGACTGCAGCTAGGTAGAGGTAGGTTAAATCATCCAAGTCTATGAGCTCATGGAAAGTTAAAAATGTTACTTTCTGGCACAAATATCAACAACAACCAAGCATGTGATTCTTGTTATGTCACAAGAAAATAGAATATTGGGTTTTTTTCTTTCGGGTGTTTGTTAGGGGGGGGGGGATATGACAACTGTCAATTTTCCATATCAAATTTGAGAATAAGGAAAATTCAAGTTCTTTGTACTATTTCAGACACCAACAAACATTTCCTTAGTTGTCAAAATAAATCCCTTCCTTGTTTATTCCTTTTTTAACAGTATAGCTATCCCTTCTGCCAATAGTGAAAAGTAACAATTACTGTTACCAGAGAAAAATAAATTAAGAACTGTGTCACAGGCAGTATTCTTCCCTTAAGAAGGATGGGAAAAAACTGAGGGGAATATATTGATGTGTTAAAAAACAAAAAGGATATTTGGCGCAATCCGACCGCAAGCTCCTTATTTGCAGCAACTTTTGATAATGCAGTGCCAAAACCTTCAGGGTGTATAATCCAAGTTTAACATTAGTGCATCTATACCAGATTGATAAATTTGTACAGTCAAAAGAGAAGATATCCTTTTAGCAATAAACTTTATGTTAGCATGCATACACAAATTCATGCACCTATGATATATCAATACATTTGTGTCTAACAACAACGTCTGCTAAAATAGTAAACTACAGTAATAAAGATAGGATTTATTTTTTTTTCAATTTCAAAATGTCACTGAGAGACATCATAAAATGATTCTCTTTAATGTGATTATTCAACAAGCTCCTAGCTCAGCCAGAGAACATGTAATAATTCACTCTAGAAGTAAATTATTGGTGAACAGTGTCTAAGATTGAACCCTGAACGCACAAACTTCGTACAAGTCTACAAGAGCAACTGTTTTCTTTTTCTGTCTTTTCAGTCAACAAAGCAACTAGGTTTTTAGTTCCAAGTTCATTAGAATTAACATATACAATACAACCCAGTAATCCACTCACTCAACCACTAAACAAGGAGCACATTGCCCACATTAATCTTCCATCTTGGCTACAATTTCTTCTCCATCTGGAACCCCTCGTATTTCCCTCCCAAGTCCAATACAATATGTCCTTCCTATTGTCCATTATTACTCACTTCAGCTAGAGCTACTCTCTTAGCCTATTCTTTGTCCATATTTCTATATCAATGGAACACATCCTATGGGTAGAAAGAACACCACCAGAACCTCCAAAAGAACACCTGAAATTTGCAATTATTCAGGCCACCAAGAAGCCACAATTGCACAGTGCTTTCAAAAGTCATTTCTTTTTTTCATTCTTCACCCTTTACTACCCAACATATCCAACTTGGTATTTCACTTTCCAGAAGGTATCTTACGCATAGATTCAAACCATAGAATGCCTTATGATTAAAGGATAAATATAATTCCCCCTTCCTATCAGTTTGTTCATGGTTCAAGCCAATGATGAAGAGAATAAGACTGCTCCAAAAACAAGAGTTAGCAAAACTATTTCAAGAGGTTTTCTGACAATCATGTATCGTGCCAGCAGCAGTCATTATCATTCACCAAAAGCACAGAACTATCCCCGCCTCCACATTTTTTAAGTGTGCCAAACTCACTGCAGCTGACAATCAGTACAAAAGAAAACAACTGTAATGTTAAACCAATTCAATTTCCAATATCTCCGTGCTTAAATTTCCAGCTATCTACTACAAATGAGAGAAAAATTTTCAAACAATCCGATAACGAATGACCAACCAAACAACTAAATTTTCAATATTTTTCAACCTGGTTGAAGGGATGCCTGATTCAATGAAGCTTCAGCAAAGCATCGGACCTCATGGTTGGCGTCAAGTGTGGCGGACAAACAATTGAGCAACCAATGCTGATCTTGATCAACGACCTTGGCCATGAACAGAAGCAGGGGAAAGAACCGAGCAGAAACCCTAGAGTTCAGAGGGTAAGAATCAGAACTCTAAGGTTGTATTCCGCAGTTTGTCCACTGTTCCGTTTAGTACCTTTCCCGCTTTCCTGCAAGAAATGACACTCCAAAGAGACACATTGACGATGGTGAGCCCTTATATAGGAGCGAGGGTAAGTGAAGGTCAGGGACCTCGACCATTCTCAGTGGCAAAAGCGAAATATATCCTTAAGTGCTAGGACTCAGAGATTAGTTATTTAATTGATATTCCTATGAAATTTAAAAGTTTTATTTATCTCCCTATTATTTATATATATATATAATATAATTAATTTTTTATTTTTAAAATTATTTCTAATAAAGCACTCAGAGATTAGTTATTGAGAAAAATAATTAATGCAGAGAAGTATTAAATAATAATAAATAAAGATAATTTAAAAAAAAATTAAAAATCTTTTAGTTATTAAATTTTTTAATTATTAATTATCACACTTGATTTATGTGATAGTTAAAAATACTTTATAAACTAAAATTGAGAGAGTATTTTTTTTTCCTCAAATTTTTATTTCTAAAAACATATAAGAGTTATCGCTTATGAAAGAAAAAATATTTGTATTAACATTCAACAATTATTCTGTATTTCTATTCAACAAATCATCAATATTAATATCAATATAAATATATATATATATATGACATCAAAGATTATTAACATAAAACTTCATGCAAAAAAAAATTTATTATAAAACTACTTAAATCGTTTCTGTGTTTTGTCAAAAATATTGAAAATATTTTTTCGTTTATTTTCAAATATGGGCTTTGCATCTCATTTTGTAAAATGTAGATGAGCTCTTTGTAAATTGCAGGAACTTTAAAATATAATATGTACCTGTAACTATAATTTTTATATTTCATATGGTTAAAATATATAAAACCTCCTTAACTTATACGTATTTATATTAGGACTGTTCAGTGGGCTCGGAGGCCCAGTGTGGTCCGGTCATTTTGGACCAGGTTAAAAAGAAAAAATCTTGAAATGGAAGAGGGCTGGACCAAAAAGAGGACCGGATCGGGCCGGTCTTCAAGCAAGTCACAGACCCATGCTTGTCTGACCCAATATATATTATTTTTTTTCAATTTTCTTATTTTTTTTTATTTTTTAAAAATGTTGAATAATTTTATATAATTGTTTTTCTTTCATATACCTCATGTAATAAATTAATTTTATAATTATAATAGATACATTTTATTATTCCAATTTTTAATTTTATTTCAAATTTTAAATTTATTTCTTAACTTAATATTATATAAAATAAATAATGTATGATTGTTGAGCATTTATAATTTTGATAAATATTACTTTTTAATCAAATATTATTTCCTATAAGAATATATTTTAAGTGAAATTAGTTATATTTTTATAAAAAAATTAAATTAACTTATTTTTTATTTATTTTTTATTTATTTTTTATGTTTATTTTTATTCTGGGCCAAACCCGGCCCAGTATTGATCCGATCTCGGCCTAGTGAGGGACCGAGCCATATCGGGCCGGGCAGGGCCAGGCTGGGCCGCGTGTCGCATCCGATTTTTAATTTTCCAAAAATGAAAAATTAAAATGAAGTAGAGTCGCAACCAAATTTTTTAAAAGGAAAATTTTGAAAAACCTTTTTTTTATAAAAACATGTTCAATGAAATATAAAGGATTCGGGAGTCGATTGCGTTATGGGGAAGGTGTTATGCATCCCATAACACCCGTTCATAAAAATAGTTACCTTAAGTTGATTATACAAAACCAATGTAACCTTAAAACTATTTTAATTACCTTTATAAAATTCATATAAAAAAAGAAAAAATAAAAAAAATAAAATGGATTTATTTGCAAAAATATACTTGACCTAAAATAAGAGTTTAGGGTCTACGTACTTTAATATAGGAATCAAAGTTCACGTAGTTCGAGTAAAAACTCATGTCAATGGGTTTGTATTTTTTTTAAAAATATATATTTTTTTAATAAAATAATTTTTAATAGTTTCTTTCGTTATTTCCAAAAATTAAATTATTCATGTTATATATGAAAATACTATTTAGCTATTTATTTATTGTTTATTGATAAATTTAAGGAAATTCTCAAAATCCCATGTGGTCACTGACTGGTTTATATACCTATGAAAACTATAAAAATCCCACATAAAATAACTTAAAAATATATTATAATATTATATTTAAAAAAATATTTTTATTTAAAATAGACATAAAACTTTATCAAATTTGAGATAATCTTTATTATTTTGGTTTCAAAAATATTTTCTATAAAGAAAATGCATAATATGATTATTATATCAGCGGAGGCATATCACAACAAGCGATAAATTTATTAATTCAAATATCCACGAAGGTTCCAAAAACTTTATGTAATACAATTTTTTTCTTTTTAAAAATTATATTAGAAAATTGTTATAAAAATAAAAAATTTTCATTTATGATAAATATTTAATTACAAATTTAAGGAATCTTTTATTTGAATTTCTAAAATAACAACCATGAGATTAAAAAATATATATATACATATATAATTAAATTGGTATACTGGAAAGACCTATGTCGCATACAGTAAATCAATATCTATGGAAGTTTTACAAACCTCACATAACAATATTCTATTAATAGTTGTTACATCTACTGGCTTCCCAAGAGGAGGGTAAATTGGGAAGATTGAAATTTTTCTATAAAAATATAATAGAGTAGTGAAAGCAAGAGTAGCAGAAAAATAAAATGCAAAATATAATTAAGGAGTAAGTAAAGTAAAGGAAGAAAAGACACTGAAATTTATCCTGATTCGATTTCTTTCTTTGACCTACGTCCAGTCCTCAAGCTACCATTTGAGATTTTTCACTATCTTGCAAGAATTCGGTGGGTTCCTTGTAATGCCACAGTACAGCTTTATACTCTATTCCAAGAGCTTACAATCTCACTTTCTGCACTCTAGTTAAGTCCTTCCCAAATCCCTTATAAAGTTTCCTTACAAGAAAATCTTTCTTTCAGATGAAGATGAGATTGTTTACAGCAATACAAACTCTCTAATCTAGAGTATGTATGACAGTTGAAGTATAATATATGAAGTATGTGAGAGTAGGAGATTTTGATAGAAGAATTCGACAGAGTTTTAGTATATACAATGTAATTTTGTTACCCACACATTCAAATGAAGTTCTATTTATAGATTTATGTTTTAACTATAGGTTAGAGACAAGATCTAACCATTAGAGATGTTACCCAATGGTTACTCGGCAAAACAATCAGTTCACCAACCGCATTTAATGTGTGTGATATCCAAAGTTCAAATTTTAAGGTATCAATAGACGAATTTCATTGAGACCATGTAAAGACTTTAACGTTGAACTTTGAAGTTCGTTTGTTCTAAAACAAAATTTGAATTTTCATCTTTGACAGATATTTTCATGTTGGAACATAAAAATTTTCAAATTTAAAGTTCTTCTGATAAGTGTGAACAGTTGTTTCATATTGCTCTTGTGCCTTCGAAGTACAAATTTTGATGTCCAAAATTCATCTGTCAGTGAGTAACTCAATATGGCACAAAAGTTCTTCTTTTCGAAATTAGAATTTTCAAACACTAAAGTTCTTCTGTCAGAAATACTTCTTATCAGACTTATTTCAAAGTTTGAATTTATGAAGACCAAAGTAAATCTGTCAAAGAGACACCTGAACAAACTTACACATTGTCTTTCGAAAGTTTGAATTTTCAAAACGAAAGTTTGTCTGTCAGATAACTGACTTGGAACTCTTTTTGAACTTCACTTTTATATGAACTTTGACATATCTTCAGATGAATTTTTCAGTTTTCACAACTTGTGTTTTACCCAAAATTTAAATTTTCACAGTCTGAAATTCGTCTGTTAGAGGTAACAACTTTGTAAGTTCGAATTTCAGCCTTCAAAGTTTGAATTTTCAAGATAACATATGAAGCTTAAAAGCTCAAAATTTGTCTATTCGTGAGTATTTTTCAAATATATCGTAAGTTAATATAGGATTTTTGAAAAACACACTTTAAAAACATTTGGGTGAAAGATCAAAGCCTTTTACTCATGTGAATACAGTGAGAAATCCTACAGACTAATCTTGTACTCATTTTTCTTGAATTTCTTCACTTAAGATCTTTTATACACCTTTGATATCTTCCTTCAAAACTCCAGTTGTTTGAAATCATTAAAAACACTTGATTCAACAACAACATCAATCTCATAAATGGTGATTGTGTGATTGTGTAATATCATAAAAAATAAATAATAAGCTAGAGATGAAAGAGCTTTGTTACCGTAGCCGAGAAAAATAATACAATGAACCACACAACCTCAATGGCTTGATATTGTATAATATTCACGCCAATCATGTTTTTCTTCCATCCATGGAATATCATTCTAAAGGCACTGAAAATATATATATATATATATGTGTGTGTGTGTGTGTGTGTGTGTGTTTATAAAGAGGAGAAAACATTGAACTATATTGTCAAAAGAAAGAAATTATTCAATCAAAGTGTCACCAATGCTCATTATTATTCATTAATTTTTTAGAAGCAAAATTAGTTGTCAATAAGAATTATATTACCTTACCTTATTGCTTTTTCCTCAAACATAAATAGAGAGATTATGAGAAACTCGGGTCATTGATCTACATATATAAGAATTTTGCCTCAAAGCTGTACAATAAATTAAATAATAAAAGAAATAGAGTATCACCACTATCCAAGGTTAATTTCAAGTATGAAATCACTGGTTTTGAGTTGTGAATATAATACAAAATAATAAGAAAAAGAAAAAAAGTAAAGCAAAATAAATAAGAATGACTCTCTTTCAGACATATAAAGTATATTTTTTTCTCTATTAGAGATACTTATAAGTATGAGAGATCATCTCAAAACATAACTCACAATAAAAGAGAATATAAAGAAGAAGAAAAGAAAAATAATTGATTCTAAAAATGACAAAGAGGTAAACTCACCATTTCTTTTCTCTCTCTCTCTCAGTTCTACTCACGTTTTTTTTCTTTGCTTCTCCAACTCTCCAACTCACTCTTTCTTTCTTTCTTTTTCTTCTTCTTCTCTCTATCTTCCTTTTCTTCTTTTTTTCTCAATCTCTCGTCCTCTCTCTTTTATTTCCATCTCTCCTTTTTTTTCCCCTCCACCATCTCTTTTCACCTTGCCTCTATTTATAATAGCAAAAAACAAATCATTCAATTAATACTCTAAAATCACAAAAATTTCTTTTATTATTTTTCTTTGATATTCACATTGAGATTGATTGATTTACTTTATTTTTTTCCTTATTAATTTGATATCAAATCTCAATCTTGATTTTTCTTTTTCTCTTCTCTTTTTTATATTTTTATTACTTTTTTTTAGTTTTATGAAAATCTAAAAAAAGAGAAAATCATAGCTCCTCAAAATATGGCAATCTTTGGAAAATATTATTATTTTTTTACTAATTTTATTTTATGTAAATTTTTTATTTTCATATTTATTAAAAAAAATAATTGTTATTTTTTTAAAGGGACCCGGATAAAATACGGTATTCATACCGTGAGCCAATTTTCTTGGCTCGGGGGTGTTCTGGGCTGGACAATGGGTCAAGGTGATCCTCGGCCCGTCCCGGCCTATGAACACCCCTAATTTATATGCAAGCAATACCGTTGCATTGATAAATTTGTTAAGACATTAACTGAAAGATGTCGCATCATGCATAACAAAACCATGTGGGCATCTAACACGAGATGACATGGAAATATTAGTTTTTTCTTTAATTTTTTTCAACCCTCATCCCTTCTGACTTCCCATCTAAATCTGATTTCATTAGTATTAAAAAAAATTAGACTAGATCGGCCGATTTAACCAATTGGAGTAGAAACTAATGTCAGGTCATGTCCGGTCGTAGATCTCGACTGACTATTTTCATAATCGATGAAAACCGGTCAAATTGATTATGAGTCAATGTTAAACTGATACAAACTTGCCTAATTTTTTTATTTTTTAAAAAATTATTATTTTTTTAATTTTTAAGATAAAATAACATTATTTTTAGTATTAAATAGTATTCTTTTTTATATAAATTTTTTTATTTCTAAATTATAATATTATATAAGTATTATTATGATACATAATTATTAATAATGATAAATATACTTAACAAATAATATAAAAATAAAATATTAATTAACTATTTTGAATTTAAAATATAATTATAGATAAATATTAACTTGTTTAAATTTTAATAATAGATTATGAAAACTTATTAATAATATTTTTAATTTTATATATAATAAGTAAAATTAAAAAATTATTAAATTTATTACACTGATTTAATTTTGATTAAATTATAATTTAACTATTAAATTTTAAACTAATATCTTAGCCAATGTTCAGTTCGATTTTTTGGCCCTTAGATTTCATTTGCCACTTCGGCTTGATTACAATACAAAGAGAAAAGGACATCAAAGCTTTTGAAATTTACTTGAATATTAGACTCTCAACATGGATAAAATTGATATGCTGCCCAGTAGAGTACAATGACCTTCCTCTGCTCCTTCATATTCTAAAAAGAATGGATTGAGATAACAAAATGGAGAATGAAGAAGAGCGCTCACCTCTAATCTGCCCTATCGAGATGATGCCATTCTGACATTAACGATGACGATGGGTGTTTTTGAGGAAGCCAATCTTTTTTTTTTTTTTAATTTGAATCCAACGTGACTTGAATAAAACATTATAAAAATGCTTATATTTCCTTGTCATATGCTGCATGGTTTTGTTATATCTTTTTTTTTTTTGCCAGAAATGGATTTGTTATATCAAATGTGGCATTCTCCGTTAAGAATTTAATAGATTTATGGATGGAAGGGTAATATTTGCACATAAATATAACTTGAAAGTGGTTTATTATCAAATTTTAAAGCTAAAGGGTGTTTTATGCATATGACCTAAATGTTGTAACTGTAACTATAATTTTTATATTTTATCTTAACATAAATCTTTTAAAATTGATGAAAAGTTTATATTTGCAGCTCTATAGTTAAATTCTCGAATAAGATAAATTTATGATACTAATTTTATATTATATTACATGTGGGCTTCATGTCAAAATAAAGTGAGACACACTATTTATGATTTATAAATAGTGTAACTTTATAGAAATTTTAATGTATACTCCCTATGTCCCATATTATAGAATAACATAAAGATATTTTTTTTTTGTATTATAATATAAGGTAACATGTAGTGATTTGTTATTTTTACCCATTATTTATTGTATTATTAATATTGTAATTTGTACTATATTTAATGAAAGGAGTGGAATTAATAGAGGTAAAATAAAAAATTTTGGTTTTTCTTAAAAGTTTAAGAATATAATAAATATTTCTTAATTTGTGTGAAACCCTTTCCATTACCTTATAATATAGGACGGAGGGAGTATATATATAATCATATATTGATATCTTGATAACTAAATATGGGTCTCATGAATTATACTCCAACTTAGATATTGTTTGGTTGAAAATTTGTTAGGAGAAGATAACATTTGGTAGAGAAATTTGGAGGGAAGGGAAGCCAATTTTCTCCCACACCTCCTCCCCTCTCAATCCCTCCATTTTCCTTCCTCCAATTTGAGGTTTTTTAATTTTGGATGGAAAGAGAGTAAAATTGAAAATTTTATGACCAATTTGCCCTTAGTTATTTTGAACATTCCAAATATACCCCTAGCACTTAAAAAATTAAAAACATGAGCTCACTTTTCGACCAATCTCATGCCTTCACCCCACTGACTAGAGTGTGTTGAATACCTTGATTTAGAGCTTCTAGTCTGATTATGTCTATTTGCATATGTTAAGTACTTTGATCATGGCTGGTCTGATTATTACATCTTTGCATATGGTTTAGGAGAAAAAATTTAGGTTGGAGCTACCGATTTGATTATGTGTTAATGTTTGCATAGAATTGTTGATTTGATACGATTTGATATGATTCTGATTTGTAATTATTGTAATTATTCCCTTGTATTTATTGTCTTTTATTAGACGGTTATATTCTTTTTGTATATATTTGTATTTGAATTCATTCTGTAATATACACAACTTTTCTCCAAATATCTTTCCTCTCAATTTCTCTCACAGTATTAGAGCTTAGGGCTTTTTTTTTTCCCAAGTAGTTTCGTAGTGTGTCCATTCCCCTCCATATGCTCCTAAAATTCAATATCCCTCCCCGTACAATGGCCTTTTCTTAGATCTACACTTGCACACTCCTCCATTGACCACACGTACCCTACCACTGTCCTCAGAAGGCTTCATCCAGCTAGTCCACAGAATCCTGTTGCCGTCCAACTACGCACACTCTCCCATGCGCTTCACAAGTCGCCTCAGCAAAAAAGCTTCTACCGGCACATGACAAGGCGTCCAACCTCTATTTCCCTCACCGTTTGCTTCATTGTGATTGTCTCTCCTGTCCGATCATCATCATGTAATCAGTTTCTTAATTTGAGGTCTGTCAAATTTTTGGATATTTTCAGGTTCTGTTTATCTCTCTCTGCAGTTTGTTTTTGGCTTTATGATCTAATTACTAGGCATGGACAAATTCGACACTGCTCAACCTATTTCAGTTTTTTAAAATGGCTATAATTATCATCTGTGGTTAGAAAGTATGCGTAGTTTTCTCAAAGGAAGGAAATTATAGAGATATGTTATTGGTGATCAACAATTTCCTTCCCGTGCTCCTGACGAAATTGATGTCAAATTTTCTGCACGACTAGAGGAATGAGACAGTAAAAACAACCAGATTATCACATGGTTCAGAAATACTTTGATTGCTAGCATACACCAACAATTTGGGCGATTTGAGACTGCCAAAGATGTATGGCATTACCTTGCCAATCGCTATACCTCTTCTAACTTGTCCAATCAATTTCAATTGTAGAAGGAACTTAGCACTCTCAAACAGGAATGGGGTCAACCTCTTTATGAATTTCTCGCCAAGATTGAATCTATATGGGATCAATTAGCTTACTCTGAGCCTACTTTCAAGTGTAAAGCTGATACACAGGCCTTTCTAAAAGTATTGTGATCAACTTCATCTTATTTAGTTTCTTATGGCACTTACAGATGACTTTGAGCATGTTAGAGCTTCTCTTTTGCATCAGAGTCCACTTCCCATTCTTGAAGAAGCTCTTCCTCGTCTCTGGTCTAAGGAAACTTGTTTGGGTCTTTTGCAGCGTACTCCTGAGATGTCTTTTGTTGTACCTGGCAGGAATCCTAGGCTGTGCCATCGCTATCCTCAATCCAATCACTCATTTACTAAATGCCCCTTTATTGAGTGTTGCAACTGCCAGAAGAAAGGGCACATAGCTACTAACTGTCCCACTGTGTTTTGTAGATACTGTAAAAATGTAGGTCATTTGATAGACTAGTGTCCTTTTTGTCCACCCAAAACTAATTAGAGGAGGTCAACACAACCAGGAAATTTATCCAGGCCTGCTCTATCCACCACTGATGCTATAAAAAATGAGATATATGCTGTCTCTACTTCAGGGTCCTCTACTGTTGATCTTGAAACCTTACTTTACAAGCTGATCTCTGGTTCTGATTCCCCTAGTTCACCCGCTGCTCTGGCTACTCCTTCAAGCATATCTCCTTGGTACTTTGACTATGCCTGCTGTAACCACATGATTGGACAATCCAACCTTTTCTCTTCTATGACACCCAATTCCTCTGTCTCTCCTATTCACACAGCTGATAACTCACAAATGTTTGTTAGTCATACTGGAACTATTTCTTCCTCTTTTTGATCTCTTAGTGATACCTATTTTGTTCCTGTTATTAGTTTTAATCTTATTTCTGTTGGACAACTTGTTGACTTGGGTTATGATGTTTTGTTTACCAAACATGGTTGTGTTGTAATGGATTCTCAAACAGGTCAGATCATCAGGACTAGTTGTAAAGTCGGACGTACGTTTGAGCTCATCTCCACACATCATCCTGATATCACCTACCCAGATTATGTGTTGCTTCTTCTACCTCATCCTCTCTTGACTTATGGCATCGTCGTCTTGCTTATTTGTCTCTCAATAAATAGCAACTTTTGATTTCTTATAGTTTCTTAGGACCAGTTAGTGATAAAACTCTGCATTGTATTTCCTGTTAAACTGCAAAACAACTTGCTTTGTCTTTTAATAAAAGTAACTCTATTTCTGATTCTCCTTTTGACTTGATTCGTTCTGATATTTGGGGCCCTTCTCCCACTCCTTCCATGGGAGGATCTCAATATTTTGTGCTTTTTATTGATGATTTCTCATATTTTACTTGGATTTATATGATGAAAAATTGTTCATAACTATCTCAAATCTATATCAAGTTTGCTATCATGATTCACACTCAAATTTCAAAATGTATCAAAGTTTTTCGTCATGACAATGCCCTTGAGTATTGTGATTCTAAATTACTTCACTTTCTTGATGAACAAGGCACACTCTCTCAATATTTTTGTCCTTACACCTCACAACAAAATGGTCGAGCAAAATGTAAACATAATCATATTCTTGATTCTGTTCGTGCTCTGCTCATTTCCTTTGGTTGTCCTGAGCATTTTTGGGGTAAGGCAGCCGTGACTGCTGTCTATTGTATCAATCGAGTGCCTTCCTCTATTATTGGTAATATTTCTCCATTTGAACAACTTCATGGTACTTCTCCTAATTACAAAATGTTGAAAATTTTTTGTTGTACATGCTTTGTTCTTCTTCTCGCTCATGAGATAACTAAACTTCATGCTTGTGCACATGTTTGTTGTTTTCTTGGTTATGATCCTGAACACAAAAGATACCATTGCTGGGATCCTCTCTCACATCGTATTTGCATCTCCTGTCGTGTTGTCTTTTGAGAACATATCCAGTTTTCTTCCTTGACTAATTTCTCTTCCATTCTTTCTACTTCCTCTCATGTTTTCACCGATACATCTATTGATCTTTTTCCTAGTGATTCAAGTACAGATTCTGCTGGTGAACTTATCATTACAACTGATGTTACACCTTCTCTTGATGTTCCGATTGTCCCTAATTGTCATGCACAGGACACATCCTCAAAACCCATGTCCTTTATGTCCACTCGGCCTCCCCATGTAAGAAATTCTCCTCCTTACCTTAATGATTACCATTACTTCTTTACCATTATTCAGTTACAAGAACCTCAGTCCTACCTAGAAGTATCCCGTGACCCTGATTGGCGGTAAGCTATGCAAGAAGAATTGCAGGCCTTGGAGAAAATGTACACTTGGGATCTTGTTGATCTTCTCTCTAATAAGACTCTAGTTAGATGTCGATGGGTTTATAAATTAAAGACACTAGAGTGGCATAAGGCCGGTTTGGTAGCTCAGGGATTCACTCAGGAATATGGAATTGATTATAAGGAGACATTTGCCCTTGTTGCTAGAATTACTTCTGTTAGAAGTTTTCTTGCCATTACAGCAGTTAAGTGTTGGACTCTTTATTAGGTGAATGTTAATAATGCTTTTTCTGAATAGGGATCTTGAGGAAGAAGTGTATATGAAGCCTCCTCCTGAATATCTACATCCGACAAACAAGGTTTGTCAACTCAGGCAAGCACTTTATAGTCTTAAACAGGCTTCTCATGCTTGGTTTGCTAAGTTCAACTCTACTATCAGTCAACTTGATTTTTCTTGTAGTCCTTATAACTCTGTACTATTTGTTCGCACTAATGAGTGGGGTATTGTTCTACTTTTACTGTATGTTGATGACATGATTATTACCAGTGATGACATTTTAGGGATACAGGAACTCAAGTCCTATCTTGGGAATCATTTTGAAATGAAGGATCTTGGGAATATGAGTTATTTTCTTGGACTAGAAGTACTTCAGGGGGAGAATGACATTTCTCTCTCTCAGGTTAAATATGCCTTTGATTTGATCTCTCAGGCTTGACTCACTGATGATATGATAGAGACTACTCCCATTGAACCTAATGCAAAATTTACTCCTACTGATGGTATTTTACTGAAAGATCCTACTTCTTATCGTTAGTTGGTTGGGAGTCTTATTTATCTCACTGTGACTAGACCGGACATTGCCTATGCTGTGCACATTGTCAGTCAATTTATGCAGTCTCCTCGCACTACCCACTATGCCGCGATCCTTCGTATTCTTCGATATGTCAAAGGCACTCTATCTCATGGTTTGCACTTTTCTGTGAACTCTTTGCTAGTTCTACGAGCTTTCTCTGATCCAGATTGGGGTAGTGATCACTCTAATTGTAGATTTACTACTAGATTTTGTATCTTCCTCGATGATTCACTGATCTCTTGGCGAAGTAAGAAATGGACTTTAGCTTCTCGTTCCAGCACTGAGTCTGAATATCGAGCCTTGGCTGACACTACATCTGAGTTACTTTGGCTTCGTTGGTTTCTTGCTGATATGGGTGTAGCTCAAGACTCTTCCACTGAGCTCTATTGTGACAGTCAGAGTGCCAGACAGATCACTCATAATGATGTGTTTCATGAGCGGACCAAACATATTGAAATTGACTGTCATTTTGCTCAACATCATGTTCTTTGTGGTACCCTCAGATTACTTCCCATTCAAACTGCTAATCAACCTATTGACTTGTTTACCAAGTCTCATAATCTAGGCTGGTTTCATATTTTAGTTAACAAACTCAAGATGTTTGATTTTAATGCATCTTGAGTTTTAAGGGGGGTGTTGATTTGATATGATTCTGATTTGTAATTATTGTAATTATTCGCTTATATTTATTACCTTTTATTATACGGTTATATTCTTTCTATATATATTTGTATTCGGACTCATTCTGTAATATACACAACTTTTCTCCAAATATCTTTCCTCTTGATTTGCATATGGTTTAGGAGAAAAATTTAGGTTGGAGCTACTGATTTGATTATGTGTTAACATTTGCATAAGATTATATGATTATTAGATCTTTTCACATTTTAATTTAATTTCTTCTATGAGATTCACATTTTATTTTATATTATGTATATTTTACTTTTGTGTTTTTAAAAAGTTCAAGTATCTTGTGCAGTGCTTGGCCGAAAGAAAAATCGCATGCAATACAAGGGTAATTTAAGTTATTCTTTTTTGGCATATTAAAATTTGGTATATCTGATATAGGTATTATATGAAAAATGGTACTTAATTTGCATAATGGAATGAGAACAATCAAAACCAATTATTAATATTACATAAAAGAAAGTATGAAAAGATTTTTTTTTCCATGGGCCTGATATAAAAATAAGGTTTAATTTAATAGCAAAATGAAATGGACACAAAGCAATAAGTGTCACTCCCATTTGCACCAAAGTTGGTGTACATGCTTATAATCACAAGCAAGCACCAAGCTTCCATATTTCCTCTTCAAAACAAAAGTCTCCACCAGCAAGTAATAGCTAAATTTTCTCCACAAGCCCTTACCTCCAAACTCTTCCACTTTAAGGCTTTGTTTGAAATGGAGAGAAAATTAAGGGACATGAATACTAAGAGGGAAAATAAGGAAGAATCTAGACAAGGGGATGTCTAGGTTCCTTCTTGTTTTCTCCCCCCTATTTTCGCTTCATCCAAATGGAGGGGAAGAGCCAATTTGGTTCCTAAAAAATATGGGAATAGAATATAATGAAATGGCTGGGAATGGAATAAAATGAATAATGATCACCATCAATTTATTTGGTATGATATTGAGAAAATGGAAAAGAAATTAATTTTTTTAATTTGATTAAACAAAATAAATATAAACAAACCAACACTACACCGAAAATAGGTTTTTTTGGCGGTTATGTTTATCCTTTTTGGATGGTTTTGAACTGTCAAATATTTAGCGCCAAGAAAAGGGATAGTTTTTGTTGGCAGTTATCAACCACCAAAAAAAATAGACATTTGTTAACAATTCTACAAAGTAATCGCCAAGAAAGGGCATTTTTTAAAAAAAATATACTAATCCCATCTACAATCATCCCACAATCATCCAGGACAAGTAATTCAAAATCATCTAGAAGCAAAAAACGTACAATGGAAGTTTCAGTTTGATCTCATTAAATTTTTTGAAAATCATAGCACTAAAAAAATGATTCTAATTTAACCATGAAAAAGAAGAAGAATTGGGGAAAGTAAATAGATCTGGATCGACTCACAAAGATATTATTCACATAATCGCTCCTCTTTGTAGATCAACAAAGACCAAATGAATGACACCATAGACCCACGTTTTGGTGGTTGTTCATCCTCACTAAATTTCTTTTGCAAAAGGAGATAGAAGAATAAACGATGTTGAGAGACATAATTTTACAAAGAAAAAAGAAATAAATGGAGGAAGTGAGAAAGGGTTCTTTCTTCAAGCTCACTGACGCCATAGCCCAATGCCTCCATCCTTTACATATCTTGTGGAAGCTTCCTCTTCGTTTCGAACTCCCGAATGGTTGAGATTGTAGCTGAGATCAAGAACAACAGAGTCATTGAATCTAGAAGGAGAGGTAGCAAAGGCTTTGAGTCAAGATCATTGCCAAGATCAAGAACAATAGGGTCATCGAATATGGAAGGAGAGGTAGCAAATGTTTTGAGTAGAGACTGTCATGAGATCATCGCCGAGATCAAGAATAGCAAGGTCATTAAATCTGGAAGGAGAGGTCACGAGATTGTTATCGAGAGGTGAGAGAGTTTAAGAGTAAGAGATGCGAGAGCTGAAGTTTACCCTGGACAAAAGTGGAGAGAAACAAAGAGAAAGGAGAAAGATGGGCCATTGGATTTCTTTTATCAAAGGTTGAGAATTGTAATTCATGACATGTGTTTTTTAAAATAAAAGCTCAAGCTTGCAATTTTAGGAAGAGAAAACTTTTGTTAGCAGTTTAAAAAATAACCACCAACAAAAGTCCAGACTTTATTGGCAGTTATTTTTGGAACCGCCAACAAAAGCTTCCACCTCATTTTTGTTAGCATTTTTCCCTATAACTGTGAACTATTAAGTGTCACCAAAAGTTATTTTTGGTGTAGTGCAAATTATCCTTACACAAAGAATATTTACTCTTCCCCTCCTTCATTTTTCTCTTTCTTTATTCTCATCATCATGGTGCCAAAATCAAACCAAAACCCTGTAAAAAAAATCAAAATCAAAACAACCAGAATCAAATGATTTTAACAAGAGCACTACAACACTAGATCTCGACAACAATCAAAATAAAAAAGGGAAGGTAGATAATATGTGATAGATTTGCTTGTGAACGTTGGGTGAACAAGATGATGTGTGTGAAGGTGGGAGCGACAAATCTGGTATGAAATTAGTGAAATCGGCAATAGATTTGCGTGTTAGGACTGAGGGTGAAATTGGCAATGGTGTGACAGTGTGAGGACTAAGGAACCAAATGATGGTGATTGGCAAAGGAATTGGAAATGCATATATCTCTAGCCCCTTCCGATGATAAATATATATTTCAGGGACGAGAAAGGAGGAAGAATGGCAAAAGAAAAAGAATGGTGAGGAAAAAGAAAAAGAGGAAGGGTATGATGGTTTAAAGGTGGATTCTTTTAGGTTGGAATTGGGACGGACAAGGTTGAAGTTGGTTGTCCTAATTTCATAAAATACAAGAATAGAGGACTCTTGGGAATAGGGATTCTAACTAGAAAATGGCAAACAACCTTTTAACATTGGGAATGGGGATCATATTTCTACTCATTCCAAGGTCTTAGAAATGAACCAAACGGGCCCTAAGTATCCTTTGATTCCCACCAACCCACTAGCTCTTTCTTGCTTCCACTTCATTCTGTCAACTACAGCCATACTCAACCCTATTTTCTCTTTCTTCTTCTTATCACCATTGTAACTAGTAAACCACATAACTCTATTACTGCTCACATCATCTTTGTCATTCCAAAATATTTCATTTGTCTTGTTAATATTCCAAATTGCATCCTTTGTTCTTGCAATTTTTGTAGCTTCTATTTGAACCTCAACCTCCAAAAGCACTCCATTTTCTCCCATGTTACCATTTTCCTTTGAGAAAACCCTAGCCCATCTTTGTTCAAGTGTCATCTCATAGAATAGTGTTGTCATCGTTTCCTTTACTTTCTTTCCATGTTCTTTCATGAACATGAAAGGATGATACCTATTAAAAAATGTAAACTCAAATAATGTTATTAATGAGTCTTACTCCCCATTTGATTTGAGGGATTTGGAGAATGGAGGAAAGGGAAACTTTTTCATTTTACATATTTTCCAAACCAAAAAAGGGAAAAATTTACTCCCCTCCTCCACTTCCCATCTAAGGAGGGGAGAAAAAGTTCTCCCTCATTTGGTTTAGAATAAAAAAGGAGGGAAAATTCTCCCTTCCTACCAAATTTTGTGAACCAAGCAAATGAACTAAGAGATAAAATTCATACTGACCATTTTCCAACAACCACTGGTTGAGAAGAATATTCACTAGACGAGGAAATGCTGGAATCTGGCAATTGAGCACGTTAAGGAGGAGTTTAGACCTAAAGATTCTTTTAAACTATCACGAGGAGTACGGTAGTATAACTTCCATTCCTTCCTCAAGAACCTACTAGTTCTGCCATCAGCGTGGTAATGGACTTGGCTTCGAAGTGATCACCATGACCACTCTTTTGGATTATCTCAAATTGTTGATAAATGTTTAGTGGACGAGAAGGCATTGAACCAAAAACTTTGTGATTTGTGATTATTTCTCTGCAAATTATCTATATTAGGGTTCGGGAAAGCTTTTGACACATCTATTTGGTCTTTTATTTTTTGGTTAAATATATATTTGCTTATACTTTTTTCCCCCAATTTGTGATCAGTCTCATGCATTAGTTAGAGTTTAATACAAGTTGCACTTTTAATAATTAAAGAATAGTATAAATTCTTATAGGTTTTTTAATATATATATATATATAATAAAAAATATTTAAAAAAAAATAAAAAGTATACTTCTTCACATTTCTCCTTAATCATTAATGCATCACATGTAAAGGTCAAACAAATCAATCCACCCAAACCTAATTAGATAAATCACATCTAAAAATCAATATAAATTGATTCTATATTTCAAATTCAAATAATTTCACGTTTTACAAGATCATCATACACATGAGATCTTCTAAATTCATCCAAACCAACCGTTAATCTATTACCCCTAAAGGCAAGTAATAAATTGATTTATATTTCGAAATTAGTTTAGAGATTCCCGATCAGCACAGCAATGACTAATCTAAATAAAGAGACTAAAACTGATCGGCACCTTAATGAATTAAGTCATACCCGTTATCTAGTCCTACTGTCCATGTAGGATAGTAGCAATTTGCAGATAATCGTTGGTTCAACACTGGAACGAACATGATATTGCAGCCATCATCAGGATCTGAAAATCTTAGGTACATATTCTGAGGGAAAGGAAGGATCCTTATTCTTTGATCTTTTTGAACACCTAAACGAGTCTCTGTTTCTTCATTGGAGATCACAAGAAAACCAAAGTTTGGACCTTCAGGAGGTGGAAGAGAAAGAGCAGCTTGGTCCTTCAAGAATAGAGAAAGAGGCCATGTTACATCGATAAATATTTGATGATCTCTTAATGAATCTCTCTGTTTTCTATATCACTAGCTCTTTGAAATTTTTTGGTGGATCATTGAGATGTGCGCATTAATCTGCTTGTATATATATATGTGTGTGTGTAAATCTAACTAATTATAATAAAATATTCAAGATGAATATGCTATACAATACATAGATGTTTATATTTATGAAGAATATTGAAGCAGCGAACAAGAGACAATGATGCATTTTCTGTCATGGAAAAAAATCTAAATGGTAGTAGTCACAAACAAGAGCGTCAACGTATTAATGTTCCAATGTGATGACTCTTGTGAAGTCCATTTGTATTCTTCTCAATTTTAGTCTGTACGTGTGGCTGAAAATTTCAATCATGTGCATTAATAGATAAGATATAATTAATCTCCATAACTTATTCCATTTTCAAACAGTTATTGTATAGCCCTCCGGTTTCAAATATAAGGGATTTTAGAGGGGACATGTTTTGGTCCAAAATATAAGATAAAGATGTAGATTATTTAGTAATTTAATTTTATCCTATACTATTCCTTAACTAATTAAATAGGGGTATTTATGAAAAAAATTTCATTTGTGACGTATTTAATAATCATAACTACTTTTAATAGTTTTCTTTGATATATATAAAATAGGTATTTATTTTTTATATTCGAGATGGGGGAAGTACAAAATTATTATAGTGCAGGAAATAAGAATGTTTAGATGAATATGGCTACTATAGATTGCTTGTATCATGGAAAAATAAGTTTTCAAACACACATCTCATAAAAGAAATTATTTGTTGCCGGTAAGGTGTCTCCATCTAACTAAAATATGTAGATGTGATAGAGGAGTCATTGTCGAGTTAATCAGTTTCTATCTTTTAATGAGTTTTGCAAAATTGTTGCACTGCCCTTTGTGAGTTAGTTCTATAGGTCCTTGGTCCATTATTTTAACATAATCAATACATGAAAATTATCTACAAATTATTTAAGCAGTAGAATACTAAATACCTCTTCTCATGTTAGATGATTTGGTGCAATGATCCACTAACTTACACACACATGTTACCTTTAAAATCCTAAGATAATTTGTAATGACCCTGAATACTAATCCTAAAATGATTATTGATAATTGGTATAGGATTAGAGGGAGCTAGGACAAGAGGAAGGGTCAGAATTGAGACAAAGGGAGGAACAAGATAGAATGACCTAGCACCATGGCTATCGAGAGACAGTAGCCATTGATGCAACGGTGAACTTAAGTGGCATCACGGTGAGCGATGCTGAATCAGTCGCTAGAAGGTAGAGAAAATGGAGGATAAACGACATGCTTTGCTATTGATTTTTCCAGCCTTGGGGGTTCGATTTCTGGAATTTGGAAGTTCAAATCTTGTTGGTAAGTCTTCCCTTAACTCTCCTTTGCATTTTTCTTCAAGTTTTATAGAAAATTTTTCATGGATTTGGTTAGGGTTCTGACTTAGGTAAGTTTCCACCAATTAAATTGTGTATAAATGAGATCTAGAGGTGTTGTTAGATGTTTTCATGAGTTGGATGTTGGTTTTATGATGTTTAAGTGGTATATCTCTCAAACCTTAACCCTCAAATGTTGACATATTTGGGAGCCCAAACTTGGGGAAGTATGATTATGATTCTAAGAGTTGTTTAGAGTGTTTTGATGCTTGAATTTGTTTAATGAAGTTTTGTTTCCATTCAGTTTACGTTCAAGTTGGTAAATATGTATGTTAATGGTTGAGGAATTGTAACAGTAATGGGGAATTGATGTTATGTAGGTTGTTTGTTGACTAAATTATGATCCCTTGCAGTTTGTGTTCGGGAAGGCATCAGATTATTTGTGGTTGCTCCATTAGCCTACTAAGGTGTCAAATGGGTCAGATGATTGAGGTAATCGGGGTTTTCTTTCTATGTTTGTAATATATGGTCATTCATTTTCATATCATGATATAAACACTTTATATATATGTTTTACCTTTCCATAACATGATATGTCTTATAGCTCGGTTATGGTTGATCATATTAATATCATGATATGTGCAGCTATACGGCTAATAAGTTGTCTGTCCTTATCTCATTGTATGATGAAAATGACAATATGATGTTAATAATTATGATATATATAAACCGTGATTATTATTGATATGAAATGATGATTATACACCTCACTATTTATTGTATACCTTCATATGACATGCTAGCACATTAAAAAGTGATATATGTTGACATGTTAGCATATATTAGGTATTGTCACATTGTGTACATTATTGGGGTATATGGTTTGAGTGACGATGCTTTATATATCACGTGGTATGCCAATCTACTAAATAGCACACGAAACTTATGTTCATGTGGTGCGGTTTATGTATATTCCAGTCACTAAATAGTCATTCTATGGTCGGGAGACTCGGGTGGCAGTGAATTAGGGTACACCTTCTTTAAATAGCCACTAATTCGAGTGGTTTCGGGGAAGAAGAGCCATAGTTCCACATTTGATGCAATGACCTTTGGTCGGGTCATAACCATTGGGAGGTAAGCTGGGTGGTGACCCCATAATCGACTGTTACGGGTTGTTGGAAAGGGGCTATTGGTTAAGGTTACCTTATCATGATAATTAGCTCATGATTCTAGTCGTGTATTGATTGGATTGATGTCTGCATATCATGCATATACCATTGGTAATAAATTATATCTGTTATTAGTATGAAAGTATGACTATGTGTATATATGTGTTTACTGGGATGTATATCTCATCCTGTGGCTAACAATTTCATGTGAAGGAACTAGCTTTAGTAAAGACAAGGAAGGCTTGGACAAAGAGGATTGAGAGTGTACTTGTGGGTGTTGGGGACTATGTTCCCTATGTCTTTGTGATTCCTTTAATTCCAGTACAACACCACTTTTGTGAATGTATGATACTATGTATCTTGGTGTATGTATATCCAGGGGTGTGACTATTGTGTGACCCCCTTTTTATACTCTATTGATTATGTGTATAGCCATGGTATGTTAATGGGCCTATGGTAATGTTAATGGAGTAATGAATGACAGCTATGTGTTAGTAATGATGTGTGGTGTTCAAATCAAATCCCAGTGTTTCGGTTGTCTCGGACTTCGAATTTGTAGCTTTGAGTCCATTTGGTCATATATGTTTTGCTTATACATTTGGCATGGGTCCAAATCTGTGCAGGGTGAAAAAGGGCATATAGCCTATTAGCTCGAGTTGGGCTTCAAGTAGGTCAAGACTTGGAGAAGTGGTTTCCTTGGGTTCAAACCTTCTTGGACATATTTCTTATGTCTCTTATAACCTGTTGGAATTGTCTCCAGACATTAATTACTCATGGGTATCAAATTCCTGTTTATGGCAAAAAAGTGACCAAATTGGTCACGAATGTCTAAAATTTCCATACGGTGATGAATTGAGGTGGAACTGGTGTATATACTTAGATTGGAACGAGATTAATTTGTAAGAGTTAAAATCAGGTTAATCGGAGGTTAGAGCATGAAGTTATACGCATAGGAAGTCCAATAAAAAAATCGGACATTTGCTGATATTATATCAGCAGAGGGTACCATGACGCCAAGCATTACTACCTCACTAAGGCTGTGATGGTACTGTAGCTCACTGCGGTCCTATATGGCTCAATCTTGTCTTGTGTTTTTCTGTGTCTTTTAAGGCTGTAGGAGTTGGTTTTTGGGTGTCTTAGGAGTAGGGTGTTACATAATCAAATTTTACTTCTCACTTTCATGGATATATAATACTCCCTTTCATCCTAAATATAACTTGCATTCTAGAAGTTTTTCCCGATCCTAAATGTAAGTTGCATTAACGAATTTCTGGAGCATTATTAACTATTATATTCCAAAAATACACTTATTTATTATCAACATTTGTGAGAAAGAAAATGTATGTATTATTTGAATTCGTGACATTTATTGCAAGTAAAAATGAAAACTACATCAATTTTAAGGCAAATTTAATAATGCAACAAATTTTCCTTGATTCCAATTAAATAGTTAATTGAAAGTAACTTATATTAAAAAGCACATGAGTACTTACCTAAAGGATACAATAAATTCAGCAACAAACTTTAAGCATCAATATCAATACATATAATAAAGTTTATAATAAAGTTGCATAATTTATAAATTGTGAAAAGAGTAGATCATTTTTCATCCTTCTTGAAAAGTACAGAAAAAATATATCTAGTTTATGAGAACGAAAATAGATAGTCAAGCATACAAGAATGCACAAGCATCACTCCCATTTACACCTAACTTGATGTTTGTGCTTGAAGGATCACAAGTTATCACCAAGCTCTCATCCTTTCTCTTCAAAACCAAGCTCTCAACAACCAGCAAGTAACATGAAAATTTCCTTCAGGTGCCATTACCCTCAAACTCCTCCACTTTTACTAGCTTTTCAGTTCTCCAAGAACCCATTCAACTCTTTCTTCTTCCAATTTTGTTCTCTCAACAATTAATCACCATGCTCAGCCCTACTATCTTCTCTCTCCTACCATCAGAACTAATGAACCAGAGAAATCCAGAGGCCACGTCTTTCCATCCCAGAAAGCGTCCTTTTTTCCAGCAATTTGTGCAGCTTCTGTGTGAACAGAGAAACCTCCAAATGCACTCCTTTTTCTCCACCAGTATCATTCTCTTTTGAAAAAACCCTAACCCATTTTTTCTCTAGCGTCATCTCATCAAACATTGTTTTCTTCCCTTCGTCCTGCACAAACATCAAAGGACAGTACCTGTAAGTTAAAATTGACATATCAAATGAACCAAATAGAAAAAGAAAAGTAGAAGCTTACTATGCGTACCAAGTACTTGGAGTTTTCCCATAACTTTTTTATAATTTGTGATTAGTATTAGATTAAGGCAAGCCAGTAAAGCTATTATAAATCAATAATCCTGAGAAACAGGCATGAGCTTGCTTCTATATAACACAATTAATAGAAATGAACGGGTTTGTCTTCAAACTTTTTTTGGTCCTGACCTCTCAATGTGAAGACAGCGTAGGTCTACGTACCTTACGTTCACCTGGAGAAGCGATGACCTTAACTTGGAGACAAGTTGGACACGAAATTAATAAGTAATAAATTTTGCAACATAACATTTGCCAACAACCACCGGTTCAGAACGGTCATCAGATGACAAAAAATTGAAATCTGGTAATCGAGAACGTAAGGAGGAGTTAAGGCCTAAAACTTCATGTAAAGGGTGGCAGTGAATATTTTCAATGTGTGGCTTCCATTCATCCCTCAAGAACCCAGGAGGAATGCCATCTGGAGCGATGGACTTCGCTTGGAATCGATCACGAGGCTTTTGGATTTTCTCGAATTGTTGATAAGGGTTAAAGGGATTCAAAGCACGTGGTGGAGCATCGTCAATACAACTTCCTCCGCAACAGGTGGATGTTTCATCTTCTTGTGAGCTTCTGGCAGCGTTCCTACAAATCATTACATTGATCGATATACATCATATGGTTAGTCATATCATATGATCGTAATTGAACTGTATATTGGTGAAAGTTTGATGATAGATAGTTAAATTGAAGGTTTCTCAGACTGTAAAGACTTAAATTCAAGTTGTTTCTCAGTAGGGCACTTGATAGATCAGATTGAGAGAGAATATGATTCATTATATACCCTCTTTCCCACCAGTATCTCAACATGACATAGTAGCGATTGGCAGACAATGGCTGATTCAAAACTGGAATGAAGATGAGTCGGCGGTAGGATTCATCAGTTTCATGAACTGTGAAGTCCTTGTTTTGAAAGAAAGCTAGACGTCTTATTCTGTCATCCCTTCGCAAACCCAGAAAAATCTCAGATTCTTCATCAGATATTACAAGATAACCAGAGTTTGGACCCACTGGAGGTGGAAGAGACAGGGCTGCTTCGTCCTTCAAGTATAGAGAAAGTGACCTTGTTACGTACATGATCAATTTTCTGTATACCTCTATGAATATGTTTGGTGGATCAATGACACAGGACCTTTAATTAATTTCATCATACACACGCACACACACATATATGGGGAGAGAGAGAGAGTCTAATTATATAACTGTTATAAAATATTGAAGATGAACCTGCTAGGAAATATGCTATAGATTAGTTGTTTATCCCACGAAGATTGAAGCAGCGAGGAAAAGACGGTGCATTCCGTTTCGCTAATGTGTTTATTCTTTTTGGGTATTAACATGGTTAAAATGCTAACTTGGCATGTATCTGTGAAGGCCACCCTTCCCAAAACCCTCCAAATGTTAAGCAGAAAGAAGAGAGAATATTCAGATTATTTCTTAATGCGTGCCTGAAAATTTTGTCTTTTCGTTCGTTTCTTCTTTTTGGCCAAAAAAATGTGTCATTCAGAAAAACAGTATCTAATTTAGTTGGAAATAGTTTTTTTTCCTACATCGCATACCTGTCATTCCTAAAATATGGAAGGATCCGTGTATGTTGGGTTTGTGGCCCATTATCTGTCGTGGCTCATTAATAATAATTAGCTTACACTATTTCACCAAAAAAAAAAACAAAGCTTACACTACTATAAATCATCGTAGTGTAAGCCTCTTTTTTTTTTTTTTGGTGAACTATAATCAATGAATTTGGGGTCTTTCTTGCCAAAATTTCTTCTACCAAAATGTTGCCTGTCACATTCATCTTGCTAAGCGAGAATGAGATCACATAAATTTAAAAGGAGTGGGCCACAGTTTTGATGGCTGTGAGAAACAGCATTTTGGTAGAATAAAATCTTGCAGAAGAGATCCCAATTAAGCTCATAATCAATATATATATGATAAAAGTTACAGTAATTAAGTTTCACAATTTACATATTATATATGAATAGGGTGGCTAGCTGGGTAAATATATCTAATTAAGTACACATATAGGAAGGCTCATGCATGACAATATCATTTGAGAGGAAAATTCCTGTTGCTCTCCCATCCTTGACGAGTATTGTACACTTGGAGTTGAAGAGGACTTGCTAAAAGGAAGTTCATCTTAATTGAGACTGAATTTCTTTGTCTTTGTGTTTGTAATTATGAGTTTTGGTAACGGTCAAGTATTCGTGGGTACTTAGCGAAGGAAGCAAATCATGCATGTTAAAAAATTTGAACTCTGGGAATAGGTCGATTGACAATCTAGATCCCATACACGCATACATTTGAAAGTAATAAAATTAACCAGAAAAAGATTAATCAGAGTATGGCGTGTCACTCCCATTTACACCTAATTTGGTGTGCGCGCGCTTTCGAGCTTATATAATCATAAGTTAGCACCGAGTTTCCATCCATTCTCTTCAATTAATACAAAACTCTCCAGCAAGTAACAGCAAAATTTCCTCCACTTACCATTACTTCCAAACTCCTCCACTCTTTGTCCTCCGATTCCCAGTACAACTGGTAAACCATAAAGCTGCAGTGTCCACGTCTTTTTCATCCCAAAAACCATCTCCTATTTCGAGGCTTGTGAAGGAAATGGGAGAAAAATTTTTCTTTTTTTTTTTTTCCTAACTAAATAAGGAAAGAAGTACTCCAAACCAAACAAGTAATAAAAATTAAAAAGTAACCTCATTTTTTATTTATATATTTTAAAATGAAATACAAATAATATGTTACGAAGTCACATCCACAATTATACTTTGCAACAAATCAAGTACTAGTGTGTTTTTTTTTAAATAATAATAATTGAACAATTGAATCTGTACATCTAAGACTGGGCCGGTCTATCCAAATATATCAATCTGTCATGATATCATACAGAGGGAAGCAGACATATATACAAAATTGACATGATTATTACTTTAATTAATTAGAATGCTAACTTGGGATATCTTTGAGTTTATTCCAAATTAATGCTATAAGTACAGAGAAGACATAATATATAAATTATTTCTCACTACGGGCCTGAAAAAGTATTTTGGTTCTTCTTTGTTTTTTTCGGCTAACAAACCTGACGGGTCTAGAAAAACGGCATGTAATTTATACATTCGCAAATTTTTTTTCTCGTCTTTATCCGTAATATGATTGCAAAGTAGAGGTGAATCAGACTATCCAGAGCTAATAAATAGTATGACATTGGCAAAAACAAAAAAAGTACAACATCCTATATATGTATATATATATATATATTATTATTATTATATTCAACCATGTTGACTGCATGTAAGTTTGCCAACTATCCATATGAACTTCATATATAGTGTGTTTTATAAAATTCAAAATTTTACGTGTAAATTTTCTGAAATATTGAGTGATGACCCTCAAATATTAAATTCATCAATGCCAAAGATGTCAGAAACTTTGAACATACAGTTAGCCTAGCTCGGTGATTTTGTTGACATGCATAATCAAAAAGCTATTTTGATGATTAGGTTAGGCTGTGTATGATTAGCACTAAATATAAAATGAGCTGTAATACTCACCACTTGTTAAGAAAGTGTAACTTCTTATATTTCTTATATTTAATATTAATTGATGATTTTTTGTTTGGTCATATATATATGTAGACTTAACAAGCAAAGCCTAAACTCTTAAATAATGAGACAAATTGAATAAAAATGAGTGAAGCAGGCAGAGGAATTCAGAGTATATATAATAATTGTACGAACGTGTGTCACTCCCATTTGCATCTGATTTGGTGGGTATGCTTGTAATCAAAAGTTATCACCAAACTTCCCTCCATTGTCTTCAACACAAAACTCTCCACAAGTAAGTAACATGAAAATTTTCTCCACATGCCCTTACCTCCAAACTCTTCCACTCTTTCTATCTTTTGATTCCCACCCACCCATCCTACACTTTCTTGTTCCCACTTCATTCTCTCCACAATCGCCATGCTCAACCCTACTTTCTCTTCTTTCTTATTACCTTCGTAACTAGTAAACCACATAACTCCGGTGTTGCTCACATCTTTGTTGTTCCATGAAGCATCCTTTGTTTCAGCAATTTTTGCAGCTTCTGCTTTAACGTCAATCTGCATTAGCACTTCCTTTTCTCCAATATTGTTTCCAACGTTTTCCTTTGAGGATACCTTCACCCATCTCTGCTCTAGTGTCATCTCGTAGAACATTGATTTATTGTTCTTGTATTTTGATCTCTTTCTACGTTCTTTCACCAACATGAAAGGACAGTACCTATAAAAAAAGAAAATAAAAATATATCATATGTCATATATGTGAATTTAATTAGATCACCATTTGAAACTATATTTTCAACAATCATGGACATAGACAGAGAAATAATGGGGACCTATATATAGCCATGGCAATGTCGAAATGGGCCTGGCCCTGATTGCCAGCCAATTTGATCCGTCATCGTCAGTTGGGCTTTGGCATCAATATATAATAAATTCTATCAAATTAGCTCACTTGTGCTCCCTGCTAACGCAACCGTTTCATTTTTTTGGTTGATGTAATATAAATTTATATTCTCTCTAGTATGAAATATAAGTTATTTATTAGAATTGTTTTTTCATAATATAAGATATTAAGTAATTTTTAATAGTAATTTATCTTTTTTATCTCTATTCATTTATAACTAGTTTCATAATTTGTAATGAAAATAAGTGAAAACAACTTTAATTATTAATTTTCCTAGTTTCATATATAGAATATTTTGTAAAATAAATTTTTGGTTTATATTATAAGATGTTAGGTACAATTTTTTCATTTTTATCCCTGTCATTATTCCCTAGTCCTTACATGACTACATCTAATGGGCATGATAATGGAGCATTTAATAGATTAAAAAGGGAAGTTTTGGTTCTTTTTTCAAAATTTTCAAATGTTGAAAGACTTTTCTTAATAGTCATGCATTTTATACAAAACATTCTATATATAGAACTGAAGGGAGTAAGAGTGAAAATGGGATGTTTGACTTTCTTTTTAAAAGTTAAAAATATAAGCAACTTTCCTTAATATGTATAAAGTAATTTGACACATCTTATATTTAAAATAATTAACACCCACTGTACCCTGACCTTGAATTGTATTTATCATTATATTTGTTAAATACATATTTATATTACGGTGCTTATATTTTTAATGAGATTTTATCATACAAAAATGTGAATGTGAATATCACTGGATCTCATGCTTAAAATTAATAGGATCTAATTTTCTTTGATGCCCAAACAAAAATACATGTTTTTTATTTTCACTTATTCCTAAGTTTTGAATATCACACAACGCTATGTTCTTACCTAGCAATCAAGTGAAGAAAGGCAACTTATCAACATGATATTTTTTGTGGACATTTCATCAAGTTGAGTCAATAATGGTCCATACTTGGTGGTTTGAGTTGGGTGTCTAGCCATTTTTAGCAGATATAATATAAATATATATATATATATATATATATATATCATTCACTATTGCGCTGGCAAGTGGAAAAAGAAAAAAGAAAACAATGAAAATTACTAGTTAACAACGGCTCTACCCGGGCTTTGAATTTTATTTATCATTATATTTGTTAAATACATATTTATGTTATTGTGCTTATAGTTTTTAATGAGTATTTTATCATTGTTTAATATAAAAATGTGTGTTATAGAACTGGATCTCACGCTTAAAACTTTAAATTAATTGGCAGTCAACAATGATAAAATGCTTAGCGTACCATTTTCCAACAACGACTGGTTGAGAACGATCATCATATGAGGAAAAATTGAAATCTGGTAATCGAGCACGTAAGGAGTCGTCGATGCCAAAAGCTTCTTCACTCAAATGATGGTGAGGAATATTATTGCAGAGCCTCCATTCACCCCTCAGGAACATAGGAGGAAATCCATCTGGAGCCACAGACTTAGCTTCAAACCTATCACGAGGCTTCTTTATCATCTCAAATTGCTGATAAACATTGAAGGGATCCAAAGCAGATGGTATTGCATCTTGAATACAACTTCCCCAACAGCACGTCATCTTATCGTCTTCTTTCGAACTCGTCGCTGCATCCCTGCAAGTCATCATTATCGTAATCAAGAAGCTAATTAATCTGATTGAGAGAGAAAATATATATATATATATATATGATTGATTATTTTGGTACCCTTCTTCCCAGCCTTGTGTGAATATGACATAGTAGCGATTGGAACTCAAGGGCTGGTTCAGAACAGGAATGAACATGACTCGGTTGGTGGATTCATCTGCAGCAAAAACAGTTAAGTCCTTGTTCTGAGGGAAAGGAAGGTTCCTTATTCTATCATCTCTTCGTACACCGAAACCTGTCTCTGCTTCTTCGTCGAAGATCACCAGAAAACTTGAGTTTGGACCCTCCGGAGGAGGAAGAGAAAGAGCAGCTTGGTCCTTCAAGTATAGGGAAAGAGGCCTTGTTGCATACATTCCTTCTATATTTTTCTGAAAATCTTTGCAGATTTCTGGGTTATTTTCAGTATTCCTCTATGAATTTATACTTATGTTTCTAACAGATTATAATAGAATATTCAAAGCCCATAAAAAAAAAAATAGAATATTCAAAGATGAACCTGCTAGGAAATATATATATATATATATTCTTTTTTTTTTTTTGTATGTTTTGAATATATTGAGGTCAGGACTTTTTTCTTATATTGTTATATGACAATTATAAAGGGGGAAAAGCAAACCAAGAAAATCAAGAAGCAATGAGATGTAAGGCATTCAGTTTTTGTATAAATAGATAAATTCAATTTACATATTAAATATTATTTGAATATTAAGTCTCTTATTATTTAATCCAATCACATTTAGTGGTGGCATTTATCATCTAAATAAAAATAATGTGCACATTTTATTTTTTTAAGAGGAGAATTTTTAGAGAGCAAACTGCCTTATGTATAAATAATTCCACTATGCAAACAGTCGAAAATATACGAATGAATGAATGAACAAATTCAAATACATATATACTAATATAAATAAATTCAATATGCCGTTTTTAAGTGATACTCACACCCCTAATTTATGTCCATGGATCATTTTATAATTGATTGAATTTAATATAATTTTCTTATCTTTTTATCTAGAACAATTAATCTACCAAAAAATCTACAAAAATATAAAGATATTGTATTCAACTATTCGAAGAGTTGAAAAATTTGAATACGTAACCCCGTTGACTTGTTGACATAGTTAGAATGCTGATTTGACAAAAAGCTATGTTGACTGTCTGCATGTAAATTTCCCGAACCCTCTAGTTGTAATAATTTTAGGGGAAATAATATTTAAGGACCAAAATTTTTAATTAATTTTATTTTAAGATTAAAAAAAATTTAAAAATATCATAAAAGGATCATGGTCTCAAATTAATTAAAATATAAATATGAAATGACCTAAATACTCTTGTAAAAAGGTTTTATATTTAACATCTGTTTTTTACTACTCTTTTTCATAAATTTAACACTGAATATCCTCAATTTTACACTGAACATATTGTGGAATATGAGTGTAAAATTGAGAAAGTTTAGTGTCAAATTTATGAAAAAGAGTAGTAAAAAGCAGATATTGAATAGTAAAAAATGGAAGTTGAGTACAAAATTCTGAGATATATCTAATATAAAATCAGGGGTCTTTAGTGTCAAATCGTGAAACATGAGTAGTAAAACGCAGAATATGAGTGTAAAATTCTGAGAGTTGAATTCTTTATTGTGTCAAGTGTAAAATTGGGAAAGTTCAGTATTAAATTTTATAATAAGAGTACTAAAAAATAGATATTGAGTGTAAAACGTTTTAACAAGGGTATTTAGGTTATTTCCTATTTAGAATTTTGATCAATTTGAGACCATTGTCATTTTCTGGTATTTTCAAATTTTTTAGTCCTAAAATAAAATTAATTAAAAATTTTAGTCTTCAAGTGTTATTTTTCCTAGTTATTATGTATATACGTGGTGCTGGGTGTTACTCCCGCTATATTAAGATTGAATAAATATATTTTTATATCAAAATAATAAATTTATTATAAAATAAAACATGTTATTATTTATTCTCTCAATTTTTTATTCAGGATTCCAACTTTCAACACCTTTGATTAGTTGAAGTTCCTTTTTATAATTAATTCAATATACTTGTTCCTAATTGTAATTCACCCTTAAATAAATGACAAGTCTCAATATGCTGTCTCTTCTGTCATTTTAATTACTAATTTAATTAATATTTCAATCCTCTAAAATAGGACACATCGTAAGAGAAAAGCTCAGCAAAGAGCTAAATTGATTTTTTTAATAATTTAATGAACTGATTAATTTTGCAACAAACCCACCATTAATTGATTGAATGAGGATCTTAAATCTGGTTTTGCTGAAGATTCTTAAGTCCCTAATAATTTATAACTAACCGTTTTTTTTTTATCAGAAGTCATAATCTATGTATAACTGATCGAAGTATAATCTTTTGACAGTTTCACTATATTTTTTTTTTTTGGTTTACACAAGGGTATCTACCATCGGGAGTAGTGATTAATCCCTTCGTCTCGAGCCCTTCCACTAAAGAGTAAGCAGCTGGTCATGGGAAGCGCTCCGTTCCCATGAATAGAGAATCGAACCCCCAGTCACATGGTTAAGGGACGAAGTGAGAAACTATCACACCACACCCTTGTGGTTTTTGACAGTTTACATATAATTACACAAACAAACATATTATGACAATGATTGAAAACCTTCATCTCTGCAGAAAAAAAAAATCATTGATTATGCAATAAGCGCTAGAGAACGTGCCCAGCTATTGATTAATTAAGCAACTAGCCAGAGGTAATGTCCGGGTGTCACATGAACTATGAAATTAGTTATACTATTTATGATTAATGAATTTTTTTTATAGAATTTTTTTAGCACCTAGACTACTTCTAGCCATTGGTTGTCAAAGATGGCCATCTATAGGTTTTAATATATATTGTATTGATATATTGATTATTTGGTGGAAAAAATATTGACATGTATATTTGTTGTAAATTCAAAGTGATGTTACCAATGTAAGGAGTAGTTTGAAAAATTTAGAGTTCTATATTGCTGATAAAAATGGTTCTCTAAAAGTATAAAAGGAGATTATGCTATTTGTTAAAAGATGGTTTGGAAGGAAGACAAAGTGGAGCTTAAATATTAATAATTTAATATTTAAGCATTTCGTGCGTCATGACCGTTAGATTAATCTAATGGTGTAAATCTGATTTGGATTTAAAATTTAAACCAAGTTTTTCTTTTTCAATTTTTTCCAAAATATTTCATGTTTATTACTAACATTCAGAAATTAATTATTAACATTTTGATTTCTTTCCAAAATTTAGAAACAGCTTGTTTGTAGATAGGGGTGATCATTGGTAGAGTCGGGTCGGGTTGCGTTTGACCACTACCCGATGCCGGGCCCAAAGTGTCTCAGGCCAGTATCGGGTCAGTACCCGGCTAATCTGATACTATATATATTTTTTTTTAAAAAATAAAAAATAAAAAATTATTTAATAATAAAAAATATATTTATTTATACTTAAAAATAGATTTTCTTAAAAAAATAATCTTAGAAAAAATAAAATTGTTCAAAATTTATAAATATTTAACCATTATACATTATTTTTACATAAATATTAAGTTAAAAAATTAATTCAAAATTTAAAAAAATTTGAAACATTAAAATCTTAAAAAGTTTTCATAATATTTACATAGTAAATGTATTATATTAGATGCATAAAAAAATTCTACAAAAATCCATTAAAATATATAAAAAATTAGAAAAAAATATATATATATATATATAGGTCAGGCCGGACTGGGGTAAGAGTGCTTGACCCTAACCCCGACCCGGCCTGGTTGGCCTGAAGTGGCCGAGTTGGACTGGGCTAACTGGGCACTGGGCCAAGCTGTTCACTCTATTCGTAGATTTGATTGAGTTTTAATATTTAGTTATTTTATTTGACTACAAAAGACAACAGATCAGACATGAAAAAAAACACAGAAAAATACTCTCTGTTCCCTCCTACTTATATTCTCTCTGGTTTTTCATTTCTGTAATTTTCATTGGGACATAGAAGTTGTTGTCAGTTGTCTTAGTTGCTTGGAATAACTCCTAGGCGTGGTTCATCGGATCCCAGCAGCAATCATAGTAGGCACAAATAACACCTTAAGGAAAGTGCAGTTGTCATACATTTTTGGGTACCGGTTGATTATTATATATTGCTTCTAGCAACCAATAATCATTTGGTGTCACCATCTTTCTATCGTGTACAAAATGTCAAAAACAGATACAACCACATTATGAACATATATATGCATGGGAAGTTATATGCAATGTTATTAGAATCGTACTGAGAATTGAACTGAATAAAACACTAATTCAAGATTCAATGATTCAATTATAATCTAATTGAGATTAAATCAGTAGTGATTAAAATAATATATTTTAAATAAATAATACAAGTTTAAATAAAATTTATGACTTATTTAAAGTTTCAAACTAAATAATGCTGGATTATCAATCTATTATTCACTACAAACAAATTATTAATAATTTTCATAACTCAATATTTAAATTTAAATGAGTTAATATTAATCCATAATCACATGTGACTTCAAAATAATAAATTAGTAATTAATTATTATATCATTTATTAAGTAAATTTATAATGTTTAATAATTATATATCATAATAATGTTCATGTAATATTATAATATATAAAGAAAAAATATTTTATATTAAAAATGATGTTATTTTATCTTAAAAACTAAAATAATATTTTAAAAATAAAAAAAAATTAATATGAGATCGGTTCAAACTGATTTATGATCGGTTTCACTGGTTTTTGACCAGTTCCTACCAATTCTAAGTTCTCCTGGTGCTCTTCCTTGTTTGAACTGGATCAGGTGCTGATTCTCAATTCGATCGGTCAAAATGGTTGGTCCGGTCCAATTTTGACAACTATGGTTGTATATATGCATAGTTGTAATTTTTAATTATAATGTCATACCTATGTAATTTCTTACTCAAATAGTCCTGGGCATATACTTTATTGAAAAACATGGAAATATTCATAACACCCTACTTTCTGACGTCTCTAAACTTGGCCAAAAACTTCAAAATTCAACCAAACACAATCCCAACATCTCAAAACAACTTCTCATAACTTCAGAACAGCAGAAACGAACCTTAAAACACCAAAAACTGGGCTGGGGCCACGGCCGCTACAGTACCACCGCGGCTCCGGCCTCCCTTATTTTACATATACTTTGGCCTCCACTGGCACTGTGGCCTAGACCTTGGCGTCACGGTGCCTCTACTAACTTTCTATATCAGCAATTTCCATACCACGGGGCAAACTTTTGACACGCATAACTTTATGCTCCGGCCTCTGATTGACTTGATTCCAACTTCTACAAGTCAATCTAGTCCAAATCTATCTATAGACACCACTTTCACCTCAATCCAACTCTGTATGGAGATTCTGAACCTTTGACACCGTTTTGGCCACTCACTGAAGAAAACTTACCACTAACTACCTTTAATTGCCACCAAAGGCAACTGGTCACTCAGAGACCAATCATACAGGTCCAAGACCCCCAAACCAACTTATCCAAAAAGGTTTCACCCCAAAGGAACCACTTCTCTGAGATTTGATCCCTTGAGATCCCAACTTGACAAAACAGGCTACAGGCCCTAAAACACACCAATCCGACCCAATTCCAACTTCCATTATATATAACACATACACACGACATACATAACCATACATATATCCATAACAATCCTTATCAAGGTCATACACCCATTACAAAACCTTCTATCCTACTTAGCACAAGATACATTATCCAATTACAACTACTACATAGACTATTCCCACGTATGTAGCTACTCTCACGTCTTCTCTGGACTAATGTTAGAACGGTCACCTGAAAGGTTAGTTTATAGGAGAAGGGTGTGAGATAATGTCTCAGTAACCGGGGACAACCACACACACACATATATATACTAACCTACTAAGTCATGAAATGCAATACTAATGAATGATATGCATGTTCTCCTCTCCCTTATACAAGGCTAAAACCACGAGCTGTCAAGACATTTTAATAGATGATTCCCTTCCAACAGTTGGTGAAGACTAATTCCAAGACATGATCAAGCTCACCTTACCCTAATGCAACCCGGCCAATGGTTACACTAGAGTTCAGATCATGACTCTGCTTCCCCTGGACCATCATGAATTAATGGTGATTTAGGGAAGGTGCATCCCCAAATCCACTGCCACCTGGCTCTCCTAAGGAAAGGATTTAGTGACAGGGATATTTCATCATATCATATTGTTCTCTGCTGCTTAGCTCTCCTATGGAGAGGATTTAGCGATAGGGATCTTTATCATATCATCATCTCATATCACATCATATCATCATCACCTCATCATCAATCTCTCATTATGCAATCATATGATGATGATGTCAATGTCATGTCAACATGCCTCTACACACATATATACATTATTATCATCATAAGCATCATATAGACATGCTAGCATGTAATGGTATGGGGATACTACACATCACAACATATGCAATCATCATATATCAACTAGCCATGCATATCACAATATGTAGAAAAATTATACACATATACAATCAATATCGTGGTATGAAAAGAAACATGCATATATATATACACAAATATATGTACTATCATACCATATAAATAATACAATACAAACATAAACCTGATTACCTTAGGTTGTCAATACCACACACGTGAGTTCCACAAACTTCTCGAATGCTTAACATGCTTGAACCCCTCTCGGTTAACTAAAAAACCTTAATAATAACACAATTCTTCCATTAACACAATATACCATTAAACCAAACATCACCATTTAACCACTTTAGGCCTAACCCAAGGTTCCAACACATCTTTTATGCAAAAAGCTCTTAGAGATCATTCAAACACTACTCAAATATATATAATTCGGATTCCCAAGAGCCCAAACCGAAAACAACCTAGGGTTAAACTCAAATCACATATAATCCCTTCAAGACTGACACCTAAGCAACAAAAACACCACAACACACTTCATTAACCCCATTTCATCCATTTCAATTGGTGGATTTTGTCCCAACTGAAGATCCAACCTCAAAACTGAAAAACCCTAAATTTCAACCGAAGAAAATGGAGAGGAAGGAGTAAAAATCACTTACCAACTTGAATCCAAGCTCTTGAGGTCCGAAAATCACTCCTAAAAGTTACAAAACACGAAACTTAGCGGAGTTCCTTCGGTTCTCCTCTATTTTCTTTCTTTCCATTTGTCTGAAATGATATGTATTTAAACAAAAATCCTAAATCTCGCCACGGCCTCAGCACACTTCACCATGGCTCTACCAGTTTCAACTGAAATAAGGCCACTGGAATTGGCTCTCATTGCTGCAGCCCTACTTCTCGCCACAGTGTGGAGCTCTTTCAGACTCCACTTGAACCTTCCTCCATCTTGTTTCTCTTTGGTTCTGAACATAATGCCAAGAAAAATATTATGAGGGGTGTTACACAATAAATCATAGACATAACCATATTTTGATTCTATTTAGTAAGTGAGGCATACTTTACTTTTTTTTTTAAGAAAAAAAATACAAATATGTATTTATATATATATATAAACGTATATTCTTACTTATGATAGAAGAATACTTTGATACCCAAAAAAAACAAAACAAAAATTCAAAATCATATACCAAAAAGATCTAGAACCTTAATACCTTGATAACAAGAAACCCTAATTAAGACCTATGACTAATAATTATAGCTAAAAGAACAAAAAGAAAAACAGAAACAAATAGTGTAGGGCCTGATAATACAGGGAGAAAACAAACTAAGCAAAATAAAACTTGCCATTCCTAATTTCTTATTGTTCGAGGAGACCCATCCTATCTGTCTTGATGTATTGTCTAGCTGACCATAATTGGTAGTACTGATGAAGCTCTGAATTTCTTCCTCCTTTATCCTCTTTTGCCAAGGAGAAGTATGCTAAATACGGTTTTTTCCCCATACTCTGTCTAATTGGCTTCCTTCTACTTTCAATATATACTCAGAGTCATGGATTAAAAAAAAACGCAATTCTCTCCCACCATTTGCATTGAATATTATTCACATGCCACGAAACCATGTGTTAAACAAGGCTTCCATCCATTCTTGTAATGACCATGATATAGTGAGTTTCTTGTAACGACTTATTTTTTAAATTAAGAGTTTCAAAAAGGTAAAACTATATATATATATATTTAGGAAACAAAATTATTAGATGTATTTTATTTTTATATTTAAAAATAAAATAGATAAATTAGCATCAAATATAGTACTAAGAAAAAAAAAGTCTTATTTTTTTCTACATGCATGATACTTTAAGAAATTTTTCTTTCCAAGTATTTGTAGAATTACCAAAATAATCCTCCTACTTTTCTTACTACACTTGGGTATTTAGTCTTTTTGCCACACCCATATCATTTTCCTTCTTTTGACCGATGGGAACTAGGGAGAGAAAGGAAGATTTTTGTTCTTAAAGGTCTGGAAAGTTCTCCATCCTTACCACCAATTTCTTTTCTTCCTTTGCGTTGCTTCACTCTGTGCGTTGCTCTTTTTCTCCCACTTGCTGTAGCTTCTTTCCTTCCTTGCTGTAATATCTTGCTGCAAGGTTTTCCTTGCTCTGCTGTCATAATTTTGGGTACGGTAACCTGCAGATTCTCTGCTCATTTATTTCCCTTTTGCTGCGTTATCTTTTTTCTCGACTCCCACTCCTATTGTGCCATTCTTCTTCCATATTCTTTTGCTGTCCGTTGTGTGGGGGCTATGTTTGTGGGTATGGTTGACTTCTTCACTCCCTAAATTTGTTACTGTTTTGGTGTGAAAACAAAGGAAAGAGAAAATAATGAAACTAGCTGAAATTATAGCAAGAAAACTTATTTGAATGATAGGTATTTCGGTGATAAATTTTTTTTGGTTTCATGTCGATGGTAGATTGAGATAAAAATATGATTTTTCCCTCTTTTTAAGTCCTGGTCTTATGGAAGGTTGGGGAATTGGGGATTCTAAGTTGATAAGAAAATTTGATGTTTAGGAAGTCTTTGTATAACTTTATTAATGAATGTAAGCTGTTTGGATAGTAACTTAGGAGCTAAGAAGCTTGTTCTATTAATTTGATTCTTGATTCTTGATGCATACAAGGCGTTTGGCAAAGTATTTGAAAAAGGGATGGTAACTAAAATGAGTAACTAAAAGTGATTACTGTAACATGGAATAAATTATAGTGTAGAATTCATTTTATATTCATAATAAAAACATGAAAGGTGAAAGATATTGGTTTAAAGTTTTGAAGGAACTAGTTAAAAGCTAAATGGTGGTAAGAGCGAATTTGGATGTTATAAAGCGTAGTCCATATGTTAATGTACACTAAATACTTGTTTGATATTTTCTAAGGAATAATTAAAAATTAGCCCAAAATAAATAAATAAATGGAATCAAATTTCTTTTTTTTTTTATAGCAATAGAATCATATTTCTAGCTATAGTTAAGAACCCTATGATAATTAGTTAGTCTAGTGTAAAAACATTTGAATATAGTTTTAGGGTATTTCTTTTTAATGAATTCAACCATATTGGAAATAGAATCATCTTTGTATTTCTTATAGTTCAAGGAACCATTACATATGAATGGAAGTGAAGTTTTCATGACAATATAAGTTTTGGAATCATTGGGTAAGAAAAATGGAGAGTTCTCAAGTAATGTGGGCAAATAAGTGCAAAAGAATTTGTGGGTTATTAATATCAATGATATTAATGGTTCTTCTTTTTGGATATATAGGTAATTATTCGAATGAGATTTCATGAAGTCTTTTAGTGGATAACTATTTTATTTGAAAAATATATCAGGTAAGTAAATAATGTCCCATTACAAATTTCATTGATGTTTTTAACTAAATTCTATTCAAATAAACTTTCATTTTTCTTACATTTGCCATAATTGTTATAAGTGTTGTATTTTGACAAATGTTACAAAGGTGTTTTGTAAAGACTTTGGAGTTTATTTATCCAAGTGTCCTCCATTTTTCTTTTTGTTATTATTTATTCATGCATGGAATGGATGAATTGATTTCAAAATCATTACTTATACTTCCTGAATTGTGAATGATTGAAATGTAAGATTATTTGTATTTCATACATGTTGAAAAGGTTTTAAGGGACTGAGTACAAAATGCTGGCTACTAACTATAGTTTTGTTAGTCCTTGGTGTATCATGGTCAATACCCAGCTAGTAGGGTGCATGTATAGGAAGTGCTAGTCCTGTGTGTCGGCCAATACATGTGGAATGGAGGGATGGATTTTCTTGAGCATAGCACTTATGCTTGTTTTCATGGCTTCTAGCTGTGCTAGATGTAACACCCCTCATGACTTTGTTTTGGCATGGTACGCAGGACTGGAGGAAAACAGGACCAAGGAAGGTTGTTTGGTAGCCTGAGAGGGGTTCAAGCGTGTTGGACAACTCGAGAAGTTCATGGAATCGACATGTGTGGTATTGACACCTGAGGTAACCGGGTGTTTGTTTGTATTATATGATTATACATATATTTGTACATATATGCATATTTCTTTCATACCATGATATAGATGTGTTGTGTGTACTATTTTTTGTATATATCGTGATATGCACACAGCTAAATGATGATTATGATGACTATGATGATGATATTGACATGACATGACATGATGTATACATGACATTATGATATGATGATGATGATTATATGATGATACATGAGCATCACCACATGACATTGTGAGATTGTGATATATGGTAGATTTGGTGGTGATGATGATATGATATATGATGATATATGTTAGGTAAGATAAGGATGGAATATATATATATATATTAGGGAGGATAAGGATGAGATCTCTGCAGCTAAATCACCTCTTATGGCCAGGAGGGAAAAGACCCATAGTGGACTGTACCTTCCTTAAATTGCTGCCAATTTGTGGTGGGAAAGGGGAAGGAGAGCCACAGTCCGAACATTAGTGTTACCTTTGGCCATGTGTACTAATGGGAGGTGAGCTTGGTGATGTCCCGGAATCAGTCTTCACTAACTGTTAGAAGGGAATTACCTATACGAAATATCCTATTTTGACGATAGCCTGTGGTTTTAACTGTGTGCGAGGGAGATATGCATTTCATTCATTTCACATTGCATTCACTGATGGTATGAATTATATATATATATATATACGCCTGTGGTTGTTCCTGGTTGCTGAGACATTGTCTTACACCCCTCTCTTATGAAATAACCTTTCAAGTGACGGTCCTAGCACTAGTCTTAAGAAACCGAGGGAGTAGCAGCGGACGTGGGAATACTAGATCTATGTAGTTTGTGTGTAATTTGGATATTGTAACTTGTGGCAAGCAGGATAGGATGTTTTGTAATGGATGGATTTATAACATTGTAAGGATTGTTATGGTTGGATGTTGTATGTATGTGTTATGTATGATGAAAAGTTGTTTTGGGCCTTATTGGAGTGGTTTTAGGGCCTTTAGCCCGTTTTGTCAAATTGGGTTCAAGGGGGTCAAATCTTAGAGGAACAATTTCTTTAAGGTAAAGCCTCTTTGGATGAGTTGGTTTGGGGACTTTGGACCTGTGTGAATGGTCTTTGAGTGACCATTTACCTTTGGTGGCAAATAGAGGTTGTTAGTGGTGAGTTTTGGTCAAAAAGTGACTAAAACGGTGTCAGGGGTCTAAAATCTCCATACAGGGTTGGATTAAGGTAAAGTTGGTGTCTATGGATAGATTGAGACTAGATCGACTTGTAAAAGTTGAAATCAAGTCAATCAGAGGTCATAGCAAAAAGTTATGAGCATCAGAAGTTCACCCTGGTGTTGAGTTTTTGCTGATATGGAAACCAGCATGGGGTGCTGCGGAGTTAGGTATCAGGCTGCTGTGCCAGAGAGGCTAAAAGAGAGTGAAAAATAGGGGAGGCTAGAGCTGTAGCGGCTGTGGCCCCAGCCCAGTTTTTGGTGTATTTCAGTTCGTTTTCGTTGTTATGAAGTTTTGGGAAGTTGTTTTGAATCATTTGGGTTGTGTTTGGTTGAATTTTGAATGTTTTGGTTATGTCTGGAGGTGTCTGGAGGTAAGGTGTTACATTTTAGTATCAGAGCAATGGTTTTGGGCCATTATTTCTGTTTGAAGTACTACTTGGCATGATTTTAAATATATAGACTATATTCCCACTACAATGCTAGTGTAGAACCATATAATTGCATGTATTGTTGCTTGTGTGTAGGAAGAATGTCTCGTAGAGGAAGACTAAGTAACAATGATCTCATGAGATAGATGCTTGAGATGCTGGTTGGCATCAGTAATCAAGTAACTACTCAGGGGGAGACGTAGAACAGATTGCAAATGGATAGGTAAGAGCAGGATGAAGTGAATGAAGAGGCCGGCATGTTCATGGATCTGAATGTAGGAGAGGATGAGAATGAACATGTGGTAGAGCCTGAGAGACCCTAAGAGTTGGAAGAAGTTGTATCTCTTCACAATTGAAGGACTTTCGGAAGTTCAATCCTTTGGCTTTTGAAGGTACCATGGATGTTTCACAGGCTAAAGATTGGATAGAACAATTGGAGAATATCTTCAGTGCGATAGATTGCACCTCAGAGCAAAGGGTGCAACTGGTGACATTTAAGCTTGAGAAGAAGGCCAAGCATTGGTGAAGGAGTGTTCTCCTGAATGTTAAAGCGATGAATCCTCCTATGACTTGGTATCAATTTAAGGAATATTTCTTTGCACACTACATCCCTCCAGCCTTAATGATGCAAAAGGAGGCCGAGTTCCTAACTTTTTAGCAAGGAAATCTGTCAGCGGATGATTACATTGATCAATTTCTAGATTTGGTGAAGTATTCCACCTATTTGAATAATTACCCTGATGATAGGTGGATGGCTCAGAGGTTGTTTGAGGGAGCCCATCTAGAGATTAAAGAGCGGCTATCTATGATGAGTTTATGTCCTTTGAGGACTTGTGTATGAAGATATGCGCCTTATATAGACGGACGAAGGAGGCCGAGGAGCATAGAAGAAATTCCATGATTCAGGACCTTTCTCACCTAGGACCTACAGGAGGAATAAGTAAAGGAAGTGGTTCAGGTAGTGGTAGCAGCGGTGGCAGTACAGGTTCTAGTGGAGGAAGAGGTCACCATAATAGAGGTCGCCATGGTAGAGAAGAGGCAGGTTTGGCAGAGATCAGTCCAACAGAGGTCGATTTGGCAGAGGACCTCTTTATCGAGGAGGCTTTACTAGGGGAGTTCCAGTTAGGGCGAGTATGTAGGAAGGGACTCCACTTTATCTCAGTACGGGTTAGGTAGTGCATCAAATCTGTGCACATAATATGGGTTTAGCCATGGTGACTGTCCGTACTTGATTTGTTATAATTGTGGGAGACCGGGTCATATGTCACGGAATTATCGGGAGCCAAGGTGTGATGATGTGATTAGGAGGCCCACGATACCCGGACGAGTCTTTGCCATCACCTAATAGGAAGTAGATGCAACGCCTAATTTGATTAGAGGTAAACTTAAACTCAATGGTTACTCTATTCATGCTTTGTTTGACTTACGTGCATTGCATTCCTCCATTTCTTTTGATTGTGCTTAAAGATTGGGTATTGTGGTAATGGGGTTGCCCTTTGAGTTGTCAGTGTCCATACCCATGGAAGTTTTCATAAGAACTGCTCAAGCTTGTCTAAATTGTGTGGTTCATTTTGAACATTGAAGCACTACTCTAGATCTAATCTATTTGTCATTGCAAGAGATTGATGTGACCATTGGGATGGATTGGTTGGAGGCGAATAATGCCATTCTTGACTATGCTCAAAAGACTGTGTCTTTGCCTATGAATATCCCTAGTATGGAAAGGGATGTGAATGTATGCTTGTCCTTAGCCCAAGCTGATAGGTATCTGAAGAAGGGATGTCAAGGGTTTCTGGTTTACTTTTCTGTGAATATGGATATGGAAAGTAGTGTCAAAAGATACCTGGTTATGAATGAATACCCTAATGTGTTTCCAGAGGAGATTATCGGTTTGCCACCACCACAAGAATTGGAGTTTTCCATTGATTTGGTGCCCAAGGACAAGTCCTATTTCGAAGGCTTTATATTGAATGGCACCGTCTAAATTGAAGGATCTCAAGAAACAGATTGAGGATTTGCTAAGAAGGGGTTTCATTAGCCCTATTGTCTCACCTTAGGGAGCTCCAGTGTTGTTTGTCAAGAAGAAGGATGGTAGCCTCAGATTGTGCATTGATTACAAGCAACTGAACTGAGTGTTGATCAACAATAAATATCCTTTGCCTAGGATTAAGGACTTGATTGGTCAGTTGGCAGGTGCCTCTGTATTCTTTAAAATCGATCTGAGGTCAGGATATCATCAATTGCGAGTGCGTGTTGAGGATGTGCCTAAAATGACATTTCGAACTCGATATGATCATTATGAATTTCTTGTGATGCCATTCAGGTTGACCAATACCTTGTAAGCTTCATGGATTATATGAGCAGGGTATTTTAGCTGTATTTGGATAAATTTGTGGTAGTTTTTATCGATGACATTCTGATCTACTCCAAGAGTGAGGAAGAACATGCACTCCATCTTCGGATTATGTTGCAAGTATTGCAGGATCACTAACTACATGCTAAGCTCAATGAATGTGAGTTTTGGCTACGGGAGGTGAAATTTCTGGGTCATGTGATTTCAGCAGAAGGAGTAGCAGTAGACCCTAGTAAGGTTGAAGCAGTGTTGAATTGGGAGAGACCGCGATTGGTGACTAAAATTTGGAGTTTTCTAGGATTGGCTAGATACTATCGAAGGTTGATTAAGGGATTCTCTTAGCTTGTTATGCCATTGACTAGATTCACCCATAAGGATCGATCTTTCATTTGGAATGACAGGTGTGAGAGAGCATTCTAAGAGCTGAAGGTTTGTCTAATGTCCACTCCAGTGCTCATTATCCCTAACCTATCAAAGCCATTCACTATTTATATAGATGCTTCTAAGAAGGGTCTAGGGTGTGTATTGATGCAGCAAGGCAGAGTTTTGGCTTATGCTTCAAGACATTTGAGGCCTCATGAGGAGAACTATCCTACTCACGACCTTGAGCTAGTGGCTGTAGTGTTTGCCTTGAAATTATTGAGGCATTATATCTATGGCACTTAGTTTGAGGTGTTCAGTGATCATAAGAGTTTGACATATTTGTTCAATCAGAAACAGTTGAACATGAGGCAAAGGCGTTGGGTTGAGTTCCTGGTGGACCATAAGTTTGCTTTGAAGTATCATCCTGGGAAAGCCAATGTTGTGGTGGATGCGTTGAGTAGAAAATCGATCCATGTGGCCATAATGATGATAAGGGAGCAACAATTGCTGGAAAACCTGAGAGATATGAAGTTATCCATTAATGTCCATCCTGAAGTACCAGTAATGAGTTTCATCAGTGTATCAAGCGATTTATTAAGGAACATTTGCTATGCTAAGATGGAGGATGACTATCTTTTGGGTATTCGGGAACAAATTAAAATGGTGGAGAACTAGGACTATAATATTCTAGAGGATGATATCATCCAGTACCGCGGTTGGATTTATGTTCCAAATGTTGTAGGGTTACAAGAAATTATTTTGGAAGAAGCTCATAAGAGTAGGATACTATTCACTCAGGTACCACCAAGATATACCAAGATCTGAAGCGTGGTTATTGGTGGCCAGGTATGAAAAAGGACATCACAGAGTATGTGGCAAGATGTCTGATCTGTCAGAAGGTAAAGATTGAGCACCAATTGCTTGTAGGTACATTGTAACCATTAGAGATCCTAGAGTGGAAATGGGATAGCGTTTCCATGGATTTTGTGATGGGATTACCGAGGACCTCTTCAAGACACAATGGAATATGGGTTATTATGGACAAGTTGACAAAGTCATCCCATTTCCTTCCAATTCGGGAAACTTTTTCAATGGAGAAGTTGGCTCAGTTGTATGTGAAAAAGATTGTGAGGATGCATGGAGTCCCGATGAATATTGTGTTGGACAAAGATCCTAGGTTTACATCCAGGTTTTTTAAATCTCTTCAGAAGGCCACGGGTACGAAATTGAGTTTCAGTACTATTTATCACCTTCAATTAGATGGGCAGACTGAAAGGACTATTCAAACTCTTGAGGATATACTGTGGGCGTGTGTTCTAGAGAACAAAGGCAATTGGGATTAGTTTCTACTGTTGGTTGAATTTACCTACAACAATAGTTTCCACTTGAGTTTGTAAATGGCTTCGTATGAAGCATTGTATGGTAGGAAGTGTAGGTCACCGTTGTGTTGGGTCAAACTCAGTGAAAGGAGTCTTTTGGGCCCAGATACTGTGAATCAAACTTCTCAACAAATAGAGAGTACAGAAGCTTCTTACCACTTAGAGTCGGCAAAAGTGTTATGCGGACAGGAGGAGGAGACAATTAGAGTTTGATGTGGGAGATCATGTGTTTTTGAAGGTCACTCCTACTACTGGTGTTAGAAGATCAATTCAAACCAAGAAGCTCACTCTGCGGTATATGGGTTCATACCAAATTTTGGAGTGAATTGGTCCAGTAGTGTATCGAGTGGTGCTACTACCTAATCTTGCTAGATTGCACGATGATTTCCATGTGTCTCAACTTAAGAAGTATCATCCGGATCTGTCTCATGTAATTGATGATGAGGTAGTTTAAGTGTGAGAGGATCTAACTTTTAAGGTCACACCATTGCAAATTCTTGATGTAAAGGAGAAGCAGTTAAGAAATAAGACCATAAAGTTGATAAAGGTCCTATGGAGAAGCTCAACATCCAATGATGCCACGTGGGAGATAGAAGAATCCATGTGAAGGAAGTATCCAAAGATCTTTACTTGAGGTAAGAGTTGAAATTTTGAGGACGAAATTTTTATAAGGAGGGGAGAGTGTAACACCCCTCATAACTTTGTTTTGGCATGGTGTGTAGGACCGGAGGAAAACAGGATAGAGGAAGGTTGGTTGGTAGTCTGAGAGGGGTTCAAGCGTGTTGGACAACTTGAGAAGATCGTGGAATCCGTGTGTGTGGTATTGACACCTATGGTAACCGGGTGTTTGTTTATATTGTATTGTATGATTATATGTCTATTTGTATATATATGCATGTTTCTTTCATATCACGATATAGATGTGTTGTGTGTACTATTTTCTATATATATTGTGGTATGCACATAGCTAGATGATAATTATGATGACTATGATGATTATGATGATGATATTGACAGATATGACATGATGCATACATGACATTATGATATGATAATAATGATTATATGATGATACATAAGCATCACCACATGACATTGTGAGATTGTGATATATGGTAGATTAGGTGGTGATGATGATATGATATATGATGATATATTTAAGGAGAATAAGGATAAGATCTCTGCGGTTAAATTGCCTCTTATGACTAGGAGGGGAAAGGCGCACAGTGGACCGCACCTTCCCTAAATCACTGCCAATTCGTGGTAGGAAAGGGGAAGGAGAGCCACGGTCCGAACATTAGTGTTACCTTTGGCCAAGTGCACTAATGGGAGGTGAGCTTGGTGATGTCCCAGAATCAGTCTTCACTGACTATTAGAAGGGAATTACCTATATGAAATGTCCTGTCATGACAGTAGCCTGTGGTTCTAGCTGTGTGTAAGGGATACATGCATTCTATTCATTTTACATTGCATTCATTGATGGTATGAATTATATATATATACATGTGTTTTTGTTCCCAGTTACTAAGACATTGTCTCACACCCCTCTCCCATGAAATAACCTTTCAGGTGATGGTTCTGGCATTAGTTCTGAGAAGCCGAGGGAGTAGCAGCGGACATGGGAATACTAGGTCTACGTAGTTTGTGTGTAATTTGGATATTGTAACTTGTGCCAAGTAGGATAGGATGTTTTGTAATGAATGGATGTATAAAATTGTAAGGATTGTAAGGATTGTTATGGTTGGATGTTGTATGTTATGTATAATGAAAAGTGGTTTTGGGCCTTGTTGGACTAGTTTTAGGGCTTGTAGCCCGTTTTGTTAAGTTGGGGTTCAAGGGGGTCAAATATTAGAGGAAGGGTTCCTTTGAGGTGAAGCCTTTTTGGACGAGTTGATTTGAGGGTTTTGGACCAGTATGAATGGTCTTTGAGTAACCATTTGGCTTTTGGTGGCAATTGAAGAAGGTTAGTGGTGAGTTTTCATTAATAAGTGACCAAAATGGTGTTAGGGGTACAGAATCTCCATATGGAGTGGTTCCTATGGGGTAAAATCTCGATTAACCTGATTCCAACTTCTACAAGTCAATCTTGTCCCAATCTATCCATAGACACCAGTTTTACCTCAATCCATTTGCATATGGAGATTTTGGACATCTGACACCATTTTGGCCACTTTTTGACCAAAACTCATAACTTACAACTCCTATTTGCCACCAAAGGCAACCTGATCATTTGGGACCATTCACACAGGTCCTAAAACAATTAACTAACTTGCTCCAAGAGATTTCATCTCAAAGGAACCACTCATCTGAGATTTGACTCCATTGAATCACAAATTGACCAAGTGGGCTATAGACCCAAAAACACACCAACAAGGGCCAAATCTACTCTAGGCTCACACACACTACCATATAGATTTCCTGACACCCAAAATCATACATACATCACAATACTACATCCATGACATACCAACAACATCAATATCGTTACAACCCTTCAGAAACCTTATATCCAATACAATACACTGTCCTACTTAGCACAAAGTACATATCCAACTAAACATACACTGCATAGACTTAGTATTCCCATGTCTGATGCTACTCCCTTACCTTCTCTGGACTAGTGCCATAACTTTCATCTAAAATGTTAGTTCATGGGAAAGGGGTGTGAGACAATGTCTTAGTACCAGGGACAACCACACACACATATATACATATATAACTCATACAACCTCATAATGCAATATAAAATGGAATAGAATGCATATCTCCCTTGCGCACAGTTAGAACCACAAGCTATTGTCATAACATGACATTTCATATTGGTAATTCCCTTACAACAATTGGTGAAAACTGATTCCGGGACATCACCAAACTCACCTTCTATTAGTGCACCCGGCTAAAGGTAACACTATGTTCAGATCGTGATTCTCCTTCCCTTGGACTGCATCGAATTGGTTATGATTTAGGGAAGGTGTAGTCCACTACCACCTGACAACAAGAATGACCTTCAAGTTGATGAGTTAGGGTTCGTTCTAGTTGATCTTAATAAGTCAGGGTATAAAGATGAGCCTTTTATTTTAGCATCTTAAGCTCAACATGTGTTTTATGTCCCTGATCCTGCTAATAAGAGGTGGTCCATTGTAATGTTAACCAACAAACTAATTGATGGTAGAGACCAATAGGATGAAGATATTGAGGATGATTCGTTCTTCGGGGCATCGTTTGATATTGATTCAACTGAACATGATTACCTCTATAAGAGAGATGATCATGAAGAGGGAATTTGGATCATGAAAAGGAAGGGATGAATTATTCAGGGTATAACTAGAAAGAGGAAAAGGTTTCATTTAAAAATGATGGCCTTTAATTTCTTCTCGTTATTTAATATGATGTTCTTATTTTGTAATATAGTTTATTTTTCAATATTTGATTATTTGCATATTATTGCAAGTAAATATGGCTAAGGATGTGACATTATGAGGAGAGATGGCGAAGCACAGATGTGGTTTGACAATATTGAAAGAGGTTTGCCATGCAAGAGATACTGGAAAGAAGATCTATGTGGAATGGAATTACAAAAATCATTCAGTGAATGAAGGTGGGTAAAAGTTAAGTAGCTATATCGGAGTGGTAGCAAAGTTGAAAGTGCCTATTAGCCATCCAGAATGGGATGATTGGAGGAAGGTCCCCTTTGCTGTGAAGGACTTAGTTTTCCAAGATATAGTGGTAATTAATTATAGTAGTTAGATGCATTATTTTTTTTTTAATAGATGCATGTAAACTTATAATTAATTTGAGTATTTTGTTTTATAGTCTGCTTTTGATGTTGACAAGAGCCATAGAGGGTATATATATCAAAAGGCGAAAATATCAATGTATAATTTCCAATATATCTTGACTAAACACTTTATGAAAGATGAAATTGGCAACATCATTGAGCATCCACCTACTAAATTTCCAATCTACATAAAACAGGAACACTAGGATGGTTTTATTGATCAGCAATATTAGGAAAAGTTCAAGGTAAACCATGTTTTCCTATTACTAATTAAAATATTCTATTACTCTTTGTTTATAATTGTTTGATTTAAGTACTAATTTTTTTTTAGAAATTAAGCGAAGCAAACAGTCAAAGAGCAAAGAGTCAATTGTACCCTTGTAGAGTCGGTCATCTGGGATATTCCGGAGTAGAGAAGAAGTTTGTAAGTGCATCTATATCATATGTTTGTTAATACTTAAATTTATTAGAATGAGCAATTGTTGTTTGTGTGAATACACAGGTGTCAAAGGATGGATGCAAGTGGAAAAAAGTACCTCGTCATGAACTATGGTTAGAATCTAGGAAAAGCAAAGAAGGGATTATTGAGAATGAGAATGTTCAGAGAGTTGTTGAAAAAATAGTAAGCATTACTTTGTTCAAAAAATAATTTGAAATCTTATTTTTTAGGAAAAAAATTTAGTATTTGTTTTATTTTCACAAGACAAGATTTCAAATGAGACCTTTGAAGGTAATAAAGGCTAAGCGGTGGATATACTTAGCCAGGCGTTGGAGCTCCCTAAGCACCCTGGATGTGTCAGAGGTATGGGGTTTGGTGTTACCAATAAGGCCTATTTTGGGACCAAACGCCGTCACTCAAATGCTGCAGCTAGGGTTGTTGAATTGGAGGCAATCATCTAGCAACAATGTGAAACACAATCTGATGTGAATAGACGATTAGCCCACCTGGAGTTGATGGTCCAACAAGCTGCATCGCAGGAGACTTAAGGAGTTGCAGTCAGTCCTAATGCGAAAGATAGTTGCATTCCTTCATCTAAGCATCTTCCTCAGGTAATTGTTTTTCTTATTAACTAAATTCATTGTTAATTTTTTATACATATTAATAATTTTTTATGTTATAATTGGTATATAGGGTATAGGACATTGTCTATTGTGGCTGGATAACCCCCGCGTGTTGTTGCAAAAGGACATGTACATAATATCCCAGGGGACATGCTTTACAATGCACCCTTGCTCGCAAACCATATTAGATTATCGATTGCACTACCCAAAGAGGAGAATACAAGGTTGCTTGTGCCTACCTGGGGGGCAGAAACGGTAACACAGGCCGTGGTTGGTTTTGTAGCATGGCCCGTGAACCTTATTACTATCACTCCATAAAAAATGGTAAGTTAGTTGATATTTCATAATTAGAAAAGTTCTTACGTTAATAAATTGACCACTTGTGTTGCATAGTCCACATGAAGCAAATTGTTGCATCGGGCCAAATGAAGTAATCAATCACTGCACCACCAAAGGGACTACCTCAACCTCAAGCTTCAAATTCACAAAATTGCGAATTACTTAATGGTGTATTAACCATGGGATTTTGGAAGTTAATACACATTCCTTATGATGTAGCGGTTTATGGTAAGGAGGTATCTAAGTTGATTACTGATGAGATGCTATCCTTTGTCATTGATTATGGATGGCTTGGGGTATAGAATATTAACATACACATCAAATATTGAAATTAGCATAAAGGAATTGTTTTCCACTTGTTCTTTCATTGGACTATGTGATACTAATCTATTACTTTTTTCCATTTTAGATTTTTGTATAAAAACTTCTAGTCCCTTCTCAGTTGATAGACAGATTTGCATTCATCCACCCACAAGATATATAAGCTTATACATTGGGTTTGATGCCACAGAGAAAGATCACAGAATAGCCACAAGATGTGGTGAATGCATTGACTGCAAAAGGGGTGATCGGGTGTTATTCTTGGCATCATTTATGCAGGGGTGGGTCGCTTATCACTAAACTTTTGAATAATGAGTTATTTTCATGTTGGACTGCTTTATTTTAAGTTTAATGTCTTAGCTAAAACTAGTAAATTTTTCCCCTATGAATCATTGGATGTTGATTTGTATTGAACCCATGAAACCAAAAATATATTTGTTGGATCCCAAAGGAAATCCGCCTAAGTACCACCCACAAATGCTAGAGATGATAAATCAGTAAGAATCTGCAATTATATATATATTATGTATCTTTGTATGTTTCTATTTATTAACCTCAATATTTTTTCCTATATTAATTTTCTTTTGCAATGCTTAACAGAGGTGTGAGTATGATTCAAGCAGCATGCAGACTAATCAATAATAGTAAGCCTAACAACCAAAAGACTCCACCAAATCTAGCCTTATTATATAAATGGACACGTATTTAGGTATTTATAATTTAATATGCAATCAAATATTGAGATTAACATTTATTGTAATTAATCTATTATTCATATAATTTTATTCAGTATCTGAAACAAGCTAATGATAATGATTATAGGTAATATGTGCTGAAATACATGAAAGATATCATTTTACATTGACAGAACTCGATCCTCTCCAAGGTATGTACATAATTCATTTTCATGATATTTACATGAAATTTTAATAATGTAATATGCTTCTATAATATTTAATCTTTTTATTCAATATTTCTTGGATACGTATTATGAGGCATGCTCCAAAGTTCAAATAGAAGAATTCATAGAAGAGTAGAGTCATTATGTGGTTGGACTCTGGAGGTGAACACGTTCTATACTGTTAATTAGTTATAGTTACATTCAATTGGTGGTTCTAATAATCTGTTTTAGATGTCATGTTGCATATTACACTTCTAGAGGCTAGAAGATGCATGCATACCTTTTTTCTTCTTGGTCATCTTATATGGCAGATAGTTTGGTATGTAACTTTTGGTCATGTATATATATATATATTAGTTAATGCAGAAGCTGTAGATCTTAGCCTGATATATTTGATACTTTTGGAAATCTAGTTACTAGATAATGTTGATTAGGCCTGTTACATCATTTTTTGCTACCAATTGGATATGATTATTTTTTGTTACTTTAGATTGAGATATTTTGGATATAATATAACATTTGGTTTAGAATAACTTTGGTTTTAGATGCTTTTTGGTTCTGGGTATTCTGTTTTACATATTCATACTGAAGCAGGTTAGGGAGAATGAAAAAAGAAATAGAAAAAAATAGAAAAAAATTATAACTTTCATTGGCAGTTATTATTATAATCGTCAACATTTTCAATATACTTGGCTGTTATATAACTTAACCACCAAGTAAAATTAAATATTCAATGTATTAGTTGGCGGCAGTGATAAATAACCACCAACTATAATAAATTTCAATTTAATATTTAAATAAAAAATTGTATATAATAGTTGGTGGTTATCTAATACAACCACCAACTAAAGTGAAAAAAATTAAATATTATTTAAATAAAAAACATTTTTCTTTGTGGTTGTTTTGTAGAACCACCAACTAATATGAAGTTTCATTGGCGGTTCATAACTGAAAGTAGCTACTTTTATCAGTGTTAGAATTATTAACGGTTAATAACCTAAAAAAAAGCAAAAATAACCGCCAAGAAAAGTCCTTTTTGGCGTAGTGTCTTTTTAGTCAATTGAGTTTCTGAACATTTGGTATTTTATCTACATTTATTTTCGCTTCAGTTCTCTAACAGGTTTCTCCACCAATATTGCACCCAGTTGGGATGCAATGATAAGTTTGGATTCCTTTGTCTATATGCCCTTCAATGTGTGGGGAACTCAAAAGCAGATAGAATGAGCTATGTAGGAAATACTATTGAACAAAATCGTAAGTCATGTTGGTTTGCACCAATCCACAGAGGGTAATAAGTTTGAAATTTATATACAAATATGTAGTTGTAATTAGGCTTTATATAATTGAGATGATATTATCAATAACTTATATAATGCAATAATCATTGGACATTGTGTGTAGTTTGCTCTGACCAAAGCACCATTTATTGGTTTGTCTCCCTTTGGAAAAAGGATAAAAAAGCACCTAAAGAGTTTTGTCAAGTAATTGATTTGTAAGTATATTTGCGAAAAACTTTGAATTTTCATAACATGTGACTTCATTAGTCTATAATATGATTTTTCCATGTATATGATGACAAATCTTTGAAGACATATCAATGTAGGGGTGGGAAACATGCGAATAATCATAATATCACAAAATGGATATACCCAAACGTAAGTAGTTTGAACTCAAACTTTAAAGGATATCTTAGTCCAACTATTTTGGTTTTGGTTATTCTTGTTTGTTTTGTAGTATCACCAACAACCTGGGAACACAGAGTATGGTTATTATGTCATGAGAGAAATGTTTGAGATAATTACTCTTAATGTTATTGACTCATTAGAATAGGTACATATGGTGTTGATATTGGTTTAAATGATTATCATTTATTTTTCATCATGACTTCTTACTATATATGGGTGTTGATATTAGTTTTAAACTTCTAGCACTTGGATATAAATAGTCACCCCTATACTGAGCCAAAATTGACAAAATTCAAAATATGTGGTCACAGTTTTTTTTACAATTCATTTGACTATATTTCTAAATATATAGTTTAGTCAAACTTAGATTGGTTACTTAACTTTTGGAGTATATATTAGCAGATGTCTAAACTAATGTTCTATAAAATTGTTGTTTTTACTGTGGCTACCAAATTTGTTTAGCTCTTTCAGAATTTTGGTTGTAAATATGGGCTTGGATATGGATTGTATTTAGTTTGGTATTAAAAAAAAAATTCTAAGTTACATCAGTTTTTTATAAAAACCAATGTAATTTGGTAGTTTTTTTTACATCAGTTTTAAGTAAGAACCGACATAAAAGCAAATTTTTTATATCAGTTTTTTTTTTATAAAAAACCAATATAAATGCAATTTTTCTACATTGGTTTTTATGTAAAAAATTGATGTAAATGCAATTTTTCTACATCAGTTTTTTAACTGTTGTAAATAGTTAATTTTCTACATTGCTAGTTTCTACATCCCTTTCAAAACCGATTTAGAAAGGCTAAAATAACTAATGTAAATTGGGGATTTGTATACTATTGGCATACCCAAAAAGAAATCATAATTTAAAAGAAAAGGAATAAATTAATTTAAGATGGGAGATCGGGATTGATTAATTTTAGAATAAATATTGAGATTAAGATGAGTTTAAATATATTCTTTTGAATTATTTTTTGAGCTTGAATAAATAACATTAAACATATATTGTAGACCGAAAAATGTATATTTTAAAAATAAAGGAGAAGTTTGCATAGTTTTAATTATTTAGCTTTGCTCTCAAATTTATCTTGTTTAATATTTATTCTATTTTATTTTAATCAATATTTTATAAATTGGATCGAATGTCAAACCGGAAATGTCACTAGGTCACGGTTTTTATGGTTTAACTGGTTAGACCGGCGGTTGAACCGGTGACGTAATAATTAAGTAAAAAATAATATTATATATAATAAAATATGCATAAAAGTAAAATATCAAATTATTAAGAGAATAAATTTAAATAGTTTATGTTGATAATAAGTTAATAAGCTTACATAGTAATAATATATGTTAAATTATTTAAAGTAATATTAAAACATTTTAACATGATAACTATAACAACTCTCATTACATTGTCCCTAACTTGAGCCCTAGCTAACCAAGTGTTATTTGTATTATGTGTAGAACTGGAGGAAACAAGACGGAGGAAGAATTAACATGGAATAAAAAGAGCTTCATGCCGTAGCGAGAAGCAGAGCCGCCACGGTGAGCGAGCTCTGGATTCTAATATTTTCCGGTTAAAGGTACTCACGCCACGGCCTACTTACCTGCTGTCATGGCGCCATGCCTCAAATTTGTTTAAATCTGAAACATTTTAGTCGGTCGAACACAAGGGAGAAAAGGAGAAACTGAGGGAGCATTGAGGAAGCTCTGCTAGGGCTTCAAATCTTCGGCCATTAGAGATGTTTTTTAGCCTCTTGAAGCTTGAATCTTGGTTGGTAAGTGATCTTTACTCCTCCTCCCCATTTTCTTCGGTTTTGAGTTGGGTTTTCTCGGATATATATTGGGATATTTGATTTTGGCCAAATCCCACCGATTAAAATGGATGAAATGGGTTAATGGAGTATGATTTGGAATTTATGATCCTTGGGTGTAAGTTTTGAAGGGTGTATGCATGATTTGATCTTAACCCTAGGTTGGTATTGTATGTAAAAGCATGAGATTAGAGATGTATATCGTTGAATAGTGTTTGAATGGTCCATAGGATCTTAATGATGCATGGAAGTGGTATTATAACCTTGGGTTAGGCCAAAGTAGTTGAATTATAGAATTTGGACATTTGGGTTATATGTTAATTTAGGTATTATGATGTTGTTAAGGTTATTTATCTAATCGAAGAAGTGAAGTCATGGGATTAGTATTCAAGAAAGCTTGTGGAACTTGTATGCATGTGGTAGTAACAATTGAGGTAACTGGGTGTTTGTGTTGTCTATATGGTTTGTATTGTATAATGAGATATGATAGTGTATATATGTATATATGCATGTTACTTTTTATACCACGATATTGGTTGTATATGTGTACGGTTTTCTACGTATCATGGTATGAACATGGCTAGTTGATATGTGATGATTGTATATGTTGTGCATGTATGATGTGTAGCATTCTCATACCATTGCATGCTAGCATATCCATATGATGTTTATGATGACGATATATATGTGTGTGTTTGAGGCATGTTGGCATGACATTGGCATAATCACCATATGATTGCATAGTGAGAGATTGATGATGATGTGATAGATGATGATGATGATATGATAAAGATCCTGTTGAAACAAGAGTTTTGATGATTCTAAACCAACACTCAAAAGCTTGGATTGAAGATATCAAAGGAGATCAAAGCTATCTCAAGTGAAGATTTTATGAGTATTTGCTGGTAGATTTTTTGTAGAGTCTTAGTTCTTGCTATGATTGGGTAAAAGATTTTGATTTGAAGAAAAGATATTTTCAAACTTTAATTACATGTTAAATCTTGAAATACTTGAAAATACCCACAAACAGACGAAGGTTGAAAGTTCAAACTAAACTGTCAAGTTGGAAATTCGAACTTTGCCTTAGGACATTCAAATTTCGAGATTAAACTGAACAAGTCTGAAGAGATGTCTCTCTGTCAGACGAATTTTGATTTTTCAAAATTCGAATTTTCATCTAGTCTGAAAGAGGCCTTTTTGGACAGACGAACTTTACAGTTTCAAAATTCGAATTTCAAACAAAATGCAATTTGTGAAAACCAAAGAAATTCGTCTGAAGCTATGTTAAAGTTCATCTGAAATTAAGAAGAAATTGAGTTTGAAAAATGCTCTCTGATAGACGAACTTTGACTTTGCAACATTCGAATTTTCATATAAGTCTGAAAGAAGCCTTTTTGGACAGACGAACTTTGCAGTTTCAAAATTCGAATTTCAGACAAAACACAACTTGTGAAAACCAAAGAAATTCGTCTGAAACTATGATAGAATTCATCTGAAATCAAAAGAAAATGAAGTCTCAAAATTGATCTCTGACAGACGAATTTCACTACGTCAAAATTCGAATTTCGAAGAAAGTAAACTACTGTGCCTCTTTGAACGTTCAATGGACAGACGAATTTTGGGCATCCAAAATTTGAATTTCGAGGGTACTGTAGAAAATTGAAAACACTGTTCACGATTTACAGAAAAACTTTCTTCTTGAAAATTTGTATGTCACATTGAGAAAATACTCTATAAGTTTCAAAATTCGAATTTCACTCTATGGACAGACGAACTTCGTATTTTAACATTGGAAGCTTCAACCTTCGGTTCCTTCGAAATTAGTCTGTTGACCAACCAAAATTCGAATTTCAGTATGTCAGAAACATTAAATGCGGTTGGTAAACGGATAGTTTTTCAGAGTAACCGTTGGATAACTTCCCCAACGGATAGATTTAGTCTCTAACGGATATTTGAGAGCTAAATCTATAAATACAACATCATTTGAAGTTGTGGGTAACGAATCAAACATATATATACCGAATTTCTGTTGAATCTTCTTCAAAAAGCTTTTACCCTCTCAACTTCTATACTAGTACTTAAACTTTCATATCTACTCTTTTTAAGAGAGTTATTTCATTGTAATCAATCTATTCTTCATCTGGGAGATAGATTTACTTGTGAGGGGTATTCACAAGGGGATTGGGAAGCACATAGTGAAAGTGCTTGGAGAGTTTGAGAGAGCTCAGAAACAGAGCATACTCGTGTACTGTGGCCTTAGCAAGAAGCCCGTTGAAATTCTTGCTGTATAGTGGACAAATCTCAAGAAGTGTCTTGGGGACTGGATGTAGGTCAAGTGGATAGACCGAACCAGAATAAATCACTGAGTTTTCTTCTCCTTATCTCTACTTTTCAGCTTGCTCTGTTTTACACGTTGTTTTCATTATACTGTGATATCTTCACTTACTTCACTTTGTGCAGAAAAAGTTCAATCTTCCCAATTCACCCCCCTCTTGGGAAGTCAGCCTTGCTAACAGATCCCTGTCGCTAAATTCTCTCCTTAGGCGAGCCAGGTGGCAGAGGTCATTATGACATGATGAAACATCCCTGTCACTAAATCATCTCCTTGGGAGAGCCAGGTGGTAATGGATTTGGAGATGCACCTTTCCTAAATCACCACTAATTCTAGGAAGTCCAGGGGAAGGAGAGCCACAGTCTGACCTCCAGTGTAACCATTGGCTGGGTTGTATTAGGCTAATGTGAGCTTGGTAATGTCCTATAATCAATCTTCACCAATTATTGGAAGGGAATCATCCATTAAAATATTTTATGATGACGACAGCTCATAGTTCTAGCCGTGTAAGAGGAAGAACATGCATACCATTTATTAGCATTACATTGCACCATGTGTATATTTGTGTGGATCAGTATATATATATTGTGTGTGGTTATTCCCAGTTACTGAGACTCTGTTTCACACCCCTTTCCTATGAACTAACATTTTAGGTGAAGGTTCTAGCGCTAGTCTAGAGAAGGCAAAGGAGTAGCGTACCGGACATGGGAAATATCAAGTCTGTGTAGTTTTTGTGTTATCTATGTATGTTGTGCTAAGTAGGATAGTATAATTGTAATGGATGTGAGATTCTAGATATTTGTAATGATATTGATATTAGTATGTTATGAATGTGATAAGTATGATAGTCTGTGCTGTTTGTGTGGATTAGGATGATGTCAAGTCAGTATGGTGGTGTTTGTGAGTCCAAAGATGGAATTAAGCCTTATTAGTGTGTTTTAGGGCTCATAGCCCATTATGTTAAATTGGGTTTTAAGGGACTCAAATCTCAGAGGGGTGATTCCTTTGAGATGAAATCTCTTTAAATAAGTTGGTTAAATGGTTTAAGATCTGTGTGAATGGTCTTTGAGTGACCATTTGCCTTTGGTGGCATTTGGAGATTGTTAGTGGTGAGTTTTAGTGAAAAAGTACTTAAAATGGTGTCGGCTGCCTGAAATCTCCATTCGAAGATGAATTGAGATAAAATTGGTGTCTATAGATAGATTGGGATAAGATTGACTTGTAGGAGTTAGAATCAGGTCAATCGGAGCTTAGAACATAAAGTTATACGCGTCGAAAATTCTTCCCTAATGATAAATTTTGCCGATATTGCATCAGCAGTAAGGTACCACAGTGCTGGCAGGTTAGGGCGAGGCGCCAGTGAACTAGTGAACTCCAAAGCCGTGGCAGTACTATAGCAGCCACAGCCCTACATACTGTCCTACTGTTCTGGTGTTTCTTGTGGTGTTTTATGGCGTTTTACATTACTTTGAGGTTTTGGAAAATAATTGTAAGATGTTTGGGCTGTGTTTAGTTGGTTTTTAAAGTTTTTGGTCAAGTAAGGAGGTATTTTGGAGTAAGGTGTTACAATAACACTATATAACCATAATATTATAAAATGACTATACTCTCTCCATAATATACTCTTGGTCTTCTATATTTTTTGTTTCTTAGGACCATTTGTGATCAGTGCCGTTAAAGGCGTCAATATCTTGCGCTAGTTTGAAGCATGAGAGGATTACAATTTTTGAACTTTAACTATTAATTGTTATTTGTTAATTTTGTTGAGGAAGATTGAAAATTGCCTTTTATGTTTTTATATCAAATAATGTTCTCTTTCTTATCTACTTTCTTATTTAAAATTTTCAAGTTTCACAATCTGAAGACAGAGACAATACATTTCACAAACGCTGCGATTTATTTAAGGCTGATTAAGTAGGATACAAAAAATAGGATTCCCTCATTTATTTATTAGTGACATTAATTCTAAAAGCCATACAAAGGGAAATCATGCATATATAGCTAGCTATATATAACACTTTGTTCCATCAGCTTCTTGATCACGAACTTTCATGAACATGAAAGTGAAGAGAAATCCATCAAGACCTAGTTGCATTCTTTCATAAAAAATAACATTATAACAACTCCCAGAAGTACGATGATTGAATTTGGGACAAAACACAAGCTTGTAGTTCTTTGGAACATAGAATTCTTCGAACTCTCCAATCTGAAAAAGGCCGCTTCCCAAATGTGAATTTGGATAATGTTTCACAGGACCACCTATAACCAGCTTCACAGGTGATAAAGATGATGATCCAGATTTAGCAGCGACTACCCACTTGGAGGATTCTAAACACTCTGGCTTATCCATGAACTCAATTTCCACTTCAGTAGAACCTTCGTATATTATGCCTGTGCTTGTTCCTGGAATACTGGATTTTACTAGATTAGCCTTGAAGTTAAAAGTACCACTAAGGATAATAGAATATGAACATAAGGAATCACTAGTTCTTTCTCATCTGATTGCACCTGGCCGTATGAAGTATTTTTGACCAGCGACCAGAGGATCTCCATTAAAGTCAAGCACTGGTTCAGCTGCTAAGGCAAGTGATAAAGGTTTGGCTGTGGTGAAGGAAAACTAGGGGAACAAAGAGAGGGTTACGATCAATGACAACATTGCAAGCTTCATGTTGTATGGCAGGAAGTGCAAGTCGCCGTTGTGTTGGGTCAAAGTTGGTGAAAGGAGTCTTTTGGGACCGGATATTATGGATCAAACCTCAAAGCAAATAGAGAGTATTCATTGGAAGTTTCTTACTGCTTAGAGTCGGCAAAAGAGTTATGCGGATAAGAGGAGGAGACAATTAGAGTTTGATGCTGGAGATCATGTTTTTTTGAAGTTCACTCCTATTACTGGTGTTGGATATCACGTTGAGGCCGTGGCGAGAATCGAGAATCTTGTTTAAATCGGAATCATTTCAAACAAACAGGAAAGAAAGAAACAAAGGGAGAGACGGAGGAGAAATGAAGAGCTCTGCTAGGATTTGCCATTTTTGGCCATTGGGAGTTGTTTTTCCCCTCTAAAAGCTTGGATTCAAGTTGGTAAGTGGCTTCTACTCCCCCCTCTCCATTTTTTTCGGTTAAAATTTGGTGTTTTTTGGTTATAAGTTTGGATCTTCGGTTCTGACCGAAATCCACCAATTGAAATGGATGAAATGGGGTTAAGGAAGTGTGTTTTGATATTCTTGTTGCTTGGATGTGAGTTTTGAAGGGTTTATGCAAGGTTTGAGCTTAACCCTTGGTTGTTTTCAGTTAGGGCTCTTGGGAATTCGAAGTGTATGTGTTTGAGTAGTATTTGAATGGTTCCTAGGAGCTTAATAATGCATGAAAGGGGTGTTGAAACCTTCGGTTAGGCATAAATTGGTTGACTTGTAGAATTTGGATATTTAGTATATGATGTTAATTAAGGTATTATGGTATTATAAAACTGTTTGACTACTTGGAGAAGGTTAGTCGTGTGATTGGCATTCAAGAAAGCTTGTGGAACTCGTGTGAGCATGGTATTGACAAGCTGAGGTAACCAGGTGTTTGTTTATATTGTATTATTTGCATAGTATGATAATACATATATATGTATATATGTATGTTTCTTTCATGCTAAGATATAGATGTGTTCGTGTGTACTATTTTCTATATATATCATGATATGCATACAGTTAGATAATGATTATGATGACTATGATGATTATGATGATGATTAGTGATGATGATATTGACATGACATGACATGATGCATACATGACATTGTGATATGATGATGATGGTTATATGATGATACATGAGCATCACAACATGACATTGTGAGATTGTGATATATGGTGGATTGGGTGGTGGTGATGATATGATATATGATGATATATGTTAAGGAGAATAAGGTTGAAATATATATATATATATATGTTAGGGAGGATAAGGATCGGATCCCTATGGCTAAATCGCCTCCTATAGCCAGGAGGGAAAAGATGCGCAGTGGACTGCATCTTCGTTAAATCGCTGCCAATTCATTGTGGGAAAGGGGAAGGAGAGCCATGGTCTGAACATTAGTGTTATCTTTGGTCGGGTGCACTAATGGGAGGTGAGCTTGGTAATATCCCGGAATCAGTCTTCACCCACTATTGGAAAGGAATTACTTATATGAAATGTCTTGTTATAATGATAGGCTGTGGTTCTACCTGTGTGTGAGGGAGACATACATTCCATTCATTTCCCATTGCATTCATGAGTTGCATGAGATATATGTATATATATAGCTATGTGTGTCGTTGTTCTCGGTTACTGAAACATTATCTCACACCCTTCTCCCATGAACTAACCTTTCAGGTGACGTGGGAATATTAGGTCTATATAGTTTGTGTGTGTGTATTTTGCATTTGTAACGTGTGCCAAGTAGGATAGAAGGTTTTGTAATGAATATATGATATTGTAAGGTGTTGTTTGTGGTATGTATGTGTTATGTATGATGAAAAGTGGTTTTGGGCCTAGTTGGAGTGGTTCTAGGACCTGTAGTCCATTTTGTCAGGTTGGGGTTCAAGGGGGTCAAATCTCAGAGAAAGGGTTTTTTTGAGGTAAAACCTATTTGGACAAATTAGTTTGGGGGTTTTTGACCTGTGTGAATGGTCTTTGAGTGACCATTTACCTTAGGTGGCAATTGGAGGTTGTTAGTTGTGAGTTTTGATTTATAAGTAGCCAAAATTGTGTCAGGGGTCTAGAATATCCATACGGAGTTGGATTGAGGTGAAAGTGGTGTTTATGGATAGATTGAGACTAGATTGACTTGTAGGAGTTGGAATCAAGTCAATTGGAGGTCGGAGCATAAAATTATGCACGTAGAGGTTCGCTTGGTGTTGAGTTTTTGTTGGTATGAAAATCAGCATGTGGCACCGCGAAGCCAAAGATGCTAGTAGAAAGTGAAAAATAGGGGAGACCGGAGCCATGATGATACTGTAACGGCCACTGCCCTAGCATAGTTTTTGGTGTATTCAGTTCGTTTCCACTATTCTGAACTTTTGGGAAGTTGTTTTGAATTGTTTGGGTTATGTTTGGTTAGATTTTGAAGATTTTGGTTAGATATTGAGGTGTTTGGAAGTAGAGTGCTACTAAAGGAATTATGTAACACCCCTCATAATATCCTTCTTGGCGTTGTGTTCAAGATTGGATGAAACAGGACGGAGGAAGGTTCACATTGAGTCTGGAAGAGCTCCATACCGCAGCAAGAACCATTCCAGTGGCATTGTTTGAGCTAAACGCAGTGGAGCCACGACGAGGTATGCTGAGGCCTCAGCGAGAGTCAGGATTTTTGTTTAAATCCGGATCATTTCAGACAATTAGAAAGAAAGAAAATGGAGGGAGTGACGAGGAGCTGAGCTATGGTTTGTGTTTTTAGGCCATTGGAAGTGATTTTCGGATGTCAAGAGCTAGGATTCAAGTGGGAAAGCATTCTCTACTCCTCCCTCTCCATTTTCTTCGGTTGAAATTTGAGGTTTTGAGATTTTGAGGTTGGATCTTCAGTTCTAGCTGAAATCCACCGATTGAAATAGATGAAATAGGGTCAATGAAGTGTGTTTTAGTGTTCTTGTTGCTTGGATGTGAGTTTTGAAGGGTTTTATGTATGATTTGAACTTAACCCTAGGTAGCTTTCGATTGGAGCTCTTGGGAATCCGAAGTGTATGTGGTTGAGTATTGTTTGAATGGTCCCTAAGAGCTTATTGAGTCATGAAAGGGGTATCAAAACCTTGGGTTAGACCTAAAGTGGTTAAATTGTGATGTTTGGATATTTGGTGTATTGTGCTAATTGAGATATTGTGTTATTATGAAGGTTGTTCGGTTAACCGAGAGGGGTTCATGCGTGTTGGATAATTCAAGGGGTTCGTAAAACTCATGTGTGTGGTATAGACTTGAGGTAACCAGCTGTTTGTTTATATTATATTGTTGATGTTGTATGATAGTACGTATAGTTGTGTATATATGCATGTTTCTTTCATACCACGATATTGATGTGTTTGTGTGTACTATTTTCATATATCGTGGTATGCACGTAGTTAGATGATGATTATGATGATAATGATAAGATATGTGATGATGACATTGATATGATATGACATGATGCATACATGATAATATGATGTTTATGATGATGATGATAGGATGATACATTAGCATCATCACATGACATTGTGAGACTGTAATATATGGCGGATGGAGTGGTGATAATGTGATGACGATATGATGTATGATGATATATATGTGTATGTGTGTGTTAGGGAGGATAAGGTTGGGTTATATATGTTAGGGAGGATAAGGTTGAATATATATATATATATATATGTTAGGGAGGATAAGGATGGGGTCCCTGTGAGGGCGACATGCATTTCATTCATTTTCACATTGCATTCATGTGTTGCATGAGATATATGTATATATATTTATGTGTATGTGGTTATCCCCAGTTACTGAGACATTGTCTCACACTCCTCTCTCATGAACTAACTTTTTAGGTGAAGGTTCTGGGACTAGTCCTGAGAAGCCGAAGGAGTAGCAGCGGACATGGGAATACTAAGTCTATGTAGTTTATGTGTATTTTGGATATGTACCTTGTGCCAAGTAGGATAGAATGGGTTGTAATGGACGTATGATATTGATGAGGATAGTTATGGTTATGGATTGTATGGATGTATGTATGATTATATGTGGAAAAGGTGTTAGTGGTATTTATGATGTATGTATGTGCTATGTGTGTTGAAAGTTGGCATTGGGTCTGATTGGTGTGTTTTAGGGTCTGTAGCCCGTTTGTCAAGCAGGGGTTCCAAGGGGTCAAATCTCAGAGAAGTGATTCCTTTGGGGTGAAACTTCTTTGGACAAGTTAGTTTGGGGGTTTTAGACCTGTATAAATGGTCTTTGAGTGATCAGTTGCCTTTGGTGGCAATTGGAGGTTGTTAGTGGTGAGTTTTGGTCAATAAGTGGCCAAAACGGTGTCAGGGGTCCAGAATCTCCATACGGAGTTGGATTGAGGTGAAAGTGGTGTCTGTGGGTAGATTGGGACTAGACTGATTAGTAGGAGTTGGAATCAAATCAATCAGAGGTCGGAGCATAAAGTTATGCATGTCGAAAGTTTGCCCCGGAGTATGGAAGTTACTGATATAGGATATCAGCATGGGGCGATGGAGAAACAGGGGAGACCGAAGCCGCGGCGGTACTGTAGCGGCCGTGGCCCCAGCCCACTTTCTGGCATTTTTGAGTTCGTTTCCGCTATTATGAGTTTGTGAGAAGTTGTTTTGAAACGTTTGGGTTGAGTTTGGTTGAATTTCGAAGTTTTTTTGATCAAGTCTAGAGGTGTCAGGAGGTATGATGTGACAAATTATGTGTCTACTTGCTAAGCACATTAAAAAAGAAACTCAAATGTCTAATAATAAAAGAAAAAAAATCAAGTACATAAACAGGCCATTAATAAAAGGAGAGATGAGGAACCGATGAAGTTTCATTGATTTTAAGCAGGCACGTTCCTAATGTGCATGCACGTCACAGACCATTAGGATTTTTTTGTGACATAAGAGTTGGAAAAGCAAATCAATGTACGAAGGATTCAGATTTTGAGTTGAAAAAATGATATCCCACATAGACCTCGGGCACAAAAGAACAAAACCTCAATCAATGAATTGAATCATTGAAAATCTCACGTAGGTCCCCCACACATGCACAAGCCCAAAGATCAAGAGACAGGCAATACTATTATGTTGACGATTAGTAGGTAATACTTGTATATCTCTCAGCTTAGTGATTTCAAATGTGTTAATGTTATAAGTATTATACGAGTCCAATATTTTTTTTACCAAAAAATTTAGGTGAGTTAATTAGATCTTGAGGCTCACTAGGGTTAAGATAGACTTTAGAATTCAAAGAATGCTTATAAAGATATATACAAATTACTTACCAACAAAATTCTCACATTGACAATGGGATTTGAACTCATACATTTTAAGGTATGAAATGTATCTTTACCAACTAAACTAACCTTTTGACTACAAGTCCAATATTTTTGTAGGTTTCAAATGATTCAATTTGGTGGTTGAACGAAAAAAAAAAAGATTCAATTCACATTTCAGATGTTGGTGTATTATTCTGGCAATCCTCCTTAGCCGTAAAAAAATTGACAATAGTTTATTTGAATTTTCAAACGTGAATGAAAATAAGACTTGATTTATACAAGATTTCGCCAGCATTTTTTGTCTTTCTAAGTTGAAAATAAAAGTTTATATGGACTTACGAGAATTTATTTTAGAGGAGTTTCACACATATTTTAACTTAATTGACAACATACACATGAACATCTCGTACTTATGGTATCGCAGGGAGGCATTACTAGAGAAGAATAAATGCGACTAACTGATGAGGAAGTAATAATTTTTAAAATAATCACTTACAATAAATTAATGTTTAAACTTGTAGCTAGCCCGAACTGAGCAAACATAATTTGTCCCTGCAAATATTATTTCTGAGCACTCCTTCATATCCTTTCATAACTCATCAAATAAAAACTCCCATGACTGGCAAAAATTTTCCCCGACAAACATGGAAAATGACGAATGAGATCATCATAAACAACATAATTCAATTTGAAGACCCTAAAATAGTGAAATTGCAAAAGGCCGAAGGTTTTAAGTGTCACATAAAGATAATTAATGTGGGAGCACAAAAAGTTGTATATATGATGTATGGGCATTTTCATCATTTTGCACCAACTTCATCTGACACTTAAAGACTTATTTCTTTCTCTGTGATTTCACTATTTTAGAGTCCTCAAGATGAATTATGTTGCTTGCGTGATCCTCATGTGTCATTTTCCTGTGCAAATATGGGTCGTCTTTGTTGAATTGTTGATTGTTAATTTTGTAAGGGAAGAACGGAAATTGGTATTATATTTTTATATGAATTTTCTCCTTCAGATTTATCTTCTAATTTAAAATTTTTAATATTCGCGATTGGAAGATAGAGATTATACAATTCACAAACGTTGCGATTTATTTAAGGCTGATCACATAGGAAGAATATAACGACAGGATTCCCTCATTTATTTAGTGACATTCTAAGAGGCACACAGAGGGAAATCATACATGGTTAGCTTTAGTGCTTAGTCACTTCAGATACTTGATTCGTATATATTGGACTTTTCAAGACCAGAAACAATACCACTAGCTTTTAAGAAGGAGAACATGAAGATGTTTCCAGTACTCAGAACCAGCCGCCTGTAGTATCCATCTTCACGAATCCCAACATCATAACAAGTCCCTGAAGAATTGGGACAAAACACAAGCTTGTAGGATTCTGGTAACTTCTCAATCCGGAAAGAGCCACTCACCAACGTCGAACCTTGATGGTTTTCAGGACCACCAACAATAAGCCTCGCAGATGATAAAGACGAACCTGCTTCATAAGCAACAGACCATTCGAAGGATGCCAAACAACTTGGCGTCCACGATATGAACTCAATCTCCGGATTAACACAACCTGTAGATATGAATGGAACTTGGAATCTCACTGGAAGACCCTGTTGGTTATGCCGGAGTACGATAATATCTGGTGCGCATCTGGAATTCATTCACAGTGAAACCTCACCACCAGATCCTTCCCCCGTATCTGACACGATGGTGTACCATTGACCTGGGACAAGAGGATCTCCATCAACGTCAATTATAAAGGTTACGATCAGTGACGACATTGTAGACTTCATGTTGTCCCACTATTCGATATTTAAGACTTGGTGATCAATTTGAAGCATGAGAGAAACACAAGGCGTTCATGTTATTATACATAGAATTTTGGAAAGGATAAGAGCAAGGAAGCCAAGACACTTGTCACTGCATGTATGGGTTCATCTCTAAAATGTCGAATAAATGTTAAAAATATAAGAACTTAAAATTAAAAATAGCGCAATATTAATGACAGTTACTCGTTTCAAAATGAGTTCTTTTTAATAAGATTTTCAAAATGAGGTTTTAATCTTTCAAATCTCATCTTAAACGTAAGCTGAGTACTAAATGGGATACGCATTTTATGAATGTGAAGAAGTTAAACCGATTCAATAACTACTCAATTAGTGTTTGGTACCTAAAGAAAAAAGTGATTCCTACAAAGATTTTAGTTAATAATAACTTATTTTTTATTACTTTACACAAAAACATAAAAAAAATTTACTATGAATTTTTTTATTATTTAATATTATTCAAATTCTTTTGGAAAGTTTCAGATTTCACATGGCTTCGTGATCGTCTCTGGTATCTTTTCACGTACCGCTGGTAACAAAGTTTCACAGAAATGGCTGCCAAAAGAGGAAAATTACTGCAATCTTTCTGTACCATTCAATTATAGTTTGACTTTCAGGGATATTTTAATATCACATGATTGATGAATCATTAGTATCTCAATATAAATTATAAAATCTAAATAAAATAGCACTATATATAAATTATAAATTATTAAAATAGTATACCCTGTACTATCATTTTCTTTTCTTTTTTTTTTGGGTGCTATATACAATACAACGTTAATTTTATACTTTTAATATTCCTTCAAATATTTCGATATAATTTGAATAGTAGAAAAATAAGTTCAATTTTTTAAAAATATTCATATTATTAATTATTATCTGCCGACCATTTTAAGAGAAAATATATCTAGTCGTTCTTTTTTAGGTTATGTAAGCAAGAATAATAGCAAGGAAAAGAAGAAACGTGTATCCATAACTTTGACTTAACTCCTATTCACTTTGAGAATGAACGTACTTGTGGATCTATTCAAATACGCAGAAACTCATCATCATCTTAAAAATAATAATAATTCCTCAGTTGACACAAAGTCATGAACTACTTATAATTATTATATGGTCCCAAAAGAAAGAGATAATTCTCATTTTTTTGGTGTACGAGATTATTCTCATTTTTAATGTTCATTCTGAAACTATGGAAGTTTAAACAATTGGCCAAAAAATTTAAACATTTAGGCACCAATAACTATAACCAAAAATGTCTCTCTGTCACACACACATATTTTCTAGTGTTTTATAGAAATAATAATAAAATTACATGGAAAGACCTTCATGCTTAAGTGTCAATGGTTGACCATAGAAATTAAATAAAACAACTTCTAATGGTCGGTTGACAATGTTAGAAGTTAATGCAGGATACTTTAAAAAATATGCATATATAATTCGATTATATATATATATATATATACACTTCATTTTCAATCGTGCATAGTTTTACATTCAATTTTCAATTTTTTAACAATCGATCGTTGAACCTCTTAGGACCCTGATTCTTTCCTATAATTTTGCTATTTTGAGATCCTTGAGTTTCAAATTAACATATCCTCAGATGTAATTTTCCCAATATATATAGATATAATGATTAATGAAAATGATCCTCGATTATCTTAATGTTTGTCTGATTGTAAGTATCTCTTCCTTGACGAATCTTCGTACATTTATTTGGGTTCTAGTGTAAAAAAAAACTTGAATTTCAAGCACAACACCTCACGAAGGGTTGAGGTATTAGAGGACAAGTGAGCTAGGAAAAAAACCAACGGTTAAGATTTTGAGATTTGGATAAGTGAATTTGGAAGCAAGTGCAGCTCATTTTGTGGTTGAGATAATTACTCATCACTTAACTATCTGCTCATTGTAGATCTTTACAAAACATTTCTATATTTTATTTGTATTATTTAAGGAAAAATGATTCATCAATTCACATTATGTCATGAACTAGTTATAATTATTATATGGTCCCAAAAGAATGGGATTATTCTCAATTTGAATGTTCATTCTGAAACTCTGGATATTTGAAAGATTGATCAAAAAAATTTAAAACTTTTAGGCACCAAGAACAATAATAACATAAACCTTATCACCTTATCCCATTAGATGAGGTGGGTTAAATAGATCATACGATTTCCTTATACTAAAATTCCCTATCTATCACACACATATTTTCAAGATTATTATAGAAAATAATAATAGAATTGGATCATCAAATCAAATATACTATCTATTTATGAACTTTTTTCTCAGTATGTGATCATAATCAGTGTAACGACCTACACCCAAAACACCCCGAAATAACTCCTAAAACCTCAAAAATACAGAAAAACTTGGAACAGGATTAGAACAGGGCTGAGTCATGGTAAGCTATAGTGTCGCCACATCATATGGCAAACAGAATAGGTTGGTGTCACAGTATCCGTCTTAGAATCTGCATAAGCAAATTGCATATTTTTTGGGCAAAGTTTTGGCATGCATAACTTTGTACTCCGATCTCCGATTGAACTGATTTTAACTCTCACGGGTCAACCTCATCCCAATCTAACTATAAACATTGATTTTATTTCAATCTATCTTTGTATGGAGATTTTGGACACACATAACCAATTTGATCACTTCTCACAATTAACCACCTCCAATTGCCACCAAAGGCAAGTTGACACCAAAAACTATTCACATAGGTCCTAAATGACACAATTAACCTATCCTAGAAGGTTTCATTCCGAAAAAATCAGTCCTTCAACATTTGACCCCTTTGCATCTCAAATTCATATAATGGACTATATGTACCAAATCACATAATTTAGGCGCAAAACCACTTTGGGCTCACACATACAGCCAATTTGATCCACAGACACATTCACTAATGACAATGACCTATACCGGGTTCAAAATATCAATCACACGCGCAACCCATACATAACACATATCCAAAACTCAGTGTCATCAATATTATCACATCAACATCATTACAATCATCCATATTATCATATAACATGCACAACATCACTCCCAGGATAACAAGACCATACATACAAACACACAACTCTACTTGGCACAGGTCATAACATAAACCAAAGCGGTAAAACTACTAGATTACAACTGATACTCCCAAAGGAGGAGAAGCCTACAACTCCTTGGTCTTTTTTGGACTAGTGCCAGAATCTTCACTTGAAATGTTAGCTATGGAGGATGTGAGATAAAATCTTAGTAATTGGGAACACAAATACATGCAACCTATATCATTAGTCCACACAAATATAGATATGGCGCAATGCAATGCAAAATGTCATCGTAAGCATGTCTCCCTCATATATACTGCTAGATACACAAGCTAATGTCATCATATGACATTTCCAATAGGTAATTCCCTTCTAATAACTGGTGAAGGTTGATTATGGGACATCACCAAGCTCACCTAACACTAATGCAATCCAACTAAATGTCACATTAATACTTGGACTTTGTCTCTCCTTCCCCTCACTACAACATTTTTCATCTGTAGCAACACTTTTCCTCTTAACAGTTAGAAAAATGTTGCCTATTATCTAAAAAGGCAACATGTTTTTCAATGTTACTTATTTATAGGCGCTTTAGGCAACAATTATTAAACAACACTTGAAAAATATTCTCTATTCTAAAATAGGCAACATCTCCTTATGTTGCATGATAGTGTTAGAATAGGTAACAAAGGAAAAATGTTACCCATAAGAATACTCTTTTGAAACATTTAACAACTGTTCTCTATACTTTGTCCATAGAAGATTTAACGCCAATTTTATTTTGGGAAAAAGACATTTCAGGACCCACATATGAAAATATTCCCTTCTAAGGACCTGATTTTAAAATTCAGTACTCCTATAAATTGAATTCCCAACACGAGTTAACTAAATTTCCAACTGCTACTGTTCATTTGTCAATATTTCTCTATAAAGGTCCTTAGATGTCTTTTTCCCTTTTATTTTAGTGTTGTCACACCCGGAAATGCGACGCGGATGGCGCGGAAAATGGGATAAAAAAGAAAAAAGGGTGAAATCGGACCACACGAAGGAAGACCGATTTCGGAGGGAGTCGCCACCAAAATTTTGAAGAGAATTTTGGAAAACCGAAACAAAAGGATAAGGATGATCTGCGAATCAGAGTTAGGTTCGGGAGTACAATTGTGAGTGGGGAAGGTGTTAGGCACCCCCACAATACCCGTTCCTAAGAACGGTTACCTTAGGTTGATCATGCAAATTTTTTGGCTTTTAAAAATTATTTTGGTTGCCCTTTTACCATTCACGTGCAAAAATAAACGCAAAAAAATGAAGAAATGATAAATAATGAATGAAATGAAACTATGAAAAGTTGGGAAAAATAAGTCAGGTGGAAAATGTTATTTATTTACAAAAGTGAACTTGGAAAAGTCAATTGGTAAATATTTATTAAATTAAGAGAAAAAATACCAAATAAATAAGAAAATATTTATTTATCTACCAATTAAAAAAACTCCAAATAAATCAAAAAATATTTATTTATCTACTAATTAAGAGAAAAAACACCAAACAAATTAGAAAATATTTATTTATTTACAAAGGTAGATCTTGGAAAAATCAATTGGTAAATATTTATTAAATTCAGGAAAAAACACCAAGTAAAATAGGAAAATATTTATTTATCTATTAATTAAGAGAAAAAACACCAAATAAATCAGAAAATATTTATTTATTTACAAAGGTAGATCTTGGAAAAATCAATTGGTAAATATTTATTAAATTCAGGAAAAAACACCAAGTAAAATCGGAAAATATTTATTTATCTATTAATTAGGAGAAAAAACACCAAATAAATCAGAAAATATTTATTTATTCACAAAGGCAGATCTTGGAAAAATCAATTGGTAAATATTTATTAAATTCAGGAAAAAACACCAAGTAAAATCAGAAAATATTTATTTATTTACAAAGGCAGACTTGACCCAGAATTAGAATCTGGGGCCTATGTATCCTGCGATAGGGATCAAAATCGACGTAGTTCGGACTAAAAATGCGTGTCACTGGGTTGGTATTTTTTATTATATATATTCTTTGAAAAGAGAGGTTTATAGAAAATAATTTGTCTTTCCACAAAGAAAACTATTTTTAGAATTGGTTTGTGTGTTTTAATTTGTAAAAGACAGACTAATCTCCATTATTTAGAATATTATTATTTATTTGTTTAATCAATTCCTAAAAGAGAAGATGTGTTTTTCCTCAATTTAGAAAATATGATTAAAATTATGTGCGATTTTGAACATTTTTATTTTGATTTAAAAAGGAAATATCTGAAAACAATAAAATCAATTGGCTTATGTGGCGACCTTATCACTCACAATATACCCATTGATGCCTAAATGTCCACGGTAGTATTACTCGAGATAAAAAGGCACAAAAAGTTCGAAAGAAAATAAATGATTCTTTGTACAAATGATTTTTATTTTCTTTTTATTATAAAAATCATTTTAACATCTGTTCATTTATATAAAAAAAAAGAATTAAAAATGTGATCATTATGTATGTTCTGAAAAATAATAATCAGTATATGTGGTAACTTTATCACTCACAAGTTACTGATTTACACTTACAAGCTCACGGTGTTTACTACTCGGAATAAAAAATTCTAGAAAAAAATTTTAAATGAAAATCAAACAGCATATATGGCGACTTGATCACTCATAATTTGCTGATTTATGCTTATATGCTTATAGTGATATCACTCGAGGTAAAAAGGCAAAAAGGACTTAAAATTGAAAAAAAAAAGAAAAAAAAAGGAGAAAATAATTATTTTTATATTAAATTGTAAAAATAAATAAAATTATGGTTGTTTTATAAAAAGAAAAGTTGTAAAAGGAATTTAAAAATATAACTTATATGTATATATATATATTTATTTGTTTATTAGCTTTTTTTTATTTTATTTATTATTATTATTTTTTTATTTCTTTTTTAAAGAATCAATCAGGATCTGTGGTGACTTTATCACTCACAGCTCGCTAATCTACACCTGAATGCTCACGGTGTTATCACTCGGAATGCCAAGGCAAAGAAAAAGTTAGGGGCTCTTACCTATTTTCCTCTTTTATTTTACTTTAAACCAAAAAGGAAAATTGATATTTACATTTACTCTTAGTAAGTAAGAAAATTATATATATATATATATATATATCCTTTAGAACCCACAAATATTAAAGCATACTCACTATGAGTACCGTAGTAATCTCACACTCATAGTATAATTTCACAAACATTTAATAGGATTCAAGTACGAGATCACCCTTAGAAAATATTATTATATTTAATATATGTAAAACCTTTTGATAAATATAGGTCAATTAATCTAACTGATATGCCTATGTTAACTTAAAACTTGCTTAGATAAAAGAAAATAACCTCAGGTGGCAAAGTTATTTAGAGTTGGCTTGAATCATTCCCTTATTTTACGTACATATTTATGTTGGATCCAAATTCACGATTGAAACGTCCTCTACAGTTAAAATCAATATTCTGCGCTCACAATCATAAACCCCACATCCTCAAGACGGATTAAATTCAGAATCAAAAGAGAAGCAACAATTTCATGGCTTCCAGGAACAAATACACGGGACATACCATGATTAATCTTTCACATAGCCAAAATGCATAAGTTAACCCCCTCTTATTGTCCATCCCCAAAACCTTGGTCACAAACGTACTAAGCCTAAGGTTTTACTTAGACAAGACAATACACATAACCAAAATATTCAAACATCATCCGCCAGCAATCTAAAGGGAGATCCCCTCAGAAATGAATATCCCACAGTACTAACAAGAAAGCCTTTTATTCGGTCATACATTTATTTTGAGAAAAAAGGGACATGGTTAATCAAGAACAACATAAGACCAAGACAGGATGTGCCAGAAACATTTATATCGAGTCATCAATAGACTAAAACCAGCTTTGCAGCTCAGCTGGTAACAGGGGACCAACTAATCAACGGCTAAAAAAAACTGGCCAACACCATAATCAATTCCTCTGAAAACATGCAAAGAAATGGAAGTACAAACAGCTGTAGGTTTCATTGTATTATCATAAAGGAAGACAAATTGACCCCCAATGACAACAGTATTTCTTGGATTTATGCTCTCCTATTGTGTCAAGTCCTACACCTTATCATGTGCACTAAATGGATCATAGCGACTCCTAATGGGCCCAGTTGGAACATTTTATAAAAGTATAACCACAACCAAAACAATGTTCAAATCTATCATCTTGAAAGTAATATGAGGTATTACTGTAACCTATCATAAACCAGAAGCAAAAACAAACTCAGCAAGCCAGAAAAATGGTTAGCATGATTTTCAGCAGCCACATATCCTTGACCACAGCACAGCACGAAATTTGCAGCTCGAAGAACAATTTAAGGAAGCAGGATCCCGCCCTTGAAACAACAGAAACTAATTTCCAAATCATTCAAAATCCATCGAATAGATATACCAATCATATCCAGCATTTCCTTAAGAAAGCAGAGCCCCTTTGCACAGTTGGCCACATGGTTTAATGCTAATCGATTACTAAAGAAATCTTAAACTACTAAAGGAATTCTGTTGTGACCGAATCATGAAAGTGCACGAACATGGCAAGCGATGAAACGATCAAGGAAAAAGGCAAAAAAAAAAAACTTCCAATCTGTGCCTGTATTTTGAAACGAGAGTTACCAGATGATGATATGAGCTCCTGCCTTCCTCCGAAGTTCCCTTCCTTCTGCCTTGGCTCCTTCCCCTCTATTTCTCCGGCGTACTCCTCGGGTTTTCTCAGCACCGAAAACCTTCCACTGTTCCTCTCACAGTCTCTTCTGGGCTCATGGCTTCGTCTCCTCTTTTTCTCTTTTTTTTCTCCTCTCCCCTGTATCCGGTCTCTCCTCTCGTGCTCACGGCTTCGTTTGCTCCCTTACCTGAAACTCCCCTGTTTTTTCCTCTCGGTTCTTTCGTGCCCAGAAAAACTTCCCTGCAATTGCTCATCTCGACCCCTTTTATAGGGTTCCCGCGACTGGAAAGAGAAGGAATCCCGAGCGTGCAGCCATCCCTTGCCATCGCTTCCCTCTCCTATTCTCTTTCGTGCACGTCTCCCTCTGTTCTCGTCAGTTTTCGCGGCTGCTTTATGCGTTCTTTCTTTTCAGCTTTCCTGCCGCTCTGATCTCCGGCTTTTCTTCCAGTCTTTGATTTTCCTCACGCTTGCGGCCAGCTCCCCATTCCCTGCTCTATCACCACTCTCTGACTCCCTCTGTTCCTCACACCCCCACGCCATTTTCTTTGCGGCTTCTCGGTCTCTCTTCTCCACTCCTTCGGTTCCCGTGACTCTGCCCTAGCTCCTTCACTCTTCCTCATGACCTGCTCCTTCTTTTTCCTTTTTCTCTGTGCCTCTCGCAGTCAGCCCCTCCCCTGGTGTACTCCCTCCTTTCCCTAAGGCTACGCCCTTAACCCTCCCATGAGCCCTCACTTGGGCTTGTGATGGGTTTGAGGCTGAGGCATTTCAGCCCAAAAAAATTTTTTTGAGTTTTTTTTTTGGGCCGGATTTGGTCCAAAGTTTTTTTTTAATTTCATTTTTATTTTTTTATTTTATTCTTACGAAGAAGGGATTGTCTTAATTTTAATTTAATTTTTTTTATTTCATTTTATTTATATGTTTTTTTATTTATTTTTATTATTTTTTTTAGTTTTTTTTCATTTATTATTATTATTATTATTATTTTATAAAAGTGTACGGACAAAATGGGGTGTTCACAAGTGTGGTGGTAATAATGTCAAAATTTTTTTAATTTTATTAAGTAGCGCCAATTTTTTCAGTGTGGCACCAATATTATAAATTTTATTATTTTATTAATTAAAGAAATTTTCTTCAGGCCAAAAAAACAACTAAAAGGAATTTTCATTTTTACATCAATCTCCTACTTCAACTCCAACTTTGATTGCGCTCCCTTCCTCCTCTCTTCCTCGTTTCACTACCATCCCGTCTTTTGATTGCCTTCTCTCTCACTTGTTTCAGTTGTTTCTTGTCTCAATTTCACTTCCATTTTATCTTTCTATTACCTTCTCATCTCGATCCACTAGCTTTTTTCACATATATTTGGGAATTTTCAGATGTTCTTGACATTTTGGGTGCTCCATCCAGTGACATTTGTGGGTGCTCCAACCGTGGTCATCTGAAAGTCGTGCAATATAGTTTGAAGCCATTGTTTGAAACAGGGGTAGTTTCATCTCAAGTTGCCATGATTAAGAGCAATGATTGAGAAAGAAAGTAGGAGGAGAAAAAAATTTGTGAGCGAGACCAAGAAATGATTTGTGCGTTCAATTACTAGAGCACTCAAACATGTGATCATTTTGTTTTACTTAATCCCTTTGTTTTTCCTTTCAAACATTTTTAAGTGAATCTACACTTGATTATTTGTTGAACTTATGATTTCTCCTATGTGAACTTGAACTACAATGTGCATTGGTTGGGCCTTATTCCTTTTAAATCTTGACATTGTTTAAACTATATGGTTAATTTTGATGTGTAATGTTGTCTGTTGCTTTTGATTGCTGTGTTAATGTTATAGACAAGAAGAAAACACCATGCTCTGTATGCCTTTTGAAAGTATGCATTCCATGTATTCGATCAAATGCTTGAAAGGAATATGTTTGTTAGTTATGGTTTTTTCTCTAGACATATGAGCTTATGTATGGTTCTTTCTCTAGACATATGAGCTTATTGAAACCTGGGTTGATATGTTTGCTTATTGGCATCTTCTAGCTAGGATAACAATTTCGTGGGGATATGTCCAGATGACTTAGGATGTTCGCTTTCATTGTGATTCTTGGCTAAAAATATGGATATTTCTTGTATGCTTGATTTGGTTATGATGGTTAGATTCTTAAGCTTAAATGAGATCAAATAAAAGATTTGGTTCAACTTGAAGGGAATGGGTAGGCATCTTATTAGATGAGATTAAGGCAAGCATAGACTTTTTGGTATCACCTACACCAAGCTCCACCTAGTTCTCAAAGTTAGTGTTATATAATTAAGAATATGTGGATGGTCCACCAAGCCATTGTTTACTTTGTTTATGTACACTAGTACTAATTAAGCATAGAGATCAGTATAATAATAATAGTAGTAATAGTAGTATGGTGCTCGGTACTGTATATATATGCTGATAATATAAATAAAGCACACTAGAGAATAGAAAAAGAGAAGGAGGGAGGGAGGGTATTATTATTATTATTATATATCAATAGATAGATATATGGATATTGGGGTGATGATCTGAGGAAGATTTACAAAATTGAAGGAAATGAACAATTGAAGAAGCTAGGAATGTTGATGGATATGGAGAATACCAATATTTTGAGGTTGTGAATAACACATATATACGTGGATTTAATTTAATATAATTTATCCCAATTACTTTATTAATTATATAGAGGAGGGTTGGGTTAAGTTATCCCTCCAATTACTATTTTGAGAAAAGAGTACTCCTTGTTTCTTATTGCCAACATTCCTCTAGTTACCTTGTTCTTTTCACTCTCTATCTATCTCTCACTCCTCATATGGATATATATATATATATATATATAAATATATATTTAAATATCTTGTCTATTATTGTCTTGAAAAAACATAGTAGACATAGAAAAAACACTAAAGGAAATTTCTTTATTCTAAGCATTTTATTGATTGAATTTTCCCCTTTTCTCTCACATGTAAGTAACTTGCAAGTCATTTGGCTATTTCTTTTGAGGATAAACAACCAATTAACAGATTTGTGGACCTATTCAACACCAACAAGCTGTCTTCCCTTCTTAACAATAGTATGATGGATCCAAAGATTTTGAAGCATTACTAATAGTGCATGATAATCAAGATGGCCTTGCTGACATGTATATTTGTTATTTCCTTGTTATGTCACATCATTCTTTGTGATGATAGTTGCCCCATGATTATTTGAATGCATTTTTTCTCCATTAATAAAGGATTCTGAAAAGTTTTTTATTTTCTTTGGGAATATATCTGTGAGCAGTTGGCTGTGGCATGCATTTGCTGATGGTTTGTTGGTTAGTCAATAAAAATTTGGTAGTTTGATTTCTATACATTTTGGTCAAGTGACTATGTTTCCCAAGTTGTCATTTGCTGACTATGTTTTGGTAGTTTGATTAAAGTTGTTTGCATTTTTGTGTGCATTATATGAATCAATGTTACGTGGAAGTTTATGAGGAAAAACTACATCCATTTACTACATAAGAAATAATTTTATATAGGCATTTTGAGAAATACTAGATGATAATTTTGCTGTGTCAAGTGAGACTACGATGCCAAGTAATATGTTCATGATATTGACATTGTAGTTGTTGGCCCAAGTTCCAATTGTGTTGGTCATTTCTATTGATCTTTCATACATGATGTTATTTTAGCTTTGTGTATGCATAGTTGTCTAACTAAGTTGGCATTGCTTTACTACCAATGGATTGGTAATGGATTGACTACCTTAAAGTTATAGTTTGAAGAGAATCTACTAGCACATTTTCTTTGAGTCACTAAATTTAAGGGAGCACTGTCTCTTTGGCATATAAATCTAAATTATTTAATAAATCCTTATGATTTAATTGTCTTCGTCATAAGAAGCCTAGCTCTGTGCCTGTCACTTGTGGTTTTTGATCTATTTATTTTGTTTCAAATCTTTTGATCACTCTCCTAGGAAGACTTATACCTTGGTCTTCTTTCTTATTATAGCATGTTGAGGATCATCACTTAATTATCTGCACTGGGGTGAACCAGAAGTATGGTATGGAGAACCTAGAAGCCATGCTTCATCTTTAGAAGTTGTAATGAAGAAGCATCTACCTAATCTATTCTAGGAAAAACCAAATCTACTCAATGAACTGGTAGGGATGGCTTCATGTTGCACTTTCCTTGTTGCTTTCAGTCATAAAAAAACAAGAATCTTATAATTGTGGTTGATTATCAATTCCTTGATTGTAGTGATACATAATCAGAATAATAACAATTATGACAGCAGCAAAATTACAGGAGATAAGGAGGGATAGTTACAAGATGCCATTATAATCTCCTAGTTGTTTTTGATGTGTTTTAGTTTTTCTTGACTTCTCATTTGTACCTTAAATATTAAAAATTCAGACTTGCTTCTGATATGATCATGCTTATATTTAATACTATGTTCTCTTGATGTATCCTAAGAAATCTATCAACTATATTATATTTATGTTTATTATTTTTGCCTCATGTAGTAGACTGAATTTTGACATTCTTAGTTCTACCTTAGCTAACTAGTTAGTTTATTCTTGCATCTATTGCACATCTATCCAAATTTCAAGTGCTTGATGCACTAGATTTCTAAGTTTTATACATAGATTCTTAGTTCTAGTTGGTATAAAGCAAAATCATAACTATGTGAATGATGATTGGTGATTGCACTTTTTTGTGAGAAACCTTAATCATTATTGGGTCTATTTTTATTTAGTTTATGCATCTTATGCAATTTACATCTAAACTAGTTAATTTTTACTTGTAATGTTTATCTTGGTGGTTTGTATTTGTAGGTAAGACAAATGGCAATGTTTAATAGCAGATGCAGTGGCAAGTTCAATGTTTTCTTTTCCTTTTTTTTTTTTTTGCTTCAATAAGTTTGTATTTAAGGGATGATTTGTTGTGAATTCTAAGATTAATATATTGACATTAGATTATTAGTAATTAGTAATGGAATTGTTTTTAAACTTTTTACCCACAAAAAAAAGAAGTGTACTGGATGTAATAGGTGATGTATGAAAAAAAAGGGAAATTAGTTTTATTTATTTGAAAAAGAGATTTGGAAGCGCTTATTGACAACAGCGCTCCCAAATTCCATTATATATATATATAGCTGTTGCCTATGCTATATGCTTCCAATTAAAATGTTGCTTATTAAAAGTTTAGGCAACATTTATCAACTGTACTTTATGTTGACAATATTTCAAAAATGTTACCATAACTTGACCTTAAAAATATTGCCTATTCCCATAGTATAGGCAACAATTTTTGTGGTTGTTGCCATAGAGTTCGAAAAACTGTTGTCTAAAGAAATATGTAACACCGGCATAGGCAACACTCAATCAACATTTGGAAACTATTGCCTATAATTTTAGGCAATAGTTTTCCTAACTTAGTCAACACTTTTTAACTATTCTCATTGAGCAAAAATGTTGTAGTGCCTAGATCACCTGAATTGGTGGTGATTTAGTGAAGGTGGAGTCCACTGTCACCTGACTCTTCAGGCCATATAAAAGATTTAGTGGCAGTGATTTTTTATCATATCATCATATCATATAACATCATATCTCATCTCATCTCATCATTACCTCCTAATCCACCATATCTCAATATATATTACTAATGGAATTGTTTTTAAACTTTTTACCCATAAAAAAAAAAAGAAGTGTACTGGATGTAATAGGTGATGTATGAAAAAAAAGGGAAATTAGTTTTATTTATTTGAAAAAGGAATTTGAAAGCGCCTATTGACTAAAGCGCTCCCAAATCCCATTATATATATATATATAGCTGTTGCCTATGCTATATTCTTCCAATTAAAAAAATGTTGCTTATTAAAAGTTTAGGCAACATTTATCAATGGTACTTTATGTTGACAATATTTCAAAAATGTTACCATAACTTGACCTTAAAAATATTGCCTATTCCTATAGTATAGGCAACAATTTTTATGGTTGTTGCCATAGAGTTCAAAAAACTGTTGTCTAAAGAAATATGTAACACCGGCATAGGCAACACTCAATTAACATTTGGAAACTATTGCCTATAATTTTAGGCAATAGTTTTCCTAACTTAGTCAACACTTTTTAACTATTCCCATTGAGCAAAAATGTTGTAGTGCCTAGATCACCTGAATTAGTGGTGATTTAGTGAAGGTGCAGTCCATTGTCATCTGGCTCTTCGGGCCATATAGAAGATTTAGTGGCAGTGATTTTTTATCATATTATCATATCATATAACATCATATCTCATCTCATCATCACCTCCTAATCCACCATATCTCACTATACCCATATGGTGATAATGTTCATGTCATACTACTATGCAATCATCATCATTATCATAACTATGGTCAATGCCATGCTAGCATGTTATCACATGAGCATGATATAAAATCAACGATATACACATATCATATCATGCTTATCATCATCATATGCATGTACCAGGGATCTAGATTCATACCTCATATAGCCGTGTACATACTAGATATGTAAAAGAAACCATAAACATACATATAATAATATTGTGGTATGAATGAGGACATGCATATATACACATATATAAATACAAATCAACAATCAACAAATAAACACAACACCTGGTTACCTGAAATCGCTGACACCACACGCATGGGCTAAACCCACCATCTCAATACCAAACATAAGCCGAGTCACCTCTAATTATCCAAACAACCACTATAACATCATAACATTTCCAATTAAAATAATGTACAACTTAACCAAATCTATAATTCAACCAATTATGCTTAACCTAAGATTTTAACAACATATTTATGAACTAATGGGCCACACACAACCATTCAAACTCATGTATCAACACATATAATCTGGATTCTACACTTCCTTATCTATAATCAACCTAGGGCTTGACATAATTCATACATACTCCCTTTCAAACTCATATCCAAGCATCAATAATACTAAATAACACCTCATTAATCCTTTAACAACTATTTTAACTGGTGGAATCCGACCAAATCAGGATTCCCATGTATATATCAAAAAATTCCACCAAAAAAAAAAGAAAAAGAGGAAAAAGGAGAGGTGGGATCACATACCAACTTGTAATAAGGCTCCTAAGGTCTGAAATTTGCTTCCTAAGGTCAAATTTTTGAAGCCCTAGTGCAGCTCTTTTTCTTCTCCTCAATTTCTTCTTTTTCCATTGATTGAAACTTGTCTAATTTAAACACTCCTGATGACTGGTGCCATGACGACTATAATTTTGCTATGGTGTGGAGCCTTTTTGTCCAAAAAATTATCCAACTTTTAGCTTGTTCGCCATGGTAGTTGTGCATCTCACCATGGTATGGAGTGCTTCTGCCTTCTACTTGCTCTTCCTTTGTCCTACTTCCTCTAGTCCTACACACATCACCAAATATACTTCATGTTAGCTCATGACTAAGTTTAAGGCAATATACTGAGGGTTGTTACAATTGTAACACCCTACTCCATGACACCTCTAATCTTGACCAATTACCTTAAAAATTAACCAAACTAGACCATAATACCTTAAATTTAATTCGCAATTCATCCAAAACAATGAAAAACTTTAAGTGGGACCAAAACAAGGCAGAGCTATGGCGAGCTACAGTGCCATCGCGGTGTTATTGCTCTTGGGTTCCAATTTTTTAAACAAAGGGGGACTAGCACCGTGAACTAGTTTCTAGCGCTGTGGCACCCCCTACTGATATCATATTAGCAATTTTCAAGTTTTCAGGGTGAACTTCCAACATGCATAACTTTATGCTCTGACCTCTGATCTGATTCCAACTCCTATAAGTCAATCTTGTCACAATCTATCCATAGACACCAGTTTCACTCAATTCTTTTGCACACCCGACATTATTTTGGTCACTTTTTGATCAAAACTCGCCATAAACCTCTGCCAATTGCCACTAAAGACAAATTGGCATTTAGGGACCATTCACACATGTCCTACTTTACTCAACCAACTTATCTAAAGATGTTTCATCTCAAAGGAACCACTTTGAGATTTGACCCCCTTGAACCTCAATCTCACCAAGTGGGTTCTATGCATACCATCCAAGCCCCAAAACTCCCTTTAGGCACACACACACATTCTGACTCCTAAACACGCCAAAACATACACACATCACACCCCATCATTTCCATATCAACCATCATCATCATAATCCTCATATCAAAAATAATTGTACTATCCTACTTGGCACAACACATATAGACAATACATACATACTACTGTGACTTGAATATTTCCAACACCAAAGTGGCTATGCTTCTCTTGTTTTCTCCAGACTAGTGCTAGAATCTTCACTTGAAATGTTAGTTCATAGGAAAGGGGGGTGTAAGACAAAGTCTCAATAACTGGGGACAACCACAAGCAGTACATATATAGCTCATACAATAATGCACATGGTGCTATGAATGAATAATGAAGTAGAATGCATGTCTTCTTCACACACGGCTAGAACTATGGGCTGACCTCATCATAGGACATTTCGTATAAGTGAGTCCCTTCCAACAATCGGTGGAGACTAATTCTGGGACATCACTAAACTCACTTCACACTAGTGTACCAGGCCAAAGGTAACACTAATGCTCGAATCGTGGTTCTCCTTCCCTTTGACCACTGCAAATTTGTGGTGATTTTAAGGAAGGTGTAGTCCACTATCACCTTTCTGTCCTGGCCATAGGAGAAGATTTAGTTGCAGGGATTCCTTCCATATTTCACCCATATCATATCTCATCATATCATATATCACCACCACCACCTGATCTACCTTTTCTTGCAATGTCATGTGGTGATATTCATGTTATATCATCATGTAATCATCATCATCATCATGTTTCTCAATGTCATGCTATGCAATCATGTCTTGTCATATCATAATCATATATAATTATCATCATAATCATTATCATCTACTATAATGTCTAGTCATGTGCATACCACAATATATAGAAAAACCATACACACACATAACAATATCGTGGTATGAACTAAAATATGCATATATATATATATACACTAACATACAATACAAACACTCAGTTATCTTAGGTTGTCAATACCATGCACAGATTCCACAAGCTTCTTGGATTGTCCAATATAAACTTGTACTCCTCCAATCAACCAAATAACCTCTATAACATCATAATACCTTTAGTTAACATACAATACAATTATCCAAATTTCACAATTCCATCATGTAGGCCCAACCCAAGGTTCCAATACTATTTTCATGCATCAATGAACCTTATACAACCATTCAAACTCTAATCAATCCTGCTCATTTTGGATTTCATGCATCCTCAACCACACATAACCTAGGGTTAAACTTAAATCATACATACTCCCTCTAGAACTCACAGCCATGCATCATAAACATTAAATCACACCTCACTATCCCATTTAATTCATTTTAATTGGTGCATTTGAACAAAACTAAAAACCCAAATATATACCCAAAAATCCAACTCAAAAATTGAAGAAAAATGGAGAGGGAGGATTAAGAACCACTTACCAACCAAGATCGAAACCCCTAGAGGATGAAAAATCACTCCCAAGGGTTGGACTTCACGAACTCTAGCTCTACTTCTTCGTTATGCCTCCGTTCCTTTCTCACACTCTCTTATTCGACCGAACTGAAATGATTCTTATTTAAGCAAATTTTCTGACGCTCGCCGTGGTGCTAGTAAGTACTTCACGGCACGGATACTCTTAGTTTAAAAAATTTAAAAGATGCTGAGTGTCCCTTACTATGGTAGCTCTGTTCCTCACCACGGCATGGTCATTTGTTGTTTCCAAATTTCAGTTTTATTCTATTTGGATTCTTTCTTCGGTCTTGTCTTCTTTAGTCCTACACACATTATCAATTGTACTTTATTACCTGGATGCTAAGTTCGGGATAATATAATGAGGGTCATTACATTTTCCCTTCTTTATAAAAATTTTGTCCTCGAAATTTCAAATCTTTACCTTAGGCAAAAATATCAGGATACCTCATTCACATGGATTCTTCTGTCTTCCACGTGACGTCATTAGATGTCAGGCTACTTCATAGCACTCTTACCAACTTAATTGTCTTCTTTCTTAGCTGCTTCAACTTTACGTTGAGAATTTGCAATTGCGTGAACTCAAAAGTCAGATCCTCTCGTAGTTGAACTTTCTTATCATCAATTATATAAGATAGATCAGGATGTTACTTCTTGAGTTGAGACACATGGAAAACATCATGAAACCCTGTGAGATTAAGTAGTAGCGCTACTTGATATGTTACAGGCCTAATTCGCTCTAGAATTTGATACAGACCCATCAACTGCGAAATAAGTTTCTTCACTTGAATTGATCTCCCAACATTTATGGTGCAAGTGACCTTCAAAAATACATGATTTCCAGTATCAAATTGCAATGCCCTCTTCCTTCTATATGCATAACTCTTTTGCTGACTTTAAGCGGTCAGATGTTTTTGTCAAATTTTCTCTATTTGCTAAGAGGTTTGATCCATGATATTTGGGCCCAATAGACTCCGTTCACCAAGTTCCACCCAAGACAATAGTGATCTACACTTCTTGCCATATAAAGCTTCATATGTAATTCAGCTAATGGAAAATATTGATCCTAATTGCCTTTATTCTCCAGAACACAAGCTTGTAGTATGTCTTTCAAAGTTTGAATCATTCTTTCAGTCTGCCCATCAGATTGAGGATGATAAGCAGTACTAAAATATAATTGTATCCCTATGGCCTTTTGAAGGGACTTCTAAAACTTTGATGTAAATCGAGGATCTCTATCTGACACAATATTCATTGGGATTTCATGCAATCTAACAATCTCATTTATATATAATTGGGCAAACTTTTCCATCATAATGGTCTACTGAATTGGAAGAAAATGGGTTGATTTCATCAAATTATCCACAATTACCCATATTGCATTATGCCCTGAAGAGGTTCTTGGTAATCCCATCATAAAATCCATGGAGATGTTATCCCATTTCTACTATGGGATCTCTAGAGGTTGTAACGTTCCTACCGGTAGTTGGTGTTCAATCTTCACTTTCTGACAGATTAGACATCTTGCTACATATTCAGCGATATCCTTTTTCATGCCTGGCCACCAGTACCCTAACTTTATATCTTGGTATATCTTAGTGGTACTTAGGTGAATAGTATATTTGCTGTTATGAGCTTCCTCCAGAATGATTTCTTACAATCCCTCAACATTGGGCGTACAAATTGGACCACGGTACTGGATGATACCATCCTCTAGTATATTGAAGTCCTGGGTTTCTTCCATTTCAGTTCCTTCCCAAATGCCCAAAAGATAGTTATCCTCTAGCTGTGTATAGCAGAGGTTCCTTAACAAATCTCTTGATACATTGATGGATCCCACTACTAAGACACCAAGGTGTACATTGATGGATAACTTTAGATCTATCAGGCTTTCTAGTAACTGTTGTTCCCTCATCATCATTGTGGCTATATGGATCGACTTGCTACTCAGCGTATCCACCACTATATTGGCTTTCCCATGATGATATTTGAGAGCAAATTCATAATCTTTTAAGAATTCTACCCATCTTCTTTATCTCACGTTCAACTCCTTCTGATAAAAAAGATACTTCAAACTCTTATAATCACTAAATATCTTGAATTGAGTGCCATACAAATAATGCCTCCATAACTTTAAGGCAAACACAACAACTGCTAGCTCAAGCATTAGTAGGGTAGTTCTCCTCATGAGACTTCAACTACCTTGAAACATATGCCATAACTCTTCCTTGTTGTATTAACACACACCCTAGACCCTTCTTAGAGGCATCTGAGTAAACTGTGAATGGCTTAAATGGGTTAGGGATAATTAGCACTAAGGTGGATGTTAGATGAACCTTCAATTCTTAGAATGCTTTCTCACACCTGTTATCCTAAATGAAAGATCTATCCTTGCACGTAAGTCTAGTCAATGGCATAACAAGTTGAGAGAATCCCTTGATGAATCTTCGATAGTAACCAGTCAATCCTAGAAAGCTATGATTTTTTATCACTGACTATAGTCTTTCCCAGTTTAACACTGCTTCTACTTTATAGGATCCACCATTACGCCTTCTTTAGAAATTACATGACCCAGAAATTTCATCTCTTATAGCCGAAACCCATATTTACTAAGTTTGTCAGTTAGTTTGTGATTCCAAAGCACTTGCAGTACAATTTGAAGATGAAATGCATGCTCTTCCTCACTCTTAGAGTATATCAGAATATCATCAATGAATACCACCACAAATATGTCCAGATATGACCGAAATACCCTATTCATATAGCCCATGAAGGTTGCCAAGGCATTAGTCAACCCGAAGGGCATCACAAGAAACTCGTAATGCCCATATTGAGTTCAGAAAGTAGTTTTGGGCACATCTTCAGCACGCACCTAAAGTTGATGATATCATGAGCTGAAATCAATTTTAGAGAAAATTAAAGCACCTGCCAACTGATCAATCAAGTTTTCAATTCATGGCAAGAGATATTTATTCTTAATTGTCACTTGATTCAGTTGCCTGCAATCAATACACAATCTGAGGCTACCATTATTTTTCTTAATAAATCTTTGATATGCTTTTTGAGCTCTTTCAATTTAGATGGTTCCATTCGATATGGATTGTTTGAAATAAGACTTGTCTCAGGTACCAAATCAATAGAGAACTCCAATTCCTGTGGTGGTGGCAAACTAGTAATTTCCTCTGGAAACATATCAGGATATTTACATACAATCGAATATCTTTCTATTCCTCCATCCATATTCAATTTAATGGAAAAGAAAACCAAAAAACCTTGGCATCTTTTTCTCAAATACCTATTAGCTTGGGCAAAAGACTAATAGACATTTTCACCTTCTTCAACACTAGGGATACTCATAGGCAATGACACAATCTTCTGAGCACAATCAAGAATGACATTATTCGCCTCCAACCAATCCATCTTAATGATAACATCAATCTCTTGTAATAGCAAACAAATTAGATCCAGTATAGTGCTTCAGTGTTCAAAACAAACCACACAATTCAAACAAGCTTGAGCAATTTTTAATGAAACTCCCATGGATGTGGAAACCAATAATTCAAAAGTTAATTCCATCACCACAATACCTAATCTCCAAGCACAATCAAAAGATATAAAGAAATATGATGCACTAGAATCAAATAATGCATGAATAGAGATACTATTGAGTTTGAGTTTACCTCTAATCAAATTAGGTGTTGTATTTTCCTACTGTTTGGTTATTACAAAGACTCGTCTGGGCATTATTGACCTTCTCATTGCATCATCACACCTTAGCTCCTGACAATTCCATGACATATGTCTCATCTTCCCACAATTATAGCAAATTAAGTGTGGATGGTCACCATAGTTCATCCTACAGTTTGTGCACGAATTTAAGGCACTACTTAAACTGTATTGAGATAAGGCTGAGTCCCTTCTTGCAAATTCACTATGGCTAGAACTTCCTTAGTCAAAGCCTCCTCAATAATATTACCCTCTGCTATACCGGCCTCTATTGGATTGATCTCTGTCAAACATTCCTCTTCCTCTACCAAAAAGACCTTTGTTATGATGACCCTTCCTCTACTAGAACCACTACTACCATTTCTACTACCAGATTTACTTCCTTTACTAACACCTCCTGTAGGTCCTATATGAGAAAAGGCTCGAATTATCAAATTTCTCTTATCCTCCTTGATCTCCCGTATTCTCCTAGATATGACATGCATCTTTGCACATAGGTCCTCAAGGGACACAAATTCAACCACTGATAGCGACTCCTTAATTTTTGGAAGGGATCCCTCAAATAACTGTTGAGCCTTCCGCTTGTCATCGATGCCCAGACTTAGCCTCCTTTTGATCGATATAATCATCTGTCAACATATTCCCCTATTGAAAAGCCAGAAACTTGGCCTTCTTTTGCTTCATTAGGGACAGAGGGAAATAGTGTTCAAAGAATTATTCTTTAAACTGTTCCAGTTCATCAGACCACCCATTACTTCAACACTTGGTAAAATACTCCTCCACTAATGCTTAGCCTTCTTCTCCAGCTTAAACCCTTCCAGTTACACCTTTTGTTTTGAGGTGCAATCCATCACACCAAATATGGCCTCAAGCTAGTCTATCCTTTCCTCAACTAATGCAGGATCCATTGTACCTTCGAAAGCCAGGAAATTGAACTTTTGAAAATCTTTCAACTGGGAGGCAATACCCCTTCTTTAAGTTCTTGGGGCTCTTTTAGGTTCCACCTTGTTCTCATTATTATTATAATGGTCCTTTTCTATATTCAAATCAACATACATGCTAGCCTCTTTGTTCACATCACCATACTCTTGCCAATTCATTTGCTCTAGCAGCCTATTCAATGTCTCACCCTGAGTATTCACCCTGTCACTGAGGCCTACTAATATCTCTTGTATCTGTCTCATCAAATCACTGTTACATGATCTTTCTTTGCGAGACATTTTCCCTTACATATAAGCAATAACACATTTAGTTATCTGGTTTTAGACTAGTATTGTAGCAGGAATATACAAGTCTATGTAATTGAAGTTGTGCCAAATATTACCACAAGTAGAAATAATGGCCTAAACCATTGCTTTGATACCAAAATGTAACATCATACTCCATGACACCTCTAATCTTGTCCAATTAATTAACCAATTTAGACTAGAACACTTCAACTTTAACTCGCAATTCATCCAAAATAGTGGAAAAACATCAAGTAGGACCAAAATAGGGCAGAGTCAAGGTGAGCTACAGTGTCGTCAAGGTGTTGGTGCTCTCAGGTTCTAATTTTTGAAACAAAAGGGGATTGGTGCTGTGGCCCGGCTTCTAGTGTTGCAGCTTCCTTTGCTGATATCATATCAGCAATTTTCAAGTTTTCGGAGTGAATTTCTAACTTGCATAACTTTATGCTCTGACCTTCGATTGACCTAATTTCAACTCTTGCAAGTCAATCTTATCCTAATCTATCCATAGACACTAGTTTTACTCAATTCTGACTCTGTATGTAGATTTTGAACAATGACACCATTTTAGTCACTTTTTGACCAAAACTCACCACAAACCTCCTCTAATTGCTACTAAAGGCAAATTGGCATTCAGGGACCATTCATACAGATCCTCCTTGACTTAACCAACTTGTCTACAGGGATTTCATCTCAAAGGAACCACTCCTCTAAGATTTAATCCCCTTGAACCCTAATCTCACAAAATGAGCTATATGCCCAATTCACACCATCCAAGCCCAAAAACTCCCTTTGGGCACACTCACCTATTTTGACTCCTAAACACACCAAAACCTACACACATTATACACCATCATTTCCATATCAATCACTATCATTACATTATAATCATCATAATCCGCATATCAAATATAATTGTACTATCCTACTTGGCACAACATACATAGACAATACACATATACTACTGTGACTTGAATATTCCCAACATTGGAGTGGCCATGCTTCCCTTGTCTTCCCTGGACACACATACTATGCAAAGTCTCAATAACCGGGGATTGCCACAAGTAGCATATATATATCTCATACAATAATGCACATGGTGCTATGAAAGCATAATCAAATGGAATACATATCTTCCTCGCATACAGCTAGAACCATGAGCTGGCATCATCATAGGACATTTTGTATAAACTTCCTTCCAATAGTTAGTAAAGACTAATTCTGGGATATCACTAAGCTCACCTCACACTAGTGTGCCTGGCCAAAGGTAACACTAATGCTCAGATCATGGTTCTCTTTCCTTTTGACTACCACGAATTGGTGGTGATTTTAGGGAATGTGCAGTCCACTGCTACTTTTCTCTCCTGGCCATAGGAGAAGATTTAATTGCAGGGATCTCTTCCTTATTTCACTCATATCATATCTTATCTTATCATATCATATCATATATCATCATCATCACCCTATCTACCTTTCCTTACAATGTCATGTGGTGATGTTCATGTTATATCATCATGAAATCATCATTATCATCATGTTTCTTAATGTTATGCTATGAAATCATGCCATGTCATATCATCATCATATATAATCATTATCATCTACTATAATGTTTAGCTGTGTGCATACCACGATATATAGAAAAACCATACATATACATAACAATATTGTGGAATGAACGGAAACATGTATATACACACATAAATATATTAACATACAATACATATAATACAAATGCTCGGTTATCTTAGGTTGTCAATACCATATACAAATTCCACAAGCTTCTTAATCGGGATCCTGTAAATATATAGGGTTGATCGCAGTAATAAAAGGTTTCCAGAGTATTCTAGAGGTCGAACTCAAGAGAGGTAGTAAATTTACTACCAGTCCAAAATTTTAGTCCTAAAAGCAAATAACTAAATTGAAGAGATGAAAAAGAAAAAAGCATGTAAACACAATTTACACGAGTTCAATTCAATCACAAGAAACATCAGAAGATCAGGTTTCACCTTATAGGATAACTAGAGTTTCTTCTTTAATTAGACTCTGCATAATTATAGTGACCGTTGTTCCTAAATTGTCCTAATTACCTCTTGGTCAATTAATCCTTATTTAGTTATGATTCAATTCTCTCTCGCACAACTAAAGTTCCTAATTAAATCTTAAAAACTACAATGTATATCATCATGAATTCCTACTTCTATGCTTAAATTAGTTATTCATGTTTATCTTTCTAGATCTAGATTTATTCTTCATCTCTCAATTTATCAAGGCTAACTATTAATTAGACTTTATGATGATCAAGTATAAAATCCACATGAATGGACAAAAGAGAAAATATAATAAAGAAACAACTAAATATAACTTGAAGAACAAATTCATAGAGTCATACCTAAAGAAAACAAGTCTAATCCATCTCAGTCAGGCTACATGCCTATCCCTGACTAGAAAATTTAGCCGCACATGGAAATAGAAATTAAATCTAAAGTAAAATCCCAAGTCATAGTAAAAATAACAAGAAAAAAGAGTTATAGTATAAGAGAATGAATCTATCTTTAATACTCCTTAGATCTCCTTACTCTCTCTATAAGATGATGCTAGTTGATCTCAAATATGTTTTAAGTAGCCTTTGAGTGTATTTCTGAATCTCCACTTGTATTTCTACCTTATCTCCTTATATAGAGAAAGTCTATAAGCCCATAAAAGCCCAAAATATCATGAAAATATATCAAAAACATGTTTTTACGGATTTCTGCTATTTGACTTGGTGCCGAGTGGCCATAGGATCATCAAATATAGCACTAGGTGGTTCCAGAAGGCAGAAAAATGTAGAAAATAAGTTAGCCTAGCTCCAGCTAAGTTTCACCCGACGCCGGGTGTAACACCCTACCGCTAACACCACCTGACTTGACCAAAAACTTCAAAAATACAACCAAATACAACCTAAACATCTTAAAATAACTTCCAAAAACTTTGAAACAGTGAAAATGAACCAAACAACACCAAAATATGGGCTGGGGCTGCGGCTGCGGCCGTTACAATACCGTTGTGGCTCCGGTCTCCTCTATTTTGTTTACGCTTCTGCCTCCACTGGCTCCTCAGCCTAGTCACTAGAGCCATAGCGCCTATGCTGGTTTTTACGCCAGCAAAAACTCAACACTGGGGCAAAATTTCGACATGCATAACTTTATGCTCTGACATATGATTGACTTGATTCTAACTCCTACAAGTCAACCCAGTCCCAATCTATCGATAGGCACCAATTTCACCTCAATCTAACTCCGTATGGAGATTCTGGACTCCTTGCATCATTTTGGCCACTTATTAACCAAAACTCACCATAATCACCTTCAATTGCCACCAAAGGTAAGTAGTCACTCAAAATCATTCATATAGGTCTAAAACCCCCAAACTAACTTGTTCAAAGAGGTTTTACCTCAAAGGAACCCTTCCTATGAGATTTGACCCCCTTGAACCTCAACTTGACAAATTGGGCAATAGGCCCTAAAACACTCCAATGAGGCCCAAATCTACTCTGGACTCACAAATGCGACCATACTGACTACCTAACATCCAAAATCATGTAAACACCATAATATAATATATACTTGACATACATAATCGTACATACATTCATCCATAACCATCCTTACAATGACATCCATTCCTTATAAAACCTTCTATCCTACTTGGCACAAGATACATATCCAAAACACATATGCACTACATAAACCTAGTATTCCCATGTCCGATGCTACTCACGCGTCTTTTCTGGACTAGTGCCAGAACCATCACCTGAAAGGTTTGTCATGGGAGAGGGGTGTGAGATAATGTTTCAGTAACCGGGAATAACCATATACAATATATATATACTGACCCACACAGTTGTGAAGTGCAATGCTAATGAATGGTATGCATGTTCTCTCTCACACACAGCTAGAACCACGAGCTGTCATCATTATAAGACATTTAAATAGATGATTCCCTTCCAACAGTCAGTGAAGACTGATTCCGAGACATCACCAAGCTCATCTTACCCTAATGTAACCCGGCCAATGGTTATACTAGAGTTAAGACTGTGGCTCTCCTTCTCCTGGACTATCACAAATTAATGGTGCTTTAGGGAAGGTGCATCCCCAAATCCACTACCACCTGACTCTCCCAAGGAGAGGATTTAGTAACAGGGATATTTCATCATATTATATTGTCCTCTGCTGCCTGGCTCTCCTATGGAGAGGATTTAGTGACAGGGATCTTTATCATATCATCATCTCATATCATATCATCATCACCTCATCATTAATCTCTCACTATGCAATCATATGGTGATGATATCAATGTCATGCCAACATGCCTCTAGACACATATGTATTTCATTATCATCACAAGCATCATATGGACATGCTAGCATGCAATGATATGGGAATACTACGCATCATACATGCACTACATATACTATCATCACATATCTGCTAGCCGTGTATACCACAATATGTAAGAAAACCATACACATACACAGTTAATATTGTGGTATGAAAAAGAACATGCATATATACACAAATATACGTATTATCATACCATACAAACAATACAATATAAACAAACACCTGGTTACCTTAGGTTTTCAATATCACACACGTGAATTTCACGAACTTTTTGAATTGCCCAATATGCTGAAACCCCTCTTGGTTAACCAAATAACCTTCATAATAATATAATTCTTCAATTAACATAGTATACTTACCAACACCAAACAATCTCATACACTTCAGATTCCCAAGAGCCATAACTGAAAACAACCTAGGGTTAAGCTCAAATCATGCATAAACCCTTCAAAACTCACATTCAAGCATTAAGAATACCAAAACACACTTCTTTAACCCTATTTCATCCATTTTAATCAGTGGAATTCGGCCAAAACCGAAGATCCAATCTTATACCCGAAAAACCACAAGTTTCAACAGAAGAAAATGGAGAGGAAGGAGTAGAAATTACTAACCAACTTGAATCCAAGCTTCTAGAGGCAAAAAACGACTCCCAATGGCTAAAAACTCCAAACCTTAGTAAATCTCCTCGTCGTTCCCTCCGTTTCCTTTCTTTCCTTTGCGTTCGACTAACCAAAATGTTTCTGATTTAAATCAGAAACCTGACTCTCACCACGACCTCACCATGACTCTACCAGTTTTCAGTTGGAAAAAGCCACTGGACACACTCTTACCACGATGGCCCTCCATTTCGTTGTGGCGTAGAGCTCTTTCAGATTCCACTTGAACTTTCCTCCATCCTGTTTTCCTCCAGTTTTGCACACCATGCCAAAATAAAGTCATGAGGGGTTTTACACCGGGTGGATGCCTAGCACAAAAAACTCCTCCGTTCAACTTTAGACAAGTTACCAACTTATATTGACAATGTGAGTTCAATTTTCACCATAATAACATTAGAATTTAGAAAAATGAAAAACATGAAAGTTGTAGCGCTATGTCTTAGCTTTCTAACACATCTTAAATGATTTCAATCGGAGTTCATATGTGAGAGTTATGATCAAAATACAAAAGGGTATTGAAACATTTCAACATGAACTATTTGTAATGTTTTTACTTCGAATGCTTCCAAATGAACTTTTAACACCATAAAAGACAAAAATATGTCAAATTATGCTAAAGTATATCAATGTAAATATATTTAGATGCAATTTGGAGCTTAAATATGGGTATTTTATAGGTATAACATAGACATATCACTTCTCAAATTGTTCAACACAACTTGTACTCCTTTGGTTAACCAAATAACCTCTATAACATCATAATACCTTTAGTTAACATAATACACAATTATCCAAATTTCACAATTCCACCATTTAAGCCTAACCCAAGGCTCCAATACCATTTTCATGCATCAAGGAACCTCATACAACCATTCAAACTTTAATCAATCCTATTCATTTCAGATTTCATGCATCCTCAGCCACACATAACTTAGGGTTAAGTTTAAATCATACATATTCCCTCTAAAACTCATAACCAAGCATCATAAATACTAAATCACACCTTACTACTCCCATTTCATTCATTTTAATTAGTGGATTTCTGTCAAAATTGAAAATCCAAATATATGGAGAGGGAGGATCAAGAACCACTTACTAACCAAGATCAAAATTCCTAAAGGCCGAAAATCACTCCCAAGGGTCGAATTTCATGAACCCTAGCTCTACTTCTTCGTTCTCCCTCTATTCCTATCTCACTCTCTCTCGCTCGACTGAACTGAAATGATTTTGATTTAAGCAAATTTTTTTACGCTTGCCATGACCTGAAAAATATAAAAGATCCCAAGTGTCCCTCGCCATGGCGGCTCTATTTCCTGCTGAGGCATGGCCCTTTGCTATTTCCAAATTTCAGTTTTATTCTATTTGGATTCTTTCTCTAGTCTTGTCTTTTTTGGTCATGCATACATCATCAATTCTACTTCGTTAGCTAGATACTAAGTTTGGAATAATATAATGATGGTTGTTACAATAATCAGCGTACAATTATGGTTATTGCAAATTTTTCAATAAAATTTTGACAATTTGTTTAAAAGTGTAACACTTACTAAAAAAAACTCTGAACATCACCTGAAACCTTGAAACAGGCTAAACAAAACAAAACAGGATAAATCAATGTTGGAACTGTGACCTTAACAATGCTATCATGGCCTCTAAGAAGCAAACTAATGTGGTGCCATGCCAAGCTTGTGGTACAGCGGCGCCCATATCAGTAACCATATAAGCAAATTGCTGATTTTTCGACTAAACTTCCAACACGCACAACTCCATGCCCAAACCTCCATTTGACCTGATTCTAACTCCTACAGGTGAACCTTGTCCCAATCTAACCATAGACATATCTATTGATTTAATTACAATAAAGGACCAAATACTGTTAAATAAAATTGAAAAATTATGAGAATACCAAATGCCTCTAAAACTCCTCTTCACCACCCCCACCATCGTCGGCAACCAGTGACCGGTCAATGTCATTGACTGATGGTTGATCGGCTGACAGCCACAATCAAATGGTTGTCGATGATAGGTCAACAGTCGATTGTGACCGATCAATAGTCATCAGTGATTGGTCAATAACAATCAATGGCAACTAGTTATAAGTTGTAAAATCAGAATATGAGAGTTGCAAAATATGAGTAAAAAGTTATAAATTCCTGGAGTCATTTTGATTTTAATATGGTTGAAAGCTGATTACTTGAAGTTAAAATTATGAAAAAAAGTTTGAAAAATCATAATATAAAAGTTACAAAATGTTAGTAAAAAATTGCAAATACCTTGACCCAAGTTAATGCTTATAAAGTTAAATTCTGATAACTCCATATTAAAATTTGAAAAATAAGTTACAATATCAAAATTTAGGAGCTACAAAATGTGAGTAAGATGTTGCAAATATCTAGACTCAATTTGATGCTTATAAAGTTAAAATTCAATTTTTCTATGTTAAAATTCAGAAAATAAGTTGCAAAATCAGAACATGGGAGATGTAAAATATGAGTAAGAGGCTGTAAATCTCTAAAGTTAATCTGATGCTTATAAAGTTAAAATTTGATTACTCTATATTGAAATTTAAAAAATAAGTTGTAAAATCAAAATAAGAGAGTTCCAAAATGTAAGTATGAAGTTGTAAATATCTAAACTCAATTTGATACTTATAAAGTTAAAATTTGATTACTCCATGTTAAAATTTGAAAAATAAGTTGTAAAATCATAAGAGGAGAGTTCCAAAATGTAAGTATGAAGTTGTAAATATCTAAACTCAATTTGATACTTATAAAGTTAAAATTTGATTACTCCATGTTAAAATTTGAAAAATAAGTTGTAAAATCATAAGAGGAGAGTTCCAAAATGTAAGTATGAAATTGTAAATACTTAAACACAATTTGATGTATATAAAGTTTAAATCATTGTTCTTGTTGGGAACAAAACTGACCTTATTAAGAACAAACTAATTTGATGCTTATAAAGTAATTGATTTTTAACCTTATCAGTATTGAAGTGACTCAAGGAATTTGTAACTTTTTACTCACATTTTGCACCACTTATATTTTGATTTTGCAACTTATTTTTTTTAAATTTTAATATGGAGTAATCGGATTTTAACTTTATAAGTATCAAATTAGCTCCAGGGATTTGTAACTCCCATATTCTGATTTTGTAACTTCCATATTCTAATTTTATAACTTATTTTTCAAATTTTAATATGTAATAATTGAATTTTAACTTTATAAGTATCAAATTGATTCCAGGAATTTACAACTTCTTACTTATATTTTGTAACTTTCATGTTCTAATTTTGTAACTTATTTTTTAAATTTTAATATAAAGCAAGTTGATTTTAACTTTATAAGTGTCAAATAGAGTCTTGGTCACATTTTGCAATTCCCATGTTATGATTTTGCAACTTATTTTTTAAATTTTAATATGAAGCAATGGGATTTTAATTTTGTAAACATCAAATTAGATCTATGTATTTGCACCTTCTTATTTATATTTTGTAACTCCTATATTTTGATTTTGTAATTTATTTTTTAAATTTTAATATGGAGCAATCAGATTTTAATTTTATAAGTATCAAATTAAGTCTAGGTATTTATAACTTTTTACTCAAATTTTACAATTTTTATGTTATGATTTTTTAACTTATTTTCATAATTTTAACATTGAATAATCAGATTTCCATCATATTAGAATCAAAATGGTTACAGGGATTTGCAACTTTTTAATTATATTTTGTAATTCCCCTGTTTTGATTTTACAACTTATAACTGGTCGTCATTGAAAGGTTACCAGTGATTGTTGACTGGTCACCGGCTACATTTGACCAATCACTGCTGATTGTTGACCAGCATCGACCAGTTACCATCGATCGCTTGACTGTGGCAGCCAACCATCTTTCAACTGTATTGACCGGTCACCGGTGGCCGGCGATGATGGAGGAGGTTGAGAGAAGTTTCATAGGCATTTTTATAATCTCACAATTTTTAATTTTATTTAAAAATATTTGGTCCTTTATTGTAATTGAATAAATAGTTAGTCCCACTTTTTAATTAATCCAAGATTTTGGTCCTAATTCTCCCTTCCCTTATTTTGGACAGGTTTGGATAGCTGGCCTGAAAGCGACCACACATATTCATTTTAACAATGTTCTCCTTTTAGCAACTAATATAAAAGAATCTAAAGGAGCATGCTTTAATCAATCTACAGTCTTAAAAATAACACCTTTTATAATATATATATATATATATAAGTGTAAGAATATCGAATATTACTTCAATATTAGTCAATTAACTAATTCCACATCTGAACGCTCCTTCAAATTATCATACAACTCCCATGACCAACAAATTTCTTGCCGCAAATATATGCAATCTTCTTTTTTTTTCATCGTTAAATATTAATTATTGTGTTACAAATTCAAGTAGACGTGCAGGGACCCTTGTCTCTTGACTAAGTGACCTAGAGTTCAATCTCGAACTCTTTTGTATGAAAGAATCCTAGTTGAAAGGGGTTTACCATTTACCCTTAATACTCTAAGAAAGCTTAACTTTTAATGCCAGTAAGGGCTCCTCTGTCCACTAAATATATATTGTTGCGGATGAATGGAAATTGTTTTTCTATTTTCATGACAAATTTCTCTTTCTTATTTATTTTCATCATGTTTAATTTTTTTTTTTTTTAATTTTCATGATCAGAAGACAGAGATATAGACTACATTTCACAAACGCTGCGATTTATTTACCGCTAATTGTGTACGTAGGCTACAACAGCACAGTTCCCTCATTTATTTAGTGACTTTCTAAAAGCCACACAAAAGGGAGGTCAAACATGGCTAGCTATAGCTATAGCTGCATGATTTACATAATGGACTTTCCCTTGGCAGAATCATCAGCTTTTTTGAACACGACCTGGAAGGCAGGTTCATTAATTTCTTCCAGAGTCAGCTGCCAATCACCACGCCCAACAGCATAACAGGTTGAGAAAGAATGAACGGCTTTGGGACAAAACACAAGCTTGTAAGAGAATAATCCATACTTCTCAATCCTGAAATAGCCAGGTACCACAAACGAATTTGGATGGTCTTGTGGGCCACCAATAACCAGCTTCGCAGGAGATGAAAATGATGATCCAGAACTTGCAAAAGCGGCGACCCACTCGGACGATTCTGCACACTCTGGCTTATCCGCGAACTCAATTTCCACAAAAGTAGAATTTTCATATATGGTGCCTGTGCTTTTTCTTGGAATATGCAATTTTACTGGATCACCCCAGGAGTCTAAATAGCGACGCAGGACAACAGAATATGAACACGAGGAATCCCCAGTCCTTTCTGTGGTAACTGCATCAATTCTAAATCCTGGTGCTATAGCCCACGCTACGTAGTACTTTTGACCTGCGACAAGAGGATCTCCTTTAATGTCAGTCACTGGTTCAGCAGCTGAGGCTAGTGATGAAGGTTTGGTGGTGGTAAGGGAAAACGAGAGGAGAAAGGAGAGGGTTATGATCAGTGACGACGATGCAGGCTTCATGTTGTTCCACAATTCGATATCCAAGACTTCTGTGTTTGTGATTAATTTGAAACTTGAGAGAAACATATGGCGTTCGTACTGTTATATAGAGAATGAACGAAACGATAAGAGCCAGGAAGGGAAGACACGTGTCAGGAGCAAAGTAATGAAAATCACTGCAATCATTTTGCATCATTCAGTTTTAGTGTGACTTTGAGGGATATTTTAATGTCACGTAATTCATGAATCATTAATATGTCAATATAAATTATAAAATCTAAGTAAAATTGTACTGTATGTAAATTACTCTCTCTGTTAACCATTATAAGGCTTCATCTATAATGATTTTTCATTGATCATTATAAGTCAAGAATTTTAGGAGTAACTAATACATATTTTCTTTAAAACAATGCTCAAAAGAAGTTTGCATACTTACTTAATACATGAAGCATTTATTAAATATATATTTAGAAGGACAGCATTGTTTTAAAATATCAGCTATTTAAAAATAACTTACAATGGTAATTTTTTGAGCCACATATAATAAAAAATAAATAAATTATCAAAATATAAAATATTAGAAAATATTTATCACAATACAACATTCAAAGTCAAATAAGCAACACACATTTTTCACGATTCCATGGAAGTCGAATAGCAATATATCGACTTCTCTGTCATTATATTTTTTTTTTTTAGCTTTTTATAAAAGTAGCCTACCACCCTAATCCCCTCACCTCTCAGCCCCGTTCCCCCTCCCCATTGCCCCTCTGTACTGAGCACACCACCCCCTCCCTAATATTAATTATATTAATTAATATATACTTAAACTATATTATAAATATATCATATTATATTTTTATACAAAATAATATAATATTTATTTTAATTAAAATAGATCTCATTCACATAAAAAAATATATTTTATACATTCATTAAAATAAATATATATTTTGAAGTTATAAATAGATTACATAAAATTATTAAATATATTTTCAAAAATTTTATTTTATATGTATATATATATTTTGTAATATTTGTACTTATCAAAATAAATAAGACTAAAAAAATACCTAATTGATAAAAGATATATTATAAATTAAAATATATTAATACGTGTTTTTAAATATTTTATAATATTAATGTAGTTACTCAAATAAAAATATAAAATTAAGTATCTCTATAGTTTTAAAAGCATGTGTGCTAAATATATGAACCTCAACATAAAAAAACATAGTCTAACTTCTTTAAATAATTGTGAATTCTTTGGATCTTTATAGTACGAGTCTGCAAAGACTGATTAATAGTCAACCCAATGTCTGATTGTTAAAATATTGAACTAGATTGGGTTAGCCTGGTATATGAGGTGGGATTTGGCCTAACCCTTGAAAGTTATTTTAAAATAATAATAATTTAATTTAATTTAATTTGTAAACAAAAATATAATTGCATCAATTCAAGATATATTTTCTTGCAATAATATTTTTGTTTACAAATTAAATTAAATTATTATTTTAAAATAACTTTCAAGGGTCAGGCCAAACCCCACCTCATATACCAGGCTAACCCAATCTAGTTCAATATTTTAACAATCAGATATTGGGTTGACTATCAATCAGTCTTTACAGACTCATATTATAAGGATCCAAAGAATTCACAATTATTTAAAGAAGTTAGACTATATTTCTTTATGTTTAGGTTCATATATTTAGCACACCTACTTTTAAAACTGTAGAGGTACTTAATTTTATATTTTTATTTGAGTAACTACATTAATATCATAAAATATTTAAAAGACACATATTAATATATTCTAAGTAATTTATAATATATTTTTTATCAATTAGGTATTTTTTTTAGCCTTATTTATTTTGATAAGTACTAATATTACTATATGTATATACAAATAAAATAAAATTTTTGGAAATATATTTAATAATTTTTATGTAATTTATTTATAACTTCAAAATATATATTTATTTTAATGAATGTATAAAATATATTTTTTATGTGAATGAGATCTATTTTAATTATAATACATATTATATTATTTTGTATAAAAATATAATTATGATATATTTATAATATAGTTTAAGCATATATTAATTAATATAAATAACATTGGGGAGGGCGTGGTGTGTTCAGTACAGAGGGGGAAAGGGGAGAGGGGACGGGGCTGAGGGATGAGGGGATTAAGGGATGAGGGCATTAGGGTGGCAGGCTGCTTTTATAAAATGTTGAAAAAAAATATATAACAACATAGAAGTCAATTTAATGCTATTCGATTTCTATGTAATCATGGAAAGTGCATGCTGGTTATTCGATTTTGAATGTTATATTATGGTAAATATTTTTTAACATGTCATATTTTTATAATTTATTTATTTTTTTGTTATATAGTGCTCAAAAAACTTACAATGGTTAACGAAAGAGTATAAACTATAACATAGTATAACTTCCATCAAGCTCTGTACTATCTTTTTCTTGCTTATTGGACTTCTTACAACTTTAATCTTATATTTTTATTGTTCCTTCAAATATGTCACTAGAATTTTGAGTATTAAAAAAAGTTCATTTTTTCTAAGAAAAATTCATATTGTTATCTGCTGACCATTTTACAAATGAAAAAATATTTCTAGTCCTACCATTATGGAGAATGTAAAAAAGGATAATAGCAAGGAAGAGAAGAACGTGTCACTGCATATATGGGTCATCTTTTTGTTGAATTGTGAATCGTTAGTTTGGCAGCGGAAGAACGGAAATTGCTATTATTTTATTTTTATATGAATTTTTTGCTTCAGATTTATCGTCTGGTTTAAAATTTTTTATTTTCAACACCAGAAGAAAAAGACTATAAATATAAAAAACGTTGCAATTTATTTAAGGCTGATCACATAGGAAGGATACAAGGTCTAAAACAAACATGCTCTTAGTACAGCTCATATAGTACATATTCCATCAATGAAATAAGACGTAAAATTATACTTCCTCCATTTTAAAATTGAAGTCTATTTAAGGCTTTTTATAATTAATGTTTTGATGACCAATAGTAACTAATAAAGATAAACATTAAATAAGAGTATATTAAAAAAAATATCAATAAATGTTGCATTAAACTTCTGAATAGAGATCTGATATGAAACAACAAATAAATTAAAAAAGTGGACTTTAGTTTTGAAACGGATGGACTATCATGCAAAATTGCTAATTATAATTAGCTTAAATGATATGGGCACTAAAAGTTACTTCCTCTCACCCTATAAACCCTATATATAAGATCATTTTAACTGAATTATACGAATTAAGAAAAAGAGTTAAAATTAATTAACTACCTTGATTTCTCCAAAAATTTTAACTTTTTTCTAAAACTACCCTTATTTAATCTCTCTCTTTTTCTCTTTGAATATATTAAATAGGAATATTTTTTTAAAAATACATAATAAATACTACATCATATATTATAAAGGATCTTATATTTAGAATTAAGATAAAAAATTCTATATATAAAACCCGAAAAAATAAAAAAGTTACCCATCCCGCGCACATAATATCTAAGGCCCTGTTATAAATAATAATGTTATTTAAAGACTGCAAAATAGCAAAATTACATAAAAAGACCTTGGTCCCTGCGCATTATTGGTTGACGTAAAATATAGAATAACTTCTCAGTTCTCACAATCGATTGATACTATATAAGTCGACTGTCAAAAGTTGATGTCTGTTAAATTGTAAATAACTCTTTTATGAGGAATTATATACTCTCTATATATATAAATATATATCATGCACGTGATCCTCGATTATCTCAATGTCTCGTTGATTGTAAATATCTCTTTTCAGACAAATATCCGTACAATTATTTGGGCTATCTTAGCTGGTTTCAAAGCAACCAGTCAATCAGTCATTTCCGTATACAGAACGTGCTTATTTTATTTAAATGGCTAAGTAACAAATGATGATGCTGATCTAACGTAAGGATTGTCTCCAATTAAAAGTTACTTACAAATATCAAAAACAGGAAAAATTTCAAAAAAGCAATAATTATTTATAAGTTTCACGAGACATCAAATTTCGAACATTATCAATTGTGACGACAAGTAGATTTCAAATTAAATCCTCAGCCACTTGAAGAACAAATGTCCAAATTCACTTATCCAATTCTTAATATTAATTAATATTAATAATTTTATAATTATGATATTAATTTTATTTTGTATTTATTTATATTTATTAATTTTTATTAGGTTATTTCTCTTTACTTTGTATATATTGTATACACGGGTTCAGTATAATGCAGTTCAGATTCCCAGTTAATTTTCTTCCTCTGTTTCTCTCATGGTATCAGAGCATATGGCTCTTTTTTTCTCAGAATAAATACCGTGCAGCCTAAGTTCTTCCCGCATTTTTTAATTTTCAAAATAGTCCCTGTAGCTTCATTTTCAGATCTGCACTTGTAGCCAGTCCTATAGCCTACACGCACTCCACCACCGTGTCCAGAAGCCTCTGACTGGTCAGTCCACCAAGTCCGACCGCCATCCACCCTTCCACGCGCCCACACGTGCACCACGCGCCACCGCAAGCAACACTCCTTCCCCGGCGTGTGAGACCTCTTCTCCGGCTGCTGTTGGTTGCGTCGTGATCTTCTCTTCTCTGTGATCATCCTCATGTGGTTTTTTTTTTATTCAAGGTCGTTTTGTTTTATCACGATCGCTCTATTCCTTTCTGCAGTTTGGTTTTGGTTTTCTGATCCTTTTGCTTAGTATGGAAAAGTTGGATACTGCTCAACCTATTTCAGTTATTTTAAATGGTACCAATTATCGTTTGTGGTTGGAAAGCATGTGAGGTTTTCTTAAAAGAAGGAAGTTGTGGAGATATGTCACTAGAGATCAACAGTTTCCTTCTTGTGATCCTGATGAGACTGATGCCAAATTTTACGCTCGATTAGAAGACTGGGACAGTAAAAATAATCAAATTATTACATGGTTCAGAAACACTTCCACAATTAGTATCCATCAACAATTTGGATGCTGTAAGACTAAAAAAGGGGTATGGGATCATCTTGCTAATGGATACACTTCTTCCGATCTATCCAATCAGTTTCAATTGCAAAAAGAACTCAGTACTCTCAAGCAAGAACGGGGTCAACCTCTCTATGAATTTCTGGTTAAGATTGAGTCTATCTGGGATCAATTAGCTTACTTTGAACCTGTTTTCAAGTGTGAAGCTGATACACAGGCTTTTCTAAAATATTGTGATCAACTCCGCCTTATTTAGTTTCTTATGGCACTCACAGATGATTATGAGCCCGTTCGAGCTTCTCTTCTACATTAGAGTCCTCTTCCCACTCTTGAAGATGCTCTTCCTCGACTTTGATCGGAGCAAACTCGTTTAGGTCTTCTGCAGCGTACTCATGAGATGGCTTTTGCTGCACTTGATAGGAATCCTAAACTATGTCGCCGTTGTCCTCAGTCTAATCACTCATTTGCTGAATGTCCTTTTATTGAATGTCGTACATGCCAGAAGAAAGGGCACATAACTGTCAACTGCCCTACTTTGTTCTACAGATACTGCAAGAAACCAGGTCATCTTATAGAACAATACCCTACTCGTCCACCTAGAACTGATCAGAGGAAGTCAACACGACCAGGACATTTATCCAAGCCTGTATTATCTGTAACTGATGTTGTCAAAAATGAAGCATCTACTGCTTCCACTTCAGGGTCCTCTACTACTGATATTGAGGCTTTACTTCACAAATTGCTATCTGGTTCCTCCAGTCCACATGCTACCCTAGCTACTCCCTCAGATATATCTTCCTCACCTGCTGCCCTAGCTACTCCCTCAGATATATCTTCTTGGTACTCTGCCTGTTGTAATCACATGACTAGCCAATCCAATCTTTTCTCTTCTTTAATGCCAAATACCTCTGCACCCCCTATTCACACTGCTGACAACTCACAAATGCCTGTTAGTCACGTTGGAACTGTTTCTTCATCTTTTTTATCTCTTAGTGATACTTATTTCGTATCTGCTATCAGTTTTAACCTTATCTCTGTTGGACAACTTGTTAATATAGGCTATGATGTTTTATTTAACAAACGTGGCTGTGTTGTTATGGATTCTCAGACAGGACAGGTCATCGGGACTGGGCGTAAGGTCGGACATATGTTTGAGCTCACCTCCATGCATCTACCTGATGTCACTTCTTCTAGATTATGTGCTGCTTCTTCTGCTTCATCCTTTCTTGATTTGTGGCATTGCCGTCTTGCTCACCCTTCCATGAATAAATTGCAGCTTTTGATTTCTCATAATTTCTTAGGTCCAGTTAGTGATAAGACTTTGGATTGTATTTCTTGTCAAACTACAAAACAACCTGCTTTGTCTTTTAATAAGAATGATTCTATTTCTGATTCTTCTTTTGACTTGATTCATTCTGATATTTGGGGACCTGCTCTCACTTCCTTTATAGGGGGATCTCGATATTTTGTGATTTTTATTGATGATTTTTCACGTTTAACTTGGATTTATATAATGAAAAATCGTTCAGAGCTATCTCAAATCTATATCAAATTTGCTACCATGATTCCTACTCAAATTTCAAAAATAATCAAAGTTTTTTGTAGAGACAATGCTCTTGAGTATCATGATTCCAAATTACTTCACTTTTTTGATGAGCAAGGCACTATTTCTCAATATTCTTGTCCTTACACCTCTCAACAAAATGGCCGTGCTGAGCGTAAACATCGTCATATTCTTGATTCTATCTGAGCTCTATTAATTTCTTCTGGTTGTCCTGAGCGGTTTTGGGGTGAAGCAGCCATGACTGCTGTTTTTTGCATTAATCGAGTTCCTTCCTCCATCATTGGTAATATTTCTCCTTTTGAACGACTTTATGGTACTTCTCCTAATTACCAAATGTTGAAAGTTTTTGGCTGTGCTTGCTTTGTTCTTCTTCCCTCTCATGAGTCCACCAAATTACAGGCTTGAGCACGTGTTTGTTGTTTTCTTGATTATGATTCTGAACACAAGGGATATCATTGTTGGGATCCTCTTTCCCATCGCATCCATGTTTCTCATCATGTGGTTTTTTGGGAACATATCCATTTTTCTTCTCTGACTAATTTCTCTAGCATTTGTTCTGCTTCTAACCCAGTTTTCACCGATCCAGCAGTTAATCCTTTTCCTAGTGATCCAAGTACAGATTCTGTTGATGAGCTCACTGTTACGTCTGATGTTATGTCTCTCCCAGATGCTCCTATCGTTCTTGATTCTCCTGCACATGACACGTCCTCTGAGCCTCTGTCCTCAAAGTCTTCTCGGCCTATCCGTGTAAGACATCCTCCCTCCTATCTTCGTGATTACCATTGTCTTTCTATCATACTTCAGTTACAGGAACCTCAATCCTATTTGGAAGCCTCCCATGACCCTGATTGGCAGCAGGCTATACAAGAAGAATTACAAGCTTTGGAGAAAATGCACACTTGGGATCTTGTTGACCTTCCTTTTGTTAAGACTCTGGTTGGATGTCGATAGGTTTATAAACTCAAAACTCATTCTGATGGCTCTTTCGAGCAGCGCAAGGCGTGCTTGGTAGCTCAAGGTTTTACTCAGGAGTATGGCATCGATTACAATGAGACTTTTACTCCTGTTGCTCGGATCACCTCTGTACGGAGTCTTCTTGCCATTGCTGCAGTTAAGGGTTGGACCCTTCACCAGATGGATGTAAAAAATGCCTTTTTGAATGGGGATCTTGAGGAAGAAGTATATATGAAACCTCCTCCTGGATATTTACATTCGACAAACAAGGTTTGTCGACTCCGGCGAGCACTCTATGGTCTTAAACAGGCTCCTCGTGCTTGGTTTGCTAAATTTAGCTCTACTATTAGTCAGCTTGGATTTTCTCATAGTCCTTATGACTCTGCCTTATTTGTTCATTCTACTGAGCATGGTATTGTTCTACTTTTATTGTATGTTGATGATATGATTATCACTGGTAGTGACTTTCTAGGGATACAGGAACTCAAGTCATATCTTGAGAATCATTTTGAGATGAAGGATCTTGGTAATCTAAGTTATTTTTTTGAGCTAGAGATACTTCAAGGGGAAAATGGTATTTCTCTTTCTCAGGTTAAATATGCTTTTGACTTGATTTCTCGGGCTCAACTCACTAATGATACGACAGAGACTACTCCCATTGAACCTAATGCGAAATTTACTTCTACTGATGGAACTTTATTGAAAAATCCCATGATCTACCGTCAGTTAGTTGGGAGTCTTATTTATCTCACTGTGACCAAACCTGACATTGCATATGCAGTGCACATTGTTAGTCAGTTTATCCAATCTCCTCGCACCACTCACTATGCCGCGGTCCTTCGTATCATTAGATATGTTAAGGGCACTCTATCTCATGACCTTCATTTTTCTGCTAGTTCTTCACTCGTTCTACGAGCTTATTCTGATGCAAATTGGGGTGGTGATCACTCTAATCGTAGATCTACCACTAGATTCTGTATTTTTCTTGGTGATTCTCTAATTTCATGGCGAAGCAAGAAACATATTTTGGCCTCTCGATCTAGTACTGAGTCTGAGTATCGAGCTTTGGCTGATACTACATCTGAGATACTTTGGCTTCGTTGGCTTCTCACCGATATGGCTGTGGCTCAAGATTCCACCACTGAGCTCTATTGTGACAGTCAGAGTGCCAGACAGATTGCTCATAATGAAGTGTTTCATGAGCGGATCAAACATATTGAAATCGACTGTCACTTCACTCGACAGCATGTTCTTTGTGGCACCCTCAAATTGCTTCCCATCCGGACTGCTGATCAACCTGCTGACTTGTTTACCAAGTTTCACAATCCAGGACGGTTTCACATTTTAGTTAGCAAACTCAAGATGTTTGACCTTAAGGCATCATGAGTTTGAGGGGGGGTGTTAATTAATATTAATGATTTTGTAATTATGATATTGATTTTATTTTGTATTCATTTGTATTTATTAGCTTTTATTAGGTTATTTCTCTTTACTCTGTATATATTATATACACGGGTTCAATATAATGCAGTTCAGATTCCCAGTTAATTTTCCTTCTCCGTTCTCTCACTTAAAATATCAACTCTTCGTGCTGTTTTCATTTTCCGGACTATCATGTCCTCTAAAATCTCAACCTTCTGTTGTGTGCGGTGTTGTGCATGAACACATGTAGTTCATGTGTGCATTTCTAATTAAAGAAATACATGATCAAGGACCACATTCTTGAAAAAAAAATATTCAATTATGTATCTTTATTTTTTTTATTTTATCATGGGACATTTGAGTTATAAATCAAATAATAACTTGATTTCTGTTGTTAACTCTCAATGCTAACCTTTAACTGGTTAATATAATTAGTCTATTAGCTTTTTAACTTTATAGTGTTTCCTTATATTTTTAAAGTAAAATGTAGTTTAAAAAATTTTAAGATTAAACATCTTGGTTTTAGTTTGGTTCTTTCAATTTCTTCAGTTTGATTTGATTAATATTAGAAACTATTTAGGTCTATTTAGTTTGATTTGGATTTAAGTATAAAGAACCTAAAATAATCAAACTAAATCAAAAAATCAATCCTTCTGTACTGTAGAATAGTTTTTTATTTATGCAAAAGCATTAACTATAGAAGAGATCCACCTGGGTCTTCCAGATTCATTCAACTTTTGGGACGAATTATAAATGTGAATAAACCACATCTTAACCCAAAATTTTAAGGAGTCTACGGGGTCCATGGCATTTCTCCACATGTGTCATATAACTCAATTTTATCCTATATGAGACGTTTTCTCTCTATATCTAACTCACACTTGATTCCCAACATATAATACAAGCTAGATATATATATATTTTTTTTCTTATGGTATGCTCGGGAGAGATGATTAACATAAGAGTTTCTGAAATATTCTTCGGCATCTTTATTTTGAAAATACTTTTAATAGTTATGAGATAAAGTCATGCATGCCGTGACACGTGTCTTCTCTTCCTGGCTGTTATTCTTTCTTACATAATCTACAATAGTACGACTAGATATATTTCGGAAGATATGATAATATGATTTTTTTTTAAAAAAAACGAACTTATTTTTCTAATATTAAAATTATACTGTAATATTTGAAGGAACAATAAAAATATTAAATTAAATTAAATTTGTATGTAGTCCAAAACATAAGAAAAGGATAGTAAAGAGCTAGATGAAGTTACACTATATTATAATTAATATATCGTGCTATTTTATTTAGCTTTTATTGTTTATATCGAGATATTAATGATTCATGAATCACGTGACATCAAAATATCCCCCAAAGTCATAGTATAAATTAAATGATTGCCGTGATTTTCTTTGTTTTGGCCACATTATGGTGAAACTTAGTTGTCAATGGTACGTAAGAAGATACGAGAGATCATGGAGCCACGTGAAAGTTGAAACTTTCCAAAAGCAAGTACAAGTTCTCAGACAAAATTTAATCATATAAAATAGTAAATGAAAAAGAATAATTTCATAAATAAAAAATTAATAAAAAATAATATTTATTATTAACTAAATTCTTTTGATACCAAATACTTTTTTTCTTTAGGTACCAAACTTTTATTGAGTAGTTATTGAATCAGTTTGATTTCTTCTTACTCATAGCATACATCTCATTCCGTGATAAGCTTGTCTTTCAGATGAGATTGATTTGAAAGATTAGAACTTTATTTAAAAAAAATTAAAATAGTAACTCCCAACACTTTTTTTTAATTAGACAGAGTAACTTCTGCCATCAGTAACAATTAAGTTCTCTCGGTACGTACTGAGGATAAAGGAAAAACTTCTCGTCCACAAGGGTAAGGGATTAAACTCCCTACAGGCTTAAAAAGTAACAGTCTCTTATCATTTACGTTAATCTTAAAAAAGTAACAGTCATTCTACCATCTCCTTCCTCAATCCTTTGGTTTTCCTTCACCTCAGCTGCTGAACAAGTGGTCGACGTTGACGGAGATCCTCTTGTCGCAGGTCAAAAATACCACATACTGTCATGGGGAGTTGGAGTTGGTGTAGTTAACGCACAAAAGACTGGCGCTTCCTCATGTTCATAGTCCGTCGTCGTAAGTGGCGGTTTAATCTGGGACTGCAAGGGTGATCCGGTGAAACTTCGTACTCCCAGAACAAGCACAGGCAAAATATATGAAAATTCTACTTTCGTGGGAATCGAGTTTGCGGATATGTGCAGATTGGATAGCTGCTTTTGATGAATCTGATTCATCTTCTCCTAGAGATCATCCAAATTCCATTTTGATGAGTGGCTATTTCCGAGTTGAGAAGTATTTGGTGTTATATGCGATAGATAAAATTGTCAGAAAAATAATGATTGGAGTCATGCCCAAGACACTGTCTAAGTTATTTCAACATAAGTCAGCAACTTCCAAGGATCACACGATTTTTTTTTGCAAGGAGCAGAAATCAGAACAGTGAAGAAGTCAGAGGGGAAGAACAAAGCTTCCAAGATGTTTGTGAGCTTGATGCATTGAACTTTTAATTAAGTTCTCTAATTATAGGTGTCGAAATCAGCTGAATGTTGTATCTCATTTAATGACATTAGTGAGGATGTCTCTAAATGTTGGGTGGTTTTTGACAAAGGGAATAATTAAATTAAATTAAAAAAAAATAATACCAATTAATCAAGGCTAGAAACAGATAATCAACATTTAGAAACATTTACACCATAAATTCATAATTGAAATCTTAAAAACATAAATTTTCTAAAAGGTTATTTAAATAATTTCTGGCAATTGCAAAAAATGTCTAACACCATGTATAATCTCATGGGGTAAATCAATGGATTTCAATTGTGGAGACCCATTATTGTGTGTGTGAATCCACTTCTTCTGCTTGCTAATAAACACATGTTAATATATATACACAGTAAGGCCTTAATTGGCTTGAGCAATATAGAACTTTAAGCTTTTTATTTTGACACACATACTCCAACATTTCACCATCTACAAGCTTGTGTTTTGTCGCAAAATTGTTACTCTTGCTGTACTGTGTTTTACTGTTGCGCGTGGTGAAGGAGGGCAACTAGGTTTGAAAGATCTTCACGAGTTTCCCTTCATGCTCATCTTCGTAAAAGGTGATACTACCTATAGCCAGCTTTGTCTGATTTCCCTTTCTGTGGCTTTTAGAATAATGCCACTAAATAAATGAGGGAATCCTGTTGTTGAATCCTATGTGATCAACCTTAAATAAATCGCAACGTTGGTGATATGTATATAGTGTCGATCTCCTGATCGTGAAAAATTTTAAACCAGAGGAATATAAATCTGAATGAGAAAATTCACATGAAAATATGAATCCAATTACCGTTCTTCCGCAACAAAATTAACAATAAACAATTAAACAAAAAGATGACCCATATTTGCAGGGGAAATCATGAGGACCACACATGCAACATAATTCATCTTAAGGACTCCAAAATAGTGAAATTAGAGAGGAGCTGGGTATTTAAGTGTCACATGAATTTGGTGCAAAATAACGAAAATGTCCATACATCATATAACTATTTTTCATCCTACATTTTACAACCATATTTGTTTTATTTGACCTTCAAAAAAAGCGTTCATAATTAGTAAGTGCATTTTTCATTTCTTTCAACTATGTTTCCTACTTTTCACAAATATATTTTCTATTTGTTTAGCAATATTCACTTCCAGAATTTATGACCAAGGGCTTTTTGTCCAACCATAGGCCTATTTGGTCAATTTTTTTAAAAAAGAAATCATAATTTCTAACCATAATTTTTTAAGAAAATATATTTAGTCAAATATACACTGTTTTTCTGAAAAATGAAAAGTGAGTTGCCACATGAGGCTAGCTCAGGTGGTAAGGGTGGGAAGAGATATGGATAGAAGTCAATGGTTCAAACTCTTTTGATGTACTAAAAGGAATAAAAAGTGAGTTAAATTATAGTTTTGAAAAATGAGAGAGATAGTTATTTTTCTTTTTTCAAAATTATGGTTTTAAAAAAGGAGGTGGATACTAACTTTATATTATACATTTAAAATTATTTTTAATTCTTATTATCTAAATATATTTTTATCAAACTATAATTTTATAAAAATAATATTTAAATATAATATTTTATAACAAATTTACTTATACTAAATTTCATTTATTCTAACTTATTTTTATAAAACTGAAATAAAACTGAAAACCAAACAGATCATCTCCACGTGACACTTAAGTCCTTCAAAGCTTTGTAATTTCACCATTCTAGAGTCTGAAAAATGAATTATGTTACTTATGTGTCGCTCATTCATCATTTTCCCTATTTGCAGGGGCAAATTTCGCCGGTCATGGGAGTTTTTATCTGATTAATTTTAAGAAGTATTATCCAAAATAATGGTACGAAGATTCTTCCCAACAAAGGACACTTCAGTGACACCAATTCAGACTGACGCATATTTTGCCTTTTCAGTTTTTCTTTGTGCTTTAATTAAATTATAATGGCCATGGTTATTGAAACATGCATTAGAAATTTTTTTGGGGCAATACTGAGATACTTCCTCCGGTGTGTGAGGAACAAATAATCATCCTATTAACACTAATTAAAAAATGGTTAAAAGTAGGAAAAAATACAATAACCTGTCCCATGAAGATAGTTTGGTTTTAATGAAAGATAAAAACTGAATAAATCATTAATTATATTAGGTATAAGTCAACCATTTCTCGTATTTTGTATCAAATAATCTTCCCAAATTATAACACAAATTCTATGACCGGAGGGAGTACTAAACTGTTAGTTTGGTGACCCTTTCATGTCAACAACAATTTCTTAATTGCTATTCTCACTGTAGAATAAAAATGTGGGCCCACATCTATTAATGGTTCCATCCCTTTCAATGTTTAACATTTTATTCCATTTTTAGTATTTTGAATAAAAAAACAATTTTTTGGCTTGTCTCTCTATTGTTGGCATTATGCAAGTGTAGGGGCTTACGTGAGATTCTTTTGATTAATTTGTCCTTTTAAATAATATTTTATTGTGACAATATTAATGTATAACTTGACAGTTTTTACATGAAATATTCACTAATTTATTCCTAGATAAATATTATAGCAAATCATGACTTATAAAAAGTGAAGTGATTAGATAGATATATCTTGTATTGGCTACGTGCATTGTATGGAATACAAAACTAGTGATATAAATTTTCAAGTCTAAATTAGAGAAGTTTAGAGTTCAAGGTATTTTCTATTTTGTTTGCTCAAAGAGTTCAAAGTATATTATGTGTTTACAGCCAATATACTAATATGGGTTTTTTAATTGTCTGTTAACACATGAATGATAAATATAGGGATTTTTTTTCTTTTTAAGCTTTTTGCTTTTGGTTAGTTTTATTTACTATTCTCATATAGAAGCGCTAATGTGGTCTTTTTTTAATCCTTCCGTAAGAAACATTGAGTGGAACCTACGCGGAACTTTCAGTGATTCAATTTATCGTTTCATGATTTATATATATATATATATATGATATCCAATATTATCAAGTTCAATTCAAGTATTATTGTGATCAATTGAAAATAAGATTCAAACCATCTGAATCATATAAGAAGAATTAAGTTCTTTTTACTTGATTCAACAGATTGTCCTTCGGCATGAGGCCTCCGAGAGATTTTTTTTTTAATTCAACTCAAAATCTGAACCGTTCAAACATTGATTTGCTTTTCCAATTCTTTTGTCATCAAAGTCTAAATCGTCTTTGATGTGCATGAATATGAGGAACGTGCACGTTTAAAATAAGTGAAACTTCTTTGATTACTCATCTCTCCTCGCTCCTCACTAATACAAATCATCATGACTCTGCACTACCCGTGACATGCATTGTAGTACATGGGGACCATCTCATGACGTAATTTACTTGTTTCTTTATAATGAATGAAATCCATTGTACTATGCGCCACGCTTGTTTTTTTTAAGGCCTATTTATGTATCTTGATTTCTTTTTTAAAATTTTCGGGATAAAAATAAATAAAAGTGGAACATTGCTAAACTTTATAAAAAAATAAAACTCAATAACAATATTTTTGCCATTCGTTATACAAACAAATTTGGTAAATCAAGTCTCAAATGAACAACTCAAAGAATTCACAAAAAATTTTATGCATTATTCATCAAAGAAACCCGCACATCATCAATGAGACTCAAACAACACCCTTTGAGATACGGTGTTAGTGCTTGTCAAGTTGACCAACCTTTTTTACTGTATTTTTTTGTTTTTTCATTTTTATCACCATAATTCTACAACTAGATTTCTTTTTCCCATGAGATGCACGGAAAAGATAAAGCTTTTTTTAGTCTTTCTTCTTGGTCCTCAAATCATTTCAGTTAATTATAGTTTACCAATTTTACATAATAGATTTTTACGTCATATCTGATGATCCATGCCCGAAGTATTTACGGTATAATTGAATATCTATGTAAAAGTCATTAATTATTAGCATCACGCCGTTTTAAAAAATGTTCAATATTTCTATTGAAAAATTTACAATAACCACATAATAATTAAGAGCAGACTATTTTTTCCCTTTCATTATTAGCCATTTCAATTAAAATATTAAAATATTAATTGCTTAATGCTTTTCTGCCAATCTTTCAAAGTTTCGTAGTCTCAGAATGAACATTAAAATTGAGAATCATCTCGTTCTTTTGGGATGATATGATAATTATAAGGAGTTCACGTAAGGAACCATTTTTTCCCTTATCAAATCATACAACAAATATAAAAATATTTAGTAAATATCTACAATGAACAGATAGCTAATTATATCAACCACAAAATGAGCTATCACAAAGCTGCACTTGCTTCCAAATGCACTTATCCACCTCTTAAAATCTTGATCGTTGGTGTTGTTTTCATTTTCCCGACTCTTTTATCCTCTAAAATCTGATCTATTGTTACTTTGTCTGCGTTGTTGTGCATGAACACTTGTAATTCATGTGTATTTCTAGCGAACGAAATCCATTATTACTATATGGCCAAAAAAAAAAAAAAGATCCAACATTACTAAGCACCACTCTCTTAAAAAAAAATTATTCATTTATTCATCTTAACCGCCGAACTATGTAGATTTTGACCCTTATAGTAAGGTATGTATGCCCTAGATTCTAATCTTATGTCAAATCTGCTCTAATTAATAAATAATATTTTTTTCTTAGTTTACTTAACTTAATTAGTGAATAAAAGGGTAATTGAATAAGTTTAGAGTCATATTAGTTTGCATAATCATCTTAGCATAACCATTCTTAGGGATAGGCATTATAGAGTGCCTAACATTTATCCCACATATAATCGACTTTTGAACCCTTCATTATTTACGTAGACTATCGATCCTTATCCTTTAAAAATGGTTTTGCAAGGTTCTTCCTCAAAATTTTGGTAGCTACTGCTCATTGAATTTGGTTTTCACCTTGAAGGCCAAAAGTCCTAATTTTTCCCCTAGTGCCGTCAATGTCGCAATTTCAATTGCGACAGTGTGTGTACCTTCATACATATATTCATGTACATCTGCTAATCGAAATTAAATCACCAGACCTTTCCTCAACCCTATTACAATAAACAAGAAACATCTCACACTCGACAAACCTACAAAACACTTGTGGTAAGCTTGCCAATCCCTGAATTATTTGGAAAATATGAATTTCATATTCATTATTCAATTAACTAGTTATAGGAGGAGGAGCTGGCCTCTCCATCAACACAATGACAACCATGAGAGTTGTCACTTAAAAAACTCCCTCCATTTCAAAATACAAAGCGTTATAGTTATGTATGAATATTGTCATGCCCAAACAAGGTTTGAACCATTGATCTCGAAGGAATCAAGTTCCATCCACTCAACCTAACCACTGTTTGGATCATTTTTGCCTTCTCAGTTTTCAAATAAGAAGCCTTTACACACAATTTTTGTATATTTGTCATCCAGTTATTTAATAAGAACATGATAAAGCATGCTATTTTTTTTTAAATAAGTCAAAGATTTTTACGTCTTAATATCACACATTATTGAATCTGTAAAAAAAAAATTCACATGCAATAATTTTATGGGAAATATAATAATAATTAAATATATAAACAAGTGCACCCAAGTCTAGAACATTTTCCAAAAGATTATATAAACAATCCTTGAGGATTGAGGGGTAAAATCAATTTCAATCTCTCATTTGATATGAGATAATTTAATTTGGTGATATTGATGCCTTTCTATGGAATTTTCTTCACTGTGTCTCAAGATAATTGACTCATACGAAAAATGAAGAGTATCGGGAATCCATGAATAGTTTTAAATTCTTAAGCTAAAACATGTACAATATATATATGTAACAACCCTCATGACGCTTATCTTTGGCATTGTGTGTAGAATCGAAAGAAACAAGATGGAGGAAGGTTCAAGTGGATAAGAAATGAGCTCCACACCGCTGCAAGAAGTAGGGCCGCCATGATGAGAGCCAATTCCAGTGGCATTTTTAGGTTGAAACTAGTGGCGCCACGGTGGACTTATCTGGAGCCGCGACGAGAGTCGAGAAACTAGTTTAAATCAGAATCATTTCAGATGAAAAAAAAAAGAAAGAAATAGAGGGAGTGACAGAGAAGCAGCGAGAAACTCTGCTAGGGCACGCAAATCCAACCTAAGGTGATGTTTTTTGGACCATAGAAGCATGATTCTCAGTTGGTAATTGGATCTACTCTCTTCCTCTTCATTTTTCTCTTCGATTTTGAGTTGATTTTTGGGGGTTTGTGTGAAAATCCATTTTTGGATGATTTCTTCCGATTAAATGGTGCATAAAGGGATTATTGGAGTGTGATTTAGTGTTATTGAAGCTTAGGTTTGAGTTTTGGTTGGATTATGATGCGTTTGAGTTAAACCCTAGGTTAGAATTCGGAAAAAGAAGTGGAAATTTGAAATGGTTGGCGTTGGTGAGTGTTTGAATGGTTGTTTAAGGTTTATTGGTATGTATGTATGTTGTTAGAACTCTGGGTTAAGCTTGGACGGTTAGATTGTGGATTGTAGTATTATGGGAGTTATGTTAATTGAAGGTATTATATTATTGTAATGGTAGATTGGCTAATTGAAGGCATATAATTCATGATTGGGGTGCTCTGGAGGCTTGCTTAAGCCCCTGTGTGTGTGGTATTGACAACCTGAGGTAACTAGATGTTTGTTTGTATTGTCTTATTTGTATTGTATGATAGTATGCATATTGGTGTATATATGTATGTTTCTTTCATATCATGATATAGATGTGTTTGTGTGTACTGTTTTCCATATATTGTGGTATGCACACACCTAGATATTGATTATGATGATGATTACAAATGTGATGATGATATTGATATGATATGACATAATACATAGCATGAAATTGAGATGATGATGATTATTATATGAAGATACATGTGAATCACCACATGAAATTGTGAGATTATGATATATGGCGGATTAAGTGGTGATGATGTGATGGTGGTATGATATATGATGATATATATGTTAAGGAGGATAAGGATGGGATCTCTGCGGTTAAATCACCTCTTATGGTCAAGAGGGGAAAGGCGGGTAGTGGACTGCACCTTCCCTAAATTGCTGCCAATTCGTGGTGGGAAAGGGGAAGGAGAGCCACGGTCTGAACATTAGTGTTACCTTTGGCCGGGTGTACTAATGGGAGGTGAGATTGGTGATGTCCTTGAATCAGTCTTCACCAACTGTTAGAAGGGAATTACCTATACGAAAGGTCCCCATTATGACGACAGCCCGTAGTTCTAGCTATGTGCAAGGGAGACATGTATTCTATTCATTTCACATTACATTCATGGATTATATAAGATATATGTATATATATGTGTGTGGTTGTCCCTGGTTACTGAAACATTGTCTCACACCCCCTCCATGACTAACCTTTCAAGTGAAGACTTTGGTGTTAGTTCGGAAAAGATCAAGAAGTTAACAGTCTCTCCGTCTTTGAGAATTCTAAGTTTAGTTAGTGGTTGTAATTTAGTTTATGTAATTCTGTGCCAAGTAGGTTGATATAGTTTGGTTGCTTGGATGAGTGTCCTGGGAGTATAGAGATGTATGTGATGTAATGATGTGTGATGTTGATAGTAGACCCTGTAACACCTTAGATTACTAGGCTTTTAATCATACTTTATATGTCTAGTGGAAAGAATTAAAAATATAGAAAAATTAAATTTTTAAAATTTTCACAATTGGGTTGCTCAAAAGATAATAACTTAATTAAAAGTTTACTTTAATTATAATAATCAAGCAAATCGTATTGTAATTATCTGACTATTGTTCTAGAACATCTAAAGTAAAGCTAGCAAGTATCTAGGACATAAATCATAACTAGAACATTTCATCATAATTTAATACATTTATTTAGTATAAAATAATATCTTTCAGTTTGCTTCCTCTTAGTTAACCACCTCCTTGTCTTTGCCTTTACTTGTGCTTGGCCCTAACATTGTTAGTCATTAGGTGTGCGATTTGGGGAAATCTCAGTAGTATATATACCCATTCATACAAATCATACTCATAATCAGGTAGTTATGTAATCAAACCAAATAACTTATATTTCACGCATCTACAAGAGTTTCGCCTTAACACTATTCACATCTAAATTTCGGCATAGTCTCCTCTTAATACTAGACATCCATATCATTTCAAAACATTTATATGGAAATAACTCATCTAATAGCATCACATAACATCCATAATTAATTTACAGAAAATGCATCAAATAAATAATATACTACCTGAATTGAAAAGTATCCTAAGCTAAGTAGCTTGTCTTCCTTCTTGAATTTTTTTTAAGTATTTTACTTGAAACTAGCCTTCCTTCCTTTTCCTTCTCTTTCACTCACACTCTCTTTCTCTCTCTGGGCTCTCTCTTTCTCTCACTTACTCCCGACTCCCACTCTCAACTGGTGATGTGCTGAAATGAAGAAATAGGAGGGGTATTTATAGTATTAATGTCTTGGCCAGCAAGTGACATCAATTTATTGTGTACCTTCATTCATTGTATGCTCATCATAATTCAATATAACTTATTGAAACCAAAATTTATTGTATACCTTCATTCAGTGTATGCTCATCAGAATTCAATGTAACTTATTGAAACCACAATTCATTGTATACCTTTATTCAGTGTATGCTCATCAGAATTCAATGTAACTTATTGAAACCACAATTCATTGTATACTTTTATTTAGTGTATGCTCATCATAATTAAATGTATATCTTTATTCCTCATATTCTAAACATAAACCATATTAAAAATCATATATGGAAATTTATAGATGTTACAAACCCCGGTATGAATCTTTAATGTATGAGCAGGTGTTCGTATGCTAGAATGGTTGAATGTGAGCCCAAAGGTGGTTTTGCACCATCTATGTGAGTTTGGGCACATAGTCCATTATATGATTTTGGGGTTTAAGGGGGTTAACTCTCGAAGGAAAGGTTTCTTCGGGGTAAATTGTAACACCCCTCATGGTACTTGTCTTTGACATTGTGTGCAGGACTGAAGGAAACATGATGAAGTAAGGTTCAAGTGGATAATAAATGAGCTTCACGCCGTGGTGAGAAATAGGGCAACCGTGACGAGAGCCGATTCCAGTGGCATTTTTCAGCTGAAACTAGTGGCGCCATGGCAGACTCATTTGGAACCACGGTGAAAGTCAAGAAACTGGTTTAAATCAGAATCATTTTGGACAAAAAGAAAAGAAAGAAATGGAGGGAGTGACGGTGAAGATTGTTAGATATGCTGGCTTCTCAAGAAGGGGTGAATTGGGAAGATTAAAATTTTCTGCAAAATGTCAATGAAGTGAAGAAAGCAAGGATGACAGTAAAACAGAGTATAAGTGAATAACAAGTAAAAGTAGTAATAGAGAAGGGAAGACACATATGTTTATCCTGGTTCGGTCTCTCAATCTTGACCTACGTCCAGTCCTCAAGCCACCACTTGAGATTTTTCACTATCTTGCAAGAATTCAGTGGGCTTCTTGCAAATGCCATAGTATAGCTATGATACTCTGTTTTTAGAGCTCACACTTTCTCTCTTTGCACTATAGCTAAGTGCTTCCCCAATTTCTTGTCATACCCCATCACAAGAAAATCTTTCTTCTAAATGAAGATAAGATTGTTTACAATGGATAAACTCTCTTAATCAGAGTGTATATGAAGGTTGGAGTACAAAGAATGAAGTATGTGAGAGTAAGAGACTTTGAGTTCATGATTTGGCAGAATTGAGGATTTGGCAGAGTTTCAGTATATACGAAGTTAAAAATCATCTTTCACAACTTCAAATGATATTATATTTATAGATTTAGGTCTTAACTATATGTTAGAGACAAAATCTATCCATTGGAGAAGTTACCCAATGGTTACTTTGAAGAACTATCCGTTCACCAACTACATTTAATGCTTTTGACACTTAAAGTTTGAATTTTGGTTGGTCAACAGATGCATTTCACAGAAACCAAAAGCTAAAGACTTTAACGTTGAACATTCGAAGTTCGTCTATCATAAAGCAAAGTTTAAATTTTGATATTTGAAAAATGTTTCTATGTTGGAACGTATGAATTTTCAAGTTTAGGTTCTTCTGGAAAGTATGAACAGTTGTTCCATTTTGCTATAGTGCCTTCGAAATTTGAATTTTGATACCCAAAATTCATCTATCAGTGGGCAGTTCAATCAAGGCACAATAGTTCATTTATTCGAAATTCGAATTTTCAAACTGCAAAGTTCGTTTGTCAGAGAGACCTCTTTTCAGACTTACTTCAAAGTTGGAATTTCTGAATATTATCATTCGTATGTCAACATATCATCATAACAGACTCATAATCTTTATTTCTGAAATTCAAATTTTCATGTTCAAAGTTCGTCTGCCAGTGAGTCATTTTGATGCTCTTTCCAAACTCAGTTTTCAGAAGAACTTTGACATATCCTCAGTCTAATTTTTCATTTTTCATAAGTTGTATTTTATCTAAAATTTGAATTTTCAAAAGCGAAAGTTCATCTATCAGAGAAGCCTTTTTTCAGACAAGATTCAAAATTTGAGTTTCTACAGTCAAAGTTCGTCTGTCAGAGAAGACTCTTTTCATACTTGTTCATTTTCAATACGAAATTTGAATTTCCAAAGCCAAAGTTTGAATTTTCAAAACAGCATATTAGTATAAACGTTTCAAACTTCGTCTGTTAGTGGGTGTTTTTCAAATATTCCATGGATTAGCATAGAATTATAGTTTTAAAACATCTTTTTGCCAATTCAAAGTCTTTTACTCAATTTAAATATGACTGTAGGTTCTACATCTATTCTTGTGCTGGTTTTTCTTGAATTTCTCCACTTGAGATCATTTGTGTACCTTTGATATTTTCTCTCTAAGCTCTAGAAAGCTGACTTGGAATCATCAAAACACTTGATTCAACATTCTTCCCCTTTTTGATGATGACAAAATAGCTTACAAATTACTTGGTTTTGCTTTAACAAGCTCCCCCTCAATATATGCATTATAATTTAAAAGATATCATGTACAATAGATCAAGTAAAGAGATTCATTAATTCATTCAAATTTCAAACACAAGGATGCGATCATAGAGTTCAGAATAAAGAAATTTTCATTTCATCAAAAAGTCACTTTACAAGATATTACAAGAAACAATAAGAACATAATACAAAAAAAAAAAACAACATAACAACATTACAAAGTACTATAAGAAGAACCAAGCATTCATAAGTTCTAATCACTTTTTCTTGGACTTGGACTTCTTGCTGTAGGTCTTGGCAGAAGACTTTCCAGTTTGTTCGGATATCTTCTCCCCCTTTTTGGCATCATCAGGAAGGTGTACAAAATCAGCAGAAGGAGGGATCTGAGACACTGAAATAGCTTGAAGAGGCACAGAGACAAAAGGTAGTTCTGGATTAAGCTTTAGCAAAGACTCAGAAACTTCAGAACTTGTGTCCTCACCATCAGAGACTTCAAGAAGTTCAGAAATTGCTTGCCTTGTGACTGCCAATTGAGCCCTTCGTGCCTATGAGAAACCAAAAGATGAAACTGGTGAGGGAGCAGGAGGATGAAACATCTCTTCAAGCCTTCTTCTCTAAGCTTTTAAAAGAGTATCATGTGCAATGGCTTGCAAATCAACATAGGGCACAATGCTCCTTTCTTTATTCAGAGCAGCTTGCATGAATGATGAAGTGGTGATTGCTGCCATTAGTCTCTCAACTTGCTCAGATTCTTGATGTGAAAGGATTGAATCTTGAGCATTTGCTGAAATGGGCTCATGGGAGCTTGGTTCCTGAGGACCTTCTTCCTCTATGCCATAGTCCAGGAGAGAACTAGGATTTGCCTCATTGCTGGAGGCCTGTGGTGTGCTCAATGTGCCAGTAGCCTTAATGTCATGTACAGAAACATCAGGTTCAGGAGAGGCTAGCACAAATGGACTTGGAGGCTCAGGAGTTAGAGACATAACAGGCTCATAGAATCCTGGCTGAGGTAGAGCTGATGTGGCAGGAATGACACTCCTTATGTCGTCATATACATCAGCAATCACTTTCATGTTCTTAGCCAACTGGTGGATCTGATCTTGCAGATGAGCAAACTTGGCATTTTGCTCATCCCTGATGCTGAGTATGAGTGTAGACAAACTATCATACAACTCAATGATCTTGCTTGGCTTGGCACGAGATGAGGGAATAGATAGAATTAGAGCTTGAGCAAGCTGAGATGGAGATGGGATAGGATGAGAAGGCTGAGGTGTGGGTCTTAGAGGAGCCTCAGAGGTACCTTCTTGCTGTAGGGAGGCATCTTCATCAAAGAAGAGATCTTCAGATTTTCCAACTCTCTTTCCAATCTACCTTTCATCTTTCTTCTCTATGCGCATCCTTTGCAGCTCTTCTTCTTTGAAGATCTCAGTAGGCTTCTTTTTCCCTTTCTCAAGATGCTGAATTCTGGCATACTGAAGGATCTTAGAGATGATTTCTGCATAAGGAAGTGTGGAGTCTTTCCTCTGATCCCTAGCCTTGATCATGTGTTGGAGAATGATATATCTCATGTTGATAAGCTTCCCACGCATGATTGCTGCCATCACATGTGCCTCTACCCTTGTGATCAGATTGAAGCTACCTTCTTTGTTGAAGATAATCCTAGACACAATGTAGTGTAGCATTCTCACTTGAGCACTGAGGTCAGTGAGCTTCAGCAAGCTTATGGGTGGCCTGTTCTCTTTTCTTCTGAACAAGGTGTTGAGGATTGTGCTCTCCTTATAGTTCAGGAAAGATCCACCTTTTTCATCTGCAGTCTCTGCCTCATCCATATACCTAGAAGTAGTAATGTCAATCCTCAAGCCATCTTGTCCTGGAATCTCTAAAACCTCATTAAAGGTTTCATCTGTTACCCAGATGGTCCTTGATCTTAGACTGACTTCCCACTTTTTCTTCTTGCTATTGTATTTTAGAGAGGCATACCAAGACTTGACTACCTCGTCATCATATCTCTCCAATATCTCTAACAAATTCTTGTATTTAATCATCCACAGCCTGGCATCAAAGTTGTTAGAGATTAAAAATTCTTTCATATTGACACAGTGAGGCTTGATTACCTTCTTGCTTATAAACTTGGTCATGTACTCCTCCTGAATATGAGTATTTCTCTATAATGGCAATGTGGTTAGTTCATATTCTCCAGATTCAGTGCTGGAGGAGGAAGTGGAAGCAACAGTAGCAGGAGCAGCAGTAGGAACCGTAAGCTCTATTTTCTTTGAATCAGCCATTGGTGTTGTTTTCTGCTTTTTAGAGGGGGTTGCTTTGCTGGATTCACTTTTTCTTTTCGGTTTCTCACTTTCCTTTGAGGTATATTGGGATTTCACGGTTCTCTTTGCCCGAGATTCTCCCTTTCCAACTTCTGGATTTTTGACTCTTGCTATTTTCGTGGATAAAAGATTCAGAATGATGCAAAGAATGTGTTTATAGGGTGCAAAAAGAAGATTAATTGGTGGAAAATGAAGATTTAAGGACAGAATTAAAGGGTATTGATGAGAGAATTTGAACATACTCACGAAAGAGATGAATAGGGTTGTGTCTATTCAGAGGATAACCGTTAGTTTTAGTGTGAGTAACCGTAGGACAGACAAATTTTGAGGGGTCAAAATTTGAACTTTGAGCAATTACAGGTTAACCCATTCAGCAAAGCTTACTGACAGATGAATTTTCTCCTGGAAGTTTGTCTGACAGAGGCTTGGTTCAAATAGCAAAAGATGAACAGACGAACTTTGTTTCATCAAAGTTCGAATTTTGAAGAACAGGCAGCAAGCAATAATCAATACAACAAACAACAGATGAATTTTAATTATGAAAATTCTTTTTTCAGAGATTCAATAATGTGAACATGTTTCAACAGATGAATTTTAAATTAGAAATTAGAATTTCAACATTTTGCAAAGAGTTTCCAACATGCGAATTTTGAGAAATGAAAATTCATACAATCTTCATGTTGGACAAAGATAAGATTGGAACTTTATTTTTGAAAATTCAAATTTTCATAAACCAACAGACGAATTTCAAAGGACCACCGAGAACTGTTACAATATCAAGCAAGCTGAATTTCATCTGATGGGCATCTAAATTCGAATGTTAAGCATGCTGACTTGTTCAAAAACATAATTTATCATGGAAATTCATCTAATACACATCTAAAATGTGAATTTTAACTTATAGACTTACATAATGGATTCAGAAAACTCAGATTTCTTGCTTTCTTTATCACTTCTTCACTATTCCATTCTAGTATGCTCCATTTTTCAGATTTATTGCCATTGAAACTTATGAGGATCACCTGCAACTTAAGTTAAGATTACTCCGATGCTAAAGTTAGAATTAAATCAATGTCAGAAATTCTAAAACAGATTTACACAAGGATTTACTTACAGTTCATTGGAATTTACCATACCCAATTCTCTTCTGATTTTGTAGTGCCTATTTTCTAAAAGAGGCTTTGTCAAAATGTCAACAACTTGATCTTCTATAGGGATGTATTCTAATCTGATTTCTCCTTTTAGAACATCATCCCTTATAAAGTGGTGCCTAACTTTAATATGCTTTGTCCTTGAATGCATGACAAGATTCTTCGTGATATTAATGGCACTTTGGTTGTCACACATTATTAGTATTTCCTTTATCTCAATCTCAAGATCTTCAAGCTATTATTTCATCCAGATGACTTGGGCACAACAGCTTCCAACAGCAACATATTCAGCTTCTTCCGTGGATAAGGCCATACTGTTTTGCTTCTTGCTAAACCATGAGACCAAGGATCTTCTAAGAAACTGACATGTTCCACCTGTACTTTTTCTGTCAGTTTTGGATCTTGCTAAGTTAGCATCAGTGTATCCTTTGAGATCTTTTCCATTGCCTTTTAGATACCAAAGACCCATATGTGATGTTCCAATAAGATATATGAAGATATGCTTCACAACAGTTGCATAGATTTCTTTGGGACATGACTGGAACTTTGCACACATATAGACACTGAACATGATGTCAAGTCTACTGATAGTTAGGTATAGCAAAGATCCAATCATTCTTCTATATTGAGTTATGTCAAACGTTTTTCCTCCTTCATCCATATCAAGCTTGGTTGCAGTAGCTATAGGTGTTCCCATTAACTTAGCATTTTCCATGCCAAACTTTTTCCGCAATTCCTTCAGATACTTGGATTGATTGAGAAAGATACCATCATTACATTGCTTAATTTGCAATCCAAGGAAGAAGTTAAGCTTACCCATTATTGACATTTCGAACTCACCCTGTATTAGCTTAGAGAAATTCTTACAAAGAGATTCATTAGTAGTACCGAATATAATATTATTAACATAAATTTGAACAATAAGTAAATCTTTATTTTTTTTCTTAGTGAATAAAGTAGTATCTACTTTTTCTATGTTAAACTCCTTTTTAGTTAGAAAATTACTTAAACTTTCATACCATGCTCTAGCGGCTTACTTTAAACTGTAAAGGGCTTTCTTCAGTTTATAAATATGGCTTAGTTTTGTAGAGTCCTCAAAACCTGGAGGTTGGTCTACATAGACTTCTTCCATGATATATCCATTAAGAAAAGCATTCTTTACATTCATTTGATATAACATTATATTCTTCATGCAAGCATATGCTAATAGAATTCTAATTGCTTCTAATCTAGCCACTGGAGCAAAGGTTTCTTCAAAATTAATACCTTCTTCTTGATTATATCCTTTAGCAACCAGTCTAGCTTTATTTCTGTCACACCCGAAAATGTGACGCGGATGGCATGGAGGTAAAGAAAAAGAGGGAAACCGGCCCGCACAGCGGAAGGCCGATTTCAAGGGAGTCGCCACCAAAATTTTGAGGGAAATTTTGGAAAACCGAAACAAAAACAAAAAGGGATAAGGATGGTCTGCGAATCAGAGTTGGGTTTGGGAATACGATTGTGAGTGGGGAAGGTGTTAGGCACCCTCACAACACCCGTTCCAAAGAACGGTTACCTTAGGTTGATCATGCAATTTTTATGACTTTTTACAAATTTATTTTAGTTGCCCTTGTACCATTCACATGTAAAAATAAATATAAAAATAAGAGAAATGTAAAAATGAAAATAAAGTACCAAATGGAAATATGGGAGGTTGGGAAAATATGCTGAATAAAATGAGAAGTTGGGAAAAATAAGATAAGAGGAAAATGTTATTTATTTATAAAAGTGGACTTAAAAAATAAATTGGTAAATATTTATTAAATTAAGAGAAAAAACACTAAATAAATCAGAAATTATTTATTTATTTACAAAGGCGGACTTGACCCAGAATGAGAGTCTGGGGCCTACGTACCCTGCGATAGGGATCAAAGTCGACGTAGTTCGGACTAAAAAAAGCGTGTCACTGGGTTGGTATTTTTTATTATATATTTTCTTTGAAAAGAGAGGTTTATAGAAAATTATTTTATCTTTCCACAAAGAAAATAATTTTCAGAATTGGTTGGTATGTTTTAATTTGTAAAAGATAGATTAATTTCTATTATTTACTCTTTTCATTTATTACTATTATTTATTTTTTTTATAGTTTAATCAATTCCTAAAAGAGAGTATATGTTTTTCCTTAGTTTTAAAAAAAATAGGATTAAAATTATGTGTGATTTTGAATATCTTATTTTGATTTGAAAAAGAAATATTTGAAAACAATTTTATTTTCACAAAATAAAACTAATTAGCTCATGTGGTGACTTTATCACTCACATTTACCCATTGATACCTAAGTGTCCACGGTAGTATTACTCGAGACAAGAAGGCACAAAAAGTTCGAAAGAAAACAAATAAAAATTTTTTGTACAAATGATTTTTATTTTATTTTTATTATAAAAATCATTTTAACACCTATTTATTTATTAAAAAAAAGAAATTAAAAAATATGATCATTACGTATATTTTGAAAAGTAATAATCAACATATGTGGTAACTTTATCACTCACAAGTTACTGATTTATGTTTAAAATACCTACCGTGTTACCACTCGAGGTAAATAAATGGGAGAATAAAAACTTGAAGGGAATCAATACTTTTTGCTTCAATCATTTTATTTATCATTATTTTCTTTTTACATGAAAAGGCAATAAAAATAAAAATAAAATAAAATAACATAAATAAGAAAAATAAAACTGGAGGAAAATAGATAATATTGGCCTGAATTATTATTATTATTATTATTATTATTATTATTATTATTATTATTTACAAAAACAGAAATGGATAAAATTCTCTTAACACATATTTATAAAAAAAAAAGTCATTAAGGAAAATTTAAAATGTCAATATTATGTATATTTATTTATTTATTTATTTATTTATTTTTTGAAATAGTAATCAGCATATGTGATGACTTTATCACTCACAAGTTACTGATTTTCGCTTGTATGCCCACGGTGATGCCACTCGTGGCAAAAGGCAATAAAGACTTCAAAGATAAAATTGGGAAAATAAGTATAATTATGGTTGTTTTATAAAAAGAAAAGTGGTAAAAAAGAATTTAAAAGTATGACTTTTATGTATATATTCATATATTATTTATTTTTATTTGTTTTATATATATATATTTTAGAAAAAAAATCAATTAGGATTTATGGTGACTTTATCACTCACAGCTCGCTAAGTGACATCTAAATGCCCACGGTGTTACCACTCGGAGCACAAAGGCAAGGAGAAATTTAAAATAAAGGATTTTTATTTTAATAATTTATTTTAATAAAATGAATAAATAAATAAAAGAGATCATTCGAACCTAGAAATACTTAAGGCATTGCTAATATAAATACCATGGTATTCCTCACTCATGGCACTTTTGACTGATGCCCTAGCTATTCGCTCACGGAGACTTAGTCCCTCGTGACGAATCCCGAAAAGAAAATGGCCACAACAAGGTATGAAAATTCATGCTGATCATGTGTTTGGTGTGTACACAAGTATATTATTTATTTTAAACTTATCACATAGGAATCACAAATAAATTGGGCAAAAGGAATGATCACTCCCTCTAGTCCCCCGTCCAATGCTTGCTCTACATGGCTTGACATTTCGCATCAGCAATGAAGTTCTCCCACATATGTAACTCCCATGCAAAGGGACAAAAGTATGAATTAGCCGTGACATATGAAAGATCAGAGAACAATATCACAAAAGCCACTAGGTAAAACTTCTACTATAATGCATCAGGGTCCAAGGGGAAACACCCAAACCATCAACGATAAGTAACGGCTGAAGACATAGTGAGATTGCCCACGATTGTTAGAACATTAACAAAAGATTTAAAAACAAAACTTGCATACAGAACAGGACAGATATCAACCAAAATAGTCAATCAGAAGTCTCATCAAGAGGCAAACAATGGGTCAATAGTTTATCACAAAGCATTGTAAACTCTTGGTCGAACAAGTATATGCACGAGAATCCATTCTTTCATGAGCAAATCAGATATCCTAGGATAAAGGAAAATCACATTCAAGGACTACGGGATGAGGCATCAAGAGGCATTTGAACCTTGAAGCCATCCTCTCAACTTAATGGTGATAATGAACAGAGACACTAAACAATAAAAAGCAAAGGTTTTGATTAAACTTTTCCCTGCATCATAAACAAATGAATCGCCTTTGGGGCATTTTATCAGACATTTAGTAGGCAAGCTCTAAAGAATTATAGAACACAAATTGTGTTTCTTATCATGAACACTAAACGCAAAAAACCAGAAATGATCCCAGACAGCGCATAACATCACAAGAGTTATTGGCGAGTAAAATGTTTATTGACCAAAGATTCTCATGTGGGACAAGTTAAAACTTCACGCCCAACCACCTCTCCAACATGAACCTTTCCCCAAAACAGCTAAGATTACAGCATCAAGCCAAAAACAAAACAACAGAGAGAAAAGAGCGTGAAATCATTACCCAGGTGTTCTCTTGATATCTCGGCTTCCACTCCCCACGCGTTCTTCATCTTCTCTGACGCCCGAGCCTCCCTTGGTTTCCTCTGGTCTCTCCGGTCCTCATCCATCAGGATCCCTCTATTTGGCCTCCCTCCGTCTATTCTCTCACTGTCTCTCTCTTTTTTTTCTTTCCTCCTCTGCTCCACCGTAACTCCCTCTCTCTCTCGGCCCTTTTTTTCTTTTCTCTGCTCTCGGTCGCTTCCTCTCGTTGCTTTTTTTCTTTTCTATGCCGCTCGTGTCTCGTCCTCTCAGCCCCCCTCTGTTCTTTCTCCTCTCGGCCTCCGTCTATTCATCTCTTCCCCCCGCGGCCTCCCTTTGTTTTTTCTTTTTCTTAAAACCTCAGCCGCGACTCTCTCCTCCTCCAGATCTCCCCCGTACCTTCTCTTTTCTCGCGGCTTTCCTGCTCCTCGTGCTCGCGGTTCCCTTCTCTTTCAACCCTCACTCCCTCTTCCTTTCTTTTTTGTTCTCGGCCAGCTTCTCACTCTTCCTTTTTCTTCTCTTGGTTCCAGTCCCTTGTCTCTCCTCTTCTTTTTTCAGCCGCAGCCTCCCCTTTCTTTCGGTCTCTCGTCTATGCTTTTTTCTTTTCTTTCCGCGGCCACCTCTCCTTCCCTGTGTCTCCTGAGCCCTCTATTAGGGCTCCCCCTTGTGTCTCACGCCTGAGCCCTCTATTAGGGCTAAGGGTGAGTTTGGACTTGAGCCCCCAAATGGGCTCAGGTGGTCCACCTTGGGCTGAAGCAATTTCAGCCCAAGTTTAAACCCTTCTTTCTTTTTTTTCTTTTGTTTCTTTTTTTTTTTTAAGGATTTCAGTTTAAAAAAAAACTTTTATTTCTTTTTCTCTTCTCTCTTTTTTTTCACATTTTCTATTATTTATTTATTCATTTATTATTATTTTTTTAATATTATTTTTTTGTTATTATTATATTTATATATAATTTTAAAATTACCCGGACAAAATACGGTGTTCATAATTTCTGATTGTTAATCTAGATTCATTAAGTTTATTTCTAAAAACCCATTTAGTGCCAATGATAGGATGATTTTTGTGTCTAAGCACTAAATCCCAAACTTGATTTCTTTCAAATTAATTCAATTCATCTTGCATGGCTAAAATCCAGTTTTCATTAGTTAAGACTTCTTCAGTACATTTAGGTTCAATTTGAGAAGTGAAAGCACAGTTTATCATCTGATCTCTTAACTATTTTCTGGTTTTAATTTTCTCTTGAACATCCCTAATTACTTGATCAATAGGATAATTCCTTTGATATCTCCAAGCTCTAGGGAGTTCTTGAGACATTTCTTCATTATTCTCATCCTCAAAATCTTTCTTCTGAATATCTTTCTTTATGTTAATAGATTCATATATTTTTTGAGGTTCAATTTTATCTTCTTCAGAAAGATCTAAGTTCTTAAAATTTGAAATAAGATCATCTTCATCAGTGACATACTTAGAAACAGTTTCATTTTCAATAACACTACATGCACAGATTCTTCTACTAATTTAGACTTTTTATTAAAAACTCTATATGCTTTACTCCTACTAGAGTAGCCCAGAAATATACCTTCATCAGATTTGGCATCAAACTTACCCAAGTTCTCATTTCCATTATTGTGGATGAAGCACTTATAGCCGAATACATGTAGATGTGAGAGGTTTGGCTTTCTTTCTTTGTATAGCTCATAAGGAGTTTTCCCAAGAATTGGTCTGATGTAGGCTCTATTTATGATGTAACTTGTTATGTTTACTGCATCAGTCCAGAATACTTGAGAGAGTTCCTTTTCATTTAGCATTGCTCTTGTCATCTCTCCAATTGTTCTGTTTTTCCTTTCCACTACTCCATTTTGTTGAGGAGTTCTTGGAGCTGAGAAGTTATGATCAATTCCATGCTCATCACAATACTCCAGGAAGTATGAATTTTCAAACTCTCCTCCATGATCAGACCTGATAGATACAACAGAAATACTTTTCTCATTTTACACTTTCTTAGCTAAGGTTACAAATGCATCAAACGTATCACTTTTTGAAGAAAGAAACAATGTCTAGGTAAATCTAGAGTAATCATCCACAATTACAAGAACATACAGATTTCCACCAAAGCTCATAACTCTAGATGGTCATATCAAATCCATATGTAATAGTTGCAGAGGTTTAGATGTGGTAACTTCATTTTTAGATTTAAATGATGATTTAGTTTGTTTTCCTCTTAGGCATGCATCACATTCTGTCTTTTTCAAAAGAAATTTTTGGTAGGCCAGTGACTAACTCATTTTTAACCAGTTTTGATAGTTGATTCATGTTCACATGTGCTAACCTTTTATGCCACAACCAACTATCATTATCTTGACTAATTAGACAGACAGAATCTAAGGGAGGAAGTTCATCAAGATCAATAGTATAACAGTTACCATCTCTTTGAACCTTGAGAATTACTTTATGATCACTTTTTTGGATGACTAGGCAGAATTTTGAGTTAAACAGTATCCAGTTTCCTTTGTCACATGTCTGACTCACGCTTAGCAGATTGTGGTTGAGGCCAGTTACAAACAGTACCTCTTCAATGGATGTTTCAGGATTCTGGCCCACAATGCCAATGCCAACTATTTTGCCATATTGATCACCTCCAAAGGTCACCTTTCCTCCTTTCTTGTCTCTAAGGGTGATGAACTTCTCCTTATCACCAGTCATATGACTTGAGCAAGCACTGTCCATATACCATTTATTGCTCTTTTTAACTTTAAAACAAACCTATAAGACAAAGTTCATATTTTCTTTTTAGGTACCCAAATTTGCTTGGGTCCTTTTCTGTCAGTAGTATTTTCCTTAGATATAGATGTACCTTTAGGAAACTATTTAACCTTCCTGTCAAGTCCATTTTTCTTTAAAGCACATGAACTGGAAATATGTCCATTCTTGTTACAGAAGTGACAGGTGGTAAAGAGATTACTGGATTGAGATGTAGGAAGAAAGCAATGCAGATAATATTTTTGTTTTACATGCTTTGATTGATCATAGGATTCAATATGTCGTGAAATATGATCTTTCTTTTTACTGCCACTAGCATGCACAAAATGTCTCATATACACATTTTGATTCTTCTTCCTAATCTTTTTTTTTACTGCACAAGGGTCATAGCCAAGTTCAGCCTTTCCCTGTGTTATTCTCTGACTTCCCATTAAAATAAATAACATATCTTTTCTTTTAGTAAGTCTAGACATGCTATTCACCAAATAGTCATTGGTTTGCTTTAATTTAATACATGATTTACAACAAGTAGATTCAGCAATATGCAGATAAGCAGTTTCAGAGATGTTATGCTGAGATTCTAACTTGTTAATCTTTCTCTTAGCTTGTTTGAGTTCTTTGGCAGTCTTAATGAACTCATCATGCAATTCATGAAATACATCCAGTAATTTAGAATATGAAGGTTCAGATTCATATACCTCATCTTTCTAATCATTGTTGGATGGGATTTCAGTTTCCTTATATGCAAGTGCCATCAGATAGATATTGGTAATCTCATTTTCATCATCTTCTTCCTCATCTGAGCTGTTGCCCCAGATTGATGAGATATATGCTCTTTTCTTTTTACCTTTATCTGCAGCTTTCTTTTCTTTCTCTTGCTTCTTGAGGAATTATGGACAATCCCATTTGATATGTCCTTGCTTCTTGCACTCATAGTAAGTGACAGGTTCTTTTCTTTCTCTCTTACTATCTCCAGCTGCTCCTTTCTTGAAGAATTTCTTATTTCTTTTCTTGTTGTAAAATCTTTCAAATTTTCTGACCATCATAGCCAGAGTTTCTTCATCTAGCTCATCTCCATCATCAGATTCTTTTTCTTTCTCCTCACCAGCTTTCAGAGCAAGACCCTTCTTCTTTCTGTCTTGTCTTGCCTCCTTGAGATCCTTCATCTTTCCTTTATATTCTTCGAGACTACTGAAGAAGGTTGTGACAGATGCCATTGATTCTCTTCTGGCTTCCTCTATTGCTGTTACTTTGGGTTGCCATTCCAGAGGAAGAGCTCTGAGGATCTTTCTGACCTTTTTTGTCTGAGTGTACTCCTTGCCAAGACTTTTCAATTGATTCACAAAGAGGGTGAATCTCTTTTGCAATTCTTTGACACTCTCTCCTTCAACCATTCTGAAGCTCTCGTGTTCTCCTATGCATGAGTTTAATTTGTTTTCTCTAACTCCAGTGGTTCCTTCATGAGTGATTTCACGGGTGCTCCACATATCCTTAGCTGTGGAGCATTGTGAGACCTTGTAAAATTCGTCTTGATTCAATGTACTGACCAGGTAGTGTTTTGCTTTGAAGTTCAGCAAGACTCTTCTCCTATCTTCCTCATTCCATCCGGCCTCTGGCTTCTCTCTGTACCTTCCATCATCTTGCAATGTCATTAGGACGAAATCTCCCTTCTGGATGACAGACCATATGTCTAGATCAATAGACTGGAGATAGATTTGCATTCTCATCTTTCAATATCCATAGTGCTCTCCATTGAAGCCAGGTGGTCTATTTGTATTGTTTCCCTCTGGTAGTATATTCTCTCCAAAGCCAGCCATTATTCTTCCTGGACTGTTAAATCCTTTGTTTGGGAATCCGAGTTCTAATACCACTTTTTAGATATGCTGGCTTCCCAAGAGGGGGTGAATTGGGAAGATTAAAATTTTCTGCAAAATGTCAATAAAGTGAAGAAAGCAAAAATAACAATAAAACAGAGTATAAGTGAATAACAAGTAAAAGTAGTAATAGATAAGGAAAAACATAGATGTTTATCCTGGTTCGGTCTCTCAATCTTGACCTACGTCCAGTCCTTAAGCCACCACTTGAGATTTTCCACTATCTTGCAAGAATTCAGTAGGCTTCTTGCAAATGCCACAGTACAGCTATGATACTCTGTTTTTAGAGCTCACACTTTCTCTCTTTGCACTATAGCTAAGTGCTTCCCCAATCCCTTGTCATATCCCCTCACAAGAAAATCTTTCTTCCAGATAAAGATAAGATTATTTACAATGAAAAAACTCTCTTAATCAGAGTGTATATGAAGGTTAGGGTACAAAGAATGAAGTATGTGAGAGTAAGAGATTTTGAGTTGATGATTTGGCAGAGTTTCAGTATATACAAAGTTAAAAATCATCTTTCACAACTTCAAATGATGTTATATTTATAGATTTAGGTCTTAACTATACGTTAGAGACAAATTCTATCCATTGGAGAAGTTACCCAATGGTTACTCTGAAAAACTATCCGTTCACCAACTGCATTTAATGCTTTTAACACTCAAAGTTTGAATTTTGGTTAGTCAACAGACGAATTTTGCAGAAACCGAAAGCTAAAGACTTTAACGTTGAACATTCGAAGTTCGTCCGTCATAAAGCAAAGTTCAAATTTTGATCTTTGAAAAATGTTTCTATATTGGAACATACGAATTTTCAAGTTTAGGTTCCTCTGGAAAGTATGAACAGTTATTTCATTTTGCTATAATGCCTTCGAAATTCGAATTTTGATACCCGAAATTCGTCTGTCAGTAGGCAGTTCAATTAAGGCACAATAGTTCATTTATTTGAAATTCGAATTTTCAAACTACAAAGTTCGTTTGTCAGAGAGGCCTCTTTTCAGACTTACTTCAAAGTTAGAATTTCTGAATATTATCATTTGTATGTCAACATATCATCATAACAGACTCATAATCTTTGTTTCTGAAATTTGAATTTTCATGTTCAAAGTTCATTTGCCAGTGAGTCATTTTGATGCTCTTTCCAAACTCAGGTTTCAGAAGAACTTTGACATATCCTTAGTCTAATTTTTCATTTTTCATAAGTTGTATTTTATCTAAAATTTAAATTTTCAAAAGCCAAAGTTCGTCTATTAGAGAAGTCTTTTTCCAAACAAGATTCAAAATTTGAGTTTTTACAGTCAAAGTTCGTCTGTCAGAGAAGGCTCTTTTCAGACTTGTTCATTTTCAATACGAAAGTTGAATGTCCAAAGCCAAAGTTTGAATTTTCAAAATAGCATATCAGTATAAACATTTCAAACTTCGTCTGTTAGTGGGTGTTTTTCAAATATTCCATGAATTAACATAGAATTATAGTTTTAAAATATGTTTTTGCCAATTCAAAGTCTTTTACTCAATTTAAATATGACTATATATTCTACATCTATTCTTATGCTGGTTTTTCTTGAATTTCTCCACTTAAGATTATTTGTGCACCTTTGATATCTTCTCTCCAAGCTCTAGAAAGTTAGATTGAAATCATCAAAACACTTGATTCAACAAAGATGTGATGAACTCTTTCCGACAAATGGGGGTGTTTTCCAGTGTACAAGAGCTTGGATCTTTGTTGGTAAATAATCCCTAGCCTTCTCTCTTCTCTTTTCTTCTCTATTTTTGGTGGGAAAGTTGAGTTGAAGCTTAGGGTTTCTTGTTTGAGTAATTTTCATCGATTAAAATGCTTGATTTTGTGTTGTAAGACTATTTTGTGGTGTTAGGAAGCTTTGGGTATGAGTTTTAGTTAGATTATGATGGGTTTGAGTTAAACCCTAGGATGAAATTTGGGAAGAGAGGTGGAGATCTAAATTGGTAAGTGTTGGTGTGTGTTTGAATGGTTGTTTAAGGTTTATTGGTATGTGTGTATGTAGTTAGAATTGCAGATTAAGCTTGAATGTCTAGATTGTGGATTGTAGTGTTATGGGAGTTATGTTAATTAAAGGTATTATATTGTTGTAATGGTAGATTGGCTAATCGGAGGTATATAGTTCATGATTGGGGATGCTTTAGAGGCTTGCCTAAGCCCTTGTGTGTGTGATACTGACAACTTGAGGTAACCGGGTGTTTGTTTTTGTGTTATTTGTTGATATATATATGCATGTCTTCGTTCATGCCACGATATTTTTATGTGTATGTGTATGGCTTTTCCTATATATCATTTTATGCACACGGCTAGACGATATAGTATATGATGATGATGTACATATGTTAATGTGACATGATGTAAATTTATGACGATGATAAGCATGATTTTGTAAATGTGCATACGTGACTGTGGCATTGTCATACCATTGCATGCTAGCATGACCATGATAATGATTGTGATGAAGATATACGTATATGTGTGGTTCAAGGCATGTTAGCATGGCATGCATCACCACCTATGAGCATAGTCAGATACAATTGATTGGAGGTGGTGATGAGATGAGATATGATGATGTGATAAAAGATCCCTACCACTAAATCCTCTCATTGGGAGAGCCAAGTAGCAGTGGACTATGATATGATATGATGACAATATTTTTTGGTGATAGGATGAGATCTTTCTCGCTAAATCCTCCCTATGGCCATAGGAGAGCCAGGCGACAATGGACTGTACCTTCCCTAAATTACCACCAATTCGTAGTGATCCAGGGAAAGAAGGGCCATAGTCCAATCATTAGTGTGACTTTTTGCTGGGTACACTAGTGTGAGGTGAGTTTGGTGATGTCCCGGAATCAGTCTTCACTGACTGTTGGAAGGGAATTACCTATTGAAACGTCATATGATGACGTTAGCTCGTGGTTCTTGGCGTGTTGAGGGAGACATGCATTAAGGCATGCATCTTATGACATTAGCATTACACTGTACTATTTGCATATGTGTGTGGTATTAATGATATTATATATATGTGTGTGGTTTTTCCCGATCATTGAGACATTATCTCACACTTCTCCCCTCCATGACTAACCTTTCAGGTGAAGGCTCTGGTGTTAGTTCGGAGAAGATCAAGGAGTTAGCAGTCGTTCCATCTTTAGGAATTCAAAGTATAATTAGTGGTTATAATTTAGTTATATAATTCTGTGCCAAGTAGGTTGATATAGTTTGATTGCCTAGATGAGTGTCCTGGGAGTATAAAGATGTATGTGGTGTAATGATGTGTGTTGTTGATAATGGGCCTTGATATGGATCTTTAATGTATGAGCAGGTATTTGTATGCTAGAATGGTTGGATGCGAGCCCAAAGGTGGTTTTGGGGCATGTATGTGAGTTTGGGCACATAGCCCAGTATATGGTTTTAGGGTTCAAGGGGGTCAACTCTAGAAGGAAAGGTTTCTTCAAGGTAAATTGTAACACCTCTCATAATATCTTTCTTGCCATTGTGTTCAGGACCGAAGAAAACAGGATAGGGGAAGGCTTAAGTGGAGTCTAGAAGAGCTAAATATTACGGCGAGGAGCAGGGCTGCCGCGGCGAGAACCATTCTAGTGGTGTTGTTTTAGCTAAAACTGGTGGAGTTACGGTGAGATGTGTTGAGGCCATGGTAAGATTTGGGATTTTTGTTTAAATTCGGATTATTTTAGACGATCGGAAAGAAAGAAACAGAGGAGAACCAAGGGAGCTCAGCTAGGGCTTGTTCGATTTGGCCATTGGGAGTTGTTTTCATCCTCTGGAAGCTTGGATTCAAGTTGGTAAGTGTTCTCTACTCCTCCCTCTCTATTTTCTTCTGTTGAAATTTGGGGTTTTTCGGTTTTGAGATTGGATTTCTGGTTTGGGATGAAATCCACCAGTTGAAATGGATGAATTGGGGTTAAGGAAGTGTGTTGTGGTGTTCTTGTTGTTTGGGTGCGAGTTTTGAAGGGATTATATGTGTTTAGAATTTAACCCTAGGTTGTTCTTGGTTAAGAGTATGAGGAATTTGAGTTATATAGAATTGAGTGATGTTTGAATGATTTTTAGGAGCTTAATGATCTATGAAAGGGGTGTTGGAACCTTGGGTTATGTATAAAGTGGTTGAATTGTAATGTTTGGTTTAATGGTATTATGTGTTAATGGAAAAATTGTGTTATTATGAAGGTTATTTGGTTAACCGAGAAGGGTTCACGCATATTGGATAATTCAATAAGTTTGTGGAACTCACGTGTGTGGTATTAACAACCTGAGGCAACTGGGTATTTGTTTATATTGTATTGTCGATATTGTAGGATAGTATGTATGGTTGTGTACATATACACATGTTTCTTTCATACCATGATATTGATATATTTGTGTGTACTATTTTTATTTATTGCGGTATGCACTTAGTTAGATGATGATTATGATTATGATGATGAGATATGCGATGATGACATTGATATGATATGACATGATGCATACATGATATTATGATGATGATGATGATGATATGATGATACATGAGTATCACCATATGATATTGTGAGATAGTGATATATGGCGGATAGGGTGGTGATGATGTGATGACGACATGATGTATGATGATGAGATATATATATATGTGTGTGTGTGTGTGTGTGTGTTAGGGAGAATAAGGATGAAAATATATATGTTAGAGAGGATAAGGATGGATTATATATATATTTGTTAGGGAGGATAAGGATGGGGGTTCCTGCGAGGGCGACATGTATTTCATTCATTTCATATTGTATTCATAAATTATATGAGATATATTTATATGTGTGTGTATGAATGTTCCCGGTTACTGAGACATTGTCTCACATCCCTTTCCCATGAACTAACCTTTCAGGTGACAGTTCTGGCACTAGTCTGGAGAAGCCGAAGGAGTAGCAGCGGATATGGGAGTACTAGGTCTATGTAGTTTATGTATATTTTGGACAATGTATGTTGTGCCAAGTAGGATAGAATGGTTTGTAACGATGTGTGACATTGTAAGGCCTGTATCGATGGATGTATGGCTATGTATGTTGTGTGTATGTGTTATGTATGATGAAAGTTGGATTTAGGCATGATTGGTGTGTTTTGGGGTCTATAACCCGTTTGTCAAGTAAGGGTTCCAAGGGGTCAAATCTTAGAGGAGTGGTTCCTTTGGGGTAAAACCTCTTTGGACAAGTTGGTTTGGGGGGTTTTGCACTTGCATAAATGGTCTCTGAGTGACCAGTTGTCTTTGGTGGCAATTGGGGGTGATTATTGGTGAGTTTTGGTTAGTAAGTGGCTAAAACGGTGTCAGGAGTCTAGAATCTCCATTCGGAGTTGGATTAAGTTGAAGTTAGTGTCTACAGATAGTTTGGAACTAGATTGACTTGTAGGAGTTAGAATCAAGTAAATCGAAGGTTAGAGCGGGAAGTTATACGTGTCAAAAGTTCACCTGGGATGTTGAGTTTTGCTGATATGAAAATTAGAGGGTGGCGCTATGGCGCCAGGTTCCAGACCGCAACATCAGTGGAGGCCAAAGTAAGGAAAAACAGGGGAGGTCTAGAGCCATGGCGGTACTATAGTGGCTACGGCCCCAGCCCACTTTTTGGTGCTTTTATGTTGTTTTTTCGCTGCTCTGAAGGTTTGAGATGTTATTTTGAGTTGTTTGGGTTGTGTTTGGTTGATTTTTGAAGTTTTTGGTCAAAGATTGAGGTGTAAGGAGGTAGGGTGTGACATAAATCCTCCTTAAACATGTTGGTTTAGCCAAATACAACTTGTGTGAAGGGTCTCTAGGTGTCTATTTGCCTTTGGTGGCAATTGGAGATGATAGGTCGTGAGTTTTGGTCAAAAAGTGGTCAAAATGGTGTTAGATGTCCAAAATCTCCAAATGAAATTAGATTCGAGCGAAATTGGTGTCCATGGTTAGAGAACAACAAGAGTGACCTGTAAGAGTTGGAATCAGGTCAATCGAAGATCGAAATATGAAGTTATGTGTGTTAGAAGTTGGCCCGACAAATAAGCAATTTGCTGATATAAGTTCTGATGCTGGGGCCGCAGTGCCAGAAATATAGGCCACGGCTCCAGTAAGTCAGTGTGCATTAGTGAATCTATGAAGGATTGGAGCCGTTGCACCACTGTAGTAGGCCGTGGCCTCTTCCTGTTCAGGTGCCTTTCTGGTGTTTTTCTACCGCTTTGAAGTTTGGGGAAGTTGTTTTTAGATGCCTGGGTTGTGTTTGGTTAGTTTTTGAAGTTCTTTAGTCAAGTCGGGAGTCTGGAAGTAGGGTGTTACATAAATCGTCCTTAGACATGTTGGTTTAGACAAATATGACCTATGTGAAGGGTCTCTGGGTATCCATTTGCCTTTGGTGGCAATTGGAGGTAATAGGTTGTGAATTTTAGTCAAAAAATGGTCAAAATGATGTTGGGCGTCTAGAATCTCCAAATAGAGTTAGATTCGAGTAAAATTGGTGTCCATGGTTAGATAATGACGAGAGTGACCTGTAAGAATTGGAATCAGGTCAATCGGAGATCGAAGCATGAAGTTATGTGCGTCAGAAGTTGGCCTGGCAAATCTACAATTTATTTATACAAGTTCTGATGCTGGAGCCGCGATGCCAGAAATCTAGGCCACGGTGCCAGCAAGTCAGTAGGCCTTAGAGGATCTGTGAAAGATCGGAGCCGTGATGTCACTGTAGCTGGCTGCGGCCCTAATTCAGTCTAGTGCTTTTATAGCGTTTTCCATGGTTTTGGTGCTCTGGAAGATAAGTTTTCGAGTGGTTTAATTGTTTTTGAAGATATTTAAAGTGTTTGGTCAAGGTTTCAAGGTTAAGAGTTGGTAGGGCGTACAATATATATATTAAGATTTTGTTTTAAAGGATTATTTTATATTTCTTTATAAAAATATTTAAAATTTTGCGTGAATAAAGACCTCTCCTAATTAGATTTTCCTCATATATGGATTTCAAATTAATTAAATCCTCAGCCACTTCACTTATCCAATTCTTAAAATATCAACTCTTGGTGCTGTTTTCATTTTCCGGACTATCATGTCCTCTAAAATCTCAACCCTCTGTTGTGTGCGGTGTTGTGCATGGACACATGTAGTTCATGTGTTTATTTCTAATTAAAGAAATCCATGATCAAGGACCACACTCTTGAATAAAAAAAACAAAATATTCAATTATGTATGTTTATTTTTTTTATTTTATCATGGGACATTTGAGTTATCAATCTAATAATAACTTGACTTTTGTTGTTAACTCTCAATGCTAACCCTTAACTGGTTAATATAATTAGTCTACTAGCTTTTTAATTTTATCAATCATTTTAGTGTTTCCTTAAATTTTTAAAGTAAAAATGTAGTTTAAAAATTTGTAAGATTTAAGATCTTAGTTAAGAGAGTACAAAACCGAATTCAATTTGGTTCGATTTTTTCAATTTTTTTCAGTTTGATTAGATTAATATTAGAAACTATTTAGGTCTATTTAGTTTGATTTGGATTTAAGCCTAAAAAACCTAAAATAAGCAAACTAAATCAAAAAATAATCCATCTGTACTGTAGAATAATTTTTTATTTATGCAAAAGGATTAACTATAGAAGATATCCAGCTGGGTCTTCCAGATTCATAAAACTTTTGGGAGGAATTATAAATGTGAATAAACCACATCTTAACCCAAAATTTTAAGGAGTCTACGGGGTCCGTGGCATTTCTCCACATGTATCATATAACTCAATTTTATCCGATGTGAGAGTTTTCCTCTCTATATCAAAGTCACACTTGATTCCCAACATATAATACTAGCTAGATATATATTTTTTCCTTATGGCATGTTAACATAAGAGTTTCTGAAATATTCTTTCGCATCTTTATTTTGAAAATACTTTTAATAGTTGAGATAAAGTCATGCATGCCGTGACACGTGTCTTCTCATCCTAGCTATTATTCTTTCTTACATAATCTACAATAGTACGACTAGATATATTTTCTTGTAAAATGGTCGGGAGATATGATAATATGATTTTTTTTAAAAAAATGAACTTATTTTTTTAATATTAAAATTATACTGTAATATTTGAAGGAACAATAAAAATATTAAATTAAATTAAATTTGTATGTAGTCCAAAACATAAGAAAAGGCTAGTAAAGAGCTAGATGAAGATATTATAATTTATATATCGTGTTATTTTATTTAGCTTTTATAGTTTATATCGAGATATTAATGATTCATGGATCACGTGATATCAAAATATCCCTCAAAGTCATAGTATAAATTAAATGATTGCCGTGATTTTCTTTGTTTTGGCCACATTATGGTGAAACTTAGTTGTCAATGGTACGTAAGAAGATACGAGAGATCATGGAGCCACGTGAAAGTTGAAACTTTCCAAAAAGCAACTGCAGGTTCTCATACGAAATTTAATAATATAAAATAGTAAATGATAAAGAATGATTTCATAAATAAAAAATTGTTTTTGTAGTAACAAAAAATAATATTTATTATTAACTAAATTCTTTTGATACCAAATACTTTTTTTCTTTAGGTACCAAACTTTTATCGAGTACTTATTGAATCAGTTTGATTTCTTCTTACTCATAGCATACATCTCATTCCGTGATAAGCTTGTCTTTCAGATGAGATTAATTTGAAAGATTAGAACCTTATTTAAAAAAAATTAAAATAGTAACTCCCAACACTATTTTTTAATTAGACAGAGCAACTTCTGTCATCAGTAACAATTAAGTTCTCTCGGTACGTACTGAGGATAAAGGAAAAACTTCTTCCAACAGGCTTAAAAAGTAACAGTCTTTATCATTTACGTTAACCTTAAAAAAGTAAGTCATTCCACCATCTCCTTCCTCAATCCTTTGGTTTTCCTTCACCTCAGCTGCTGAACATGTGGTTGACGTTGGCGGAGATCCTCTTGTCGCAGGTCAAAAATACCATATACTGTCAGCTACATGGGAGCTGGAGTTGGTGTAGTTAACGCACAAAAGACTGGCGCTTCCTCATGTTCATATTCCGTCGTCGTAAGTGGCGGTTTAATCTGGGACTGCAAGGGTGATCCAGTGAAACTTCGTATTCCCGAATCAAGCACAGGCAAAATATATGAAAATTCTACTTTCCTGGAAATCGAGTTCTTGTATAAGCCACACTATGCAGATTGGATAGCTGCTTTTGATGAATCTGATTCATCATCTCCTGGGAGGCTTGTTAATGGTCGTCCTAGAGACCATCCAAATTCCATTTTGAAGAGTGGCTATTTCCGGGTTGAGAAGTATTTCGTGTTATATGTGATAGATAAAATTGTTAGAAAAATAATGATTTGAATCGTACTCGAGAATACTATCCTTAAGAGTTATTTTGGCATAGGTTGGCAAACTCCCCAACTTCTGTAATGAGGAGGAATTAGAATCGCAAAAACTAGAAACTCAGAATAAGTCAGAGAGAAAGAGGAACTAATGTGTTCTTTTTTTAATCCTTCCGTAAGAAACATTGTGTGGAACCTACGTGGAACTTTCTGTGATTCAATTTATCGTTTGATGTTATGTGTGTGTATATATATGAAATCCAATACTATCAAGTTTGATTCAAGTATTGTTGTGACCAATTGGAAATAAGATGCAAACCATCTGAATTGTTTAAGAAGAATCAAGTTCTTTTTTATTTTTTACTCGATTCAACCACTAGTGTTGGTTGACGTATTGTCCTTCGGCATGAGGCCTCCGAGAGATTTTTTTTTTAATTCAACTAAAAATCTGAACCGTTCAAACATTGATTAGCTTTTCCAATTCTTTTGTCGTCAAAATCTCAATCGTCTGTGATGTGCATGAATCTGAGGAATGTGCACGTTTAAAATAAGTGAAACCTAACACGAGGATGTAGCGTGGCGGTTACCTCACCTCGTTCCTTAATCATGTGGTCAGGAGTTTGATTCTTGACTCATGGGAATGGAGCGCATCCCATGGTCAGCCGCATAATTCCTTCATAGGAGGTCAAATCGGTGAAGGGATTAGTCACTGCTTACGGCGGTGGATATCCTAGGCTTAAAAAATAAAAAAAAGTGAAACTTCATTGATTACTCATCTCTTCTCGCTCCTCACTTACACAAATCATCATGACTGTACTGCCCGTGACATGTGTACAAAGGGACCACCTTATGATGTAGTAATTTACTTGTTTGTTTATAATGAATGAAATCCATTGTGCTATGCGCCACCCTCTTTGTTTTAAGGCCTATTTATGTATCTTTTTTTTTTTTAATTTTCGGGATAAAAGTGAATAAAAGTGGAACATTGCAAAACATTGAAAAAAAAATAAAAATAAAAATATTGTTGCCATTCGTTATAGAAAAATAAATTTGGTAAATTAAGTCCCAATGGAACAACTCAAAGAATTCATTAAAGTTTTATGCATTACTCCCTTCTGTCCATTATATAGGGTGTGTGACTCTTTTTTTCTTAATCTACAATATAAAGTGTAGAAACTCAAATGAATAATTTTACCTTTACTATATTTAATTGGTTGTTTCTCTCTCTCTCTCCTATAAGTGTAATTAGTCATAAAAATCTGACATTTTATAAAAAATTGCATACTTTAATCATTGTAATATTCCCTTAATAAATAGAGATAAATTTAAAACTTTAGATATATTTAAGGATATTTTTTAACTTTTTTAATAAACATAAAAATAAATCTCATATCCTATAATATAGACCGGGGAAACATTCATCAAAAAAAACCCGCACATCAATGAGACTCAAAGGAGACCCTTTTGAGGTGCGGTGTCAGTGCTTGAGGAACCATTTTTTTCCCTTATCAAATCATACAACAAATTTAAAATTTTTTAGTAAATATCTTCAATGAACAGATAGCTAGCTAATTATATCAACCACAAAATGAGCTATGACAAGCCTGCACTTACTTCCAAATGCACTTATCCAACTCTTAAAATCTTGACCGTTGGTGTTGTTTTCATTTTCCTGACTCTTTTATTCTCTAAAATCTGAACCATTGTTACTTTGTATGCGTTGTTGTGCATGAACACTTGTAATTCATGTGTATTTCTAGTTAATGGAATCCATTATTGCTATATGGACAAAAAAAAAAATCAAATATTACCAAGCACCGCTCTCTTAAAAAAAAAATCATTCATTTATTCATCTTATTTTGTTTCTTTTTCATGGGGCATTTGAGTAATAAATCTAATATGAAAATTGACGCTGAAGTTCAATAAACTTTGTCTTTAAAGGATTATTTTATATTTTTTACCAAAAAAGAAGTTCATTAATTTTGATTTATCAGTCGAACCCAGACAGGAAACACTTGTATTATTAATTGACAATGAGCCTGTATGGAATTGACGAAGTGAATGGGTGAAGCTATAAAAGCATAGTTAAAATGATTGAAGCCTTCTTCAACTTTAAAAGCATAGTTTAACAGATTCTTTGGCACAATCTTTATTTTCAAAATACTTTGACATGTATGCCACATCTTAGAGATAAACCCATTCATGCAGAGACACATGTCTTTTCTTCCTTGATATTATCCTTTCTTACATTCTCTATAAATATAACCTTGAAGGTTTGCATTTCTCCAACCATCCCAGGTTTAACATAGCAAAGTGTCGAATATCGACTAGTAGAGCATGAAGCCTTCAATGTCATTGATCACAACCCTTTCCTTCCTCCTCTGGTTTTCCTCACTTGCCTCAGCTGTGGACCAAGTGCTTGACTCTGATCGAGATCCTCTTGTCCCAGGTCAATGGTATCACATGGTGTCATCTGGTAGGGGAGCATTAGGTGGTGGAGTTTCACCATCGCCAGTCGGGAATTCCTCATGCGCATCTTCTGTTGTCCTAATCGGCCCGGATCTCAATAGGGGTCTACCAGTGAGATTCCGAGTTCCATTCATATCCTCAGGTTCTACTAATCTAGAGATTGAGTTCGTGTGGTGGCCAAGCTGTGTAGCATCCTCCAAGTGGGTGGCTGCTTATGAATCAGGATCATCTCTATCATCTGCGAAGCTGGTTATTGGTGGTCCGGAAAACCATCCGGATTTGACGTTGGTGAGTGGCTATTTCCAGCTTGAGAAGTTCCCACAGTTGACCTCATCCTACAAGCTTGTGTTTTGTCCCAAAAGCTCTGACAGTTCTTCAGGGACTACTTGTTATGGTGTTGGGCTTGGTGAAGGCAGGCAGCTGGCTTTGGGTACTGGAAATCTTGTCTTCCTCGCCAGGTTTATAAAAGCTAATATTCCTTCTGGTAATGGAAAGTCCATTATATGAATCAAGTAGCTGAAGAGACTAAGAACATAAAAGCGATGTATGATTTCCCTTTGTGTGGCTTATATAATGTCACTAAATAAATGAGGGATCTGCGTTGTTGTACTCTTTTTTTTTTTTTTTGACACCCTCTGTGTTGTTGTATTCTGTGGAATCAACCTTAAACAAATCGCTGCGTTTGTGAAATGAAGTATCTATAATTTGATCCTGAAAATTAAAAATTATAAACAATAAGAAAATAGTTGCAAGAAAAAACAAAGAAACAAAATAGATAAAAAAAAAGTAGAAGTTGATGGAAAAATAGCAATGAAATCGGTGGTCAATATATATTATTCTTTCTCTTACTAATCAAGAGAAACATAATTGCAAAATAACACAATGCAAAATTTTTAAAGTGTTTTCTTTTTGGAAAATTGACCAAACTTTATAGGATGTATGAAAAAAGATGTTGGGCTAGAAATACTCCACTCCATTCTATTAAATTTTGGATGTATTTTTTTAATTCTTTGTAAAAGACATTTTAGTTTATCAAGAATGCACTAAATATTTTTTTTTTTCAAGATAACCATTTCTTTGTCAAACAAAAAAGGTTAACCATTTCTTTTTCTCTGCTCTCTACTTTACAATGCATTCATAAAACTCTTACACATTCTCTTTCATATAGGCTTTTGCAAAGTTGAGAAAAAAAAATTATAACTTCTATACTATCAACTACCTTTATTAAATAAAAAAACCCTTCATTAAGGGGAACATGATACCAAGGTCCCAACATAGCAAATTAATGACACTCAAGTCACTAGTATGAAAAAATGACACTGAAGTCCTTGTGAGACTTGGCTGTCATTAATTTGGATAGTCTAGTTACTAAAATGGCCCTTCTACGGTACAACTCGAAGAATTCAACACTTGGGTTTTATAATTTGTAATTTATATATGATAAAATTACAACTAACCTTCCACTGTTTAACATGGAAAATTAAAATTATACTTTTTTTTTCTTTTTGTCAACAAAATCTATAAATTCAATACTAAGTTTCCCCAAATTGCAAGTTAAATGTGATAAATTCCATCGTTTAATATGAAAGGCACAATTTAGTAATTAAACTATCCAAATTAACGACAATTAAGGAACTAAGGATTTAGTGACTTTAGTGTTATTTATTTTCAAAGTAGGGGACTTGAATGTTATTAATTTATTATCCTTGGCACGGATGTCCCATTTTTCCTCCAATAATCATTGTTAATAGGTCAAAATCACCTTATAAATGAAATGGCAATGAGTAATTAATTTGAATCATATAGTTTGTTTTGAAGGCAAAATATATATAGAGGAAATGATAGTTGGAGATCAAAAGTTTGAATTAAATATAGCAAGAGATTTTATAATTTTTTTAGTAATAAATACATAATAAAATAGTAGTAAATTTATGATGTTTAATAATAAAAAAATTATAAAATTTTTTATTATATTTAATTTAAATTTTTGATTTCCAACTGCCAATTTTTCCAAATATATGTATATATATAGAGTTCGTTTCAAGGACAGTGGCCTAACGGAGTAAGAGAGGAAGGGCGATTCCTCCGCATGTGAATGTCTGAATGACAGAATTGGATGGACATCATCTTTACTTGTCGAATAAAGCTGCAAAACACGTGAAGGAAAGAGATATCCGAACACCGGAACACCATCAATATTTTATATATTTTATATTATTGTAATTCTAAAAGGTTTATTAATTAAATTAATAAAAACGAAAATGTTAAAAAAGAAGTACGAGAAACCATTACTACATGCACGATGTAGGAGTTACGGTTTCAGACTTCAGGGTAGCTATTTCCACTCAACTTTTTTCCTCCTCTTAGTACTTTTTCTTTTTTGCGTTCGGTTTTCTCTACAAAACAAATATTTCTTCTGTCAAACACAATTTCTTTACTACTTTACTAACCACACATGTTTTTGGGTCACATAATTCATTTTCAATATTCCTTTTTCTACATTTTCTTTCATTTCCATTCTTTTTAACCAAAATACATTCCCTTTGTGTGGCTCATAGAATGTCACTAAATAATCGGGGGATCTGTGTTGTTGTACTCTTCTACGCAGTCAACCTTAAATAAATCGCTGCATTTGTGAAAATGTAGTATCTGTAATTTGATGCTGAAAATAAAAAAAGTTATAAACAAGAAGAAAATAGTTGCCAAAAGAAAGGAAAGAAAATAAATAAAAAAGAGAAAGTTGATGCAAAAATAGAAATGAAATTGGTGGTCAATATATATTATTGTTTCTCTTACTAACCAAGCGAAACTTAATTGCAAAATAATAACACAATGCAAAATTTAAAGAGTGATTTTTTTTTGGAAAATTGGCCAAACTTTACAGAATGTATCAAAAAAAGATGTTATGTTAGAAATACTCCCTCCATCCTATTTATAAGGTGAAATTTTGGATGTATTATTTTAATTCGTAATAGAAGACATTTTAATTTATCAAGAATGCACTAAATTTTTTGGGGAAATCACTAAAAAATCCCAGAATATGAAAATATTTATTTAAAGGTCTTAGCACTAAAAAATATTATACTCAAGTCTCATGTTACGAAAAAATAAGTATAAAAAACTTTATTATTAAGTATAAAATTGTGGAATATGAAAATAAAATATTTGAACATAATTTTATACTCAAAATTGAAATTTTTATACTCATTTTTCATAATTTTATGCTTGTTTTTCAGAAATTTACACCGATTTTAACCATAGGACTTGGGTGTAATATTTTATAGTATTTAGACTTTTTAATAAATATTTAACATTTTAGAATTTAATAATGATTTTCCTAATTTTTTTCCAAGTTAACTATTTCTTTTTCTCTACACTCTACTTTACAGTGCATTCGTGAAACTCTTTCACATTCTTTTTCATATAGGGGTTTTGCAAAGTTGGAAAAAAAAAATATAACTTCTACACTATCAGCTACCTTCATTAATGGGAACATGACACCAAGTCCGGATGTGGCAAATTAATGACACTCAAGTCACTAATATGAAAAATAACACTGAAGTCCCAGGGACTTGGCTTTCATTAATTTGGGTGGTCCAGTTACTAAAATGGCCATTCTACCCTTCTACTGTAAAACTTCAGGAATTCAACACTTAGGTTTTATAATTTGCCAGTTATATATGATAAAATTGCAACTAACCTTCCACTATTTAACATGGAAAATTAAAATTATACTTTTTTCGTCAATAAGATCTATAAATTCAATGCTAAGGTTCCACAAATTGCAAGATAAATACAATAAATTTGCAATGGACCTTCCATCGTTTAATATGAAAGGCACAATTTAGTAATTAAACTATCCAAATTAATGACAGCTAAGAAACTAAGGATCTTGGGACTTTAGTGTCATTTACTTTCAAATTAGGGTACTTGATTGTTATTAATTTGCTATCTTTGGGACCCATGTGTGAATTGTCCTTCCATGATCACTGTGAATCGGTCAAGTCACCTTACAAATGAAATGTGAATGAGTAATCAATTAGAATCACCTTCTGTAGTGCCTTACCCAACTTAAATGAATATGTAAAAGTAGTGCTTAACCCAATTGATTGCATTTATCAAATTTTAACCAAAAATTTTCAATAAACCATTAGCCTCTGGAATAACTTTAATCTTACTTATTTTCTCAATATTTAGAACTTGATTGAAATCATCAATGATTAACCAGGGACTTTTAATCACACTACGTCGTAGTTTTAATATCTCACATTACTGAATCGTTCAAAAAAAAAGTCACAAGCAATAATTTTATGGGAAATCTAATAATAAATATATAAACAGGTATACCTAAGTCTAGTACATTTTCCAAAGGAACTAATTTTGTTCATCCACCTATAATTTCATTCTCACATCTAATATGAGATAATTTAATTTGGTGATACTACTCTACGCCTTTTTATGGAAATTTCTTCACTGTGTCTCAACATAATTGACTCATAATGAACACTAATTAAGATTGAGAATAATCTCATTCTTTTGGGATGATTTAATAATTATAAGGAGTTCTTGACTTCATGTGAATGAAGAAAACTTTCTTTTTTCCTTAAATCATTCCAGAAACACAAAAAAAAAAAAGCTACATTGAACAGATAGCTAAGAGATGAGTAGTGATCTCAACCACAAAAGGACCTATCACAAAGCTGCACTTGCTTCCAAATTCACTTACCCAATTCTCAAAATCTCAGCCCTTCGCGCTGTTTTCATTTTCCTGACTCTCTTGTCCTCTAAAATTTCAACCCTTTTATGTGCCGTGTTGTGCATGAACACATGTGATTCATGTGTGTATTTCTAATGAATGAAATACATTATTAAGGACCACACTGCAGAAAACAAACGAAATATTCATTTATGTCCCCTTTTTATTCCTTTTTATCATCGGAGATTTGAGTTATAAATCTAATAATAACTTAACTTTTGTTGTTAACTTTCAATGCTAACCTTTAACTGGTTAATATAATTAGTCTATTAGCTTTTGTAATTTTATTAATCTTTTTAGTAGTTTCCTATATTTTAAAAGTAATAATATAGTTTAAAGAATTTTAAGATGAAAGATATTGGTTAAGAGAGTGCAAAACCAAATTTAATTTGGTTCGGTTCTTTCAGTTTTATTCAGTTTGATTAGATTAATATTTCAAAATGTTTCGGTTTATTTGATTTCAGTTTGATTTTGAGTATAAAGAAACTAAAAAAAATGAAACTAAATAAAAAATTCAAACTTTTGTGGTAGAAAAAATTTGGATTTATGGGAGAGCGTAAGAGACCCAACTGGGTTTTCCAGTTTCTTTAGACTTTTGGGAGGAAGTATATGTGACATTCGGGCACTGATGAGGGCGGGGAATGATCGTTGGTGCAAAAAAGGGGGTGAGACAAAGTGATGAGGCACGGACAATGAGCGGCTCCTAGCAGGCTTCTAAGCGGGAGGGGCATATGAATGAATCGAATACATGCCGGAATGAGAGGGATTTAGAGACTATATAGGTATGGGACTATACGGTTAAAAGATAGCTTAAAGAAATTGATAGGTACTAGCTATACCAACAAGGTGCACCTACCTTTTCGGTAGTCTATGCCTTAAGAACTCCTCAGTTAAGCGTGCTTGACCTGGAGCAATTCTGGGATGAGTGACCTCTTGGGAAGGAGTTATGTTAGTGAGGTCAAAATACACTGAAAAGACTTGTGTTGGTTTGTGGGGACAGTCATCAATCCTAAAGAAGCGGCCGAACATTATAGCTGATATTAGAGCCCAGCCTCTCTTAGTGCGGGCGGGGAGTGATCGCCGGTGGAAGAAAAAAGGGTGAGATAAAGTGATGAGGTCAGAACAAGGAGCGGCTCCTGGCAGGCTTCTAAGCAGGAGGGGCATATGAATGAATCAAATACATACTGGAATGAGAGGGATCCAGAGACTGTATAGGTATGTGACTATACGATTAAAGGATAGTTTAAAGGAATTGATAGGTACTACCTATACCAACAAAGTGCATCTACCTTTTCTTAGAATAGTTCTGGATATTTTTGTCTCATGTCATCCTCCATTTCCCAAGTGGCTTCCTCAAGAGATAAACATTTCCAGACCACCTTTACCAAAGGGATATTCTTGTTTCTCAACTGCTTGACTTGAAAGTCAATGACTTTCTCTGGTTTTACCTTATAAGATAGATTATCTTGCAAATTAACATATTCATATTCTATAATATGTGAATGGTCTGGCTGGTATTTCTTCAATTGGGAAACATGGAAGACATTATGAATTTGACTTAGATTTGGAGGCAAGGCCAATTTGTAGGCTATAGGTCTGACTTTGGAAAGGATTTCAAAGGGTCCAATATACTTTGGGCTAAGCTTTTTACTTTTCAGAGATCGATCTACTCCAGTTGTAGGAGATACTTTGAGAAAAACAAGATCTTCTTCTTGAAATTCGAACGGCTTTCTTCTCCTATCAAAATAACTCTTCTGTCTACTTTGAGCCGTTAACAATTTCTTTCTTATTAATTCAATCTGTTTGGAGGTCTAATCTACTAAGTCTGGACCTAGTAATTTTCTTTCCCCAAGTTCTGCCAAACATAAGGGGGACTTGCACTTTCTTCCATACAAAGCCTTATAAGGAGCCATCTCAATACTGAAATGATAACTAGTATTGTAAGCAAATTCTGCCAATGGCAAGTATGTATCCCAGTTTCCTTTCATTTTCAAAACACAAGCTCTTAACATGTCTTCAAGAGTTTGAATGGTTCTTTCTATCTGCCCATCAGTTTGAGGATGGTAAGCTGTGCTAAATCTTAACTTGGTACCTAAAGCCTTCTACAAGGATGTCCAGAAATTTGAAGTAAACCTTGGATCTCTATCTGAAATAATGCTACTAGATATACCATAAGTCTAACTATTTCATTAATGTATAGCTGTGCTAATTTATCTAAGGTATAGGTAGACTTCATAGCTAAAAAGTGGGCAGTTTTTGTAAGTCTATCCATAATTACCCAAATAGTATCATATCCAGATGAAGTTCTAGGTAAACCCATTATGAAATCCATTGAAATACTATCTCACTTCCATTTTGGGATATCCAAAAGTTGTAATAATCCTGCAGGCTTTTGGTGTTCAATTTTTTCTTTTTGGAAAGTTAAACATTTATCAACAAATTGAGTAATATCACTTTTCATTCCGGGCCACCAGAATAATTTCTTTAAATCATGATACATTTTTGTAATTCCCGGATGAATAGTATATTTACCTTGATGAGCTTCTATCATGATCTTTTCTTTTGTTTTGTCGATTGGAGGTACATAGATTCTTTGTTGAAATCTCATTAGACCATTCTCTCTTGATTTCTCAAATCCCGGGGCTTGTCCCTGCTCTATTCTTTCCTTGACTACTTTTAAGAATTCATCTTTCTGTTGGGCTTCTTTGATTTCTTTCGATAATTCCATTTTGATCCTAGTTATGCTAATTCGTTTTTCATTCATCATCATTTCACCAGCAAGAGCTAAATCTCTAAATTTTTCGATCAGCTCTAGTTCTTTAATCATCATGGTGGCTATGTGAATAGATTTTCGACGTAGGGCATCGGCCACTACATTGGCCTTTCCTGGATGGTAATTAATGGTCGGTTCATAATCCTTTAATAATTCCATCCATCGTCTTTGCCTCATATTAAGTTCCTTTTGTTCTTGTAAATATTTGAGGCTCTTGTGGTAATAATAAATTTCTACTTTCGCACCATAAAGATAGTGCCTCTAGATCTTTAGAGCATATACAATAGCCGCAAGTTCTAAACCATGTGTGGGATAATTTTCTTCGTGAGGTTTTAATTGTCTAGAGCATAGGCTACAACTCTACTTTGCTGCATTAATACACAACCCAAACCATATTTACTTGCATCACTATAGACCATATAGGTCATATGTGGTTCAAGTATGATTAATACAAGATGAGAGGTTAGCCTTTTCTTGAGTTCTTGAAAACTATTTTCGCAATTCTGATCCCACACAAAAGCATGATCTTTTCTAGTAAGTTGAGTAAATGGCAAAGCAATTCGAGAAAAATTTTGAATAAACCTTTTATAATATCTTGCTAAACCAAGGAAACTTCTTACTTTAGTCACAGTTTTGGGTCTTTGCCATTGTAGTACAGCGTCCACTTTGCTTGGATCTACTGCGACCCTTTCTTTGGATACTACATGCCCCAAAAAACCAGACTTCTGTGAGTCAAAACTCACACTTGCTAAGTTTAGCATATAGTTTCTTTTCCTTCAAGATTTTCAAAACGATTCTTAAATGCTTCTCATGCTCTTCATAAGATTTGGAATATACAAGTATATCATCGATAAAGACCATAACAAATTAATCTAAATAAGGTCAAAAAAATATATTCATATAGTTCATAAAAATAGCTGGTGCATTAGTAAGACCAAATGGCATAACTAAGAATTCATAATACCCATATCTTGTCCTAAAAGCAATCTTTGGAATATCCACTTTAACCCTTAATTCCTGATAGCCAGATCTTAAGTCAATTTTTGAAAATGCACTGTCTCCTACCAGTTGATCTAGCAGATCATCAATTCTAGGTAAATGGTATTTGTTTTTTATGGTTACCTTATTAAGTTCTCTATAATCTATACACAATCTAAGGCTTCCATCCTTCTTTTTTTACAAACAGTACAAGAGCACCCCAATGTGAGACACTTGGTCTGATAAAACCCTTCTCCAATAGTTCCTCTATATGTTTCTTTAACTCTATCATGTCATTCAGAGCCATTCTATAAGGTTCTTTGGAAACGGGTCAAGTTCTAGGTATAATGTCAATGTTAAATTCTAATTCTTTTTCTGGGGGTAGACCGGTGATTTCCTTAGGAAAAACTTTAGGAGATTCTTTTATTACTGGGATCTCTTCAATTCCTTCTTCTATTTCAACCTTAACAGAGAAGAAAACTAGATATCCTTGACATCTTTTCTCTAGGTATTTTTCTGCTTGAGTAGTCATCAGAAAGTTTAGCTTAGCTTCAGTATTTGGAAATATTTCAGGGGTAGGCAAAATTAAGGTCTTATTTTTACAATCAAGAAGGACATTATTGACAGATAGCTAATTCATACCAATAATAACATCAATGTTAGGAAAGGGCAAAACAAAACAAATCAATGGTGGTGCAGGAATGTTTATACTGGACAGTGCAATTTAAGCACACATGGGAGGTGATGGCTTTAACTCCACTAGGGGTAGAAACATGTAAATCATAAGGCATTATAGTAATTACCAGCCCTAATTTCCCAGCACAATCATAGGATATGAATGAGTGACTAGAACCTAAATCAAATAGAGCATTTACAAGATAATCATTTATCTTAATCGTACCTTCGATCATTTCAAGTGACTTTCTAGCCTCTTGCTGGTTGAGGGCAAAAACTCTCCCTTGGGCTTGGGGTCTGGTATTGTTCACCTCCATTATGCAGTCCCTTGCGAAATGTCCAGCTCTCCCACATTTAAAGCAGACATTCTGTTTTGCGAGGCACGGTCTTCCACCATGATCCTTCCCACATTGATGGTAAGTCAATCTAGAGGTGTTCCTTTGATTACTAGGGCCATTCCTTTTCCCAAATCTCTTAAACCTCTTATTCTTATTCCAAGCCTTCTTGCCCTTATCTCATCCCACTTCTTCTTTAGCTGGCATTTTAACACTTATAGGTTCAACAGTCTGAATAAACTTATGATTTAGACTATTTTTTGTAATCCTGCTTACCTTCACTAGATGGTTAAAAGTTCTAATCTGCATTGGAGCCACCCTTTCTTGGATGGTTGGCCTCAAACCTCTTTCTAACTTTTCCGTCTTTCATCTTTCATCATTCCCTTGCTGTAAATAAGTACAGTACCTCGACAATCAGATGAATCGTGCTACATACGCATCTACAGATTCATTTTCTTGTTGCCTTATAGTAATTAATTCTGCTTCTTTCTCATCCCTTGCCGATCTTGGAAAATATTTCTTATGGAATTGTTCTAGAAATATTTCCCAAGTAATAGGGACATTCCTTCCTCGGAGAATTAACTCTGTATTGTTCCACCAACGATCTACTTCTTTTTCTAACATATGAGTGGCTAATAGTGCTTTTATTTCTGTTTCACAACCCATAACCCTGAAGATCTTTTCAAGCTTAGCAATCCAATCTTTAGCTACCTGTACATCAAACTTTCCATCAAATGAGGGAGGCTGATGCTTATAGAATTGGATTACCACTTGTTGTTGATTAAATTCTTGTACTCTTGGTGGGCTAGGTTGCCTTGGTGGATTTTGTTGTTGTGGTGGATTTACATTTCTTTGGGTATTTACAGCCTTTTGTAAGCGTTTCATTGCTTGCTACAGTTGGTTGAGCTGATTAAGGATCACTTGTAAAGGATCAACTTAAGGTCCTCCTCATCCTCTTGTTGATGGTCTTCCTGCTCTTATGTTCACCATTTTATCTGTTTAAAATAAACAAGGATCCATTTCACACCACAACATATAATACAGCCATTTATTCATTATACCAGATATTTTATATCAAGCATCCATATATGTTACATAACATTTCATTCTACCTTTGAACTTAGTTATTTAAGACCACTCTATTTATAGTGACAAAATTTGCAGTTCCTTGTCACATCACTAACTAAACATATATATATAAATATATTCTGGTTTTGTTTATTAGAATATAGTTTCTTATAATAATTTTCCTGAATCATCTCCTATAATCAGTCTTAGCAAATACTAGATAGATAATTTATTTGAGAAAATGACATCTATGTCTCCTTTTTTTATTTTTTTGCTAATAATTAATATTTTCAATTATGCCATCTAACTTTCTTTGCAATTTGGTCCCTGATCATCCTTTGCATTTTAGTCCCTGATTTGATTTACATAAGATATTTAAGCTCTTTTAATTCTAACTATGCAGTAATTCTTTAAATCAGAATTCAAACAAAATCATAAAAATTTAGATGTTACATTTCTCTCCCCCTTAAATAAAATTTCGTCCTCGAAATTTGGAACATACATTTTCTTAATCATGTGACATCCGGACGCTGAAGAGGGCAAGGAGTGATCACCGGTGCAAGAAAAGGGGGTGAGATAAAGTGATGAGGCATGGACAAGGAGCGGCTCCTAGCAGGCTTTTAAGCGAGAGGGGCATATGAACGAATCAAATACATACCGGAATGAGAGGAATCCAGAGACTGTATAGGTATGAGGCCATACAATTAAATGATAGCTTAAATGAATTAATAGATACTACCTATACCAATAAGGTGCACTTACCTTTTCGGTAGCCTATCCCTTAAGAACTTTTCAGTTAAACGTGCTTGATCTGGAGCAATTCTGGGATGAGTGACCTCCTGAGAAGGAGTTGCATTAGTGAGGACAAAGCACACCAAAAAGGCTTGTGTTGATTTATGGGGACAGTCATCAATCCGAAAGAAGTGGCCAGATGTTATAGTATAAATGGGAGCAAACCACGTCTTGACCCAAAATCTGAGGGAATCTATGACTATTTTCCACTTATATCATATAACTCAATTTTATCCCAACTTTTTCTTGTTATATCTAACTTACAACTTAGATTATTTCCATCCTATAATATACGCTACATATTTTTTTTCTTCATGGTATGCAACTTTTTTCTAATGGCATGCTAGAGAGAGATAATTAACATAAAAGTTTCTCAAATATTCTTTGGCATCTTTATTTCAAAATAATTTTTAATATTCATGAGATAAAACCATACATGCTTTGACACGTGTCTTCTCTTCCTTGCTATTGTTCTTTCTTACATAATCTATAATAGTACGACTAGATACAATTTCTCTTAAAATGGTTAGGAGATAATAATAAAATGATTTTTTAAAAAACATTGAATTTATTTTTTTAGTATTCAATTTCTATTGAAATATTTGAAGTAATAATAAAAATATAAAATTAAAGTTGTATGTAGTCTAAAAAATAGGAAAAAAATTATACAAAAGGATTGCATATAGGCAGGTTGAGCTAGGCAAGTAGCTAACTCGTTACCCAGCCTAACCAACAACTTGCCCATGCCTGACAATGGCTTGTGCATGGATGGGCAAGCGAGCAGACATATGGCATGGTTGAGCTTCCTAATGCCTAATACCCATACAAAAGAATAATAAAAAAATAATACTAGTATATATTTTTTAAGAAAATACTGGAAATGTCCATTGGGCAGGTAAGTGAACAGGTGGAAAACGTCAAACATGAATCCAAACACACCAATTTTTAGAGGAAAAATAAAGAAAAAAAAACTACATCAGAAGGGCAGCCCAGCTCAATGTAACAACCCTCAACATATTATCATGGATTCAGTCTCAAGCTAACGAGAAGTTTACTCGGTGATATGTGTAGGATTGAAAGAACCAGGATGGAGAAAGAGCAAAGAGGAGATAGAAGTGCCCCACATCGCGACGAGAACACAGCTAATGTAGCGAACAAGCTGAAACTTGTATAATTTTTCGGACATAAGGGCTTCATGCCACAACGAACTTATGGCCGTCGTGGTACCAGTCATCGAGAATATTTAAATAAGACAAGTTTCAGTCTGCCAAAATGAGAAGAATCAAAGGAGGAAGCAATTTTCTCTACTATGGTTCCACAAATCTGGCCTTCGGAAGCAATTTTTGGACTCTAGGAGCTTGATTACAATTTGGTAAGTGATCCTCTTCTCCTCTCCTCTCTTTTCCCTCTGATTTTAGGTTGAAATTTGGGTTTATGCTTGAGGAGTTGGTTAGGTCGAGATTATACTGATTAAAATGGATGTAATGGGATCAATGAGGTGTTGTATAGTGTTATTGATGCCTAGGTATAAGTTTAAGAATGATTATACATGATTTATGAGGAACCCTAAGTTGAAATTGCTTGAGGGAGTGAGAAGTTCAAATTGGAAGTGTTGATGCATGAGTTGAATGGTTGTATGTGGCCTATTGGTGTATGAATATGTTGTTGGAACCTTGGCTTAGGTATAATTGGTTGAATTATGAATTTTGGTTAAATTATGCATTAGGTTATTTCAGGATATTATGATGTTGTAGTGGTTATTTGGTTGATTGGAGGAGTTCAAGTCCTGGTTGGCAATGCATAAGCTCGTGAAAAATCCATGTGTGTGGTGTTGGCAATTTAAGGTAACCGGGTATTTGTGATATATGTGTGTTATGTTGATATATATATGTATGTATATATGCATGTTCATGTTCATGTTCATATTCATGCCACGATATTGTTTTTGTATGTGTATGGTTTCTTCTACATATCATGGTATGCACACGGCTATTTGAGATATGAGTCTTAATCTTGTTACTTGTATATGATGATGAAGAGTATGATGTTTTATACGTGTATATCTGATTTTGTAAGATCCCCATATGATTGCATGATAGCATGACCATGATAGTGACTATGATAATGATTGTATATTATTAAAGGCATGTTAGCATTGCATTGACTTCATCACCATTTGATGTATATTGTAAGGTGGATGTTGGGGTGATAATAAGATGTGATATGAGATATGACGATGATATGATGATATGATGAAATAACATTGCCATTAAATCCTCTCCTAGCGCTAGGAGAGCTAGGTGGCAATGGGTTTGGGGATGCACTTTCCTTAAATTACTACCAATTTGGGTGGTCCAGAGGAAGGAAAACCACGGTCCAATCACTAGTGTGACCTTTGGATTAGTATGATATGAGCTTGGAGATGTCCCAGAATTAGTCTTTACCGACTGTTGGAAAGGAATTACCTATCGGGTATTATTATGTTGTTACTAGCTCGCGGTTTTAGCTGTGTATGAAGGAGAACATGCATACTATATCATTTTGCATTGCAATGCACCATATGCATATATGTATGAATTGATGATACCTGTTGCATGTGTTGTGTTCCTGGTTACTGAGACTTTATCTCACACCCCCTGACTAACATTTCAGGTAAAGACTCTAGTATTAATCTGGAGAAGACAAAGGAGTTGTAGCCTCTCTGATGTCAGGAATATCCAAGTCAACGGTACCTTGTGTTATTGTCTACGTTATGAATTGTCCTAAGTAGGATAGTATGTCTTTCTGCCTGTTCTACATATTCCTAGGAATGTTGTCTATACTCTGTATGATGACAATGATGATTGTGATGATCATGTTTGTATAATATTGATGATGATGAATTATATGTGATGATATTGATAATGATGTTGTATGGATATGCTCTTGTTTTGTATGTTTGTGATAGTGGTTTGGACCTCGGTATGAGTTATTGTTGTTGGAGCATGTACTTATGAGCCAGATTGGCCTTATGTGTGAGCCCAAAGGGAGTTTTGGGCCTTATATGTGTCTTTTGAGCATGTAGCCCATTGTGTGGAATTGGGATTCAAGGAGGTCACATCTTAGAATAGTGGTTTCTCTAGGATAAAACCTCATTGGACAAGTTGATTGAGTAAAATAAGACCTATGTGAATGGACCTCAGGTGCCAAATTGTTTGGGTTGGCAATTGGGGCCTATAGGTTGTGTGTTTTGATCAAAAAGTGACCAAATCGGTCATATGCATCCAAAATCTCCATACAGAGATGGAATGAGGTGAAACTGGTGTCTATAATTAAACTGGGACAAGATTGACCTGTAGGAGTTGGAATCAGGTGAATCGAAGGTAGAAGCACAAAGCTGTGAGCATCGAAAGTTTGCCTGAAAAATTAGCAATTTGCTTATACATGTCCTAATATGGGTGTCACAGCGCCAGAAGTTTGATCATGGTGCCAAGTGGTACTTCCTCTTCCAAGCCATGACTGCACTGTAGCTTGCTGAGACTCAGCCCTATTCTAGTCCTATTCAGAGTTTTTCTGTGTTTTAGAGGTTTTAGTAGTTGTTTTGGGTTGTTTTCAGAGTAGGTCGTTACACCCAACACCTTTGCCCATGGTCCACCTGTGCCTAATGATTTTGGGTGCGCCAGCCCAACCCTTTTTTTAGCATCCTTTTCCTTTCTTTGGGCTGGGCAAATATTGGACGGGTTTGGGCAGGGTGGGCAGGCAATGGGTATTTTGAAAAATCTTACTTTTTCATAAATATATTTTTTTATTCGTTGATAACTATTTAGTAGCATAATTTATTACCTAGAGGCTTCTTTATCCTCCCGTATCATCTTTATGCGACAATTAAGTCCGTCAAAGCTCTATAATTCCATTATTTTAGAGTCTTAAATGAATTATGTTACTAACACAGTTCTCATTTGTAACAACCTACTCCTAGAGGCCCCGAAACAACTCCTACAACATCAAAAACACAAAAAAGAATCAAATTAGAGCTAAGCCGCGGAAAGCTACAACGCAGTTGCGGCCTGGGAGAGGTAGTAGCACTTGGCGCTGCAGCCAAACTTCTGGCACCACGGCGCCTGTATCAGAACATGTATCAACAAATCGCTAAATTTTCTAGTGAACTTTTGACACATACAACTTTGTGCTCCAATCTCCAATTGACCTGATTCCAACTCCTTTAAGTTAATCTTGTCCCAATCTAATTATAAACACCGGTTTTATCTCAATTCATCTCTGTGTGGAGATTTTGGATACTCATAACTAATTTGCTTACTTTTTGACCAAAACACATAACCTATAAAGCCCCAATTGCCAACCCAAGCAATTTGGCACCTAAGAACCATTCGCATATGTCTTATTTGACTTAGCCAACTTATCCAAGGAGGTTTCACCCTAGAGAAACCACTCATATGAGAATTGATCCCCTTGAACCTCAATTCCACATAATGGGCTACATGCCCAAAATATACATACAATACCTAAAACCTCCTTTGCACTCACACATACGGCCAATTTGGCTCACAAATACATGCTCCAACAACAATGACTCATGCTGAGGTCTAAATCATCATCACATACATATAAATCATACATAGCACATATCCATACCTATCACATATCATCCATTATCATCGATATCATCATATAATCATCTATATCATCCAAACATCATTGTCACAATTATTCTATCATCACATAACATACAGATAATACTCCTAGGATAACAAGACATATAACTCTACTTGGCACAGGTCATTACATAAACCAAAGCAGTAAAACTGCCAATATACTTGTTATTTCCGATAGTGGAGAGGACTACGATGTAAGTGAGGCTAGCACCCAAAAGGGGGTTGAATTGGGTGGTTCAAGCTTTTCTGCAATAAGGAAATCTTAGCAATTATGAAGTGAGTTCAAAAAATAGAGTATGCTAGAGACAAAAGAAAGAGAGAGAAAAGGAGAGAAGTTGCTCAATCGATTTATCTTGGTTCGGTCCTCAACTTGACCTACGTTCAGTTCCCAAGTTACCACTTGAGATTTCTCCACTATATCTTGCAATATTTAAATGGGTTCTTGTAAAAACCGCAATACAACTCCAGCTCGAACTTTGAGCTTAAAAACAAAACTCTCACTCTTCTCACACAGAAGTAAGAATAATTCTCTTAGTGTTCTCTCACACTACGTACTATCTACAAGTATGTAGAAATATAAAAATTAAGGTATGAAATTCTCTCTCAAAAAAGAAAATATGAAAGTTTAAGAGCAATGAATGAGCTAAGAAGAAGGTAGGTAGGCTTTTAATGAATTAGAAATAAATTCTGCAGAGTTTTGGAGTTGATATGTTTTTCCTCTTTTTTTAACAATTTAAATGAGGTCCTATTTATAGTTTGAAAGTAAAACTATCTGTTGAAAGCAAGAATTAGCTGTTTCTCCACCTGCTGATACCATATTAGCAAGTTGCTGATTCTTCGAGCCAACTTCTGACGTGCATGGCTTCATATTCTGACTTACAATTGATCTAATTCCAACTCTTATATATGGAGATTTTGGATACTCATGATCAATTTGGTCACTTTTTGGTCAAAACTCACCATTAACTACCTCTTATTGTCACCAAAGGCACTTAGACAACTATGAACTACTCACACAGGTCTTATTTGGTTTAACCAACTTGTTCAAGAAGGTTTCATCTCAAAGGAATCATTACTCTAAGATTTGACCCCCTTAAACCCCTAGTTCACATAATGGGCTATATGCTCAAAACACATATACCAGAACCAAAATCCCTTTTGGGCTCATACATACGGCTATTCCTGCTCACAGACCCATACACCAACAATCACAACCCATACCGGGGTCCAAATCATCGTCATGCACATACACCAATCACATGAATAAATCCATACCACATCATTATCGATATCATCACATATCATTCATCATCATCAACATTCTACAACCACCAGTGTCACAATATCATTGTTCTCATATTAATTACAAACATACTATTCTACCTGGTACAATACATAACATAAACAATCATACTCTATTGTTAACTTGAATATTCCTGGTACCAGACAAGCTACAACTCCCTTGTATTCTCCGGATTGGTTCTAGAACCTTCACCTGAAATGTTAGTCATGGGAGGGGGTGTGAGATAAAGTCTCAGTAATCAAAAACATAACCATAGGAAAACTATATCAATAATCTATATAATTGTGCATATAGTGCAATGAAATGCAAATGAAATGGTATGCATGTTTTCCCTCGTACACGGCTAGAACCATAAGCTGACATCATCATAAGACATTTCAAATAGATAATTCCCTTCCGGCAGTCCATGAAGATTGATTCCGGGATATCACCAAGCTCACCTTACACTAATGCAACTTAGTAAAAGGTTACACTAGTGTTTGGACCGTGACTCTCCTTCCTTTGGACTACTCGAATTAGTGGTAATTTAAGGAAGGCACATCCCAAAATCCACTACCACTTGGCTTTTCTGGCCATAGGAGAGGATTTAGTGATAGGGATAATTCATCATATCATCATCATATCTCATATTATCATCATATCATATCTCATCATCATCCTAACATCCACCTCACAATATGCATCAAATAGTGATGATGTCATTGACATGCTAACATGCCTCTAACAATATACAATCATCATCATAGTCATTATCATGGTCATGCTAATACGCAATCATATGGGGATGCTATAAAATCATGTATACACATATACAACATTATACTCATCATCATCATATACAGGTAGCAAGATTAAGATTCATACCTTAAATAACCACGTGCATACCATGATATGTAGAAGAACTATACACATACACAAATAATATCATGATATAAATAGGAACATGTATATATACATCTATATATATATATATCAAAATAACACACATATATCACAAACACCCAGTTATCTTAAATTGCCGACACAACTCACATAGGGGTTTAGCAAGCCTTTGGAGCACTAACCATGACTCAAGCACCTCCAATCGACTAATTATATACTATAATACCGTAACATTTCCAATTAACATAGCACCCACACAATTCAAAAATTCATAATCCAACTACCCAAACTTAACCTGTTGATGCCAAAGCATAAACATGCATCAAGAAGCTCCAAGCACATATCTAGATCATAAGTATCTACATACATTTTGGATTTCATGCTCCTTTAATCATTACCAAGCTAGGGTTCAAGAAAAATCACACACAATCCCTTATAAACTCACATCCAAGCCTCAATAACACAAGAAAACACTTCAATAATCCGTTTAAATGCATTTTACTCTGTAGAAACCTCAACTAATTTGAAATATAGCACACTCATGTGGATTCTAACTGAAATTCATAGAGAAATGAGAGGAGAAAAGGTTAGTGATCACTTACCAACCAAGATTGAAGCTCCTAGAGTCCAAAATTAGTCCCCAAGGTCAGTGGAAGCAAATCGTAGCAGAGCATTCCTCTTTCTCTTCAATTTTCATCTTTCTCTGTCAATTGAAATTCATCTGATTTAAACACATCCGACGCTTGATGCTGCAGAAGCCATAAGTCTGTTGTAACATGGAGCCCTTAACTCCATTAAGAAACTCACAAAAAATGATTTTCTCCTTTCTAGAGAGAGTATAGGCTGCAGGAGGTAGATAAGTACGGCGTTTCTCTTTCATCGGTGCCAATTCTCCTCTTATTCCCATTGCAACCAAGTCCAACCTTGCCTTCACGCCATCTTTGGTCTTTCCCGGCACATTAAGCAATGTACCAATGATGCTATCACATACATTTTTCTCTATATGCATGACATCAAGGAAGTGTCTCACATATAAAGACTTCCAATATGGCAATTCAAATAAAATTGACTGTTTCTTCCACCCACTAGTCCCAAGGTGTTTTGCAAAAGGCTTCCTGAAATTGTTATTTAAATCCTTCACCTTGTCAAACATATCCTCACCACTTAATGGCAAAGGTTTACTCCCTTCTTCTGTATTCCCATTAAAGGCTTTTTTCCACCACCTGTAACGATGTCCAAGAGGCAAAAATCTGTAATGTCCTAGGAAGACAAATTTCCCACCATGTTCCAACCGTATGGTATGTGTGCCTTCTTCGCATATAGGACATCCAAACACTCCTTTGATACTGTAGCCTGATAAATTACCATATGCCGGAAAATCATTAATTGTACCAAACAGCATAGCTCTCAACTTAAATGTTTCTTCCCTATATTTGTCATACATCTCCACACCCTTCTCCCACAATAGTTTCAAATCTTCAATTAATGTAGCCAAATATACGTTTATATCATTTCCAGGTTGTTTGGGTCCAGAAATTAACATAGACAACATCATAAACTTCCGCTTCATGTATAGCCATGGTGGGAGGTTATAAATCAACAAAATAACAGGCCATGTACTGTGGGTACTACTTTGCATGCCATGCGGATTCATTCCATCAGTAGATAAAGCAAGGCGCAAGTTTCTATCTTCTTCCCTGAAATCTTCATATTCACGATCAATTCTTTTCCATTGTGGAGAATCTGCAGGATGTCGAAGTTTTCCATTTTGAATTCTTTCATCTGCATGCCATGTCAAGAGCTTTGCAATTTCTGCGCTACTGTACATGCGTCTAAATCTAGGTATGATGGGAAAATACCATACCACCTTTGTTGGACTCGATTCTTTTTTTTTGTATCGTGGGGCATTGCATTTAGGACACTTGTTTAATGATGCATATTCTTTTCGGAATAAAATACAGTCATTAGGACAATCATGTATCCTCTCCTAGCTCATTCCAATAGAGCATAACATTCGTTTAGCCTCATATGTTCGGCTTGGAAGCTCATTATCTTGTGGCAGCATATTTTTCAAAAATGCAAGTAATTCTGTGAAGCTCTTATCACTCCATCCATTCCCTGCTTTCAAGTTGTGTAACTTTAACACAGCTAATAATATCGTGAATTTAGTACAACCAGGATACACTACAAGAAAGCAGCTATTTTCTCATGGAATTTTCTCATGACCATAATATTTTTGAGAGAATTTCTCATGGAAGATCACTTAAAAGATGTTTCTCACGGATTTTCTCACTAAAATGCAGTAAAGAGAAGAATATATGAGAAAATGTGTGAGAAAATCCGTCAGATTTTTTGCGCATTGTGGTGGGAAGTTGGCGCCAAAGTTTCTCATGGAAGCCGTCCGTGAGAACATATTGCGAGAATGCTTGAAAAGGAAAAAATAAAACAAAAAAATTATTAAATAAATCTTCTCATGGAAGTAAAGTCATGAGAATTTCTCTCAGCTAGCATATCCATGAGAATTTCTCACCGCTTGTCATTCCGTGAGACATTTAGAGCTTTATTATTTTTTCATTTCACATTATATTTCTCATGAATACTTGGGCGTGAGAATTTCTCACAAAATAAAAGTTGTGAGAAAATTTTTGTATGAGTGATTTCATTTTTTGTATATTGTATTTCTCATGGATATCATAGTGTGAGAAATTCTCATGGCGTTTGTGCCCATGAGAAGTTCTCATGGATGTAGGCCATGAGAAAACTTTTGTATTTGTATATTGTATTTCTCACAAATATTATAGAATGAGAAATTCTCATGGTGTTTGTGTCCATGAGAAGTTCTCATGGGTGTAGGTTGTGAGAAATTTTTTCATAGCAAAAAATAATTAAAATTTCTATGAAGCTTGGATTCAAACCTTTGTCTTAACAGAAGAATGAAAGGACCACTTTACCATCAAACCAATTAATTTCAAATGCTATTTTTGTCTATCAAATTATAATTAATGTGTATTTATCCAATTACACAAAGTGGCTAAAGCCCTAATTTCAAATTTCCTAGATAAAAAGAGGTAATTAGTGAGGAAGTTTTTTCCTCATCCCTCACTAATTGAGGAAATAAGCAAGGCTTCTTTTATTCCTCACAAAAAAATTATTTTTTATTAATTTTAATTGATTAAAAATTAAGTTAAAGTAAACTTTTAGTTCTTTAATTTTGTAATAGATTTCATTTTAAAATAAAGCCACCTAATAATTATTTCTTATAAGAAATTAAGAGCATGAAAACACAATTTTTCTTTTGTATGTAATAACCTATTTTAAGGTTTTAAAATATTAACAAATATGTCATAAAAAATATTAATGAATGAAAAATGAATGGACAATTTTTAATAGTAGGTTGGTATTTAAAAATGACAAAATAAGCATTTTCCATTAAATTGTTTAAAGTGTTAAGAATTAGAAAGATTTAATACATTTTTAAAGTTATAGGATTATAATCAAAGTTAAAGATAAAAATGAAACTCATTGTAAAATTAGAGAAGTATATTATAGCTCTAAAAATTATTTTTAAAAATAATTAAATTATGTAAAAAAAAATGCCCACACACATTCACCCTTGAAATTAATTTTTTTTTGGTAAGGAAACCCTGGAATGAAATTTTGAAGATTCACGAAGATGAAATTTTTATAACTTTTATTTTGTCTAATGTTTCATTTTGATATAAGTTTTCTCATGGGTAAGGGCCATGAGAACTTCTTACGGGTACCTTTTTTATGAGAACATATCCTTTGTGTTCACTTTATCTTGGTGTTTATTTAATATATTTTTTTCACAGCTTATAAGCCATGTGAACTTCTCACGGCTATTGTTATGTGAGAAGTATAAAACTTATTTTTTAAGTTTTGTAATTTTTAACTCTTTGTTGTTAATCTCTAATTCATTAAAATTTATGCCTCCATTACTTCATGTTTCTTTATTTTTCTTCCAAGCCTCTCTTACCCCTTTCCCAATTTTAGCTGATGAATTAGTTGAACACCCTTTATTTCCTATTGTTAATGATGAACTTACAATTAAAATTTTTTATACTAGCAAAAAAACCTAAAATCTATAATTGTTAATAATGAAACCTATAATTTTTTTTATAGTAAAGCTTTCATCAGTATTTTTTTAATAATGATACCTATAATTTTTTTATATTAAGGCCTTCATCACTATTTTTTTAGTTTGTAATAAAATTGTTTGTTTATAAAAAAACACTTATAATTAATTTTTTTTATTTAGAAGCTTTTCTTATAATTTTTAATATTAGCAAGAAGAATAATAAAAAAAAGAACCTCAGATAAGAGAAACCGCGAACGTGAAAAAAAAGCCGCGAAGCAAAATCTCTGCCCCCCTCAAAATCCCTAATACTATCGACGTTACTGATATTGCTTTCCATTTTCTTTCGCTTAATCTCTGTCGCCCTTGCCTTTTCATTTTGCCTTCTCGTGTCTATCGTCTTCTCATATTTGTTGCCAACTGTGAGTTTTTGAGTTTCAATTCAATGGGTCTCTAAGCTTCATCTTCTCATCGCCCTAAGCTTTGTGACCGAAGCTATTGATAAAGGTAATAATTGAAACGTTAATTGATTTATGTAGTTTCGGTGGGATTCATTTGATGTTGCTGCAGATTTTTGTTCATTTGGTGGGTCCCGTATGCCATTTTATAAGTTTTATTCATTGATATGTTGTTGGGATTCATGAGCTGTGTGAATAAATTTACTTGTCCTCTTGTGCGTGAATAAATTTGCTTGTCCTCTTGTCTTTTTGTCTCATTCTTGTGAATAAGCTTGCTTCTACTAGTCAATGGCTCACATGGTCCAACTAATTTGTCCCGTAGTTGAGTGGGGATGTCTTTATCATGCTAAAATAAAATAGTGTTATAAGTGGGGACAACTTTATTATTTGGACTTTGCAACCTTGACTTCTCTGTAACATTCATTATTGTTAACACAAATATATATATGTTGGAAAACCAAACGGACTTATAAAATTATAAGCTAAAGACCATAATAACGAAAATCTGACAATAAATAAGAATAAGACTTTGTATTTTCATTGTTCAAGGTTCTCTATTAATCTTTGTTTTTTGGACAAGAAACAGAGATAAACACAATAAAGATATCCACCACTCTACTTGCTAATTGGAGCAGTGCAAGTTCTAAATCAATAACTGAGAGGCCAATAACATAGCTAGCTTATTTCCTTTTCACAGTAATCTTTCACGAGTCACTCATTTTTTAATTAGATTTTACTATCGATAAATATTATATAAATGTTACACAAAACTTATACAAGACAAAGCCTATTCTTGGAGATTTTTTTTAGCATTCTTGAAGCTTTCTTGTTTTCACAACAGAGCTTCTAGTTGCTTTGAATAATATTATATAAATATTATTCTTGAATGCAATTATTGCTTTCAATTGCAAAGTTATTTGTTGGTAGTAGTTACAAATATAAATAAGAATATAAAAGATGTTGGTATTATAAATGAACGAGGCATAATATTTGCTTTGTTGACTTCATGCCTTGACTTGATGGTCTTGCTTTGACTCAAACTCTTACTATTTGGTATTATATAAATTAACGAGTCATAAACCTTGAGTTGAATTATTGTGCATAAAACTTGGAGGTAGTTGATAATATATACCATTCTACAATTGGTACAAACTGATATGGACCATTCTTATCAGAAAATTGATATGGTGCAAACTTTCAGCATTCTCAAAGCTTTCTTCTTGTTTTCACAACAGAGCTTCCAATTGCTTTGAATAATATTATATAAATATTATTCTCGAATGCAATTATTTCTTTCAATTGCAAAGTCATTTGTTGGTAGTAGTTACAAATATAAATAAGAATATTAAAGATGTTGGTATTATAAATGAACGAGTCATAATATTTGCTTTGTTGCCTTCATGCTTTGACTTGATTGTCTTGCTTTGACTCAAACTCTTACATTTGGTATTATATAAATGAACGAGTCATAAACCTTGAGTTGAATTATTGTGCATAAAACTTGGTGGTAGTTGATAATATAGACCATTCTACAATTGGTGCAAACTGATATGGACCATTCTTATCAGAAGACTAAATATAAGACCCCCTAGGCTGACGAGGAGTGAGTGAGTATACTATATTCTATATATATATAATGGTTTTCAACCTCTCAAACATCTCAGAACAATCCTAAAGCTCATCTTCAATCGCATTTGTCATCTCTTAAAGACGGTCATCATCAAATGTACTTGTATCAAAATCATTAGATCCACAGCTCCTACTTGTCCCTAAATCACTATACCCATCATTTGTCTCACCATGTTTTGTCCAATGTGTATAACTTCAATCGATTCCATTACACACTAAATGTTCTTCTAACTTCTCTGAACTAACTAGCCTTCCAAAACAACACTTTAAGCAGGGGCATATAATTTTATCGGGGTTATTAGCATGCTCAACTGCAAACCTAACAAACTCTTTCACTCCATCCCAATATTCCTTACTCAAACGATTTGCATGTATCCAATTCCGATCCATACTATAATGTTGTGTACAAATTTTGGCAGAGCCTCCCCTAGAAGTTGATGGTTCCAATAATTCTACAGCAACAACTCACAAAAAGTTAGACTCATCAATTATAAGCACTAGCATCTTCCAACCAATCCTAGATAAACTAAGCTATCTTCAAACATAAGGACTGTCTTTATTCTAGGAGATTAAAGTAATACATGATTCAACCATGGACTATTTCTGGCAACCATAAACTAATTTTTAAAGAAAATTCAGTAGCATAACGACATAAAAATGAGAGTTTCCCAAGCCTTAAGTCCTTTATTCATACAAAAAGTAGTAAATTTCAACCAATCATAGCAGCAACCATGTACCCAATCATTTCCAATCATCAAATTACTTCTAATTAATAAAGTAATTATATTTCATGCTATTAGATATTAATACATGGCATTATAATGATATAGTTCTAAAGGAAATCGGCAACATAGCGACTTGGAAAAGAAAGTTTCCTGGGCTTGTTGAAATTTAATCAAACTATGACTATCAAATTTCAATCAATCATTTCCAATCAAAACTTCACCATATGACTTCCTTTGAAGATATTAACATGCAAATCAAACATCAGTCAATTAGTACAACAATCATTCAACACCACCATTTTCAACAACTTTGAAAGCAAGATTAACGTACCTTATAACTTTGTACTATACTATCCCCTTTAGTTTAGCCCCTTATTTTGCTGCCTCAAAGCTTCTAAATTAAAAAGCTAATTGAAATAGCTAATATGTAACAAACACAATGACATGTTCAACCTGCATTACATAAGAGTATAAAGTTAAGAAAAATTTCTAAACTAGTTTAATATATGAAAGTGTTAAAATTTGACTCAACAAAAATTTAGGGGGCTAAGGGAAGTTTAGATCATGACATGAATATGATGAATTCAATGAGTTAATAATGGTTCTAAATGCTTGATGATATCTTAGAAATGACATTAAGATGATGAGAATGTAAGAACTCAAGTTATATAGTAAAGTAGTAAATTGAAACCTAAAATGGCCAAGACCCACCCATGTCGATTTAAATAAGTGGAGAAGTCAATTTAAGATTTAAACCATATTATATTTGTTAAACTATGTGTATATGCTATATGAATAAGAAGAAATATGTCCGTGATGAGAAATCTCAATGAAATGCAAGTTTGGACACTAAAGAATTTAAAACACGACATAAATGAACAGTAAAGTATATATCTTACTATAAGAGTTAAGTTAGTTTAAAATTTTTTAAAAGAAAATATTAAGAATCTATATATGATATAAATATTATATTTAATATATATCAAATACATACATGTCTTCTTATATTATCAATGTTTTATAGCTTATTATTATCAATTATCATTATCATTATCATATCAATTTATAAAAATCTTACATTTATTTATAATTATAATTATAATATTTTACTAAACTAAAATATTAAGTAATTAAATAAATTCACAATTATATTAATGTTAATTAATAAATTAAAATACTTATTATTTTTCTTTTTTTAAATTTAAATTTCAGTAATTAAAATTAGGGTGAGTAAGTTTTAAAAATTTTTCACTTATTATACATTATAAATAATATAATTTAATATGTAAAAATACTTTATTTGTTGGCCAAAAAAAGTGGCACAATTTATTTATTTATTTATTTATTTAATGTTTTTGCCCATGGAGTTTTAAATCTGGAGTAGAAGAAAGGTGTTGTAGAAACCACGAATTAAAAATAAAACAAAGAAAGAAAGAGAAAGAAATCCTAATGACATGAACAAAATTTGACAGGCGGAGAACCATCCACACATTCCCAATTGTCTCAGCTTCTCTGGCCCACACCATATATTATCCCTCCCTCCCAACAACCTCAGCCTCAAAATAACATCCTTATTTCCTTCCTTTTTTGCTTCCCCTCTTCCATCTACACACCCACGCATTGCTTCTATAATTGGGATGTCACTCCACAGTACCCTGAACAGGTTGTGCCTCTAATTGACACAGTTTCAATCTTTGTAGTCAAGGTATCATACCCTTCTCATTTTATTAAGGGCAGTGATATATTGCTCTTAATTTATCTATTTTCTGAGGTTTTTTGTTTGTGGGTAGGTTAAATTATTTAGTGGGTTATAGTTCCAATTCGCTCAAACTTATACAGAGTGTAGAATAAGGAATTGCTAGGTGTGAGAACATTTAGAACCTATTGTGTTGTTGTTGGGAGTTCAATGCTTATAATGGTGGGCAACGCTCAAGGAGCAATAGCTTCTCTTGCTTCCCCAGTCAGTTTGGGAGGTCTAGTTGGAGCGAGTTCCTCTGGAAGGACCCACTCATTTGGAAGGAGAGTTTCCCTATCTGGAGGAAACTTTAAGGGTAGAAGGACATGGCATTGTGTCTCCTTGTCCCTTTGTAGATATTCAGTGACTACGACTGATTTCATATCTGACCAAGGCAATGCAATATCCCTTGACTCTAATGGTGATAGAGAGAATACAGTTACTGGAGATAATAGTGCTGGTTTTGTCCTTAAGCCTCCTCCAAAGCCGGTATTAAAGTCTTCAGAGACCAAGGGCAACTCCATGTTAGGTGCAAATTTTGAAGGGTGGGATCCCTCCAAAGCTACTAAGCAATTTGGCAATGAAAAATTAGATAATGTAGAAGAGAGAAATAAGGTGATTAAGTCACTTGGAGAGGTGTTGGAGAAGGCTGGAAAGCTAGAAAATTCGAAGTTGGATGGCAAAAGAAATAATGGACCAGCAAATAAACCAGCAAAATCTAACACAGTCATTAATCCGAAGACTGAATAATGGTTCTAAAAGTGAGAACATTCCTGCCACTATATATTTCCAGCTTAGAATCTAACCCTTTCAACAGAGCAGCTACGAATCCTAACTAATAATAATGATTTGCGGATTTACGAAGAACAGAGCAGTTACAAGAAATTTAGGAACACATCTCATATAGGCATTTTAGCAAACACCTAGAAGGCATACATCGAATCATGAGAAGGGATGACGAATGGAAGGAGAAATTGATGGGAAACAGAAAAGTGGAGGTGAGGTGTTGACCTGTAGGAATTCAAAATCTCTGGTAACTTGAGATTGCAAGCACGAACGAACTTGGACTAGCCATCGACATACAGCACGGAAGCCACAAAACTCGAACAAGTACACGGACACAAACACGAACACGAAGATGGAGAGCACGAACACGAAGTTAGACAAGCCACCAACGCAGTGAGCAAGTAAGCACAGAACCTGAAGATGGAGGTTGGACAGAGAGCGAATATGGACACGAACTTGAAGAAGCCACACAATGCTGACACGAACTTGAAGAAGCCGCAGAATGCCAAGGGGAGAGAACTTCTGTGGAGTAAGTAAGGAGCTTGCAAAGAGTTGTGTATGCAGAGGCTTGCTCAGAAGTGATGTATTAGGGCTGAAAGTACAACCAAATTAGGCGGTTATAACAAATAACCACATACTTTTGGTATTATTAATTTAATTTTTATTATTATAATTAAAATAAAAGTAGACGGTTATTTAAATAACCGCCTACTATGTTATTTTATTTTTTTTAATTAAATAATGGATTTGTAGGTGGTTATGTAATAAACCGCCTACAAATATTAAATTTTTGTAGGCGGTTATTACAAATCCCCCAGGCTTCTTTTTCTTAACGTTTTTTTCTATGACCGCCTACTATTAGGCGTCTATTATTTTCAAATCTGGCGTAGTGTCTTATCACAATGTGGAGTGCTTCTACCTCCTACTTGCTCTTCCTACATCTTGGTTTTTCCAATTTTGCACACAACATCAAATACACATCCCATTAGATTGAGACTAAGTCCAGAATAATATACTGAGGGTTGTTACATTGGTAACATCTTCATGTTTTCCTTTGTAAAAGCTACTAGTATTGTTTTTGGTCTTGAAAAGTCCAATATATATGAATCAAGTATCTGAAATGACTAAGCACTAAAGCTAGCCATGTATGATTTCCCTTTGTGTGGCTCTTAGAATGCCACTAAATAAATGAGGGAATCCTGTCGTTATATTCTTCCTATGTGATCAGCCTTAAAAAAATCACAACGTTTGTGATATGAATAGTCTTTATCTTTTGATCGCGAATATTAAAAAATTTAAATTAGAAGAAGATAAATCTGAAGGAGAAAATTGATATAAAAATAGAATAGCAATTTCCATTCTTCCCCTACAAAATTAACAATTAACAATTCAACAAAGATGACCCATATTTGCACAAGAAAATGACACATGAGGATCACGCAAGCAACATAATTCATCTTGAGGACTCTAAAATAGTGAAATCACAGAGAAAGAAATAAGTCTTTAAGTGTCAGATGAAGTTGGTGCAAAATGATGAAAATGCATATACATCATATATACAACTTTGGGTGCTCCCATACTATCTTTATGTGATACTTAAAACCTTCGGCCCTTTGTAATTTCACTATTTTTAGGGTGTCTTCAAATTGAATTATGTTGTTTATGATCTCATTCGTCATTTTCCCTGTTTGCCGGGGAAATTTTTTACCGGTCATGGGAGTTTTTATTTGATGATTTATAAAAGGATATGAAGGAGTGCTCAGAAGTAATATTTGCAGGGACAAATTATGTTTGCTCATTTCGGGCTAGCTACAACTCTAAACATTAATTTATTGTAAGTGATTATTTTAAAAATTATCACTTCCTCACCAGTTAGTCGCATTTATTCTTCTCTAGTAATGCCTCCTTGCGGTACGTACGAGATGTTCATGTGTATGTTGTCAATTAAGTTAAAATATGTGTGAAACTTCTCTAAAATAAATTCTCATACGTTCATATAAACTTTTATTTTCAACTTGGGAAGACAAAAAAATGGTGGCAAAATCTTGTATAAATCAAGTCTTATTTTTCATTCACGTTTGAAAATTCATATAAATTATTGTCAATTTTTTTTACGGCTAGGGAGGATTGCCAGAATAATATACCAACATCTGAAATGTGAATTGAATCTTGTTTTTTTCTCTTTCGGCCACCAAATTGAATCATTTGAAACCTACAAAAATATTGGACTTGTGGTAAAAAATATTGTTTAGTTGATAAGAATTTAGCCCATGTCTCAAAAGGGTATAGGTTCAAATCCGGTTGCCAATGTAAAAATTTTATTAGTGAGTAATTTGTATATATTTTTATAAGCACTCTTTTGAGTTCTAAGACCTATTTTAATCCTAATAAGTCTCGTAATCTAACTTGCATAAATTTTTTAATATAAAAAAAAAAGATATTGGAATCATATAATACTTATAACATTAACACATTTGAAATCACTAAGCATCACTAAGCTGAAAGATATATGAATATCACCTACTAATCGTCAACATAATAGTATTGCTTGTCTCTTTATCTTTGGGCTTGTGCCTGCGTGGGGGACCTACGTGAGATTTTCAGTGATTCAATTTATTGTTTGAGGTTTTGTTCTTTTGTGCACGAGGTCTATGTGGGATACTTCCGGTCCTATATATAGGATCTTTTACCTTAGTCTTAAATATAAGATCCTTTACAGTGTACGAGGTGGTATTTATTATGCATTTCCAAAAAATGCCCCTATTTAATGCATTTAAAGAGAAAAAAAGAGAGATTAAATAAGGGTAGTTTTGGAAAAATGTTGAAATTTTCGGAGAAATTGAGGTAGTTAATTAGTTTTAACTTCTTTTCTTAATTCGTGTGATTCGGTTAAAATGATCTTATATATAGGACCAGAGGGAGTATCTTTTTATCAACTCAAAATCTGAATCGTCCGTACATTGATGTGCTTTTCCAACTCTTTTGTCACAAAACAATACTAATTAATGGTCTGTGACGTGCAGGCATATGAGGAATGGGCATGTTTAAAATAAGTGAAACTTCATCGGTTATCCATCTCTCCTTTTAATAGGGGAAAAAGATATTTTTAGGATTTAAATAAAAAAATATTGATAAACAAATAGTATCAATGGAAAATTAAATTGGTTTGAATTGAAAATTCAGTTTATAGAATTATTAAATTTTTAAATCAGATTTTTTGAAGAAAATATTTCTAGTTATGGATACCAAATTATCTTTTTCTCTTTTAGTAATGGCCTAATTATGTACTTGATTTTTTTTCTTTTATGATTAGACATTAGAGTATTTTTTTTAAATGAGATTAGCAAGGAAACACATAATTCCTTTTTATGAAGCATTTCAATCTGACAATTGAAGAGATATGGAAGTATTTCAGAACCCATTTAAATGTTAATAGATTAAATTAAAATAAAACAGAATAAATATTGAACAAATTAAATCTGAGAGCAATGTTAAATAATTAAAACTATGCAAACTTCTCCTTTATTTTCAAAATATGCATATTTCGGTCTACAAAATATGTTTAATGTTATTTATTCAAGCTCTAAAAATAATTCAAAAGAATATATTTAAACTCATCTTAATCTCCATATTTATTCTAAAATTAATCAATCCTGATCCCCCATCTTAAATTAATTTATTTCTTTTCTTTTAAATTATGATTTCTTTTTGGGTTATCACCATATGTGTCACAATTGATGATGTTCAAAAATTTGATGTCTCGTGAAACTTATAAATGATTATTGCTTTTTTAAAATTTATCCCTTTTTCGAGATTTATAGGTATCTTTTAATTAGAGACAATCCATTCCATTGGATCAGCATGATTTGTTTCTTATCCATTTAAATAAAATGAGCACGTTCTGTATATGGAAATGACTGACTGAGTGGTTGCTTTGAAACCAGCTAAGATAGCCCAAATAATTGTACGAAGATTTGTCTTAAAAGAGATATTTACAACCAACCAGACATTCAGATAATCGAGGATCACGTGCATCATATATATATATATATATATCTATATATATATATATAGTATATGATTTCTCATAAAAGAGATAATTACAATTTAACCGGCATCAGCTTATAACAGTCGACTTATATAGTATTTTATTATGTTATGTCGTGTATTATTTTAAAAAATTTATATTTTAAAATATAGTATATTATACAAATTATGTTATTTTTTATTATTTTTTTAATATTACCTCTAATAAATAAATTTATATATTTTAGGGTTAGCAATGCATTTAATAAAAATTTTTTAATGATTTGGTCAAAACATAAATAAATAAAGGAGAGTTTCCCTAAAAATTTCACTCTTCACAATTACTAATAATTTATGAAAACTTAAAAAAAAAATAAAAAAAAGAATAACTATAATTTATTAATATATAAAATATTATTAAATAAAAATAATTTAAAAAATAATAAAAAAATTTCAATTACTAATTAATATCTTAATACGTGTCATAGTTAAAAGTAAAACGGACACAGTATCAATCAATTGTAAGAAGTTATTCTATATTTTACGTCAACCAATAATGCACAGGAACCAAGGTCATTTTATGTAATTTTGCTATTTTTCAGTCTTTAAATAACATTATTATTTATAACAGGTTCTTAGATGTGATTATGTGCGCGCGGATGTGCAACATTTTTAGTTTTTAGTTTTTAGATTTTAGTGCCCATATCATTTAAGCTAATTATAATTAGCAATTTTGCATGATGGTCCATGATGGACCGTCCATCCGTTTCAAAACTAAAGTCCACTTTTTTAATTTATTTCTTGTTTCATATCAGATGTCAATTTAGAAGTTTAATGCAACAATTATTGATATTTTTTCAATATACTCTTATTTAATGTTGATCTTTATTAGTTACTATGGGTCATCAAAACATTAATTATAAAATAAATTGACGGTAAGGTTGGAAAGATAAAAATTTTCATGACATATTAACTATATTTCATAATTGGTGTACTGAAGCCTTAAATATACTTCAATTTTTAAATGGAGGAAGTAATCCACCCAATTTGATATATAAAATATTTTATTCTAATTTTAAATATAACACCCTTTATAATATATAAAATAATATTTATTATATATTTTTTTAAAATTTTTTATTTAATATATTTAAAAAAAATTAAATAAGAATAATTTTTAAAAAATATTAAAATTTTAAAAAATTAAGATAATTTATTAATTTTAATTTTAATTTTTAATTCAAACTTAAGAACAAGAAACGTATGCTTTTACGTCTTATCACATTGATGGAATATGCACTATATGAGCTAGCTATACTAAGAGCCTGTTTGTTTTAGAGCTTGTATCCTGCCTATGTGATCAGCCTTAAGTAAATCGCAATGTTTTTTTATATGTATAGTCTTTTTCTACTGATGGTGAAAATAAAAAATTTTAAACCAGATGATAAATCTGAAGGAGAAAATTCATATAAAAATAAAATAATAGCAATTTCCGTTCTTCCCCTGCCAAACTAACGATTAGAAATAATTTTTACATAAATGCAGTGACACGTTCTTCTCTTCCTTGCTATTATCCTTTTTTACACTCTCTATAATGGTACGACTAGAAATATTTTTGGAAATTTTACCTCAAAACTATAAAAAATATTATACTCCAAAACTCCATGGTGAAAGAGTTCATTGAATTTTTCATTTGTAAAATGGTCGGCAGATAACAATATGAATTTTTCTTAGAAAAAATGAACTTTTTTAATACTCAAAATTCTATTGACTTATTCGAAGGAACAATAAAAATATAAGATTAAAGTTGTAAGGAGTCCAATAAGCAAGAAAAAGATAGTACAGAGCTTGATGGAAGTTATACTATTTTATAATTTATAATCTTTCGTTAACCATTGTAAGTCATTTTTAAATAGCCGATATTTAAAAACATTGCTGTCCTTCTAAATATATATTTAATAAATGCTGATCACCATACCTGTATTAAGTAATTATGCAAACTTCTTTTGAGCATTGTTTTAAAGAAAATATATATTTTAATTACTCCTAAAATTCTTGACTTATAATGGTCAATAAAAAATCATTCTAGATGATGCCTTATAATGGTTAACGGAGAGAGTAATTTACATATAGAGCAATTTTACTTAGATTTTATAATTTATATTGACATATTAATGATTCATGAATTACGTGACATTAAAATATCCCTCAAAGTCACACTATAATTGAATGATGCAAAATGATTGCAGTGATTTTCATTACTTTGCTCCTGACACGTGTCTTCCCTTCCTTGCTCTTATCGTTTCGTTCATTCTCTATATGACAGTACGAAGGCCATGTGTTTCTCTCAAGTTTCAAATTAATCACAAACACAAAAGTCTTGGATATCGAGTTGTGGAACAACATGAAGCCTGCAAAGTCGTCCCTGATCATAACCCTCTCCTTTCTCCTCTCGTTTTCCCTCACCACCACCAAACCTTCATCACTTGCCTCAGCTGTTAAACCAGTGACTGACATTAATGGAGATCCTCTTGTCGATGGTCAAAAGTACTACGTAGCGTGGGCTATAGCACCAGGATTTAGAACCGATGCAGTTACCACAGAAAAGACTGGCGATTCCTCATGTTCATATTCTGTTGTCACGCGTCGCTATTTAGACTGCTGGGGTGATAATCCAGTAAAATTGCATATTCCAACAACAAGCACAGGCACAATATATGAAAATTCTACCTTTGTGGAAATTGAGTTCGCGAATAAGCCAGAGTGTGCAGAATCGTCCGAGTGGGTCGCCGCTTTTGCAAGGTCTGGATCATCATCTTCATCTCCGGCGAAGCTGGTTATTGGTGGTCCACAAGACCATCCGAATTCGTTTGTGGTACCTGGCTATTTCAGGATTAAGAAGTATGGATTATTGATCGGTTACCAGCTTGTGTTTTGTCCCAAAGCCGTTCATTCTTTCTCAATCTGTCATAATGTTGGGCGTGCTGATTGGCAACTGACTCTGGAAGAGAGTAATGAACCTGCCTTCATGGTCGTGTTCAAAAAAGCTGATGATTCTGCCAAGGGAATGTCCATTATATGAATCATGTAGCTATAGCTACAGCTATATGAATCGTGTATGATTTCCCTTTGTGTGGCTTCTAGAATGTCACTAAATAAATGAGGGAACTGTGTTGTTGTATCCTACGTACGTAATTAGCCGTAAATAAATCGCAGCGTCTGTGAAATGTAGTATATATCTCCCTCTTCTGATCATGAAAATTAAAAAAAATTAAACAAGACGAAAATAAATAAGAAAGAGAAAGTTGTTATGAAAATAGAAAAGCAATTTCCGTTCTTTGCAACAATATATATATTTAGTGGACAAAGAGTAGCCCTTGTCTGCATTAAAAGTTAAGCTCTTTTATAATATTGAAGGTAAAAGGTAAATTTTTCCTAATTAGATTTGTTTTATACAAAAGAGTTAGAGATCAAACTTTTAATCACTTACTTAAAAGATAAGAGTCCCATCATTTACGCCAATCTGAATTGGTACCATAATTATTAATATTAATAATGAAACAAAAAGAAGAAGATGGCTCATATTGCAGCAAGAAATTTGCTGGTCATGGGAGTTATAAGAGTATTTGAAGGAGTGCTCAGATGTGGACTTAGTTAATTGATTAATATTGAAGTAATACTCAATATTCTTAGCAATGTTAAGAAAATTGGACCGGTCATTAAACCAGCTGAGATATTGGTTCAATGGTATGATCGGATTAGACTGGTCATAATTAACTTAATATATTTTAAATAATTTATACTTAAAAGATGAAAAATTAATCATCTATTTAATATTTTATTAAAATTCTAAAGTAATATTTTTAGTTGTATACATTTAAAAAAATTTATTGAAATAGGAAAAACTCATTTAAGTGATTTTTTTGTCTCAAATAAATTAGTTTTTAGCTCTCAGTTGGAGTTATCATTAGTACTCACAAGAAGTTATAAAATAATAAATATTTTAAAATATTATAAAATCTCCAAAATAACAATTTTTATAAACTGAAATTAGAATATTATATAAAAAAAATAAGCAAAGTTAATAATAATGAGATGAAACAAAAAAAAATTGAATGATAATTATTTTAAAAACTTTGCAATAATCTTTATATTTTAAATTAATTATAGTTTGCTAATATAAATTTATGATATATGTGACTTTAAATTAAATTTAGCCATTAATACTTCCATTTTCTTTTTATCATTAAGTCACTCAATTGAAAAACATAATTCACTTTAATGCTGATCCTTTTTTTTTTTTAATAAACAAGCCAACGCTCTCCAACAAAACACCCCCCACACATCTTCCAAAGCAAACATTGAACCAAACAAATGTTGGAAAACCCAAAAAGTATCTGCAAAAATCAGGCTTCATTTTTTTTAAATAAAATCAAGTCTCTCTTTTGTTTAACAAAGCGTGTAGGTTACGCTTTTTGACTACCGCAACTCCCCAAGTTCCTTTTTGAGCCATTCAGCAAGCATCAATTGCTACTGCATATTGCTTTTGATTTTGGAGGAGTCGGCCATGTTGATCAAGAAATCCAATCAAGCTTCAACCCCTTCTTCTACTTCAGTGCTGCTACATCTTCATTGTAGAGGAGCTCATCTATTTTGTCCCCTGCAACTACAGTCTTTGTGTTGACTGTCACGGCCAAAACTCAGAAAAGGGGAAACTAAAAGGATATAGAAAATCTCTAATTTTTTTTTCTTTTTGGTAATCCTCTTCTTCAATCTTTTTCTTTTCTTCTTTCTTTACTTGTTTTTCTTCTCCATCTATATTTTTTTCAAGGCGTCTTCTTCTTTCTTCGTCACCGATCTTTTTCTTTTCAGACTTTTTCTTTAAATTTATTTATCTCTAGTCATCCTCATTCAATAACTTTTTTTTTCAAAGAAAATGTTCAACTCATCTCAACTAGCCAACCCGCTGGTTTTACCAGTTTTTACTAATTTAAGATCGTGTTGGTCAATTCTTGTCCGATTTTATGTAACTTTGATTATTTCTTGCTACCGGATTGGACTAGTGATTGATTCCCGATTGAATCGGTGGGTTCAATCCAATTATCATGTCATTGATTCTTACAATTTATATATATATATATATAGAAATATGGTATTTTTAGACTATAGATAGATTAAAGCATGATACTTTAGATTCTTTTATATTAGTTGCTAAAAGAAGTAAGTTGTTAAAATGAATGTGGGGTCGCTTTCATGCCAACTATTGAAACAGACCCAAAATAATGGCACGACGAATTCTTCCCAACAGATGACACTTCAATCACGCCGAGTATGAGACTGACGTGTGCGTCCATATTACATGTAAAAGTACATGTTTGGTTCTTTAATTTTATCTTTAATTTCATTTTTGCCTCTCAAATTTATGTTGTTTTTTTAGGGGAAATGACACTCGAGGACCAAGACTTTAAATTAATCCCATTTTAGGATCATAAAATTCAAAAATATCAAAAAAGGACCATGATTTCAAATTAATTAAAAACATAAATATGAAATGACCTAAATGTCCTTGTTAAAACGTTTTACACTTAACATCTTCTTTTTACTACTATTTTTCATAAATTTGACATTGAACATCCCAAATTTTACACTGAATACAATAAAAAAAAACTTTTAAAATTTTACATTCATCTTCTGCGTTTTATTACTCATATTCCACAATTTGACACTGAAGACCCCCGATTTTACACTGGATAAGTCTCAGAATTTTATACTCAACTTCCATTTTTTATTACTCAACATCTATTTTTTACTACTCTTTTTCATAAATTGTACATTTTCGAAATGATTTATTTTTGTTTCTCAATGACATCATAATGAAATGTGTAACTTTATTTATTTTATATATATGGAGTTCTAAAGAAATTGTTAAGAGTTCGGAATATAGGCTAGCCTTAGAGATAAACATTGAGGAAAAAGGGTATGGGTTGGGTTCACTTGTTTCCTGGTAGGTTGGGATTTTGTCAATGAGTTATATGAGCCAACACACCAATTCCTTCTTTTAATAATTTGGCATAAATTATAGAAAACACAATCAATTCATACAACCCATTGTTAACCCATATAATCCGTGGGTTGCAGCCATATTCTTGACTTCAAAAAGTGTACTATTTGCTATTATTAAATAGTGTAACTTTATTTAATCCATATATAAACATAAATACATAAAAATAAGAAGTCATACTTTTCACTAGTCATGAATAATATGTCTCAAGTTAAACTGCGTGCAAAATACGGAATCAAAATCTAATTTCATATTGATATATTAATGATTCATGAATATGTTAATATTAAAATATCCCTTTTGGGAGCACCATTACTATGAAACTTTGTTCAATGGTATGTAGAACGATAAGAGAGATCATCAAGCCACGTGAAAGTTGAAACCTTGTATTTGGTAGGTTTAAAATTTTTGGGACCTATGAATATGCAAGCACACGAACCATACCAAGTAATAAAATAATGAGCAGAGTATTGTTTCCATGAGGACTTAAAATCAATAACTTGGTTAAGCATTAATTTCATATGTTCCATTAAGTTGGGCAAGACACTGCACAAGGCATAAACAATGCAATAAATAAATTTAAGAAGCCGTTAAAGTTAGTGGTAATTTTGAAGATAAGAGAAGACTTGGATTATCATAATCTTAATAACTTCATGTGAATTAAGGAATCATTTTTTCTCTTATTAAATAATACAACAAAAGTGTCAATATATCTATTGAAAAATCTACAATGAACAGATACCAAATTATCTTCACCACAAAATGAGCTATCAAAAGGCTGCACTTGCTTCCAAATTCACTTATCCAATTCCTAAAATCTTGACCGTTGGTGTTGTTTTCATTTTCCTGACTCTCTTGTCCCCTAAAATCTTTCTTGTCCATCTGTTATCAACTCATAAAACTCTCTAATATCATCGTTCATCCTCTCATTTAAACGTTTAGAAGGGCCTCCAACATACTCTCGAAGTCCTTCACCGTCAACCCATTGTTCAAATGTACACCAAATGTCTATCATCCTCATGTCCACTAACGTCTCTTCCCATGTACAGACCAACAAATATAACCTTGGGGGAACGGTTTAACTATCAAATGATTGCGCACCTCTTCATGTTTAAACCATTTTCTAAAATTACATTTCAGATATGGACAAAGAATTCTATCCTCAATGGCACTATTATCAAATGTGAAATCCAAAAGGTTATCCAATCGATCCAAATATTGTCTACTATTACGGGGTCTAGAAATCCATAATTTATCCATTATCTGTTAAATTTTGATTTACAAATTAAATAAGTTATCGTTATTTCTAAAATAATACAAAACCAATAATGATAATATTATTGTTACATAAGTCATCACTATTCCTAACATAAAAGACCTAATATATTATTCATAACATGTATAACAAAAATTAAATAATTATTAATTATAAAATTTGTTTCCAGAAAAAATAGAATAACTAGAAATATTAACTATAAAATAAAAATTATTCATTATAAAACAAAAAATATATATAAACGATTGCAAAGAAAAAATGACACACACACACACACACACACACACACACACACACACATATATTATATGTAAACTAATGCAAAATATTATCAAATTCAAATTCTTAAACGTCAACACCTAATTTAATAAAATATCAACTACATACCTTCACTTTCATAAAAATTACTGAAGAATAAATTCTACACAAACGAACAATTAACTTCAATTTTAATAAAAAAATCAATGATCAAATAATTTAAACAAAATAAAAGAAAATATATTCATTATAGTATCAAAATTAAAATAAAAAATTATCTTCAAAATTTAAATTACAGTCCACTAAATGAAATTGACTAGCAATAAATAGGAGACAGAAAGTGATCTACAAAAAATATAATAAATAAAAAAAATTAAATATGTACTGACAAATACACATAAAAATTATAAGAATATTTTGTAACATATCAAAATTTATCAAAATAAAAGTGCAAGAAATCAGAAAGCAGCTGAGACTGAGTGAGGGCGTGTACAACTCAGAACTTTTGAAAAAATTGAAGGGGGAAAATTTCAAAGGAGGGGGAGTCTCTCGCTCCTATAAGCGCCGCATTTGTAGCAGTTCATGTATTGGAACCACTATGTTAACCACTGAAAATGCAACAGCACAGTGGTGTTGAGTAGCAGCACAGTTCATGTATTGGAACCACTATGTTAACCACTGAAAATGTAGCAAATGCATACATTTGTAGCAGTTGAATTAAATCGCGGCAAATGTGACCATCACAAATGGACCTTGTTTTTCGTAGTGAACCTTTGAGCATCAGCACATGTAATTCATGTGCGTATTTATTATTTCTAGGCCTATTTATGTAGCTTGAAAATATATGTGAGAGAGAGAGAGAGAGAGAGAGAGAGAGAGATTTTTAGTACAATAGTGTCGTATAATCTATCTAGCTAACCTCACCTAATGGGATAATGTTTATGTTGTTGTTATTGTTCTTGTTCTTGGTGTTTAATGTAACAACCCTCATTTAATTATCTTGAACTTTGTCTCGAGATAATAAGAAGTTACCGGGTATTTTGCGCAAAATCGGAGGAACCAGAATTGGAGAAAGGATCCAAATAGGATGAAGTTTGATAATGGAAACAAAGCAGGGTCACGCCGTGGTGAGGTGCAGGGCCGTGGCAGTGAGACACTCATGGCATTCCAAGAATTTCTAAGCTAAGAGCACTCGTGCCGTAGCAAGCTTGCTGGAGCCGCGGTGAGAGTCACGAAATTTGTTTAAATTAGACAAGTTTCAATTGGTGGAGAAAGAAGAAATTGAGGAGGAGAAGAAGAGCTGCACTAGGGCTTCGATAATCTAACCTTGAAAGCTTGATTACAAGTTGGTATGTGATCCCTCCTCTCCTCTTTCCTTTTTCTCTTCGGTTTTAGGGTGGATTTTCGGGTATATGCATGGGAATCCCGATTTGTCTAATTCCACCGATTAAAATGGTTGTTAAGGGATCAATAAGGTGTTATTTAGTGTGACAACCTATACTTGCAAACCCCAACTAATCACTACCAAAACATAAAAAATCACCAAAAAGAGGCGAAATAGTGCTAATTACAGTAATGCTCAATTCCACACAATGAGCTATATGCCCAAAAACATGCATGCAAGGTCTAAAACTACATTGGGCTCACCTATAGGACTTATTAACCCACATAAAACCCTACCACAACCATCCTTACAATATGATACATACTAACATCCACGATCATCTTATCTCATACATATGAACTACACATGGGTATTTATCCATACTATCCCAACCATCATCGTCATCATCATTTTATCAACATCATCACTTCACATGCAAAGCAATATCCCAAGATACTCATACTGGCAACCAAATAACAACAACCTACTTGATACAATATTACATAAACTGAATTACGAACTAGTAGTTATACTTGAAATTCCTAAATGCAAAGAGGCTTACGACTCCTTGCACTATGCCAAAAATCACATTTATTAGTGTTTAATTTCAGCTTTTAATGGCATTTCCAAGACGTGATGTAATCCAGCACCTATAAAAGGGAAAATTTTTTTTGGCATTTATCACAAGCGCCATCTAAACTCGACTTTAGTTGGCGTTTGTGTACAAACGCCAACTATTCTTTTTTAAAAAAAATAGTTGTTCATCTAATTCATCTCCCCGAGGTAATTTGTAAGCAAAAAAATCTCATCTATTCCAGACAAATTGCAATAAAAAATTCCAGAAATCAATAATCTCTATAGTGGAAGAAGAAAAAAGCATGTAAGGATTAAATTTTATTACAGGCCAAGAACAAGATAACAACAAATACAAAAAAGAATCAACCACTAAATACCAAAAGATCAACCAAACAGAAGCATTATAAATGTTGCAAAAAAGTTACAAGACAATGTCGCAATGGGATTGATGAATAAGAAGAAGTTTAATAGTAGAGTTTAGCATTTAGAGGACACACTTGAAGATGAAGATCTGAGCCGATATGTTCAAAAGCTTCGTTGCCCACATAGATCAATATAATCGTTACATGATGCCATCAATACTTCTATCGCAATAGCCATCACTCAACACAAACGCCAGCTCTGCAAATCAGATGCGAGGAAGGAGATGTGAGGAAGGAGAAGATTTAAGATGTGAATGATGCGAGGAAGAAGATAGGCAAAATCCTTGCATGACGCACTCGTTACATATGCTCACTCGAATTCGATCAAGTTTAGAGATTTATGGAAGGAGAGCATTTGAAGAGATTTGTAGCTGCTCAATCCCGTATCCCTTCCTCACTCAGGCAAAGACAAGCGTGGTTGGTTGCTTGATCCTATTTCTCTCACTCAAGCTTTTGGCATCCCAACCTAAATCTGAGAAATATGAAGAAGCCAAAAGAGAGAAAGAGGTGAGGGAGAGGAAGAAGCGGTCAACTCTGAATGAAGGAAGAGGTGCATCATACAAAAAGGAAAGAGAGAGAGAGAGAGAGAGAGAGAGAAGTAAGTAAGAAAAAAAGTGAATGATTTGATACGTTGATATTTCTTTGATCTAACGGTTGAAACAATCAATCCATGCCTTTCTATTTTTTAAAATAAAAATCTTAAAAGTTTTAGATGGCGTTTTTTAAATAAACACCACCTAAAGTTCAGTTTTTAGTTGGCCTTTGTTTAACAAACTCCAACTAAAGTCTAACCTTTAATTTCTTATTGGCCTTTTTTTAATAAATGCCAACTAAAATCTAGATTTTAGTTAGCATTTTTTTTAATAAACCCCAACTAATCTTCCGGTCTAGATTTTTATTGGCATTTTTAAAAATAAACGCCAACTATTGAACGCTAATGAAACTAAAATCTGGCATAGTGTTGGTCTTCTTCGGACTAGTATTAGAGTCTTCACCTAAAATATTAGTCATGGGGAGTATAAGACAAAGTTTCAATAACCGGGATAAACACACACATACAATAATATCTTCAATACCACACATATATGTAAATGATGTAGTGTAATGCTGAATGTCTTGGAATGTATGCCTCTCTCATACACGGTTAGAACATGAGCTGACGTCATCACAAAACATTTCAAATAGGTGATTTCCTTCCAATAGCTAGTAAAGACTGATTTTGAGACATTATCAAGCTCATCTTACACTAGTGCACTTGGCCAAAGGTCACACTAATGCTTGGACCATGGCTCTCCTTCCTCTGGACCACCCAAATTGGTGGTAATTTAGGGAAGGTGTAGTCTACTGCCATCTAACTCTCTTAGCCATAGGAGAGGATATAGTGGTAGGGATCTTCCATCCTATCACCATATCATATCATATCATACAGTCCACTGCCACCTGGCTTTTTAGGCCATAGGGAAGGATTTAGTGGCAAGGATCTTTCATCATATCATATATCATCATATTTCATCTCATTATCACCTCTCAATTCGCCATATCTCACTGTGCTTATGGGGTGGTGATGTTTATGCCATGTTAGCATGCCTCTAATAATACATAACCATCATCATGGTCATGTTAGCATGCAATCATATGTGGATGCTATAATCATGTATATACATATACAACATCATACTCATCATCATCATATACAAGTATCTCGTTTAGCCATGTGCATACCACGATATGTAGGAAAACCATACACACACATAATGATATCGTGGTATGAATGGAGACATGCATATATATATATATATATCAACATATAACATATATATCACAAACACCTGGTTACCTTAAATTGTTGATACCATACACGGTTCTCACAAGCTTTTAGGTTGCAAACCATGACTTGAACTCCTTCGATCAAACAAACAACCACTACTATAACACAATAGCTTTAGTTATTCCTATGTATAACCATTCCAAAACTCATAATTCCATTGTTTAAGCTTAACCCAAGGTTCCAACATCATAAACACATACCAATGAACCTTAAACAACCATTCAAACATACACCAACATATACAAATTTGGATTTCCACTTTCCTTCCAAAATTTTAACCTAGGGTTTGGTATAATTCATACATACTCTCTTTAAAAATCATACCCAAGCATCCTTAACACTAAACAACACCTCATTGATCCTATTAAATCCATTTTAATTGGTAGATTTTGGCCAAACCCGAACCCATAGGCATAAATTCGAAAATCCATCCAATAACCGAAGAGAAAAGGGTGAAGGGAGAGTAAGAACCACTTGCCAATAATCAATCAAGATCCTAAAGTCTGAAAATCACTCCCAAAGGTCAGATTCTTGAAGCACTAGTGCAGCTCCTCCGTTTCTCCCTTATTCTCTTATGCTTTTATTAATTGAAACACGCCTGATTTAAATACAATCGATGTTTGGCACCGCGGTGGGAGATAAGTTCATCACGGCATAGAGCCCTTCTGTCAGAGAAAATTTTCCAAATTCTCAACTTGCTCGCTGCGGCACCCTTTCCAGGCTGTGGCGTGAGGTGCTTCTATTTCCTTTTTGTTCTTCCTCCGTCTTAATCCTCCAATCCTGCACACATCACTGAGTATACTTCCCATTAGTTCAAGACTAAGTCTCGGATAGTATATTGAGGGTTGTTACATTTAGTGTTATTGATTCTTGGGTATAAGTTTTAGAGGGAGTATGTATGAATTATGCCAAACCCTAAGTTGATTATAGGTGAGAAAGTGTCTAATCTGAATTATATGTGTTGATGCACGAGTTGAATGGTTATATGTGGCCTATTGGTGCATGAATATGTTGTTAGAAACTTGGGGTAAGCATAATTGGTTGAGTTATGGATTTGCACAAGTTGTACATTATGTTAATTGGGAATATTGTGATGTTATAGTGGTTGTTTGGATAATAGAAGGTGACTTAGCTCATGTTCAGTGTTGAGACGGTGGGTTTAGCCAGTGTGTGTAGTGTCGGCAATTTCAAGTAACCTGGGTGTTGTGTTTATACGTTAATTGTTGATTTATATTTATATATATATATATATATGCATGTTCTCGTTCATACCACGATTTTGTCATGTGTATGAATGCACATGGCTAGATAACGTATGAATCTAGATCCCTGGTACTTGTATATGATGATGATATGCATGATGTGATATGTGTATATTGATGATTCTATAGTGTAACAACCCTTATTACACTATCTTGAACTTAGTGTCAAGCTGACGGGAAGCAAACTCGATGATGTGTGCAAGACTAGAGGAACCAAGACTTGAGAAAGGATCTAAATTTGAAAATGGCAATAGAGAAGGGTCACATCGTGGTAAGGTACAGCTCCGTCACGGCGAGACACTGGTGGAAACTTGAAAAATTTTTAGGCCAAGAGCACTTGAGCTATGGTAAGCTTGATGGCACAATGGTGAGAGTCACGAAATTTGTTTAAATTAGATGAGTTTCAGTCAATGAAACAAAAAGAATCAAAGGTAGCATTAGGGTTCAAGAAGTTCGGCCTTTGGGGGTAATTTCAAGTCTTGAGGAGCTTCAATCTTGATTGGTAAGTGACCCATAACCTCATATCCTCTCTTTTCTTTATAAATTTCGGTTGGAATCCATGGGAGTATTTTATATTTCAGATTAGTTGAGGTTTCAATTGATTAAAATGCTTGTATTAGTGTTGTAGAAGTATTATGTAGTGTTAGGAAGCTTTGGATATGAGTTTTAAATGGAGTATGTATGAATTATGCTAAACCCTACTTGGTATTATGAGAGGCAGTTTAGGATCCAAAATGTATAAGATTAGTTATGATTTAAATAGTTATATGGAGCTCATTGATGCATGAAAATGTTGTTGGAACCTTGGGTAAAGCCTAAATGGTTGAAGTATGGATTTTGGATAATTAGACTTTATATTAATTGGGAATGTTATGGTATTGTAATGGTTGGCATTCATTGGTTGATCGGAAGAGTTCAAGTCATGGTTTGCAATCTGCAAGCTTGTGAGAACCGTGTGTGTAGTATCAATAATTTAAGGTAATCGGGTGTTTGTGATTTATGTGTTATATGTTGATATATATACATATATAGGCATGTTTCTCTTTATACCACTACATTGGTTGTGTATGTGTATGGTTTTTCTATATATCGTGGTATATACACTGTCATTCAAGATATGATGATTATATATGATGTGTATGTGTGATTTGTAGTATCCCCACACCATTGCACGCTAGCATGACTATAACGATGATTATGATGATAATATATATATTTAGAGGCATATTAGCATGACATTGACATTATCACCATTGATGCATATTATGAGGTGGATGATGAGGTGATGATGAGATGTGATATGATGATGATATGAGAAATGATGATGATTAATATGTTATGATATGATATGATGAAATATCCCTGCCACTAAATTCTCTCATATGGCTAGGAGAGCCAGGTGGCAGTGGATTTGGGGATGCATCTTCCCTAAATCACCACCAATTTGAGTGATCCAAGGAAAGGAGAACCACGGCCCAATTACTAGTGTAACCTTTGGTTGGATTACATTAGTGTGAGGTGAGCTTGATGATGTCTCGGAATCAGTTTTCACCGACTGCTAGAAGGGAATCACCTAATGGAAATGTCTTGAGATGAAAACAGCTCATGGTTCTAGCCGTGTACGAGAGAGAACATACATACCATTTCATTTTGCATTTCATTGCACCATATGTACGATTGTATGGATTATTGATATAGGTTGCCTATAGTTATGTTCCCAGTTACTTAGACTTTGTCTTACACCCCCTCCCATTACTAACATTTCAAGTGAAGGCTCTAGTACTAGTTTGGAGAAGACAAGGGAACTGTAGCCTCTCCGGCTTCAGGAATATCTAAGTCAATGGTAGTTTGTGATCGTCTATGTTATGAATTATGCCAAGTAGAGTAATATGTTTGTAATTGATATGAGGACAATGATAATAAGATAATGATGGTTGTATAATTTGATAATGATGAATGATATGTGATGATATTGATGATGATGTGGTGTGGATGTATTCATGTGTTGGTGTATGTGTATGATGATGATTTGGACCCAGTATGGGTCAGTATTGTTGAAGTGTATGTTTGTGAGCTAGATTGGCCGGATCTGTGAGCCCATAAAGGGGTTTTGAGCCCAATATGTGTGTTTTGGCCATATAGCTCATTATGTGAATTTTGGGTTCAAAGAGGTCAAATCTTGAAAGAGTGGTTTTCTCATGGTGAAACCTCCTTAGACAGGTTAGTTGTGCCGAATAGGACTTGTGTAAATGGTCCTTAAGTGCCAAATTGCTTTGGATGGCAATAAGGTCATGTAAGTTGTGAGTTTTGGCTTAAAAGTGACCAAATCCATCACGAGTGTCTAAAATCTTCATATGGAGATGGATTGAGGTGAAACCAGTACCTATAGTTAGATTGGGATGAGATTAACTTGAAAGAATTGGAATCAGGTTAATCGGAGGTCAAAGCACAAAGTTGTGTGTGTCGAAATTTTTTTCCAAAAATTAGCAAATTGCTTATATAAATACTGATATGGGCAACACAGCGCCAGTCCCCTATGTTTAAAAATTTTTTCAACTTGTGAGCTTCCATGCCACAGCTGTACTGGCTGTAGCATTGTGTCTTGATCTCCTTGTTTTGATTGGTTTGGCTAGTTATTCGGGCTTTTAAGAGATTGGTGGAGGTTTATTTTGGTAGGGTATTACATATAGCATACTCATGTGATAGCATGCTAATATGGCATTGATGATAATTATGATAATGATGATATTGCATAGTGGCATGGCATGAACATTATCACCATATGAGCATAGTGAGATATGGTGGATTAGGAGGTGATAATGAGATTAGATATAATGATATGATATGATGAAAGATACCGGTCACTAAATTCTCTCCTATGACTCAAAGAGCCAGGTGGCAGTGGACTACACCTTCCCTAAATCATGACCAATTCTGGTGGTCTAGGGGAAAGAGAGCCACGATCCAAGTATTATTGTGATCTTGGGTCAGGTTGCATTAGTGTTAGATGAGCTTGGTGATATCCTGGAATCATCTTTTACTAATTGTTAGAAGGGAATCACCTATTTGAAATGTCATGTGATTATATTAGCTCATGGTTCTAGCCGTATATGAAGGAGACATGCATACCATGACATTTTATATTGCATTGCACCTTATGCATATTTGTGTGGACTGAAGATATAGGTTGCATGTGTTTATGTTCTTGGTTATTGAGACTTTCTCTTACACTCTTTGTGGGTAACATTTTAAGTGAAGACTTTAGTACTAGTCTAGAGAAGATCAAAGAGTCGTAGGCCTCTCCACCTTTGGGAGTATTAGTTGTAATCCGATAGTTTTATCACTTTGGTTTATGTAATGACCTGTGTCTAGTAGAGTAGCATATATGTATGTATGGTCTTGTTATCTTGTGTGTGATATGGATGATTGTGATGGAGTTGATGTGATAATATTGATGATAATAAGTTTTGGATAGATGTTATGTGTGGGTTGTGTGTGTGATTGATGTTTTAGACCTTGGTATAGGTCATTCTCATTAGTTCATGTGTCTGTGGGTCAGATTGGCTATATGTGTGAGCCCAAAGTGGTTTTGAGCATAAATTGTGTGATTTGGGACATATAGCCCATTATGTGAATTTTGGGGATTAAGGGAGTCAAATCTCGGAGAAGTAGTTTCTCGGGGATGAAACCTTATTGGACAGGTTAGTTGTACCATTTAGGATCTGTGTGAATGATCCTTGAGTGATAATTTGCCTTTAGTGGCAGTTGGAGGTGGTTGGTTATAAGTTTAGGCCAAAAAGTGATCAAATCAGTCACATGTGTCTAAAATCTCCATATGCAGGTGGATATGAGTAAAACCAGTGTCTATAGTTAGATTGGGATGAGATTAACCTGTAGGAGTTGGAATTAGGTTAATCAATAGGTTAATCAGAGGTTAGAACATAAAGTTGCGTGGGTCAAAAGTTCACTCAAAAAATCAGCATTTTGCTAATATGGTCATTGATACGGGCGCCGCAGTGCTAAAGGTTTGGCTATGACACCAGTCCCCTCTATTCCTAAAATTCCAAAACCTAAGAGCTCTCGCGCCGTGGTAGTACTATAGCGATCGCAGTGCTACATCCTGATTTTCATATTTTGTTTTGTTTGACCTTTTTTTTTTTGGGTTTTAGGTGATATGTGGGGGTTTGTTTTTGTAAGGTGTTACACTTAAAAATTTAAATTTTTTGGCCTATCTTTCAAACGTCCAGAATTTTAGGATGGACATTAAAATTGAGAATAATCCCATTCTTTTGGGTCCATATAATAATTATAACTAGCATGATTTCGTGTGAATTGATGAATTATTTTTTTCCTTAAATAATACAGTTAAAATATGGAAATGTTTTGTTAAATTCTACAATGAACAAATAGTAAAGTGATGAGTAATTATCTCAACCACAAAATGAGCTGCACTTGCTTCCAAATTCACTTATCCAAATCTCAAAATCTTAACTGAGAACCTCTTGAGTTTTTGTCATTTCAGCACATTTTCCATGTGTTATGCATACAGTGATGTGCATTTGTACATATTAGATGCTCGAAATTGGAAAATGTATATTTTGGATTAAGGTGTTGGATGATAACGTCTTATTCTTAATTACGCATGCTTTTGCTTTGCTTTTGATCACTTGGTAGTTTACAGTTGTTTTCCTTTGTGCAGGTAACTTTTAGAGGAGAATTCAAGTCAGTCAAATCTTGTGAAAGAACTTAAGATGCATTGGAAGATGGGATGTAAGCATAAAAAATAATCCATAACCAATTGAAGGAAGGAAAAAGCAAAAATTGATGTTGAAGTCGAGTAAGCCAAGGCCTCCTGTAGCTAGCCACGACTAGGTAGAGAGAAATTGAAGAAAATTCCATCCAGAAGCAGATCCGGCCACGGTGCCTAGACAGATAGTCATGGTGCCCTCCCTATTAATCAAAATGCACAGCTGCAATTTATGCGAATTGGCTGGGACTTTTGCTATATATCTCAACTCCTTATTCTTTGGCCATTTTGGACATTTGGAGACTCAAGATGGCTGCTATGGAGGCTTGGGGAGCTAGGGCTTAGCTTGGAATGGAGATTTGGTTATTTCTTTGCTAGTTTCTCCTCTTCATTTGCTTCCTTTTCACTTGGGTGGCTATTTAATCAATTTATATTGTTGATTTTTTTTGTTAAACTCTCAATGTGTAGCTAAACTCTTGTTCTTGGGATTATTGTAGCTTTATTTATTGATTAGTGTGTGTTTCCTACTCTCTATTGCTATATAATAGTATTTGTGTTTACCTATTTGTGTTTTTCATGCTTTCATATTGATTAACCATCAATTTGGATTGATTTGGGTTTTTTAATGGAGCCTAGAGATAGGAAAATTGGAATAGACCTTCAATAGGGTTATGTGGGAATTTGAAACTAGTATGGTTGAGTGGATAGTTTTGCTAATGAGGTAGAAATACACTCCTTGGCCTCACATAGTCAAACTAGGTTTGCCATTAATGTTGCCAATTAATTAATCTTGCAGGAAATTGTAAATAAATTAATTAGGAAGCCTCTTTCACATTGAGAGATGCTTTGAGATAAAATTGAATCCTAGACTAGCACTAAAGAACATTAATTGCAATTAAGGGTAAGTAATTCATATATTATTAAATAAGTTTAGCAATAATAATCTTAGATTATCTCCCTTGTCTAGAATCCCCACTAACTTCTAACTTTAATGTATGTTTATTTTATATTTGACCTTACTATTTGGTTATTTGTGTTGCTCAAATTAAGCGAAAGTGTAATAATTGATACTCAATTAGGTTTTGGAGCTAAATCCTAGTGAGAATGATACTCTACTCACTATGTATTACTTGTCTCGGCCCATGCCCTTGCGGTATACACTAGGTGGCGAACATTAACCCTTGTTTTTTTTTTCTAACTTACTTGTCCTCTTATACCTCAACCCTTTTTGTGAGGTGTTGTGCTTGAATATGAGTAATTCAATTTTTTTTACTTGAAACCCAAAAAATTGTACAAAGATTTGTCAAGAAAGAGATATTTACAATCAGACAGACATTGAGATAATCAAGGATCACGTCCATTAATTATTATATCCATATATATAAGGAACATCACATAGGAGGATATGTTAATATGAAGCTCAAGACCTCAAAATAGCAAAATTATGGAAAAGAATCAAAATTCTAAGAGGTTTAACAATGGTTTATTAAAAAAATGAATGTAATAATGTGTTTGATCAAAATCTTAACCCTTGGTTTTTTTCCCAAACTCACTTGTCCTCTAATTCAATACCCTACTCTAACACACCTCCAAATTTACCCACTTATTTAAAAAACTAACCAAACAAGACCAAAACACCTTAACTTTAACTCCCAAAAAATCAAAGCAGTGGAAAAACATCAAAAGGGCACCATAATAGGTTGGGGCCATGGCCTACTACAGTACTGCCACAGCCATAGCCTGACAGTAGTGCTTGGTGCTATGGCCAAGCTGCTGGCACCGTGACAACCCCTTTTATTGATTCCATATTAGCAATTTCCAACTTTCGAGGCAAATTTCTGACGCACATAACTTCATACTCTGATCTTCAATTGACTTGATTCTAACTCCTACAAGTTAATATTGTCCTACTCTATCGATAGACACCAACTTCACTCAATTCCATCTCCGTACGGAGATTTTAGACACCCAACACCATTTTGGCCATTTTTTGACCAAAACTTACAACTTAAACACTCTAATTGCCACCAAAGACAATTTGACCATTATATAAACATACATACCACATCATCATCCACATTACAATCATCATGATCCTCATAGCAATTACAATTGTACTTTCCTACTTGGTACAACATATATAGACAATACACATATACTATTGTGACTTGAATATTCTTAACACCGGAGTGGATATGCTTCCCTTATCTTCTTCGAACTAGTGCCAAAACCTTCATCTAAAATGTTAGTTCATGGGAAAAGGGTGTGAGACAAAATCTCAAAAACCGAGGATAACCACAAGCAACAAATATAATAACTTATACAATAATGCCATAAATGCAATATGGAATAGAATGCATGTCTCCCTCACACATAGCTAGAACCATGAGCTGGCGTCATCACAGGACATTTCATATAGGTGACTCCCTTCCAACAGTCAGTAAGAACTGATTCAAGGATATCACCAAGCTCACCTTACACTAGTATACCCAACCAGAGGTAACACTAATACTTGGATCGTGGCTCTCCTTCTCCTTAACCACAGCGAATTGGTGGTGATTTTAGGGAAGGTACAGTTTACTGCCACCTTTCTCTCCTGACCATAGGAGAAGTTTTAGGGATAGGGATCCCTTCCTTATTTCACCCATATCATATCTCATCATATCATATCATATCATATATCATCATCACCACCTAATCCACCTTTCCTTACAATGTCATGTGGTAATGTTCATGTCATATCATCATGCATCATCATCATGTTTCTCAATGTTGCGTTATGAACTCATGTAATGTCACATCATCATCATATATAATCATCATCATCTACTATGATGTCTACCTGTGTGTATACCACAATATATAGAAAAACCATACACACACATATAATATCATAGTATAAATGGAAACATGTATACACACACACACACACACACACACACACACACACATATATATATATATGTTAGTTAGCCTGACTTCCCAAGAGGGGGGTGAATTGGGAAGATTAAAAATTTTCTGCATAAAGTGAAATAGGTGAAGAAAGCAAGATATATTGAAAGCAGCGTATAAGCAGAGCAAACTGAAAAAGTAATGATAGGGAGAAGAACACTCAGAAATTTATCCTGGTTCGGTCTATCCACTTGACCTACATCCAGTACCCAAGACACCTCTTGAGATTTTTCACTATACTGCAAGAATTCAACGGGCTTCTTGCAAATGCCACAGTACACAGCTTGTGCTCTATTTTCTAGAGCTTTCTCTATCTCTCTAAGCACTTCCACAATGTGCTTCCCAATCCCCTTGTGATATCCCCTCACAAGTAAATCTATCTTCCAGATGAAGATTGAATTGTTTACAAAGATATAACTCTCTTGAATAGAGTAAATATAAAGGTTAAAGTACAGATATTGAAGTTGAGAGGGTAAAAGCTTTTTGAGAAGAAGATTTGGCAGAATTTCAGTATATACAAGTTTGATTTGTTACTCACAACTTCAAATGATGTTGTATTTATAGATTTAGGTCCCAACTATTCGTTAGAGACAAAATCTATCCGTTGGGGAAGTTATCCAACGGTTACTCTGAAAAACTATCCGTTAACCAACCGCATTTAATGCTTCTGACATACTGAAATTCGAATTTCGGTTGGTCAACAGACGAATTTCGAAGGAACCGAAGGTTAAAGCTTCCAACGTTGAAATACTGAAGTTCGTCTGTTCATAAAGTGAAATTCAAATTTTGAAACTTAGAAAATGTTTTCATGTTGTGACATACGAATTTTCAAGAAGAAATTTTTTCTGTTAAGTGTGAACAGTATTTTCAATTTGCTACAGTGCCCTCGAAATTCGAATTTTGGAACCCCAAAGTTCGTCTGTCCATTGTACGTTCAAAAGACACAGTAGTTCACTTTCTTCAAAATTTGAATTTTGAAAGAGTGAAGTTCGTCTGTCAGAGAGTCCTCTCTTCAGACTTACTTCAACATTCGAAGTTTCAAAACTTTGTTATTCTTATGTCAACATTTCATTTTTAACAGACTCACAGCCTAAGCTTCTGAAATTCGAATTTTAATGTTCAAAGTTCGTCAGTCAGAGAGCAATTTTGAAGCTCAAGATAATATTGATTTCAGATGAACTTTAACATTATTTTAGATGAATTTCTTCAGTTTTCACAAATTGCATTTTGTCTGAAATTCGAATTTTGAAGACTTAAAGTTCGTCTGTCTCTAAGAAACTTCTTTCAGGCTCATATGAAAATTCAAATTTTGGTAAATCAAAATTCGTCTGTCAAAGAAGAATCTCTTCAGACTTATTCAGTTTCAGCTCGAAATTCGAATTTCCAAAGTCAAAGTTCGAATTTCCAACATGACAGTTTAATATAAACTTTTCAAACTTCATCTGTTGGTGGGTATTTTTCAAATAGTTCATGATTTAACATAAAATCAACGTTTTAAAACATCTTTTCATCAAATCAAAGTCTTTTACCCATAACAAAAGATTCTACAACAATCCTAGCAATGATTACTCAGATTTTCTTCACTTGAGACACTTTGAGCTCCTTTGATATCTTCAATCCAAGCTCTTAAGAGTTGATTTGGAATCATCAAAACTTCTTGATTCAACATTCTCCCCCTTTTTGATGATGACAAAACATCTTATAAACTGGATTAGTACTTGGGTTTGCTTTTACAAGCTCCCCCTCAATATATGCATTAAATTTCAAAAGATATCATATACAGCAGATCAAGTGAAGATATTCAAAGAGTAATATGTACAAAACATTGCAACCAAAACATTCATTCATTTAATCAAATGTTGCTATACAGAAACCAATTAAAGATTAGTTCTTCAAAGATTGATTTCAAAACACTAAGTACAAACATCAAACAACCATCTAGAACTTTATACAACACAATAATAGGACTCAAGCCTAATCTCTGAAACAAATCTTCAATCATTTCTTCTTGCTGTACGTCTTCCCTTTCCCAGATGGCTCAGCAGCAGACTTTCCAGTAGCCGACTTTCCAGTTTGCCCAGTCTTCTCCCCCTTTTTGGCATCATCAGGAAGGCCAACAAAATCAGCCGGAGGAGGGATCTGAGAGACAGGAATAGCACGAAGTGGCATAGGAGCAAAAGGAATATCTGGTTCAACTGGTGCAGGAGGTTCAGGACTTGGTTCTTCATCATCATCAGAGACCTCAAGCAACTCCTGCATTGCCTGTCTGGAAAGAGCCAACTGAGCTCTTTGTTCCTCTGAGAGTCCATAAGCAGCGAGAGAAGGAGGAGCTGGTTCATCAGGACGAAACATTTCTTCAAGCCTTCTCCTCTGAGCTTGCAGCAGGGCATTGTGAGCAATAGCTTCATAATCAACAACTGCCACAATGCTTCTCTCTTCATTGCTGGCATCCTTATGCATAGAAGAGGTTGAAATGGCTACAACCAGTCTTTCAACTTGCTCAGATTCTTGAATGGATAGAATTGAATCCTGAGCATCTTCTTGCATAGGCTCATGAGGGCTTGGTTCTTGAAGTCCTTCTTCTTCCAAACCATAGTCCAAGGGTGGACCAGGACTTGGTGTCCTCATTGTTCCAGCAGGCTCATCCCCATCTATATCATCATCATGGTCAGAGGAGGCAATCTCGAAGGGGCTTGGAGGCTCAGGAGTTGGAGATTGGACAGGCACAGAGAACCCTGGCTGAGGTGGAGCTGATGTGGTAGGGATTGCACTTCTGATGTCTTCATAAGTATCAGCAACCACTTTCATGTTCTTTGCCAACTGATGTATCTGATCTTGCAGATGAGCAAACTTGGCATTTTGCTCATCTCTGATGCTAAGGATGAGTGTATATAGGCTATCATACAACTCAGTGATCTTGGTTGGCTTGGCACGAGATGATGGAGTGGATGGAATATGAGTGGGCTTGGAGGGAGATGGGATAGGCATAGAGGGCTGAGGGGTAGGTCTGACAGGAGCCTCAGAAGTACCCTCTTGCTGTAGGGAGGCACCTTTAACAAAGAATAGATCCTCAGTTCTTCCTGCTCCCTTTCCAACCCATCTTCCTTCATCCTTTTCAATGCCCATTCTTTGCAGTTCTTCCTCATTGAAGATCTCAGTGGGCTTACCCTTCCCCTTCTCAAGATGCTGAATTCTGGCATACTGCAGAATTCTGGAAATGATAGCAGTATAGGGAAGTGTGGAATCCTTCCTCTGATCTCTTGCCTTGATCATGCGTTGAAGAATGATGTGTCCCATGTTGATCAGCTTTCCACGCATGATTGCAGCCATGATGTCATATCTTACTTTCTCACACTATTTCCCATGTATAATAGCATATATAATGCTAAATGAGCTAATTTAGAAGCTTGAATCATTAGAAGATTGAATGAGAAAAATTCAATTTTTCAAAATACTATTCACTTAGTAATTTGATTTTCCCAGCTAAACTTTGAAAAATCATAACTAAATCTAGGAAAATCATATGAGGATGATTCAAGTCTCTAAAAATAGCTAAAACTATTTCCTATATGCGAAAAATATATAACAGGGACTTAATCCAGTTGATTCATTCATCAAATTCGTTGAAGTATACTATTCATTTGGTCAACACTACTTTTCCAGATTTTCTGAGCCGTCTTCACAAATTCATAACAATTCATATACTTATCCAAATCAAGTGATCTTCAGCTATTTGGAAAGCTATATATGTCTACTTTCCAAAAATATATAACACTCATATAGAAAACTGAATTTAGAATGAACAGTAACTGCATAACTGATCAGTGCGCATAATGGATAGATTTACATACCAACTTCAAAAACTAATTACATAACCTACTTACATGATTCAAACTCTTCCAAAATATACTCTTAACATCACAATAACTCTAAAGGAACATCATAGCCACAAAACACAGCTTCATGAAAATACATATGATTTCACATATAATTACAAGAAAACAAACATTCAAGGTGGCTATAAATCTAATCATCATTAATCCTCTCCTTGCCTCTTGTCTTCTTGGGAGTCTTGCCATCACTTGAACCTATCATGTTAATGCTTGGGGATGAGATTTGGGAAAATCTCAGTAGCAAGTTATATTTCATGCAATTATGTCAATCATGTCAAATAACTCACATTTGATCACATTTAATCACATCAATCACTTTTAAACAATAAATTGCTACATTGGTCATAAAAAATTCGGCAGCATAACGACTTAGAAAATGGACATCCCGGGGAATAAAACCCCTCATTTTACAGCCAAGACCAATCAAAGAAATCACAATTTCAATATGGCAACACAAATTAATCATAGAAAGACAATGAAAGAACATAAAGCAAGAATATGAAACTTAGCTACCTTTTATGTTTTCCTTTGCTTTAGCACTTGGAACCAATACCTCCACTAGCTTTCTTGAACTTCCACAAGTCCTAAAACATCATTCAATATCAACTTAATCAACTCAAAACAAAGGTTACTTTACAAAGTCTCACTAAAGCCCTAAAAATCCAAATTCTTTATCTCTTGGTTTTCCTTGAATCCAATACTTATTTTTAGCTAATTTGGACCCAAGGAATCCATTTTTAGCATCAAAACAATGAAAATCCAACTCTTTCCTATCATATTAAACTGCCCAAAATAGGAGTGTAAGAGGGAAGAAGGAAATTCTTCAAAACTTGCTTCCAAATATACCAAATCTTGTTCCTTTCACTTAATCTTATGTTTTTCTCAAATCTTTATGGCATCAAAACCCCTTCTTTTTATAAACCCATACCAAAACTGAAATTTGAGACCCAATGGAAAAGGAAGAACACTCTTGGGAACCATGGCTATCTTCATAAAATCATAACTAAAATACTAGAAAATCAAGAAAGGAGATTTACCTTAATTTTTGGCTTGATTTCCTTCCTTTCTTTTCTTCTCTTCTCCCTCACGTTTTTCCTTTCTTTCCTTGGTGTTTCAGACTTCACTCCCTCTCTTTCTCTCTTGCTAAAGTCGGCCAAGAGGGATCCTTATATAAAAAATAGGACCAATCATATTTTGCCACCAAATCATTCTTGAAAGCTCTTGAAAATCCTTTAAGAAAATGACATAAATAATTAAATAATATATTTTCCCATGTGCAGCTGGTGGAGCACGAAATGGGGAGTATTTTGGTCCAAAAATTTCAGGTTTTTACTTATCCAGATATATCCTGAACCGGTCTGGACAAATAAAGCTACTTTAGCCGTATATTTTACTATTATTACAATATAAATTATAATTATATTGGGATATAAAATTATCATAATATATTTATCCCAATTGGTCCAAATATAAAATTCACACATTTTCTTGAATGAATACTGCCTCTTCCTGCAGTCCAGACTGACCTTTATCGGGTAAGATATTAATATTAAATCTCAATTACCCAATAAATATCATTTTGACCTTAATAAATTTTATACTATATTCCATTGGTCTTAACTCAATAAGAGCTTCATTTTGACTATAATTTTTCATATTTACAAAAATACCCTTGACCCGGGATATATTTATAATTTTTAAAACTTTCGGGTCATTAGGTGTAATTTTCACCAAAATTCCTAAAATTTGTTTCATTCACGCGCGACGTCCACCGCCTTCGAATTCTTCTTGCTCTCTCTCTCTCTCTCTCTCTCTCTTCCCTTTTTTTTCAGGGGTAAAATGGTCATTTTTCTCATTTTTCCTTCTGACCGAGACAATTGACCTCTTTGCTTTAAATCATGTAAAACGGCGTATATCCGTTTTTGTAAATTTTTTATAGATTTTAAAATATTGGACCTTAAACATTTTTGGAAAAATTTCAGGATATTACACATGACATGTGCCTCTGCCCTTGTTATCAAATTGAAGCTGCCACCTTTATTGAATATGATCCTGGACACTATGTAGTGCAGGATCCTCACTTGAACACTGAGGTCTGTGGGCTTCAACACGTTTATGGATGGCCAATTTTCCCTCCTTCTGAATAATGTGCTTAGAATAGTACTCTCCTTGTAGTTCAGAAAGGGACCTCCTTCTTCATCAGTAGTTTCTGCCTCATCCATGTATCCAGAGGCAGTGATGTCAATTTTAAGTCCATCTTGCCCAGGGATCTCCAGCACCTCATTAAATGTCTTATCAGTAAGCCAGATGGTCCTTGATCTTAGATTGACTGCCCACTTCTTCTTCTTATTATAATACTTTAGGGAAACATACCAAGACTTTACTACCTCATCATCATACCTCTCCAGTATTTTCAATAGATTCTTGTATCTCAGCAACCATATCCCAGCATCAAAGTTGTTAGAGATCAAAAACTCTTCCAAGTTCACACAATGAGGTTTGATTACCTTTTTACTAGCAAACTTGGTCGAATATTCTTCTTAAATATGAGGAGTACTCCATAGTGGCAGAGTGGTAAGCTCATATTCCCCAGATTCAGTACTTGAGGATGAAGTGGAAGCAACAGGTTCAGCAGCAACAGGAACAGAGACCGAAGGTTCTGCTACCTTTGAGGAAGAGGGTCCAGCCTTCTTTGATTCTCCCTTGGGTGTAGATTTCTGGCATTTGGAAGGAGTTCCCTTGCTGGATTCGGCCTTTCTCTTCGGTTTTTCTCCTTCCTTCGTGGCATATTGGGATTTTACAGAATGTTTTGGCCGAGCCACTCCTTTGCCAGCTTCGGGATTCTTGACTCTTGCCATTTTCACTAATGAATGTTGCAGAATGAGGCAAGGAACAGGTTTAAAGGATGCGAAAGGAAGTTTAAACGGTGGAAAATTACGGTTTTTGATCAGAATTGAAGAGGATTGAATGCAGGATTGGAACAAACTTAGAGAGAATAGAAATAGGGTTGCGTCTGTTCAAATGAAAACCGTCGGTTTTAACGTGTGTAACCGTCTGACAGACGAATTTTGAAGGGTCAAAATTCGAACTTCGGGCAGTTACAAGTTAAATCGTTCAGCAAAGCTTACTGACAGACGAATTTTCTTGTGAAAGTTCGTCTGTCAGAGGCTTGGTCAAGATAACACAAGATCAACAGACGAACTTTGTTCCAACAAAGTTCAAATTTTCAAAGGCAAATACTAAGCAGCCAACAAACTATCACACAACAGACGAATTAAGCATACAAAACTTCATCTTTCAAAGATTTAACATTGAGGAGCATGTTTCAACAGACGAATTTTAAGTCAGAAATTCGAATTTCTTCACTTTGTGAAAGTTATGCAACATTCGTATGTTAAGAGATAAACATTAGTATAATTAATATGTTGGACATTCATAACTTTGAAATTTTGTTCTTTGAAAATTCGAATTTTAAAGGATCAACAGACGAATTTTGAGGCATCACCGAGAACTGTTCCTTCTAATAACAGGCCGAAGTTCGTCTGTTGGGTATCCAAAATTCGAATGTTGACTATGCTGACTTCCTCAGAAACTCAATTTTTCACAGAAATTTATATAACACCTAATCAATATACGAATTTCATCTTTAAAAACTCACAGAATGGATCCTGAAGTTTAGAATTTCTTCCATTTTCTTCACTCTTTGATTGTTCCATTTTGGTAAGCTCCATTTTTCAAATTTATCAGCATTGAATCTCATGAGGAGCACCTGCAACTTAAATTAAACACCCTCCGATGTTAAAGTTAAAATTAATCCTATGTTGAAAGATTTAAAAATAGAATTACACAAGGATTTACTTACAATTCATTGGGATTTACCATACCCAATTCTCTTCTGATTTTGCAATATCTATCTTCTGACAGAGGCTTTGTCAGGATATCTGCAACTTGATCTTCAGTTGGGATGTACTCTAATCTGATTTCTCCTTTCAAAACATAATCCCTTATGAAGTGGTGCCTAACTTCAATATGTTTTGTCCTTGAGTGCATGACAGGATTCTTTGTGATATTGATAGCATTTTGGTTATCACACATGATTGGTATTTCTTTTAACTCAACCTCAAGATCTTCCAGTTGATATTTCATCCAGATGACTTAGGCACAACAGCTTCCAGCTGTGACATACTCAGCCTCTGCAGTGGATAAGGCTACACTGTTCTGCTTTTTGCTAAACCATGAAACTAAGGATCCTCCAAGAAACTGACAAGTTCCACTTGTGCTTTTTCTGTCAGTTTTGGATCCTGCAAAATCAGCATCAGTGTATCCTTTGAGATCTTCTCCATTGCCCTTTAGATACCAAAGACCCATATGTGATGTTCCAATATGATATCTAAAGATTCTCTTCACAGCAGTAGCATGGGTTTCTTTGGGACATGATTGGAACCTTGCACACATACAGATACTAAACATAATGTCAGGTCTGCTGGCAGTTAAGTACAGCAGAGATCCAATCATTCTTCTATACTGAGTTATGTCAAACAGTTTTCCTTTTTCATCCATGTCCAGTTTGGTTGCAGTAGCCATATGTGTCCCCATTGGCTTGGCATTTTCCATTCCAAACTTCTTCAACAATTCCTTCAGATACTTGGATTGATTGAGGAAGATACCATCATTGCACTGTCTGATTTGCAATTCAAGGAAGAAGTTGAGTTCACCTATCATAGATATTTCAAATTCCCCCTGCATTAGCTTGGAAAAATTCTTGCAAAGAGATTCATTAGTAGCACCAAATATAATATCATCAACATAGATTTGAACAATCAGTAAATCTTTGTTTTCTTTCTTAGTGAACAAAGTTATATCTACTTTTTCTCTGTTAAACCCCTTGTCAATTAGAAAGTTACTCAATCTATCATACCATGCTCTAGGGGCTTGTTTTAAACCGTAAAGAGCTTTCTTCAGTTTATAAACATGGTTTGGTTTTGTAGAATCCTCAAAACCTGGAGGTTGATCTACATAAACTTCTTCCATGATATATCCATTCAGAAAAGCACTCTTTACATCCATTTGATATAACAAAATATTTTTCATGCATGCATATGCTAATAGAATTCTAATTGCTTCCAATCTAGCTACTGGAGCAAAGGTTTCCTCAAAATCAATGCCCTCTTCTTGATTATAACCTTTAGCAACCAGTCTAGCTTTGTTTCTGATGATTGATCCTGATTCATCAAGTTTATTTCTAAAAACCCATTTGGTACCTATGATAGGATGATTTTTGGGTCTAGGCACTAAATCCCAGACTTGATTTCTTTCAAACTGATTTAATTCATTCTGCATAGCTAGAATCCAGTACTCATCAGTTAAGGCTTCCTCAGTGCATTTAGGTTCAATTTGTGAAATGAATGCACAATTAATCATTTGATCCCTTAACTGTTTTCTGATTCTAACTCTCTCTTGAACATTCCCTATCACTTGATCAACAGGATGATTCCTTTGATATCTCCAAGCTCTAGGGAGTTCTTGAGATGTTTCTTCATTATTTCCTTCTTCAAAAACTCTCTCATGAATATCTTCCTCTATATCAACAGATTCAGATATGTTTGGAGGCTCAATTACATCTTCATTAGATATATCTAACTTTTTAAGATTTGAAACAAGATCATCCTTATCAGTAACATGTTTAGAAGTAGTTTCATTTTCAATGAATACTACATGCACAGATTCTTCTATTAATGAAGACTTTTTATTAAAAACCCTATATGCTTTACTCCTACTAGAATAGCCCAGAAATATACCTTCATCGGATTTGGGATCAAACTTACCCAGATTTTCTTTCCCATTGTTGTGAATGAAGCATTTGCACCCGAACACATGGAGATGTGACCGATTTGGCTTCTTCCCTTGTACAGCTCATATGGAGTCTTTCCAAGGATTGATCTGATGTAGGCTCTGTTTATGATGTAGCTTGCTGTATTTACTGCATCAGCCCAAAACACTTGAGATAACTCATTTTCATTCAGCATTGCTCTAGCCATCTCTCCAATGGTTTTATTCTTCCTTTCTCCTACTCCATTCTGTTAAGGAGGTCTTGGAGCTGAGAAGTTGTGATCAATCCCATGCTCATTGCAGTACTCCAGAAAATATGAGTTTTCAAACTCTCCTTCATGATCTGACCTGATAGACACAATGGAAATACCTTTCTCATTTTGCACTTTCTTAGCTAAGGTTACAAATGCATCAAAGGTATCACTTTTAGAGGAAAGAAATAATGTCCATGTAAATCTAGAATAATCATCTACAATTACAAGCACATACAGATTACCACCAATGCTTTTTACCCTAGATGGACCAATTAAATCCATATGCAGTAGTTCTAGTGGTCTAGATGTGGTTACTACATTTTTAGGTTTAAAAGAAGATTTAGTTTGCTTTCCTCTTAAGCATGCATCACATTCTTTGTCTTTTTCAAAAGCAATTTTTGGCAAGCCAGTGACTAGCTCATTTTTAACCAGTTTTGACAGTTGATTCATGTTAACATGAGCTAATCTTCTATGCCATAGCCAACTATCATTGTCCTGACTGATTAAGCAAACAGAATCTAAGGGAGGAAGTTCATCAAGATCAATAGTATAGCAGTTACCATCCCTTTGAGCTTTGAGGATTACTTTGTGATTGCTTTTTCTGATGACTAGGCAGAATTTTGAGTCAAACAGCACCCAATTTCCTTTATCACATGTTTGGCTCACGCTCAGTAGATTGTGGTTGAGGCCTATCACAAACAGCACCTCTTCAATGGATGTTTCAGGATTTTTGCCCACAATGCCAATGCCAACTATTCTGCCATACTGATCACCTCCAAAGGTCACCTTTCCTCCTTTCTTGTCTCTAAGGATGATGAACTTCTCCTTGTCACCAGTCATGTGACTTGAGCAGGCACTGTCCATGTACCATTTGTTGTTCCTTTTAGCTTTGAGACAGACCTGCAAAACAAAGTTCAAGTTTTCTTCTTAGGTACCCAAATATGCTTGGGTCCTTTTCTGTCAGTAGTCTTTTCCCTAGATACAGATGTACCTTTGGGAACCCATTTAGCTTTTCTGTCAAGTCCATTTTTCTTTATAGCACAAGAACTGGAAATATGTCCCTTTTTGTTACAGAAATGACAGGTAGTAAAGGGACTGCTGGATTGAGAAGCAAGAAGAAAACAATGCAGATAGTACTTTTGTTTTGCATGCCTTGGTTGATTATATGTTTCAATGTAAGGTGACGTATTATTTTTCTTTCTATTATTCTCAGCATGCACAAAATGTCTCATATATATATTCTGGTTTTTCTTCCTAATCTTTTCCTTGACAGCACATGGATCATAGCTAAGACCAGCTTTTCCTTGTGATATTCTTTAGCTCCCCATCAAAGCAAACAACATATCTTTACCTCGAGTAAGCCTAGACATGCTTTTCACTAAATATTCATTAGTTTACTTCAATTCAATGCATGATTCACAGCAAACAGATTCAGTAGAAGGTAAAGAAGTAATTTCAGAAATGTTACTTTGAGATTCCAGTTTATTAATCTTTTTCTTTACTAGTTTTAGTTCTTTAGCAACTTTAATAAACTCATCATGAAGCTCATGAAATGCATGTAGTAATTCAGAATAGGAAGGTTCAGATTCATATACCTCTTCTTCCTGATCACTGCTGCATGAGGGTTCAGCTTCCTCAGAAGCAAGTGCCATCAGACAAATGTTGGTAATCTCATCTTTATCCTCTTCTTCCTCATCTGAGCTGTTGCCCCATATTGATGAGATGTAGGCTTTCTTCTTCTTCCCTTTGTCTGCAGCTTTCTTGTCTTTTTCTTGCTTCTTGAGAAATTGAGGACAATCCCATTTGATGTGTCCTTGCTTCTTGCACTCATAGCAAGTCACAGGTTCTTTTGTCTCTCTCTTGTTCTCTCCAGCTGCTCCCTTCTTGAAGATTCTCTTGTTTCTCTTCTTGCTGTAGAATCTTCCAAATTTTCTGACCATCATAGCCAGAGCTTCTTCATCCAGCTCGTCTCCTTCGTCAGATTCTTCTACCTTTTCTTCAGCAGTTTTAAGGGCAAGGCCTTTCTTCTTTCTGTCCTGTCCAGCTTCATTGAGAGCTTTCATTTTTCCTTCATACTCCTCAAGGCTGCCGAAAAGAGCTGTGACATAGGCCATTGATTCTCTTCTGCCTTCCTCTATTGCTGTCACCTTGGGCTGCCATTCTAGAGGGAGAGCTTTGAGTATCTTTCTTACTTTTTCAGATTGAGTGTATTCCTTTCCAAGGCTCTTCAGTTGATTCACAATGAGAGTGAATCTCTTTTGCAGCTCCTTTACAGTTTCTCCTTCAGTCATTCTGAAGCTTTCATACTCTCCAATGCATGTGTTTAGTCTGTTCTCCCTGACCCCAGTTGTTCCTTCATGTGCAATCCGTAGGGTGTCCCACATTCCTTTAGCAGTGGAACATTGTGAGACTCTGTAGAATTCGTCTTGGTTCAGGACACTGACTAAACAATGTTTTGCCTTGAAATTTAGCAAGACTCTCCTTCTGTCTTCTTCATTCCACTCTGCTTCTGGCTTCTCTTTGTATTTTCCATCATCTGTTAGGGCCATTGGGACGAAATCTCCTTTCTCAATGACTGACCAGATATCAAGATCAATTGACTGGAGATAGATTTGCATCCTCATCTTCTAGTACCCATAGTGTTCTCCACTGAAGCTAAGTGGACTATTTGTGTTGTTCTCTTCTGGTAGTATGCTTTCACTAAAGCCAGCCATTTTAATTCCCGGACTGTGAGATCCTTTGATTGGGAATCCGGGCTCTGATACCACTTGTTAGTTAGGCTGACTTCCCAAGAGGGGGGTGAATTGGGAAGATTAAAAATTTTCTGCACAAAGTGAAATAGGTGAAAAAAGCAAGATATAATGAAAGCAGCGTATAAGCAAAGCAAACTGAAAAAGTAATGATAGGGAGAAGAACACTCAGAAATTTATCCTAGTTCGGTCTATCCACTTGACCTACATCCAGTACCCAAGGCACCTCTTGAGATTTTTCACTATACTGCAAGAATTCAGCAGGCTTCTTGCAAATGCCACAGTACACAGCTTGTGCTCTGTTTTCTAGAGCTTTCTCTATCTCTCTAAGCACTTCCACAATGTGCTTCCCAATCCCCTTGTGATATCCCCTCACAAGTAAATCTATCTTCCAGATGAAGATTGAATTGTTTACAAAGATATAACTCTCTTGAATAGAGTAAATATGAAGGTTAAAGTACAGATATTGAAGTTGAGAGGGTAAAAGCTTTTTGAGAAGAAGATTTGGCAGAATTTCAGTATATACAAGTTTGATTTGTTACTCACAACTTCAAATGATGTTGTATTTATAGATTTAGGTCCCAACTATTCGTTAGAGACAAAATCTATCCGTTGGGGAAGTTATCCAACGGTTACTCTGAAAAACTATCCATTAACCAACCGCATTTAATGCTTCTGACATACTGAAATTTGAATTTCGGTTGGTCAACAGACGAATTTCGAAGGAACCGAAGGTTAAAGCTTCCAACGTTGAAATACTGAAGTTCGTCTGTTCATAAAGTGAAATTCAAATTTTGAAACTTAGAAAATGTTTTCATGTTGTGACATACGAATTTTCAAGAAGAAATTTTTTCTGTTAAGTGTGAACAGTATTTTCAATTTGCTACAGTGTCCTCGAAATTCGAATTTTGGAACCCCAAAGTTCGTCTGTCCATTGTACGTTCAAAAGACACAGTAGTTCACTTTCTTCAAAATTTGAATTTTGAAAGAGTGAAGTTCGTCTGTCAGAGAGTCCTCTCTTCAGACTTACTTCAACATTCGAAGTTTCAAAACTTTGTTATTCTTATGTCAACATTTCATTTTTAACAGACTCACAGCCTAAGCTTCTGAAATTCGAATTTTAATGTTCAAAGTTCGTCAGTCAGAGAGCAATTTTGAAGCTCAAGATAATATTGATTTCAGATGAACTTTAACATTATTTTAGACGAATTTCTTTAGTTTTCACAAATTGCATTTTGTCTGAAATTCGAATTTTGAAGACTTAAAGTTCGTCTGTCTCTAAGAAACTTCTTTCAGGCTCATATGAAAATTCAAATTTTGGTAAATCAAAATTCGTCTGTCAGAGAAGAATCTCTTCAGACTTATTTAGTTTCAGCTCGAAATTCGAATTTCCAAAGTCAAAGTTTGAATTTCCAACATGACAGTTCAATATAAACTTTTCAAACTTCGTGTGTTGGTGGGTATTTTTCAAATAGTTTGTGATTTAACATAAAATCAACGTTTTAAAACATCTTATCATCAAATCAAAGTCTTTTACCCATAACAAAAGATTCTGCAACAATCATAGCAATGATTACTCAGATTTTCTGCACTTGAGACACTTTGAGCTCCTTTGATATCTTCAATCCAAGTTCTTGAGAGTTGATTTGGAATCATCAAAACTTCTTGATTCAACAATATATACTAACATATAATACACACAATACAAACATCCGGTTACCTCAGATTGTCAATACCACACACATGATTCCATGAGCTCTTGGATTGTCAATCGCCATTTATACTCCTCTGGTCAACTAAACAACCTCTATAATACCATAATGCCTTAATCAACATAATATACAACTTGACGAAAATCCATAACTCAACCAATTATACTTAACTCATCATTCCATTAGCATAATTATGTTCCAATAAACCCAAACAACTATCCAAACCTTATCCTATCACATACAATTCAGATTTTCTACTCCCCTAAGCAATTCTAGCCTAGGGTTCCATTCAAACCTATCATAATCCAACTAAAACTCATACCTAAGCAGTATAAACACTAAATCACACCTCATTAATCCCATTTCATCCATTTTAATCGATGGATTTCAGCCAAAATTGGAAACCCAATTATATATCCAAAAAATCCAACTCAAAACCAAAGAAAAATGGAATGGGAGGAGCAAGGATCACTTACCAACCAAGATCGAAGCTTCCAGAGGTCAAAAATACTCCCAAGTGTCGGAAATCTCAAACCCTAGCATTACTTCTTTGGTTCTCCCTTTGTTTCTTTCTTCGCACGTCATCTGGAATGATTCTAATTTAAGCAAATTTCCTGACTCTCGCTACGGCACTAGTAAGTTCACCGCCACCCAAGTGCTCTCGGCTTAAAAAATTTAAAAGATCTTAAGTATCTCTAGCCGTGGTGGATCTGTTCTTCACCGCGGTATGGCCTTTTGCTATTTCAAATTTTAGCTTTGTTCTATTTAGATCCTTTCTCCAGTTCTAGTTCCTCAGGTCCTGCACAAATAATCAAATGTACTTTGTTAGCTAGAGACTAAGTTTAAGGTAATGTAATAAGGGTTTTTACATTCTCTCCTTCTTATAAAAATTTCGTCCTCAAAATTTCAAACTCTTACCTTAAGCAAAAGTCTCTGGATACCTCCTTCACATGGATTTTTCTGTCTCCCACATGATATCATTAGATATCAAGCCGCTTCACAGCACTTTCAGTAATTTAATGGTTTTATTCCTCAGCTACTTCTCCTTTACATCAATAATTTATTGCGGCATGACCTCAAAAGTCAGATCTTCTCGTACTTAAACTTTCTCATCATCAATTTTGTGAGATAGATCTGGATGATACTTCTTGACTTGAGACATGTGGAACACATCATGTAATCCAGCAAGATTAAGCGATAGTGCCACTTGATATGCTACTGGCTCAATTCGCTCCAGAATTTGACATGGGCCCATATGCTGCAGAGTAAGTTTCTTCGCTCAAATTGATCTTCCAACACCTATGGCAAGAGTGACCTTTAAATATACATGGTCTCTAGTAGGGGTGAACATGGGCCGGGCCGGGCCGGGTTTCACCCCTGCCCAATGCCCGGCCCGATGTTCTTCGGGCCAGTACCGAGCCAAGTACCGGGCTGGCCCGATATTATATATATATTTTTTAAAAAATTAAAAAATAAAAAAAAATTATTTAATAATAAAAAAATATACTTATTTATACTTAAAAATAGATTTTATTAAAACATAATCTTAGCCAAAAAATAATTTTTTTCAAAATTTATGAATATTTAACCATTATACATTATTTTTACATAAATATTAAAATAAAAAACTAATTCAAAATTTAAAAAATATTTGAAACATTAAAATCTTAAAATGTTTTTATAATATTTACATAGTAAAAGTATTATATTAGATATATGAAGAATAAAAATTCTACAAAATCAATTAAGATATATAAAATAATTGAAAGAAATTAAAAAAAATTATATATATATATATAGTTCGGGCCGGGCCGGGGTTAGGGTGTCTAACCCTAACCCCGGCCCGACCCGAAAGTTGGCCCGGCCCTATTGACCCGAAAGTGGTCGGGCCGGACCGGGCCATTCGAGCTCGGGCCAACATGTGCACCCCTAGTCTCTAGCATTAAACTCTAATGGTCTCCTCCTTCTATCTATATAACTCTTCTGCCGACTTTGGGAGGTCAAAAGCTTTTGACGAATATTCTCTATTTGCTGAGAAGTTTGATCCATAATACCTGGGCCCAATAGACTCTGCTCACCAAGTTCAACCCAACACAATGGTAATTTGCATTTTCTACCATACAATGCTTCATATGGAGCCATTTGCAAACTCAAGTTGTAACTATTATTGCAAAAAAATTTGGCCAATGGCAGATATTGATCCCAATTGCCTTTGTTCTCCAGAACATAAGCCCGCAGCATGTCTTCCAGAGTTTGAATCATTCTTTCCGTCTACCCATCAGATTGAGGGTGATAAGCAATACTAAAATTCAGGTTCGTCTCTATGGCCTTCTGAAGTGACTTCTGAAACCTGGATGTAAACTGAGAATCTCTGTTTGACACAATATTTATGGAACCCCATGTAATCTCATGATCTCATTTATATACAACTGGGCCAATTTTTCCATTGAAATGGTCTCCCGAATCAGAAGAAAATGAGTTAACTTTGTCAATCTATCTACAATTACCCACATTGCATTGTGCTTTGAACAGGCCCTTGGTAATCCCATCACAAAATCCATGGAGATGCTATTCCATTTCCGGTCAGGAATTTCCAAAGGTTGCAACGAACCTGCTGGTAATTAGTGTTCAATTTTCACCTTCTGACAAATTAGACATCTTGCCACATCCTCTTCGATGTCTTTTTTCATGCCTGGTTACCAGTATCCCCATTTTAAATCTTGGTACATCTTAGTGGTACTTGGGTGAATAGTATACCTACTCTTATGAGCTTCCTCTAGAATGATTTCTCGTAATCCTGTAATATTTGGCACACAAATCCGACCGCGATATTGGATGATACCATCTTCCAGTATATCGAAGTATTGGGTTTCCGCCATCTCAATTCATTCTCGAATGCCTAAAGATAGTTATCCTCTAACTGAGCATAACAAAGGTTTTTCAACAAATCACTTGATACATTGATAGATCTCAATACTAGTACTCCAGGACATACATGGATGGATAACTTCACATCTCTTAGGCTTTCCAACAACTGCTATTCCCTTATCATCATTATGGCTATATGGATATTTTCTACTTAGCGTATCCGCTACTACATTGGCCTTCCCAGGATAATACTTTAAAGCAAATTCATAATCTTTTAAGAATTCTACCCATGATCTTTGTCTCATGTTTAACTCTTTCTCGTTAGAGAGATACTCCATACTTTTATGATCACTGAATACCTTGAACTGAGCACTATATAGATGATGTCTCTATGATTTCAAAGCTAACACTACAGCTGCTAGCTCAAGGTCGTGAGTAGGATAGTTTTCTTTATAAGGTTCAACTACCTTGAAGCATATGCTACAACTCTTTCCTATTGCATTAATACACACCCTAGACCCTTCTTAGAGGCATCCACGTAAATTGTAAACGGCCTGAATGGGTTAAGGATAATCAACACTAGGGTAGATGTTAATCGAACCTTCAGTTCTTGGAATGCTTTCTCACACCTGTCATCCCAAATGAAAGATCAATCCTTACGGGTGAGTCTAGTCAAGGGCATAACAAGCTGAGAGAATCCCTTGATGAACCTCCAGTAGTAACTAGCCAATCCAAGAAAGCTGCAAATTTCGGTCACTAATTGCGATCTCCCTAATTTAATACTACTTCTATTTTACTAGGATCCACTGCTACTCCTTCCTAAAAAATCATGTGGCCTAAGAATCTCACCTCTCGTAGCCAAAACTCACATTTACTAAGTTTGTCATACAGTTGATGATCCCTTAACACTTGAAACATAATTGAAGATTAAGAGCATGCTCTTCTTCACTCTTGGAGTATATCAAATTATCATCAATGAATACCACTACAAACTTATCTAGATATGACCGAAATATCCTATTCATATAATCCATGAAAATTGCCGGCAACCAAAAAGGCATCACAAGAAACTCATAATGCCCATATCAAGTTTGAAAAGCTGTTTTAGGCATATCCTCAATATATACCCACAGTTGATAGAATCTCGACCTCAAATCAATTTTAGAGAAAACCAAGGCACCTGCTAATTGATCAATCAAATCATCGATCCTAGGCAAAGGATATTTGTTCTTGATTATTACCCTGTTTAACTTCCTGTAATTGATGCACACCATGAGACTACCATCCTTCTTCTTAATGAATAACACTAGAGCTCCCCAAGGTGAGACACTTGGTCTAATAAAACCCCTTTTCAACAAATGTTCAATCTACTTCTTGAGTTCTTTTAATTCAGATGGTCTCATTCAATATGGAGCCTTAGAAATAGGACTTGTTCCAGGCACCAAATCGATGGAAAACTCTAGCTCTCATGGTGGTGGCAAGCCGATGATCTCTTCTAAAAACACATCAAGATATTCACATACAACTGGATACCTTTCTATACCTTCTTCTTCATTCACGTTAATAGAGAACAAAACCAGAAACCCTTGTCACCCTTTCTGCAAGTACCTGTTGGCTTGGGTAAAGGACAGGCAAACATTATCATTCCCTTGAACACTAGGGATATTCATCAGCAATGACACAATCTTCCTAGCTCAATCAAGAATAGCATTATTTGTCTCCAACCATTCCATCCCAATGATAACATCAATCTCTTACAATGGTAGACATATTAGATCCGGTGTATTGCTTTGGTGTTCAAAACAAACCACACAATTCAATCAAGCTTGAGCAGCTCTTAATGAAACTCCTGTGGGTGTGGAAACTAACAATTCAAAAGGTAACTCCATTGCCACAATACCCAATCTCCAAGCACAATCATAAGATATAAAGAAATGCGATGCACTATAATTAAATAATGCATGAATAGAGAAACCATTGAGTTTAAGTTTACCTCTAATCAAATCAGGCATTGCATCCACTTCCTGTCTAGTTACTGCGAAGCCCAATCCGGGCATCATAGGCTTTCTCATTGCATCATCACACCTTGGCTCTTGACAATTCTGTGACATGTGTCCCAGTCTCCCACCGTTATAGCAAATCAAACATGGTCGATCACCATGATTCATCCCGCATTATGTACACGAATTCAAGGCACTACCTGAACTATATTGAGATGGGGCTAAGTCTCTTCCTATAAATTCACTCTGATTAGAGATCCCTTGGTCAAAGCTACCTCTATAAAATTGTCCTCTGCCATACCGGCCTCTATTAGACTGATTCCTACCATACGTATCTCTTCCTCTGCCAAACTAGCCTCTATTATGATGGCATCTTCCTCCATTAGAACTATCACTACCACTGCTACTACCAGATCCACTTCCTTTACTGATAACTCTGGTAGGTCCTAGATGAGAAAAGGACTGGATCATTGATTTCCTCTTCTCTTCCTCCATTTCCAGTGTTCATCGGGATAGGACACACATATTTGCACATAGGTTCTCAAAGGACACAAATTCAACCATTAATAGTCGCTCCTTTATTTCTGGACAAGTTCTTTCAAACAAACACTAAGCCTTCCACCTGTCATCAAGATAATTTTTCAGGCAGGTGGAGTATTTGGCTAAGTCCAGGAATTGATTAATATAATCATTCGTAGACAAATTTGCCCTGTTGAAAAGCTAGGAACTTAGCCTCCTTTTACATCATTAAGGCTGGAGAAAAGTAGTGTGTAAAGAATCTTTCTTTAAACTATTCCCAAGTCATCGAAGCTTTCATGGATTCAATACTTGGGAGAACACTCCTCCACTAATGCTTAGCCTTTTTCTCAAGTTTAAACACAGCTAGTTACACCTTTTGTTTAGAGGTGCAATCCATCACGTCAAATATATTCTCCAATTGATCGACCCATTCCTCAGCCAATGCAGGGTCCATTGTACCTTCAAAAGCCGAGGGATTAAACTTCTGAAAGTCTTTGAGTTAGGAGGAGATACCCCTTCTTTTAGTTCTTGGGGCTCTCTCAGGCTCCACCTCATTCTCGTTATCATTCTCTTATACATTCAAACCAACATACATGCCCGCCTCTTCATTCACATAATCGCACTCTTGATGGTTCAATTGCTCTATTTAATGCTTCCCCCTGAGTATTTACTTGATCACTGAGGCCTACCAACATTTCATGCATATGTCGCATCGTCACTATTACTTTGTCTTCCTCTGTGAGAAATTTTCTCCTACACACAAGCAACAACATGTTTAGTTATATGGTTCTGGACTAGTATTGCAATGGGAATATACAAGTCTATGCAATTGAAATTGTGCCAAGTATTACTACAAGTAGAAACAATGGCCTGAACCATTGCTCTGATAGTAAAATGTAAAACCCTACTCCAACACACCTCAAAACTTGCCCAATTACTTCAAAAACTAACCAAACAAGACCAAAACACCTCGACTTTAACTCCCAAAACAGTAGAGCAGTGGAAAAACATCAAAAGGGCACCAGAATAGGCTGGGGCCACGGCCTCCTATAGTACTGTTGCGACCTTAGTTGTGCAGTAGCACTTGGCACCATGGCCAAGCTGTTGGCGCTGTAGTGCCTTCTTTTGCTGATGCCATATCAGTAATTTTTAACTTGTGGGATGAATTTCCAGTGCGCATAACTTAATGCTCCGACCTCCGATTGACCTGATTCCAAATCCTATAAGTCAATTTAGTCCCACTCTATCCATAAACACCAACTTCACTCAATTCCATATCTATACAGAGAATTTGGACACCCAACACCATTTTGGCAACTTTTTGATGAAAACTTACAACTTAAATACTCCAATTACCACCAAAGGCAATTTGACCATTATGGACCTTCCACACAAGTCCTAAATAGCACCACTGACCTGTCTAGGGAGGTTTCACCCTGACAAAACCACTCATCCGAGGTTTGACCCCCTTGAATCCCAAATTCACCTAATGGGTTATATGCCCCAAAGCACACCAACAAGGCCCAAATCTACTCTAGGCTCACACACATGACCAATTCAGCCCACAGACACATACTCTAACCATACACGATGAATATATAAACATGCATACCACATCATCTTCCACATTACAATCTTCACGATCCTTATATCAATTACAATTGCAGTATCCTACTTGACACAACATACATAGACAATACACACATACTACCACGACTTGAATATTCCCAAGACCAGAGTAGCTATGCTTCCCTCGCCTTCTCAGGACTAGTGCCACAACCTTCATCTGAAATGTTAGTTCATGGGAAAGGGGTATGAGACAAAATCTCAAAAATTGGGGACAACCACAAGGAACATATATAATAACTCATACAATAATGCCATGAATGCAATATGAATGAAATGCATGTCTCTCTCACATTTAGCTAGAACCATGAGCTGACGTCATCACAGGATATTTCATATAGGTGACTTCCTTCCAACAATTGATGAAGACTGATTCCGGGACATCACCAAGTTCACCTAACACTAGTGCACTTGGCCAAAGATAATACTAATACTTGGATCATAGCTCTCCTTCCCCTTGACCACTGCGAGTTGGTGGTGATTTTAGTGAAGGTGCAATCCACTACCCACCTTTTCCTCCTGGCCATAGGAGAAGATTTAGTGATAGGGATCCCTTCCTTATTTCACTGATATCATATCATATCATATATCATTATCACCACTCGATCTACCTTTTCTCACAATGTCATGTGGTGATGTTCATGTCATATCATCATATGATTATCATCATCATCAACATATTAGCAAAATCATGTTCCAATAAACACAAACAAATATCCAAACCTTATCCTATCACATAAAATTCAAATTTTCTACTCCTCCAAGCAATTCTAGCCTAGGGTTCCACTCAAGCCTATCATAATCCAACCAAAACTCATATCCAAGTATCATAAACACTAAATCACACCTCATTAATCTCATTTCATCCAAAACTGAAAATTCAATTATATATCCAAAAAATCCAACTTAAAACCAAAGAAAAATGGAGAGTGAAGAGCAAGGATCACTTAACAACCAAAGTCGAAGCTCCCAGAGGTCAAAAATCACTCCCGAGGTTCGGAAATCTCGAATCCTAGCACTGCTTCTCTGGTTCTCCCTCCATTTTTTTCTCCACTTGTCGTCTGGAATGATTTTGATTTAAGCAAATTTCCCGACTTTAGCTGCGGCCTAGTAAGTTCGCCACAGCGTAAGTGCTCTCAGCCTGAAAATTTAAAAGATCCCGAGTGTCTCTCACTGTGATGGCTTTGTTCTTTGCTACGGCGTGGCCTTTTGCTATTTCAAATTTTAGCTTTGTTCTATTTGGATCCTTTCTCCAGTCTTGGTTTCTCTGGTCCTGCACACATCATCAATTGTACTCCATTAGTTAAAAACTAAGTTCGAGATAATGTAATGAGAGTTATTACATCTAATACCTCCACTCTTCATGTGAGTTGTTGTGCTTGAATATATGTGATTCAAGGGGTTTTTTTTTCATCTGAAACCCATATAATTGTACGAAGATTAGCCAAGAAAGAGATATTTACAATCAGACAAATATTAAGATATTCGAGGATCATGTTCATTAATCGTTATATCTATATATATAGGGAAAATCACATCGGAGGATATGTTAATTTGAAAGTCAAGGACCTCAAAATAGCAAAATTATAGGAAAGAATCAGGATCCTAAAATGTTTAACGATCGATTGTTAAAAAATTGAATGTAAAAATGTGTACGATTGAAAATGGAGCGCATATAATCAAATTATATATGCTTATTTTTGAAAGTATCATGCATTAACTTCTGACATTGTCGACCGACCATCAGAAGTTGTTTTATTCAATTTCTATGGTCGACCATTGGCAATTAATGATGAAGGTCTTTCTATGTAATTTTATTATTATTTTTATAATACAGTAGAAAATTGTGGGTGTGACAGAGAGAGATTTTTAGTTATAGTTATTAGTGCTTAAATGTTTAAATTTTTTGGCCAATCTTTTAAACTTCCATATATAGTTTCAGAATGAACTTTAAAAATGAGAATAATCTCGTACACCAAGAAAAAAAATGAGAATAATCTCTTTCTTTTGGGACCATATAATAATTACAAGTAGTTCATGACTTTGTGTGAACTGAGGAATTATTATTATTTTTAAGATGATGATGAGTTCTGCGTATTTGAATAGATCTACAAGTACGTTCATTCTCAAAGTTATTGATACATGTTTCTTCTCTTCCTTGCTATTATTCTTGCTTACATAACCTAGAAAAGTACGACTAGATATATTTTCTCTTAAAATGGTCGGCAGATAATAATTAATAATATGAATATTTTTTAAAAAAATTGAACTTACTTTTCTACTATTCAAATTACAAAAATTAACGTTGCATGTAGTAGAAAAAAAGAAAAAGAAAATGATATATAGTACAGGGCTTATATTATTTTAATAATTTATGATTTATATATAGTGCTATTTTATTTAGCTTTTATAATTTATATTGAGATACTAATTATTCATGAATGATGTGATATTAAGATATCCCTCAAAGTCAAACTATAATTGAATGGTACAGAAAGATTGCAGTAATTTTCTTCTTTTGGCCACCATTGCGGTGAAACTTTGTCATCAATGGTACGTGAAAAAATACAAGAGACGATCACGAAGCCATGTGAAATTTGAAACTTTCAAAAAAGAAACTTTCCAAAAATTTTGAATCATATAAAATAATAACAGAAAAAATTCATAAAAAAATTTTTTTTAATATTTTTGTGTAAAGTAATAAAAAAATTGTTATTATTAACTAAAATCTTTTGTACGAAAAACTTTTTTCTTTAGGTACCAAACACTCATTGAGTAGTTATTGACTGAGTTTGATTTCTTCACATTCATAAATGCGTATCACATGTAGTACTCAGCATATGTTTAAGATGAGATTTGAAAGATTAAAACCTCATTTTGTAAATCTTATGTATATATATTGCACTGCTTTTAATATTGAGTATAAAGAAAAACACATTTCGAAACGAGTAACAGTCATTAATATTGCACTGTTTTTAATTTTAAGTTCTTATAATTTTAACATTTATTCCACATTTTAGAGATGAACCCGTACATGCAGTGACACGTGTCCTGGCTACCTTGCTCTTATCCTTTCTAACATTCTCTGTATAGTAAAATGAACGCCTTGGGTTTCTCTCATGCTTCAAATCAATCACCAAGTCTTAAATATCGAGTAGTGGGACAACATGACGTCTGCAACGTCGTCACTGATCGTAACCCTATCCTTCCTTCTGTGGTTTTCCTTCACCACCACCAAACCTTTATCACTTGCCTTTGCTGTGGAGCAAGTGCTTGACGTTGATGGAGATCCTCTTGTCCCAGGTCAATGGCACAACATCGTGTCATCAACGGGGGAAGGATCTGGTGGTGAGGTTTCAATGTTAATGAATTCCAGATGCGCACCAGAAGTTATCCTATGCCGGGATACCCAAAAGGGTCTTCCAGTGAGATTCCAAGTTCCATTCATATCTACAGGTTGTGTTAATCCGAAGATTGAGTTCATGTCGTGGACGCCAAGTTGTTTGGCATTCTTCAAATGGTCTGTTGCTTATGAAGCAGGTTCGTCTTTATCATTTGCGAGGCTTATTGTTGGTGGTCCTGAAAACCATCCAGGTTCGACGTTGGTGAGTGGCTCTTTCCGGATTGAGAAGTTATCAGAATCCTACAAGCTTGTGTTTTATCCCAATACTTCAGGGACTTGTTATGATGTTGGGATTCGTCAAGATGGATACTACAGGCGGCTGGTTCTGAGTACTGGTAACATCTTCATGTTCTCCTTCTTAAAAGCTACTGGTATTGTTTCTGGTCTTGAAAAGTCCAATATATACGAATCAAGTATCTGAAGTGACTAAGCACTAAAGCTAGCCATGTATGATTTCCCTTTGTGTGGCTCTTAGAATGTCACTAAATGAATGAGGGAATCCTCTCGTTGTACTCTTCCTATGTGATCAGCCTTAAATAAATCGCAACATTTGTGATATGTATAGTCTCTATCTTCCGATCGTGAATATTAAAAAATTTAAATTGGAAGAAGATAAATCTGAAGGAGAAAATTCATATAAAAAAATAATAGCAATTTCCGTTAACAATTAACAATAAACAATTCAACAAAGACTACCCATATTTGCACAGGAAAATGACACATGAGGATCACGCAAGCAACATAATTATCTTGAGGACTCTGAAATAGTGAAATCACAAAGAAAGAAATAAGTCTTTTAAGTGTCAGATGAAGTTGGTGCAAAATGATGAAAATGCCCATACATCATATATATATATATATATATATACATATATCCTAACTCTGGTTTACCTTAAGACTTAACTCACCTAAACATTTTGATAAAAAAAAAAATATTGGACTCCTATAATACTTATAACATTAACACATTTGAAATCACTAAGCCGAAGGATATACGAATATTACCTACTAATCGTCAACATAATAGTATTGCTTGTCTCCTTATCTTTGGAATAGTGCATGTGTGGGGGACCTACGTGAGATTTTCAGTGATTCAATTTATTGATTGAAGTTTTGTTCTTTTGTGCACGAGGTCTACGTGGGATATCCTTTTTTCAACTCAAAATCAGAATCGTCCGTACATTGATTTGCTTTTCCAACTCTTATGTCACAAAAAATGAACTGTTTTTAATACTCAAAATTCTATTGACATATTTGAAGGAACAATAAAAATATAAGATTAAATTTGTGAGGAGTCCAGTAAGCAAGAAAAATATAGTACGGAGCTTGATGGAAGTTATACTATTTTATAATTTTTACTCTTTCGTTAACCATTGTAAGTCATTTTTAAATAGCCGATATTTTAAAAACAATGCTGTCCTTCTAAATATATATATATTTAATAAATGCTTCACCATACCTGTATTAAGCAATTATGCAAACTTCTTTTGAGCATTTTTCTTAAAGAAAATATATATTAATTACTCCTAAAATTCTTGACTTATAATGGTCAATAAAAAATCATTCTAGTTCTAGATGATGCCTTATAATGGTTAACGGAGAGAGTAATTTACATATAAGGCTTTTATTTAGATTTTATAATTTATATTGACATACTAATGATTCATGAATTACGTGACATTAAAATATCCCTCAAAGTCACACTATAATTGAATGATGCAAAATGATTGCAGTGATTTTCATTACTTTGCTCCTGACACGTGTCTTCCCTTCCTTGCTCTTATCGTTCGTTCATTCTCTATATAACAGAACGAACGCCATGTGTTTTGTCCCAAAGCCGTTCATTCTTTCTCAACCTGTTATACTGTTGGGCGTGGTGATTGGCAACTGACTCTGGAAGATAGTGGTGAATCTGCCTTCTTGCTCGTGTTCAAGAAAGCTGATGATTATGCTAAGGGAAAGTCCATTATATAAATCGCAGCGTTTGTGAAATGTAGTATATATCTCTCTCTTCTGATCACGAAAATTAAAAAAAAAAAATTAACAAGACAAAAATAAATAAGAAAGAGAATGTTGTTATGAAAAAAGAAAAGCAATTTCCGTTCTTCCGCAACAAAATGAGATTTGAAATACTCATATTTAATTTTTAAAAATTTTTCAAATTGAAACCTTATTTTGAAAAGAGTATCAGTCATCAAACTATTTAAAATTCTACATTCTTTTTTTTTATGTTGATTTTATGTTTTATAATTTGTCATTTTTAACATTTATTCCACATTTTAGAGATGAACCCATGCATGCAGTGCCACGTGTCTTGGCTTCCTTGCTCTTATCCTTTTGTACATTCCCTATATAGTAACATGAACGCCTTGTGTTTCTCTCAAGCTTAAAATTAATCCTAAAGTCTTGAATATCGAGTAGTGCAACAACATGAAGCCTGCAAAGTCGTCACTGATCGTAACCCTCTCCTTGCTCCTCTGGTTTTCCTTCACCACCACCAAACCTTCATCACTTGCCTTAGCAGCTGAACCAGTCCTTGACTTTAATGGAGATCAGCTCGTCGCTGGTCAAAAATACTTCATAGGGCCAGGTGCAATGATAGCAGGAGCTGGTACAGTCAGACGAGAAAGAACTAGCGATTCCTCATGTTCATATTCTATTATCCTTAGTGGCACTTTTAACTTCAAGGCCGATCCAGTGAAATTCAGTATTCCAGGAACAAGCACAGGCATAATATACGAAGGTTCTACTGAAGTGGAAATTGAGTTCGAGAATAAGCCAGAATGTTCAGAATCCTCCAAGTGGGTGGCTGCTGCTGAATCTGGATCATCATCTTTATCATCTGCGAAGCTGGTTATGGGTGGTCCTGCGGAACATTATCCAAATTCACATTTGGTAAGCGGCGTTTTTCGGATTGAGAAGTTCGAAGAATTCTATTTTCCAAAGAACTACAAGCTTGTGTTTTGTCCCAAATTCAATCACCATACTTCTGGGAGCTGTTATAATGTTGTTCTTGGTGAAAGAATGCAACTAAGTCTTGATGGATTTCCCTTCACTTTCGTGTTCATGAAAGCTCGTGATCAAGAAGCTGATGGAACTAAGTACTATATATAGCTAGCTATGCATGATTTCCCTTTGTGTGGCTTTTAGAATTTATGCCACTAATAAATAAATGAGGGAATCCTGTTTTTGTTTCCTACTTAATCAGCCTTAAATAGATCGCAGCGTTTGCGAAATGTATAGTCTCTGTCTTCTGATCGTGAAAATTGAAAATTTTAAACAAGTAGATAAGAAAGAGAACATTATTTGATATAAAAATATAAAAGCCAATTTTGAATCCTCCTCAACAAAATTAACAAATAGCAATTAACAGTTAAAGTTCAAAAATTGTAATCCTCTCATGCTTCAAACTAGCGCAAGATATTGACGCCTTCAACGGCACTGATCACAAATGTTCTTAAGAAACAAAAAATATAGAAGACCAAGAGTATATTACGGGCCACTAATTTTTATTTTTTTTTTCAAACTAATCCCAATAAATATCATATAGTTAATTATTCCGATTACATAATAAATAAAGCTTATCAATTTTCATGGAGAAATATATCATATGAACAATCTACTCAGCAAGGACCACTTCTCAAGCTTTTCATGGAGATATGTATCATATGGGCAATCCTAGTTGTAATAAGTCGATTATGACATATATGGTTTGTGAATAGTTATATGAGTTGATGTATTAGGCTTGTATTAGGTTGTGTGAATTTTTTATTTTAGTTTATTTGAATTTAAATTGATAATGCATTGGGATAGGTTGAGTCGATTTGTGTGGCTTACATTAATTTTGACAGGTTGATCGATTTGTGTGGCTTACACTATTTTTTGTTGTTTTTTTAATTTCATGCTATTTTATACCCATTTTTTAGAAAATTAAAAAGTGAATAATTTTTTTTTGTATAATGGTATCTTTATTTTTTTACTGTTTATGCGACACATGGATAAAAATATAAAGAATCAAGAGGAGATAAAATATTTAAAGGGACTATAAATACCAAAACTTATTTTCAAAAATGCGAAATTTCCTTTGCACAATAAAGTATCCAATTAAATCTTTCAAGGACAAGCTTATTGTGACTAAGAAGGGCCTATTGGTATATAGCTATCTTACAAGCAAATTAAGTTATTCAGTATCCAAATACTTAATTCTACCCTATTTAATTGAAGGACTAGTCCAAACATTCTATGTCTAGATTTATTAGAAACTTAATCGAGTCCCAATTAGCTCTCATATATTTTAAAACATATAAGCTCACTATCAAAGCAGAATTCACACATCATTAACACATTTAAACAATCAAATCTTCATCCCAATTAATTCTCATATGTTTTAGGATGTTCCCAATTACAAGTCTACACAGAAAGTTTAATAGGGTATTATAACCCAATGACAAGGACCTCCCTTGAAAAAAAAATGTTGCACCTGAAGTGTAAACATCGTATTTTATCCGACTCATTTAGTAAAAAATAATAAAAATATAGAAGGAAATGGTCCTGATAGGGCTCATAAGAAAAATAGTAAAATAAATCTATAATGTACTAGAAGATTTAAAAATTTGAAAGAATTAAAATATAAAATATTATTGGGTTATCTTTAAAGATTACAGAGCAAAATTTGAAGATTATCTTTTGATAAAAGAAATCAAAAGATTATCTTTTAAGATCTTACTAACTTTCTTATCCATAGGATTTGAAAAAATATAAAAATAATACATAGAGAAATTAAATCAATAATAATAAATATCTCTTAAATGAGATTTAATAATGTTCAAAACTATTAGAAGATCAAGATATTGTCCCTATACGATTCTTTTAATCTTTAAAATTTAAAATATTTCAAATTAAAAAAATTGAATGGCGAGCTCCTCTATAAGTAAAGGGTCTGGGAGCCTGATGAGAAAGATGGAGAGAGCTTAAGGCACCTAGAAATCTAGAAAGTTTTAGGAGGCGAGATCGAGGTTTCAGACAGAGGCAAGGAAACTCATATAGGTAAACTTGTGCCTTTTAGTATTCATTCACTTTTTTGTTTCACGCATATATATATATATATGTGTGTGTGTGTGTATGTATGCATGAGACATCAATTCACTGCTTGCATTCATAAAGAGTAACGCCTTTAAAAAAACTATCATTCATGTGGTCTCCTTTTGTTTTCTAGTAATAAAAAAATAGCATGTCTTCTCATAGTATAAAGAGCCTTGCCGATTTATAATGACTTTTGCATGACCTGTAGGTCTTTTGTTCTATTGTTGATAACATTTTTATGAGTCTGGCCTTTAAATAACTAATCAACGATTCTCCCTCTTCAATCTCTATTTTGTTTAGACCATGAGAGATGCTAACTATCTTCGTGGGAACTTACAGTGTTAACTAAAAGACTATGAGTGATACTAATTTTCGCCATAGCTACTCATATTTTTTAAAAGATAATCCCAAGGAATATGAAATTAATACATACATTTTTTCCTTCTTTTTTCACTCTCTAGAGTTTGCCACAAGGGACACCAATGATCCATGTGTGCATTTGATTTATTATTTAAAAAACTACAAGAGATACTAATTTTCACTGTAGAAACTAATACTAGTTCAGATATTAAGATAAAAGCTTTCCTAAAATCTTTTGTATAAAAATAATAATAAAGTCTCTTTCTTCAAAAATATAAAATAAAATTCAATAATAAAGAATAATTCATTCTTCTTATAAAACTAAAAAACACCAATCAATCACAAAATTCTTATTTAAAATACACTAATCAAGTGACACGCTTTTTCATTATTAATTACTATGTGAACTTTGATCTCACGTAGGCCTTAGGTTTTCATTCTAAGTCAAGTATGCTTCATTAAAAAAATATCATATTTCTTTTTTTATCTAATTTCTCTTTAGGTTTAGTATAACACCCTACTCCCGCACACATTTATACTTCAATAAAAATCTCGAAATACTGACCAAACAAACTAGCTAGAACACCTCAAAATTCAACTCTCAAAACATCAGAATAGGCTAGGGGCCACGTTCAGCTACAGTGGGACTGTGGCCTCAGAGAGGCAGAAAAGGTTGATGTCATGGTGAGCTACAATACCATCGCGGCCTGGGAGAGGCAGTAGCATGTGGCGCCGTGCCAAGCTTCTAATGCTGCTGTGCCCCTTGTTGATACCATATCAGCAAATTTAAGGTTTTTGGGGTGAATTTTTGACACGCATAACTTTATACTCTGACTTCCAATTGACCTAATTTCAACTCCTACAGGTCACCCTTGTTCCAATCTATCCATAGACATAGGTTTTACTCAAATCCGTCTATGTATGGAGATTTTGAACACCTAATATTGTTTTGGCTAGCTTTTAGCCAAAATTCACTACAAACCTCTCCCAATTGCCATCCAAGTCAAATTGGGACCTAGGGACCATTCTCACAAGTTCTAATTGACTCAACCAATTTGTCCGAAGAGATTTCACTCCAGAAAAATCACTCTTGTAGAATTTGGTCCCCTTGAACCCTAATTGTACTCAATGGGTTACATGCCCAAGAACACACATACAAGGCCTAAAAACCCCATTTGGGCTCACACACGACCATTCTGACCCATAAACACGCCGAGACTTGTATACATCACACCACGTCATCCTAACTCATCATCATCAACGTCATCTCATTTCATTCATCATATATATATATATATATCATACAACCATCATCATTACAGTCATCATGATCCTTATATCAATTACAAACATACTATCCTACTTGGCATAACATATAATATAGACAATACACACACCACTGATGACTTGAAGATTCTCAATGCTGGAGTGGCTACAACTCCCTTGTCTTCTTTGGACTAGTACCAATGCCTTCACCTACAACATTAATCATGGAAGGGGGTGTGAGACAAAGTCTCAGTAACCGGAAACACAACAAGCAATATATATATATAAATAATCCATACAATCGTGCATGTGGTACAACGAAATGCAAATGAATGGTATGCATGTTCTCCCTTCTACACCGCTAAAACCATGAGTTGACGTCATCACAAGATATTTCAAATAGGTGATTCCCTTGTAACAGGCGGTGAAAACTGACTTCAGTACATCACCAAGCACACTTTACACTAATGCAACCTGGCCAAAGGTTACACTAGTACTTAGACCATGACTCTCTTTCCCCTATACCACCACGAATTGGTGATAATTTAGAGAAGATATATCCTCAAATCCACTGCCACCTGGCTCTTTTAGCCATAGAAGAGGATTTAGTGACAATGATATTTCATCATATCATCTTATCTGTTGCCACATGGCTCTCTTATATGTAAGAGAGGATTTAGTGGCAAGGATATTTATCATATCATCATCATGTATCATCTCCTCATCACCTTAACATCCGTCTCACACTATGCAATCATATGGTAATGATGTTAATGTCATGCCAACATGCCTCGAAACACATATACATATATCTTCCTTATAATCATCATATAGACACGCTAACATGCAATAGTATACGGATGCTATAAAATCATACATACATATCATATACAATCATCCTATCTCAATTAGTCGTGTGCATACCACGATATGTAGAAAAACCATATACATATACAACTAATATCATGGTATGAATAGGAACATACATATATACATATATATATCAACATATAAACATATAAGCCACAAACACCCAATTACCTTAGGTTGTAAATACCACACACACGATTCCACAAGCTTCTCAGAATGCCAACTCATGACTGGAACTCCTCTGATCAACCAAACAACATCTACAGTACCATAATATCTTCAATTAACATATGGCATAATTATCAAAATTCCATAATTCAACTATTTTAGGCTTAATCTAAGGTTCCAACCACATTTTCATACATCAATGAACCCTATATAACCATTCAAATCACGTATCAACACTTCCATATCGGATTTCACACTCCCTTAAGCAATTGCAAACTAGGTTTACCCCAAATCATGTGTAATCTATCTAAAACTCATACCCAAGCTTCATTAGCACTAAATAACACCTCATTAATCACATTTCAACCATTTTAATTGGTAAGGTTTGGCCAAAACAGGAAATCCAAACATATACCCAAAAATCCACCTCAAAAACTGAATAAAAATGGAAATGGAGAAGCAAGAATCACTTACCCACAATTAATCAAGCTTTTAGAGTCTAGAAATCACCTCATAAAGCCGGATCTTTGAAGCCCTAGCACTGCTCTCTCTTCTCTCCTCTGTTTCTTCCTCACTCGACCGATTGAAATGCTTCTGATTTAAATAGATCCCCAATCTGGTGCCGTGGCGGCAAGTAAGTTTACCATGGTGTAAAGCTCTTTTTGTCTAAAAATTCTCCAATGTTGCAGCTTATTCCCCGTGATGGCCCTGTGTCTCGTCACGGCGTGGAGCGCTTCTGCCTCCACTTTAATCTTCTTCCATCTTGTTTCCTCCGATTTTGCACACATTATCAATTATATTCCGTTAGCTAGAGGCTAGGTTTGGGATAATGTAATGAGTGTTGTTACATTTAGCAATAAAATTAACAAGGATAACTTAAAATGATTGTTTAGGCCTATTTAAGAAAGCACAATAAATTTAATAGGCCCATTTTCTGTTCTTTAGGTTTTGTAAAACTTTTCCTCAAGATTTTGGTCACGATTCTATTTTTATTTTCAATCAAAAATTGGGTGCGCTCTTAGCAAAAAAAAAAATTGGGTGCGCCATGAGGTAACAAAAATGATGGGTATATAAACTTCTAACAATCTTAACGAACTAACTCAAACTATTTTTATATAATATAATGTACATACTCAAATACAAGTCTACACAAAAATATTTAACAATCCTTCCTAATAGAAAAAGTCTCTTTTAAGTTTGTCTAATGCAATTTTATTTTTGTCCTTATGATTGATGTTTGGAGCAACTGTCCTTTCGGTTGTAATTATATGTCTTTTAATATTTGACTAAAAATAGTTTTTTAATATATATATATATATATAGACACACACACCACAGTTGGATGGAATTTCCTGCTCTTTTTGAGTGGTATAAAGTAAATTATTTTTCCACTAGATGTAAATTAACATTTATTATTCAGAACGCTACTACTTTAAACATTAATTTATTGTAAGATATTATTTTAAAAATTATTGCTTCCTCTCTAGTTAGTGGCATTTATTCTTCTCTATTAATGCATCTTTGCGATACGGACCAGATGTTCATGTATATATTAAGAATCAAGTTAAGATATCTGTGAAACTCCTCTAAAAGAAATTCTCACCAGTCCATATAAGCTTCTATTTCTAACGTTTCTCAAAGAATTTGGATCCATTAATTGTTTAGCTTTTTGTGCATGTATGTGGGGTCTGCATAAGATTTTTTAAATGAGCACAAAATATTTTTTTTTTGGGTAACAATGAGCACAAAATATTAACCGTTGTTTAATGCATGCATCTAAGGAACGTTCTTGTTTAAAATAAGTTAAACTTCATTCATTACTCCCTCTGCACTACCGTGACATCTGTGTGTTGACTGCTTGACTGGTTGCTTTCAAACCAGCTAAGTAAACCCCAATAATTGTAATTTTTTTTTTGGACCTGAAACCCCATTCATTACTCCCTCTGCACTACCCGTGACATCTGTGTGTTGACTGCTTGACTGGTTGCTTTCAAACCAGCTAAGCAAACCCCAATAATTATAATTTTTTTTTTGGACCTGAAACCCCATTCATTACTCCCTCTGCACTACCCGTGACATCTGTGTGTTGACTGCTTGACTGGTTGCTTTCAAACCAGCTAAGCTAACCCCAATAATTGTAATTTTTTCTTTTTTGGACCTGAAACCCCAATAATTGCACGAAGATTCGTCAAGAGATATATACAATCAGACAGACATTGAGATAATCGAGGATCACGTTCATAAATCATTATATCTATATACTCCATGTGGCCCATATCATATATATTGGACGTGAAACCAATTTTCATATTTAATAAGAAAATTAAAAAATATTATTAAATATATTAAAAATTTTAAATTTATTTTTATCTATTGAAAAATATTAAAATAATTAAATCAAATAATTACATATGTGCTTTATAGGTGTAAGAGAGAAAGAAAAAATTAACTTACACAATTAAATATAGCAAGAGTAAATTTGTCCATTTAGGATCCTACACCTTATATTATGGATCAAAGAAAAATGAATCTCACATCTTATATTGTGAATTGGAGGGAGTATATAGGAAGCATCGCATAGGAAGTTACGTTAGGACCTCAAAATGGTGAAATTATGGAAAAGAATCTGAATTCTAAGAGATTTAATAATGGATTGTTAAAAAAAATTGAACATAAAAATGTGTTTGATCAGAAATGGAGAGGATATAATCAAATTAAATATGCATATTTTTTAAAGTATTATGCATTAACTTCTAACATTGTCAATTAATAATCAGAAGTTGTTTTATTTAATTAGCCATTGACACTTGATAAAAGTCTTTTTTTGGTGTAATTTTTTTATTCTGCGGTTTTTAACTGACATTATGCAGCAGGACCTTGTTTATGATATTTGGCACTCATTATCATTTAAGCTATTTATAATTAGCAATTTTGCAAGATATAATTTTATGTCTTATTTGATTAATGAAATATGTACTATTTATGGGATAATTGAATGTCTATGTACGTAAAACTCACTAATTATCACAATTTCACCCTTTTAAATGATTATCAATATTTCTATTGAAAAATTTGCAATAACCATAATTGGACACTAACTGTAACAATCCACAGTATACTATCCTAGACTTACTCTTGAGCTAATGGAAAATATACTTGTTGATATGTGTAAGACCGAAGGAACCAGGATGGATGAAGAGTAAGTAGGAGGTAGAAGCACTTCACGCCACAGCGAGAAGTAGGGCCGCTGCAGTGAATGAACTAAAACTTGGATAATTTTTCGGATAGGAGGCTCCATATCACGGCGAAATTATGGCCGTCGCAACGCTAGTCATTGGGAATGTTTAAATCAAATGAATTTCAGTTGATGGAGAAAGAAGAAATCAAGGAGAAGAAATAGAGCTATGCTAGGGCTTCAAAAACCCAACCTTGGGAAGCAAATTTCGGATCTTGGGAGCTTGATTACAAGTTAGTATGAGATCCCTCCTCTCCTCTTTCCTCTTTCTCTTTGGTTTTTGGGTGGATTTTTGGGTATATGCATGGGAATTTCGATTTGTTGGTTTCCACCGGTTAAAATGGTTGTTAAATGATCAATGAGGCGTTATTTAGTATTATGGATGCTTGGGTATGAGTTTAGAGGGAGTATACATGAATTATGCCAAACCCTAGGTTGATTATGGGTGAGGAAGTGTAGAATTCAAATTATATGTGTTTGATGCATGAGTTGAATGGTTGTATGTGGCTCATTGGTGCATGAATATGTTGTTGGAACCTTAGGTTAAGCATAATTGGTTGAGTTATGGATTTGGTTAAGTTGTACATTATGTTAATAGGAAATGTTATAATGTTGTAGTTATTGTTTGGATAATTGGAGGTGACTCGGCTCATGTTCAATGTTGAGACGGTGGGCTTAGCTAGTGTCTGTGTGGTGTTCACAATTTCAGGTAACCGGATTATGTGTTTGTATGTTAATTGTTGATTTGTATTTATATATGATTATATATGTATGTTCTTGTTCATACCATGATATTGATATGTATGTGTATATGGTTTCTTCTACATATCGTGATATGCACACGGCTAGATGAGGTATGAATGTAGATCCCTGGCACTTGCATATGATGATGATAAGCATGATGTGATGTGTATATTGGTGATTTTATAGCATACTCATTTGATAACATGCTAGCATGGCATTGACGATAGTTGTACTAATGATGATTATTGTATAGTGGCATGGCATAAACATTATCACCACATGAGCATATTGAGATATGGTGGATTGGGAGGAGATGACAAGATGAGATATGATGATATGATATGATGATATAATGAAAGATCGCTACCACTAAATCCTCTCCTATGGCCCGGAAATCCATGTGGCAATGGACTGCACCTTCCCTAAATCACTACCAATTCAGTTGGTCCAAGAGAAAGAGATCTATGGTCCAAGCATTAGTGTGACTTTTGACCAGGTTGTATTTGTGTGAGGTGAGCTTGGTGATATCTTGGAATCTGCCTTCATTGGTTGTTAGAAGGGAATCACCTATTGGAAATGTCATGTAATGACATTAGCTCTTGGTTCTAGCCGTATATGAGGGAGACATGCATACCATGATATTTTGCATTGCATTGCACCATATGCATATTTGTATGGACTGATGATATATGTTGCATGTGTTTGTATTCTCGGTTACTGAGATTTTGTCTTAAACCCTCCGAGACTCACATTTTAGGTGAAAACTCTGGCACTAGTCTGGAGAAGACCAAGGAATCATAGGCCTCTCCGCCTTTGGGAGTATCATTTGTAATCTGTAACAACCCTCATTATTCTATCCTGAACTTAGTCATGAGCTAATAAGAAGTTACCTTGTGTTTTGTGCAGCACTGGAAGAACCAAGGCCGGATAAGGGATCCAAATGGGACAAAATATTATAAAAGAAACGGAGAAGGGTCACGTCGCAGTAAGGTACAGCGTCACTGTGGTAAGACACTCATGGCAACTCAAAAAATTTTGTGGGCCAACAACACTTGCACCATAGCGAGCTTATTGGCGCCATGGCGAGAGTCACGAAATATGTTTAAATCAGATGAGTGTCAGTTGGATGAAATAAGAAAGAATTGGAGGAGGGAGCATTTTTCTCTACTAGGGTTTGAGATTCTCGGTCTTGGGAGGCAATTTCTGACCTATAGAGCTTGATAAATTATTAGTAAGTGGTTCTTGCTCTCCTTTTCTCTTTTCTCTTCGATTTTTGGATGGATTTTCTGATATATGCATATTGGTTCGGGTTTGGTCGAATCCTATTGATTAAAATGGGTGTAAATGGATCAATGAAGTGTGGTTTGGTGTTATTAAGGCTTGGGTATGAGTTGAAGAGGGATTATGCATGGTTTATGTTAAGCCCTAGCTTTGTATTGTGTGTGAACAATTGTGTTGGGATGGTTATTTGGAGCTCATTTATGAATGAAAATGTTGTTGGAATCTTGGGAAAAGCATAAATGGTTTAATTGTGGATTTTGGATAATTATGCTTTATGTTAATTGCAGATGTTATGGTATTGTAATGGTTTTTTGGTTGATTGGAGATGGTTTGACTTGTGTTCAGTGTTAAGACGGTGGGTTTAGCTCATGTGCATGGTGTCGGCGATTTCAGGTAATTGAATGTTGTGTTTATTTGTTAATTGTTGATTTGTATATATATATATGCATGTTCCTGTTCATACCACAATATTGTTATGTGTGTATATGGTTTTTTTACATATTGTGGTATGCACACGAATAGATGAGCTACGTGTCTAGATCCCTAGAATTAGTATTATATGATGATGAACATGATATTACATGTGATTTCATAGCATGCTAGCATGATATTGATAGATATGATGATGATTTCATAGTGACATACACGTATTGACATAGCATGAACATCATCACCACATGAGCATTGTGAGATATGGTGAATTTGGAGGTGATAATGAGATATGATATAATATGATGATATATATATATATATATGATATGGTGATAGAATAGAAGATCCCTACCACTAAATCCCCTCTCGCCTAGAGAGCCAGGTGACAATTGATTGTACCTTCTCTAAATCACACCAAATTTGGGTGGTTCTGGGGAAGGAGAGCCATGGTCCAAGAACTAGTGTAACTTTTGATCGGGTTGCATTAGTGTGAGGTAAGCTTGGTGATGTCCCGGAATTAGTCTTCATCGACTGTTGGAAGAGAGTTACCTATCGAAATGTCATATGATGATAATAGCTCGTGGTTCTAGTCATGTATGAAAAAGACATGCATATCATGGCATTTTACATTACATTGTACCATATGCATATTCGTGTGGATAGATGATATAGGTTGCATGTGTTTTTGTTCTCGGTTACTGAGCCTTGTTGAATCAAGAGTTTTGATGATTCCAAACCAACACTCAAGAGCTTGGATTGAAGATATCAAAAGAGATCAAAGTTGTTTCAAGTGAAGATTTTCTGAGCATTTGCTGTTAGATCTCTTGTAGGATCTCTAGTTTTAGTTGTGATTGGGTAAAAGATTTTGATTTGAGAAAAAGATGTTTTCAAACCTTAATTTGAAATTAAATCTTTACTTATTTGAAAAACACCCACAAACAAACGAAGTTTGAAAGTTTAAACTGAACTGTCAAGTTGGAAATTCGAACTTTGCCTTAGGAAATTCAAATTTCGAGCTAAAACTGAAAAAGTCTGAAGAGATGGCTCTCTGTGAGATGAATTTTGGTTGCTCAAAATTCAAATTTCATACAAATATGAAAGAAGCCTTTTTGTAACAGACGAACTTCACACTTCCAAAATTCGAATTTCAAGTAAAATGAAGTTTGTGAAAACCAAAGAAATTCGTCTAAAACAATGTTAAAGTTCAACTGAGATCAAGAATAAGTTAAGTTTCAAAACTGCTCTCTGACAGACGAACTTTGACTTTGCAACATTCGAATTTTCATATAAATCTGAAAGGAGCTTCTTTGAGATAGACGAATTTCACTCTTGCAAAATTCGAATTTCAGACAAAACACAACTTGAGAAAACAGAAAAAATTTGTCTGAAACAATGTTAAAGTTCAACTGAGATCAAGAATAAGTTAAGTTTCAAAACTGGTCTCTGACAGAAGAATTTCACTCTGTCAAAATTTGAATTTCGGAGAAAGTTATCTACTGTGCCTCTCTGAACGTTCAATGGACAGACGAATTTTAGGCATCCAAAATTCGAATTTTGAGGGTACTGTAGAAAATTGAAAACACTGTTCATGATTTACAGAAAAACTTTCTTCTTGAAAATTCGTATGTCACATTGTGAAAATATTCTATAAGTTTCAAAATTCGAATTTCACTCTATGGACAGACGAACTTTATATTTTAACGTTTGAAGCTTTAACCTTTGGTTCCTTCGAAATTCGTCTATTAACCAACCAAAATTTGAATGTCAGTGTGTCAGAAACATTAAATACGATTGGTAAACGGATAGTTTTTTAGAGTAACTGTTGGATAACTTCCCCAACGGATAGATTTAGTCTCTAACGGACATTTGAGAACTAAAACTATAAATATAACATCATTTGAAGTTATGGGTAACAAATCAAACTTGTATATACCGAATTTCTGCTGAATCTTCTTCTCAAAAGCTTTTACCCTCTCAACTTCATTATCTGTACTTTAACCTTCATATCTACTCTATTCAAGAGAGTTATACATTTGTAAACAATCTACTCTTCATCTGGAAGAAAGATTTACTTGTGAGGGAAATTCACAAGGGGTTGGGAAAGCACATAGAGAAAGTGCTTAGAGAGTTTGAGAGAGCTCAGGAACAGAGCATACTCGTGTACTGTGGCATTAGCAAGAAGCCCGTTGAAATTCTTGCTGTATAGTGGATAAATCTCAAGAGTTGTCTTGGGGACTGGACGTAGGTCAAGTGGATAGACCGAACCAGGATAAATCACTGAGTCTTCTTCTCCTTATCCTTACTTATCAGCTTACTCTGTTTTAGTCATTATTTTCATTACACTGTGATATCTTCACCCACTTCACTTTGTGCAGAAAAATTTCAATCTTCCCAATTCACCTCCCCCCTCTTGGGTAACCTTAGCTAAGAAAGTGCAAAATGAGAAAGGTATTTCTATTGTGTCTATCAGGTCAGATCATGGAGGAGAGTTTGAAAATGCATACTTCCTGGAATACTGCAATGAGCATGGAATTGACCACAACTTCTCAGCACCAAGGACTGGTCAACAAAATGGAGTAGTAGAAAGGAAGAACAGAACTATTGGAGAAATGGCCAGAGCTATGCTGAATGAGAAGGAACTTTCTCAAGTGTTTTGGGCTAATGCAGTGAACACAGCAAGTTACATCATCAACAAAGCCTACATCAGACCCATCCTTGGAAAGACTCCATACAAGCTATACAAGGGGAGAAAGCCAAATCTGTCCCATCTCCATGTGTTCGGATGCAAATGCTTCATTCACAACAATGGAAAAGAAAATCTTGGTAAGTTTGATGCCAAATCCGATGAAGGTATATTTCTAGGCTATTCTAGTAGGAGTAAGGCATATAGAGTTTATAACAAAAGATCAAATGTGGTAGAAGAGTCTGTGCACGTGGTTTTCATTGAAAATGAAACCGTTTCAAAACATGCTACCAATGAGAATGATCTTGCTTTCAACTTTGAAAAACTGGGCATTTCTGATAAAAGTAAAACTGAACCTCCAAAGATATCTGAATCTGTTAACATAGAGGAAGATATCCAGGAGCAAGGGTTTGATGAAGAAAACAATGAAGAAACATCTCAAGAACTCCCTAGAGCTTGGAGATATCAAAGGAATCATCCTGTTGATCAAGTGATAGGTAATGTTCAAGAGAGAGTCAAAACCAGAAAATAGTTAAGGGATCAAATGCTAAACTGTGCTTTTATTTCTCAAATTGAACCCAAATGTACTGAAGAAGCCTTAACTGATGATTACTGGATTTTGGCTATGCAAGATGAACTAAATCAGTTTGAAAGAAATCAAGTTTGGGATTTAGTGCCTAGGCCCAAAAATCATCCTGTCATTGGTACCAAATGGGTTTTCAGAAATAAACTTGATGAATCTGGAATAATAATCAGAAATAAAGCTAGACTGGTTGCTAAAGGTTATAATCAGGAAGAAGGTATTGATTTTGAAGAAACCTTTGCATCAGTAGCTAGATTAGAGGCTATAAGAATACTGTTAGCATATGCATGTATGAAAAACATTTTACTATATCAAATGGATGTAAAGAGTGCTTTTCTGAATGGATATATCATGGAAGAGGTCTATGTAGATCAACCTCCAGGCTTTGAGGATTCTACGAAACCGAACCATGTTTATAAACTGAAGAAAGCTCTTTATGGTTTAAAACAAGCCCCTAGAGCATGGTATGAGAGACTCAGCAATTTTCTAAGTGAAAAAGGATTCAATAGAGGCAAAGTTGACACAACCTTATTTACTAAGAAAGAAAATAAAGATTTACTAATTGTTCAAATTTATGTTGATGATATTATTTTCGGTGCTACTAATGAGGCTCTTTGCAAGAAATTTTCTGAGTTAATGCAGGGAGAATTCGAGATGTCAATGATGGGTGAACTCAATTTCTTTCTTGGATTGCAAATCAGACAGCGAAATGATGGCATCTTCCTCAGCCAATCCAAGTATCTGAAAGAACTGCTAAAGAAGTTTGGAATGGAGAATGCCAAGCCAATGGGAACACCTATGGCTACTGCAACCAAACTAGACATGGATGAGAATGGGAAGATGTTTGACATTACTCAGTACAGAAAAATGATTGGATCCCTGCTGTACTTAACTGCCAGCAGACCTGACATTATGTTCAGTGTCTGTATGTGTGCAACGTTCCAATCATGCCCCAAAGAGACTCATGCAACAGCTGTAAAAAGAATTTTCAGATATCTTATTGGAACATCACATATGGGTCTTTGATATCCAAAAGGCAATGGAGAAGATCTCAAAGGATACACTGATGCTGATTTTGCAGGATCCAAAACTGACAAAAAAAGCACAAGTGGAACTTGTCAGTTTCTTGGAGGATCCCTGGTCTCATGGTTCAGCAAAAAGCAAAACAGTGTGGCCCTATCCACTGCAGAAGCTGAGTATGTTGCAGCTGGAAGCTGTTGTGCCCAAGTCATCTAGATGAAGCAGCAGCTTAAGGATCTTGAGGTTAAAATGAAAGAGATACCAATCATGTGTGACAACCAAAGTGCCATAAATATCACCAAGAATCCTGTCATGCATTCAAGGACAAAACATATTGAAGTTAGACACCATTTCATCAGGGATCACGTTCTAAAAGGAGAAGTTAAGCTAGAGTACATCCCAACAGAGGATCAAATTGCTGATATACTCACAAAACCTCTATCAGAAGATAGGCATTGCAAAATAAGAAGAGAATTGGGAATGGTAAATCCCAATGAACTGTAAGTTATTCCTGTGTAATTCCAATTTTAAAATGTTCAATATTAAAATTAATTCTAACTTGAGCATCGGAGTATGTTTAATTTTAGTTGCAGGTGCTCCTTGTGAGAATCAATGGCTGAAAGTTTGAAAGATTGGAGCATTACAGAGTGGAACAACCAGAAAGTGAAGTAAATAACAAAAATCCTAAGGTCTGGATCCATTCTGTAAGTTTTTAATGATGATGTTTGTATTTTAAAAGTTGTCAGACGTATTTTGCTTAATAAACTGTGTTTTTGTACTGGTCAACGTGGTCAACATTCGAATTTTAAGTGACCAACAGACAAACTTTGACTTGTTATACTATGGAACAGTTCTCGCTGATGCCTCGAAATTCGTCTGTTGAACAATGGAAGTTCAAATTTTCAAGAACAAAAATTTTCAAAGTTATGTTTGTCTATCACTATTATACGAAGTATCACATCTTAACATACAACTGTTGGACAACCTTTACAAAAGATGAGAAATTCGAATTTTCAGTTTAAAATTCGTTTGTTGAATCATGTTCTTCATGCTAAATGCTTGAAAGATGAAGTTTTGCCTGCTTAATTTGTCTATTGGTTAATGTCTTTGTTGTTGATACTGTTTTCTCTTCAACATTCGAACTTTGTTGGAACAAAATTCATCTGTTGAGCTTGTACTGCTTGTTCCAAGCCTCTATCAGACAAACTTTCAGATGAAAATTCGTCTGTCAGTAAGCTTTGCCAAACGGTTTAACCTGTAACTGCCCGAAGTTCGAATTTTGACCCCTCAAAATTTGTCTGTCAGAAGGTTACATACATTAAAATCGCCGGTTTTCTCTTGAACAGACGCAGCCCTATTTGTAACTCCTCCGAGTTTGTTCTGATTCTCTCTTCAATCCTCTTTACTGCTGTCCAAAAACCGTCATTCTTCACCGTTTAAACTTCCATTCGCATCCCATAAACCTATTCTCAGTCACATTCTGCTTCATTCAACCGAGAAATGGCAAGAGTCAAAAATCCTGAAGCAGGGAAAGCTGGAGCTCGGCCAAAAAGAGCAATAAAATCTCAATATGCTACAAAGGAAGGAGAGAAATCCAAGAGAAAGGCCGAACCCACTAAAGTTACCCCTTCCAAACGCCAGAAATCATCATCCAAGGCAAATTCGCAAAAAGTAGGGCCCTCCTCATCAAAATCTGCAAAATCTTCGGTTCCTGTTTCTGCTGATACTGCTGCTGTTACTTCCTCCTCTTCTACACAATCTGGAGAATATGAGCTTACTACACGACCACTTTGGAGTACTCCTGAGATTCAAGAAGAGTATTCTACCAAGTTTTCCAGCAAAAAGGTAATCAAGCCTCACTATGTGAATATGGAACAATTCTTAATATCTAACAACTTTGATACTGGAATATGGTTGATAAGATATAAGAACTTGTTGGAAATTGCTAAAAAGTATGATGAAGAGGTTGTGAAGACTTGGTATGCCTCTCTTCAATACAACAGCAAGAAAAAGAAATGGGAGGTCAACTTGAGATCAAGAACCATTTGGCTTACTGATGAAATATTAAACGAGGTGCTGGAAATTCCAGGACAAGATGGGCTTAAAATTGACATCACAGCCTCTGGGTATATGGACGAGGCTAGCACAGCTGATGAGGAAGGTGGTTCCTTTCTGAATTACAAAGAGAGCACCATCTTGGACACCTTATTCAGAAGAAGGAAGAATAGGCCCACAATAAATCTGCTGAAGCCCACAGACCTCAGTGTTCAAGTGAGGATCTTGTACTACATTGTGTCCAGGATCATATTTAATAAAGGTGGAAGCTTCAATTTGATAACAAGGGTAGAGGCTCATGTAATGACAGCTATCATACGTGGGAAGCTAATCAATATGGGTCATATCATCCTCCAGCGTATGATAAAGGCAAGGGATCAAAGGAAGGATTCTACACTGCCCTATGCAGCAATTAGTTCAAGAATCCTGCAGTATGCTAGGATTCAACACATTGAAAAGGGGAAAGGGAAACTTACTGAGGCCTTCAAAGAAGAGGAACTGCAAAGGATGGGTATTGAAAGAGATGAAGGAAGATGGATTGGAAAGGGAGCAGGGAAATCTGAAGACTTGTTCTTTGTTGCTGATGCATCTCTCCAACAAGAAGGCACTTCTGAGGCCCCTGGCAGATCTGTACCTCAGCATTCTCAGCCTATTCCATCTCCCTCCAGGCCTACTCATCCTCCTTCCACTCCCTCCTCACGGGACAAGCCAACTAAGATCACTGAGTTGTTTGACAGTCTGTTAACACTCATTCTCAGCATTAGGGATGAGCAAAATGTCAAATTTGCTCACCTGCAAGATCAGATCCATCAGCTAGCTGTGAATATGAAAGTGGTGGCTGATGCTTATTAAGAGATAAGAAATGCAATTCCTACCACTTCAGCTCCACCTCAGCCTGGTGTCCCTGAGCCTACTCTGTCTCCATCTCTTGTGCCTCCAAGTCCGTTTGAGTTGGATTCTCCTGTCCCTGGTGTTGGTGTGCAAAAGACTGAACCAGCTGGCACTCCAAAGGTCTCCAGCAATGAGGCAAGTCCTGGTCCTCCCTTGGACTATGGCATAGAGGAAGAGGATCTGCAGGAATCTAGCCCTCTTGAGCCTACTGAAGCAGTTGGACAAGACTCTATCCTTTCCACCCAAGAGTCTACGCAAGTTGAGCAGCTAGTAGCATCCATATCTGCTTCACCATTTCTGCAAGCTGCACTCAATGAGGAAAGGAGCATTGTGCCTATTATTGATTTTGAAGCTATTGCTCACAATACTCTTCTGCAAGCTCAAAGGAGAAGGCTTGAAGAAATGTTTCCTCCTCCTGAACCAGCCTCTCCTTCTCTTGCTGCTTATGGGCTTTCAGAGGAACAGAGAGCTCAACTAGCTCTTTCCAGGCAGGAAATGCAAGAGCTGCTTGAGGTCTCTGATGATGATGATGATGAAGAACCTAGCCCTGAGCCTGCTGAGCCTCTTGCACCAATTCAGCCAGAGATTCATTTTGCTCCTGTCCCTCTTCGTGCTGTTCCTATCTCTCAGATCCCTCCTCCAATGGACTTTGTTGGGCTTTCTGATGATGCCAAAAAACGGGAGAAGATAAAGCAAACTGGGACCAAACAAGCTGGAAAATCTGCTGAGTCATCTGGGAAAGGAAAGACATACAGCAAGAAGACTAAGCCAAAGAAGAAGTGATTGTTTTAGATCTTAGGCTGAATCTTCCTGTTATATCTTGTTTTAGTTGTTTAATTGTATTTGCTTGATTGATGTTTTAAGAACTGATCTTAAATTGAAATATGTATTGCAACAATTTGATTAAATAAATTATGTTCTTGGTTGCAATGTTTTGGGCTTTGAATCTCATCACTTAATCTGTTGGAAATGATATCTTATGAACTGTAATGCATATGTTGAGGGGGAGCTTGTGTAAGCAAACCCAAGTACTAATCCAGTTTGTGAGTTGTTTTGTCATCATCAAAAAGGGGGAGAATGTTGAATCAAGAGTTTTGATGATTCCAAACCAACACTCAAGAGCTTGGATTGAAGATATCAAAAGAGATCAAAGTTATTTCAAGTGAAGATTTTCTGAGCATTTGCTGTTAGATCTCTTGTAGGATCTCTAGTTTTAGTTGTGATTGGGTAAAAGATTTTGATTTGAGAAAAAGATGTTTTCAAACCTTAATTTGAAATTAAATCTTTACTTATTTGAAAAACACCCACAAACAAACGAAGTTTGAAAGTTTAAACTGAACTGTCAAGTTGGAAATTCGAACTTTGCCTTAGGAAATTCAAATTTCGAGCTAAAACTGAAAAAGTCTGAAGAGATGGCTCTCTGTCAGATGAATTTTGGTTGTTCAAAATTCGAATTTCATACAAATCTGAAAGAAGCCTTTTTGTAACAGACGAACTTCACACTTCCAAAATTCGAATTTCAAGTAAAATGAAGTTTGTGAAAACCAAAGAAATTCATCTGAAACAATGTTCAAGTTTAACTGAGATCAAGAATAAGTTAAGTTTCAAAACTGCTCTCTGACAGACGAACTTTGACTTTGCAACATTCGAATTTTCATATAAGTCTGAAATGAACTTCTTTGAGATAGACGAATTTCACTCTTACAAAATTCGAATTTCAGACAAAACACAACTTGAGAAAACAGAAGAAATTCGTCTGAAACAATGTTAAAGTTCAACTGAGATCAAGAATAAGTTAAGTTTCAAAACTGGTCTCTGACAGACGAATTTCACTCTGTCAAAATTCAAATTTCGGAGAAAGTTATCTACTGTGCCTCTCTGAACGTTCAATGGACAGATGAATTTTGGGCATCCAAAATTCGAATTTCGAGGGTACTGTAGAAAATTGAAAATACTGTTTACGATTTACAGAAAAATTTTCTTCTTGAAAATTCGTATGTCACATTGTGAAAATATTCTATAAGTTTCAAAATTCGAATTTCACTCTATGGATAGACGAACTTCATATTTTAACGTTTGAAGCTTTAACCTTCAGTTCCTTCGAAATTCGTCTGTTGACCAACCAAAATTCAAATGTCAGTGTGTCAGAAACATTAAATACGGTTGGTAAACGGATAGTTTTTTAGAGTAACCGTTGGATAACTTCCCCAACGGATAGATTTAGTCTCTAACGGACATTTGAGAACTAAAACTATAAATATAACATCATTTGAAGTTATGGGTAACGAATCAAACTTGTATATACCGAATTTCTGCTTAATCTTCTTCTCAAAAGCTTTTACCCTCTCAACTTCATTATCTGTACTTTAACCTTCATATCTACTCTATTCAAGAGAGTTATATATTTGTAAACAATCTACTCTTCATCTGGAAGAAAGATTTACTTGTGAGGGGAATTCACAAGGGGATTGGGAAAACACATAGAGAAAGTGCTTAGAGAGTTTGAGAGAGCTCAAGAACAGAGCATACTCGTGTACTGTGGCATTAGCAAGAAGCCCGTTGAAATTCTTGCTGTATAGTGGATAAATCTCAAGAGTTGTCTTGGAGACTGGACGTAGGTCAAGTGGATAGACCGAACCAGGATAAATCACTGAGTCTTCTTCTCCTTATCCTTACTTATCAGCTTACTCTATTTTACTCATTGTTTTCATTACACTGTGATATCTTCACCCACTTCACTTTGTGCAGAAAAATTTCAATCTTCCCAATTCACCCCCCCTCTTGGGAAGTCAGCCTTGCTAACAAGCCTTTCTCTCACATCCTCCACGGCTAACATTTCAGCTGAAGACTATGACACTTGTCCAGAGAAGACCAAGGAGTCGTAGGTTTCGTAGCTTTGGGAACATCCACTACTACAGAAAAGACTTTCAAGGACGGTTAAAAAGAACTTTTAAGGACGGTTCTTGTATAGTGATTGAAATGATAGTGATAGAAAGTATGACTTTTTAGAATGGTTCTTTACCCATCCTTGAAAGACTTTCAAGGACGGTTATAAGCACAACTGTCCTAGAAAGTGGCAATTGTTTTTTTAAAAAATTATGGACTTTAAAGGACGGTTGTGGGCACAACGATCCTAGAAAGTGGCAATTTTTTTTAAAAAAGATTATGGACTTTCAAGGATGGTTATGGGCACAACCGTCCTTGAAAGTGGCAATTTTTTTTTTAAAAGGAAAATAAAAGATTACAATTGTATACACTAGATATATATACCTATACTAGATTATAAATAATACTTTGCCTAGTACTCTTCTATGACTTCTTGTATATCTTCTTTGGACTATGAAGCACTATGAGTCCGGAAAGTTCTGTAAAATGAAACATGCATTAATAGGTTTCAAGCTAAAAATCTTGCATGTACATTAATAAAGTATAAGCAAACTATCAACAATAAAGGTGCAGCCATGCAAGAAGCATAAATTACCTTCATCAAGGACAGAGTATCTATAATGAAGAACAAGTTAGGATAGTGATACAATAAGCAATTCAAAAGAAGATTCTAAATTGCTTTATGAAAATAGGAACATACACAGAAAGTTCCATTCAAACCTTATAGCTCTCTCTTTGATCTTCTCTCTTGGTTACTTTGCTTTATGAAAATAGGAACATAAACAGAAGATCTCTAAATAACAAATCATGAAAAGCAGTTCAGGAGTAATGCACTTACAGTCCACCTAAAACTTTGTGTCATGGAATAACCATTGCAAAGTTATGGAAGGGCCAACCAGCAGAATTCTAATAGAAAGGCTCCTTGTAAGTAGATTGGTTAAACCTTTTGACTAATTTCATAAGTTAAAACTGGTTCTAATATCAGCAAGTTTAAAAATCATTACAGCTAAAATCTATCAATCATCAATAGAGGAAGCTAATGAAGCTCCCACTAAAACCTCTTACATAATAGAGAGGTTTCAAAATAATATACCCACCAGATTTTCTCTTTTCCCCTAACTTTATCATAATAAAGGCAGAAAAAAATTAAAACAGCAACAAAATTAAAGCAGCATCCAGCTTCTCTCAACCCCCCACATCTAAAAAATTTTGAGACACCCTAACACTTTAAAGTTTCTTCAACAGCTCCTCAAAATCAAAGCCCATTTCTTCTCTCTCAACCCTCTATTCATGCTTTACATATAGGCTCTTGTTCAGATTCACAATCACATACACAAGGAAATATATCAGCAAGTTGCAGAGTTAATAAGGTAGAAAGTGATCGAATAGGACAAATTCTCTCATCTCTCTCTCCTCTGTTTAGTATAACTCTTCTAATTCTTGTCTACTCAACCTGTGTCTTCCAAGTGTTGGACATAATGGTTTATATTACTTTGATTATAAGAAGCATTTGATAATGAAATACACACAGATACTGATATTGTTTTTAGCAGAACTTAGTTCCAACTACCTCATACCATAGCGCCATTAAGGAACTAGTGAACTACATCTTAGGGATAAAGGAAGACAAATAAAGTACCTCAATATTTGAAATAAGCTTTAAAATTTGATCTACAGCTCTGCATCCATTCAGACTTTGAACAGTAGGCCATCCACATTACATTGGACAGATACATCAGATATGTCCAATTTCTATTTGTAAATTGGAAATAAATATAGTTCTAAAACCAAGAGGAAAAAGGCATGGCAATGGAAATCCCTAAATAACACAAGTAACCAACATGAACAAGAGTTATAATTCTAATTCCATCCTTGTCAAAATAATACACATTAGAAAAGCGACATCCAAAATACATTTCCTCCACCATTCCAACTTCTAATATAAAGAAAACACTGAAAATCTCTTAACACTGTCACAGTAATGATCGGAAAAACACATCAGACTGAAAGGAAAATGTTTATTGCAATGCAGATGCTAGGTGGTTAATTTTGATCAACATACATGTCCTCTGGATGCATTGCTTCTGCTTTATTCTTTATAAAACTTAGATTAATTGACATGTCTAGCAATTATTAAAATTAAAAATAAATATCAAAATAAGCAGAGGATGTAAAAAATGGCAGAATATTACGTATGAACTAGTAATAGGAGAGCCAAAGGATTTCATATGGGCTTGAACCAACACAAGGAGGTAGCAACCTTAGCTTGCTTTCCCAGACAAAGTCCCAACATTCGAAGACCCACACCTTGGAGATGGGAGTCAAAATCCACAAGTTGCTTTGTCTAGTTACAGGTCTCTTCATCTCCTTTGTAGTGAAATGAAAGGAAATTGGCCCACTGAAAATGACAAAAAATGTTCAGGTTTTGAGTGTACAATATAATAGAAATCTAATGAACTGGTTAATAATTAATTTTTAGTATGTCTGTCAATGCTTTTCCCTAATGGAGGCATAATCAATTATAATGAAAGAAAAAAGTCCAAGCCTAATGGTCAAAAAGAAAAAAGTTAAGAGGAAGTCCAAGCCTTATTAGGTGCGTAGAGGCCAATTCTGTAAGACATTTTTATGTGTCTTGCTCACTGTATATTTGCAAAACAATTACTTGATCAATGGAAGATTACAAGAGACATAAACCATGTTCAAACAATAAATACTCAGGAATGGAAACTAAACTATAGGTCATTTAACTTCTTTGAGAAACCAAAAAATGAGAAATAATCAAATCATGAAAAAATAAAACTTATTTATCAATACATATATATATATATCACCCTATTGCCCCCCCTCAAGAAATTTTAGTTCATCCCCAAGCAATATTGGAGATAGATGGCAAACAAGTAAAGGATGTGGCAATTAAAGACTAAAGAGGATGAGAACACAACATGGGTTACGTGAAAGGTGCAAGGAGAAGCTTAGTGGAATGACAATTAAAGACTAAGATATATTATTTGAATTTTAATGACAATTAAATGGATTTTTCTGCATCTCACACACACTGTCACGAGGACAAGACATATTGTAAAGCTATAGTATGGTACGAACTATAGGGTAAAAGGTATTCTACCTTTTCCCCCTTTTTCCCCTTCAACAAACCATTGCTATTTGCCTCAATCAGACAACAAAAATATTACTATTTCCTATTTGTATTCATGGGTTTAAGCTGTGTATTTTTTTTTATAGCATCCACCAAGGCATAAGATAAGAAAGGAGTAATATTTTGAGGGATTTGAGCAATTAAGCTATCAACTATCCACTGTCCGCAATCAAGGCACAATTGAGTTGCCCAATTTCATGATTTGTCATCATTAAGCAAGCTTGTTCCAGTGTTGAAGAGATATGTTAATTCTCTTCCTTTATTTTTTATTTCTACAATACCCTTTCTATGCCATTATTTCCTTTATATTTTCAGCCCTTGAGTATTTTTTTTTTCTGATTTCATCCCTGTACAGTGCTATGGATAGACATCAAGCAAGCAGAAAATTTCCAAAGAAGATAGAAATAAAAAGCAAGGCCATCACCAAAACATACCTCACCAGAAATTTTATAGAAGACAGAAACGAAAAAAATTTAAAGCTACGGACCTCTGCTAAACATGAAATAGGCAAGACAGAAAACCTCTGCTAAACGAAAAAAAAATCCTTGAAAAGAACCGCTGCTAAACACGAAATAGGCAAGACAGAAAATTAAGCACAGAATAGTGATGGACCTGTGGAGGCGACTTCGATGGAAAATGGGTACGACTGTAGTAATCCTTGGCGTTGGGCTCCAATAGAGGTGTGGTACCGAGAGTACCGAACCAAATAGTGACGGAGTGGGGGCAGCTTCGATGGTTAGCAATGGGTTAGGGTTCAGCTACGGGAGTACCGAAGGTGAAGCTGAAAGTGAAAATCGCCGATGGTGAAAGCTACAGGTGGAAATCGCCATTAGTGCAGGGGAGAGCGAGAAAATCAGAGCGCGGAGTCGAGTGAGGCAAGAGAGGGAAGACCTACAACTGTATCAATTGCCGGCGCCGAGCTCCAACGGAGGAGTGGTGGGTTAGGGTTCAGCTGCGGGAATACTGAATGTGAGGTTGAAAATGAAAATTGCCAATGGTAAGAGTTGGAGGTGGAAATCGCTATTGGTATAGGGAGAGCTAGAAAATCAGGCTGCGAAGTTGAGAGAGTTAAGAGCGAAAGTGAAGATTGAGAGCGCGATATCTGCATAGAGCGAAAGGGAAATATTTTGGGGAAAATAAAAAAAGAACATAAGAGGACGGGTACAAAGAAAACTGTCCTTTTAAAACTCTTATAAAGACGGTCGTTGTAACAACCGTCCTCTTAAGTGAAAATTTTTCAATTTATTTACAAAAATGCCACCGCACATATTTTCAAAGACAGTTCTCCACACAACCGTCCTCTCATGCAGTGCTAGAATAGTATTTGTGTACTGTGATCATTTGTAATTGGTACTTTTACCATTCAATCTAAGTAACGATTTGTTCCAAGTAGAATTAGGTGTTGATGTATTGTCTAGTTATCCTGGGAGTGATATTTTTATGTGTATGTGATATGACAATACGGATGATGGTGATGATATTGATGTAATGATATAGATGATGATGGATGATATGTGCCACGCATGTTGATATGTGTGTGATGATGAATTGGACCCCGATATGGGTCATTATTGTTGGAGCATGTGTTTATGAGCCGATTGACCGTGTGTGTGAGTTCAAAGTGGTTTTGGTCTTTGTATGTGTGTTTTGGGCATGTAGTTCATTACGTGGAATCAGTCAAGGGGTCAATTTTTAGAGGAGTTGTTTCTCTAGGGTGAAACCTCTTTAAACAAATTGGTTAAGTTAAACAGGACTTGTATAAATGGTCCTTAAGTGCCAAATTGTTTTGGATGGCAATTGAGACTTTAAGTTGTAAGTTTTGGTCAAACAAATTTTCTTATAAAACTATGATTGAAAATCATGATTTTTTTTTTAAAAGATGAATCAAATGGGCACTAAGTCACTTAAGCAACAAGGGTCCTACAGGCCTACCTAAATTTGTACCGCAATAGCTAGTATTAATAATGAAACAAAAAGAAGATTGCGTATATTTGCTGCAAGAAATTTGCTGGCCATGGAGTTGTAAGAGTCTTTGAAGGAGTGCTCAGATGTGAAATTAGTTAATTGATTAATATTAAAGTAATATTCGATATTCGTACACTTATATATATATATATATTAAAAGGTGGTATTTTTAGACTGTAGATTGATTAAAGCATGTTACTTTAGATTCTTTTATATTAGTTGCTAAAAGGAGAACGTTGTTAAAATGGATATGAATCGCTTTGAGGCCAGCTATTCAAACCTGTCCAAAATAAGGGAATGACGATTCTTCCCAACAAATGACACTTCAATTATGCCTAGTCCGAGACTGATGTTGTGTGTTACTACATATATATATATATATATAGGCAAAAGAATGAAATTGAGGGTAAAGTTAAGGGACTTATTATATGCTTTTGTCATATATATATATATTACCTTTTAATTTTTTTTCTTTGTGCTTTAATCAAATTATAAATGCTGTGTTTATTGAACCATTATTTTTTGGGCAAATCTTAAATGATTTGTTTTTTTATAAGTTATTTATAAGTTGGTTTATATATATATGTATATATATATTACCTTAAGTTATATATAAGTTGTTTTTGTACATGGGCCAACGTCAATTAATGGTTCCACCCCTCTCACTGTTTTACGTTTTATTCCATTTTTTGGTTTTGGGTAAAAATGCAAAATATTTTATTCAAAGTATTTGTGTTTTGTATTCAAAATCTATAGAGTTTATAATTGTTATAAATTATAGATATTTAAGAGTACAATAAAAATCATTAATAATCAAGAATATTCCTCAATAATTTTAAGAACATCACAAAACAAATCTATACGTTTTTTTCTTTTATGAAAAACACATACATACATACAAGCTAAGTGCCCCTCCTCATTTATACGTAGCTTCGCCATTGCATCTTACCAACATGATTAAATTAAACGTGATGAACATCCGTCACATTGAAAAAATTATAAACAATTATTATTAGATTCTAACAATAAAATTGTAACTTTCTTATAATCTAATAATAATTTTAAAAAATCCACTAAGAAATCCCTGAATAATATTTGATCATAAATACCATCAATGATTTTAACAGAAATTACAAAAAATCATTTTTTACATGCCATAATTTTATGGGAAATGTAATAATAAATATATAAACAAGTGCACCTAAGTCTAGTACATTTTCGAAATGATTTAGTTTTGTTTCTCAATGACATCATAACGAAGTGTATGACTATATTTATTTTATATATAAAATTTTAAGGAAATTGTTAAAGTCTTGGTGGATTGGAATTTAGCAATGAGTTATACCAGCCAACACGCCAATCCCTCCTCTTAATAACTTGGCGAATTAATGGTGAACCCAAAAAATAAGAAGAAATAGAAATTATATTATCAATAATTTATATATAGTACAATAATGTTTTACTTTTATAATTTATATTGAGATAATTTTTTTTTTTTTGCTCCTTGATCTCCTTTAGGGTAGTTAGGTTTCCTTTTTGCTCTTTATATTTATATATTAATGATTCATGAAAAACGTGATATTAAAATATCCCTCAAAGTCACACTATAATTGAATGGTACCGAAAGATTGCAGTCATTTTCCTTATCCTTTTTTGGCCAACATTGCAGTGAAACGTTGTTGTCTATAGTACGTGAAAATATACGAGAGATCATGAAGCCACGTGAAAGTTGCAAATTTACAAATACTAACAGCAGGTTCCCCAGTGTAAAGTAATAAAAATAGTATAAGAAAAATAATTTCATAAATTTAAAAATATTTTTTATGTTTTTGTGTGAAGCAATAAAAATAATTGTTATTATAAAGTAGAACTATTTTGTTACGACTTAACCACTACTATTTAAAATATTAATGAATCGCTTGATAAACTAAATGTAATATAACAAAAATTAAAAATAATTTTATCATTTCAATGATAATTATTATTTTAGAAAAACATCAATAATTGCATAACAATATTACATGTTTTTTTTTTCATATTATATATGTTACTTTTTCTCAAAGAAGATAAAATAATTTTGATACCAAACACATTTTTTAGGTACCTAACACTTATCGACAATAGTTATTGAACCCGTTTGATTTCTTCACATTCATAAAACGCATCCCATTCAGTGCTTAGCTTATCTTTAAGGTGAGATTTGAAATACTCATATTTAACTTTTTAAAATTTTTCAAATTAAAACCTTTTTATGAAAGGAGTATCAGTCATCAAACTATTTTAAATTTTACATTCTTATTTTTTTTATTGATGTTGATTTTATGGTGTATAATTTGTCATTTTTAACATTTATTCCACATTTTAGAGATGAACCCATGCATGCAGTGACACTTGTCTCGGCTTCCTTGCACTTATCCTTTTGTACATTCTCTATATAATAACATGAACGCCTTGTGTTTCTCTCAAGCTTAAAATTACTCCTGAAGTCTTGAATATCGAGTAGTGCGACAACATGAAGTTTGCAACGTCGTCACTGATCGTAATCCTATCCTTCCTTCTGTGGTTTTCCTTCACCACCACCAAACCTTTATCACTTGCCTTTGCTGTGGAGCAAGTGCTTGACGTTGATGGAGATCCTCTTGTCCCAGGTCAATGGTACACCATCGCGTCATATACGGGGGAAGGATCTGGTGGTGAGGTTTCAATGTTAATGAATTCCAGATGCGCACCAGAAATTATCGTAAACCGGGATACCCACCCGGGTCTTCCAGTGAGATTCCAAGTTCCATCCATATCTACAGGCTGTGTTAATCCGGAGATTGAGTTCTTTTCGTGGACGCCAAGTTGTTTGGCATCCTTCAAATGGTCTGTTGCTTATGAAGCAGGTTCGTCTTTATCATCTGCAAGGCTTATTGTTGGTGGTCCTGAAAACCATCAAGGTTCGACGTTGGTGAGTGGCTCTTTCCGGATTGAGAAGTTACCAGAATCCTACAAGCTTGTGTTTTGTCCCCATTCTTCAGGGACTTGTTATGATGTTGGGATTCGTCAAGATGGATTCAGGCGGCTGGTTCTGAGTACTGGAAACATCTTCATGTTCTCCTTCTTAAAATCTAGTGGTATTGTTTCTGGTCTTGAAATGTCCAATATATACGAATCAAGTATCTGAAGTGACCAAGCACTAAAGCTAGCCATGTATGATTTCCCTTTTTGTGGCTCTTAGAATGTCACTAAATAAATGAGGCAATCCTCTCATTATATTCTTCCTATGTGATCAGCCTTAAATAAATTGCAACGTTTGTGATATGTGTAGTCTCTATCTTCTGATCTCGAATATTAAAAATTTTAAATTAGACGAAGATAAATCTGAAGGAGAAAATTCGTATAAAAATATAATAGCGATTTCCGTTCTTCCCCTACAAAATTAACAATTAACAATTCAACAAAGACGACCCATATTTGCACAGGAAAATGACACATGAGGATCACGCAAGCAACATAATTCATCTTGAGGACTCTAAAATAGTGAAATCAGAGAGAAGGAAATAAGTCTTTAAGTGTCAGATGAAGTTGGTGCAAAATGATGAAAATGCCCATACATTATATATACAACTTTTCGTGCTCCCATATTAATTATCTTTATGTGACACTTAAAACCTTCGGCCCTTTGTAATTTCACTATTTTAGGGTCTTCAAATTGAATTATGTTGTTTATGATGATCTCATTCGTCATTTTCCCTGTTTGTCGGGGAAAATTTTTACCGGTCATGGGAGTTTTTATTTGATAATTTATAAAAGGAAATGAAGGAGTGCTCAGAAGTAATATTTGCTGGGACAAATTATGTTTGCTCAGTTCGGGCTAGCTACAACTTTAAACATTAATTTATTGTAAGTGATTATTTTAAAAATTATTACTTCCTCACCAGTTAGTCGCATCTACTCTTCTCTAGCAATGCCTCCTTGCGACACGTACGAGATGTTCATGTATCTATTGTCAATTAAGTTAAAATATGTGTGAAACTTCTCTAAACTAAATTCTCGTAACTCCATATAAACTTAATTTTCAACTTGGAAAGACAAAAAATGCTGGCGAAATCTTGTCCAAATCAATTCTTATTTTTCATTCACATTTGAAAATTCATATAAATTATTGTCAATTTTTTTACGGCTATGGAGCATTGCCAGAATAATATACCAGCATCTGAAATGTGAATTGAATCTTTTTTTTTTCTTTCAACCACCAAATTGAATCATTTGAATCCTACAAAAATATTAGACTTGTAATAAAAAAAATTGATTTAATTGGTAAAGATGCAGCTCAAACATCAAAAGGGCATAAGTTCAAACCTCACTATTGATGTGAAAACTTTATTAATGAGTAATTTATATATATCTTTATAAGCATCCTTTGAATCGTAAAATATATCCTAACCTGATAAGCCTCAAGACCTAAACACAAAGTCAGAATCGTCCGTACATTGATTTGCTTTTCCAACTCTTATGTCACAAAAAAATACTAATGGTCTGTGACGTGCAGGCATATGAGGAACGTGCTTGCTTAAAATAAGTGAAACTTCATCGGTTACTCATCTCTCCTTTTATTAATGGCCTGTTTATGTACTTGATTTTTTTTCTTTTATTATTAGACATTTGAGTTTTTTTTAATGAGATTAGCAAGTAGACACATAATTCCCTTTTACGAAGAATTTCAATCTGACAATTGAAAAGAGATGGAAGTATTTCAGAACTCATTTAAATGTCAATAGATTAAATTAAAATAAAAAAGAATAAATATTGAGCAAAGTAAATCTGTGAGCAGAGATAACATTATGAATTTTTCATTTGTAAAATGGTCGGCAGGTAACAATATGAATTTTTCTTACAGCTAATGAACTTTTTTCAATACTCAAAATTCTATTGACATATTTGAAGGAACAATAAAAATATAAGATTAAAGTTGTGAGGAGTCCAAGAAGCAAGAAAAAGATAGTACAGAGCTTGATGGAAGTTATACTATTTTATAATTTATACTCTTTCGTTAACCATTGTATGTCATTTTTAAGTAGCCGATATTTTAAAAACAATGCTGTCCTTCTAAATATATATTTAATAAATGCTTCACCATACCTGTATTAAGTAATTATGCAAACTTCTTTTGAGAAATTTTTAAAGAAAATATATATTAATTACTCCTAAATTCTTGACTTATAATGGTCAATAAAAAATCATTCTAGATGATGCCTATAATTGTTAACGGAGGGAGCAATTTACATATCGTGCAATTTTATTTAGGTTTTATAATTTATATTGACATACTAATGATTCATGAATGACGTGACACTAAAATATCCCTCAAAGTCACACTATAATTGAATGATGCAAAATGTTTGCAGTGATTTTCATCACTTTGCTCCTGACACGTGTCTTCCCTTTCCTTGCTCTTATCGTTCGTTCATTCTCTATGTAACAATACGAACACCATGTGTCTTGTCCCAAAGCCGTTCATTCTTTCTCAACCTGTTATACTGTTGGGCGTGGTGATTGGTAACTGACTCTGGAAGATAGTAATGAATCTGCCTTCATGCTCGTGTTCAAAAAAGCTGATGATTATGCTAAGGGAAAGCCCATTATATACATCATGCAGCTATAGCTATAGCTATAGTTAGCCATGAATGATTTTCCTTTGTGTGGCTTTTAGAAAGTCACTCTGTTTGGATCTGCTTCTCAAACTTCATTCCAGTTCAAAATCAATTTTTTTATTTTTTTATTGATGTTTGGTTGTTAAAATTAACCACATTCCTGCTGTGAATTTGGGTGAAAACGGAGTTGAAGGAGAAGCAATCCATTTGTTGATTTTCGATTTGGTTCTTTATTTTTTCCTGTATTTATTTTTAAGTCAGATAAAAATATATCAATAAAAATAAGAAAAAATAGAAAAATTAGGAAAGTAAAATTTTCATAAAATTTATTCTATCTATTGACCAAAATGTCCCTTCAAAATTTTAATTTTTATAAATCATGACCTGTAAAAAAATGTTATATCAGATATATTATGTTCTCAATTAAATAAATACAAATTAAATTTTAGTCCAAGTAAATTAAATTAATCATGGGATAGACACTACAAAAAAAAAGGTATTTAGAGATGGACAAAATCTGTCACTAAATAACTCAAAATCTGTCTCTAATCTATTAGAGACGAATTTAGAGACAACATTTAAGTCGTCTCTAAAAGTGGCATCGCTAAATAATTAGAGAGGGATTAACTCATCCGTCTCTATTTAGAGACGGATTTATTCCGTCTCTAAATAAAACAAATTCATCTCTAATCTCAATCAAAATTTGTTACCAAAATTATTAAAAATAACCAAATAAAATAATAAAAATAGAATATAATCATTAGTCACTTCACCCCTTAGCCTAAAGCCCATGCCACATCACTGGTATGTCATTTGTAGTGTCATATCATATTAATAGCTTCAAATGTGTGTCACCCAGGTTCGAAGTCATGACTTCTTACTTCCAATACTTTTGTAGTCATCATGTTGCCAGTTGAACTGAAATGTTTCCGTAGTCTTTATATGTAATATTAAATATATATTATTTATCTACACACTAATATATAAACATATATATTTATAAGTCAATATATTATTAAAAAATACACATATGTTTTATATTCAATTATTAATATCATAAAATATTTTATTTATATATATTTATATTTATATGAATATTTATATTATTTTGTTTAGATCTTAAATAATTTTCCTATAAATATATTTATTTTTCTTTGGAAAGAAAAAAATTATTTTCCTAGCCGACTTTTAAATTTAATTTTTATTTGTAAATAAAAATAATTATATATATTATGTTTATGATCCATATGTTTTAATATTTTATTATGTTATTTTTTGCATAATCATATCATATAATATATATATATATATATCGTATTTTAGATTATTTAATAAATTATATTATATATATGCTTAATATATATTAGAAGTGGGAGGGAACCAGATATGATCGAGTTTTATGTCAGTTCATGATCTAACCCAAAGTCTTGGTTAAGTATTATATATATCCATTTTAAATTTAGAAAGGAATATATCTTTTTATTATTTACACCATAAATTTAATTATGGATTCCTAATGAAAAAGGATTGAAATTTTATTTGATTTTGATTTGATTTATTTTTTAGTATCATTATTACTTTTAACTTTAATTTTAAAATGTAGATGTAAATTCTCAAAAGAAGATTGATTTAGAAAGAATTAATGATTAATAAGTTTATAATAAATTTATTGTTGTCACAATTTTTTGAAATTATTATCATGAAATAGAATTAAAAATTAACTTATTAATTCAAAGTAAAATAAATTAATAAAATTAAGATAATCTACTTAGATATTTTAAACCAAATGATATTATTAAAGATAAACTTTTTTTTGAAATCAATTCTACAAACATATCCAATATAAAAAATTTATCAACATATGGATTACTAATTAAATAAAAAATATTGTTTAATATTAATTGATTCTAGATATTTGTTAATTACTAGGACAATTAAATGTCATCTATGATAAAATTGCTTACGTTCTCTTTTAGTCTAAAATTTCTTAAAACTTCAACGCTTTCTTTAATTTCATTTTACTATTTCTAATCTTAAAGTTCTCTATATATCTCCTCTCTTCTTCATTTCTTATTTTTCATTCTCATCCTATATTCTCAATTTCTCAATCTTCTTCCATCAACTACCAAGCATGCTCCTAAAAAAATAAAAGAAACATTAGGTTTTAGGATTCTGGTGGTTTAGTTTAAGGTCGCTTTTTGAAATGTCTTTTAATATGATTAGAAATACAATTCACTTAACTTAAATTAGTTAACTCATGAGTTTGGTCCATTTAACATACTATAATATTTAAAAAATACCCAAAATTTGAAAATATCTCTCAAAATTTAAATTAACATATTACAATATTAAAAAATAATACTATATAAAATTGAAGTAATTTAAAAAAAATCCGTATCTAAATCCGTTTCTAAATGTGAATTAGAGACTAATTTAGAGACAGACAAAGCACACGTTGCTGCGTCAATTACAAATGCGTCTCTAAGTTCATCTCTAAATAGATATTAGAGACGAATTTAGGGCAAGACATTTATTGTTGCATTCACTAAAAATACGTATCTAAATCCATCTCAAAAAAAAATTAGAGATAGGTTTAGTGACAAATTTATATCCATCACAATAAATTAAAAACATCCGTCACAAAATTCATCTCTAAATGTTAAAGAATTTTCAAGAAATAATAGGATATTTTTAGAGACGGATATAGAGACGGACTTTTTTATTTTAGCGATGAAAAATTAGTTGTTACTAAGTCTGTCTCTATCATATTATTAGATACGGATATAGAGATGGATTTTATTAGAAACGATATATACCCGTCTCAAACTCCGTCTCTAATACTTTTCCATTATTTTTAATATGAAAGAAAGTTATTTTGCTAAAAAAATTTGTTATTCGTCTCTAATAGTGACAGATTTTAATCTATCTCTAAAATTCGTAACTAAATGGACATTTTTTTGTAGTGAGAGTTTAAACTCAATTTAGAGGAAAATTATGAGTTTTGTTAAAACCAATTTTCAAATAAATTATCCAAATATAAACACGTTAGTTTAAAATTAATTTTTATTATAACTATATTACAAAATCAATTATACCAAAACTCATTTTTAACTAACTGAAAATTAATCGAGCCCTAAATAATGAGGGTACTGGGTTGCTGTATCCTACGTACGTAATTAGCCGTAAATAAATCGCAGCGTTTGTGAAATGTAGTACATATCTCTCTCTTTTGATCATGAAAATTAAAAAAAAATATTAAACAAGACGAAAATAAATAAGAAAGAGAAAGTTATGAAAACTGAAAAGTAATTTTCGTTCTTCCGCAACAATATATATTTAGTGGACAGAGTAGTCCTTGCCGGAATTAGAAGTTAAGCTCTTTCAGAGTATCGAGGGTAAGGAATAAATCCCTTCTAACTAGATTTATTTTATATAAAAGAGTTGGAAATCAAATCCTAAATCAATTACTTAAGAAACAAGCGTCCTACATGCCAACCTAAATTTGTACCGCAATAATTAATATTAACAATGAAACAAAAAGAAGAAGATTGCGTATATATGCGGCAAGAAATTTTCGCTGGTCATGCAGTTGTAAGAGCATTTGAAGGAGTGCTCAGATGTGGAATAGTTAATTGATTAATATTAAATTAAGTAATATTCGATATTCTTACACTTATATATATATATATATATTAAAAGGTGGTATTTTTAGACTGTAGATTGATTAAAGCATGCTACTTTATATTCTTTTATATTAGTTGCTAAAAGGAGAACATTGTTAAAATGGATGTCTGGTCGCTTTCAGGCCAGCTATTCAAACCTGTCCAAAATAAGGGAATCACGATTCTTCCAAATGACACTTCAATCATACCAAGTCACACTATAATTGAATGGTACCGAAAGATTGCAGTCATTTTCCTTCTCCTTTTTTTGGCCAACATTGCAGTGAAACGTTGTTGTCAATGGTACGTGAAAATACACGAGAGATCATGAAGCCGCGTGAAAGTTGCAAATTTACAAAAACTAACAGCAGGTTCCCTAGTGTAAAATAATAAAAATAGTATAAGAAAAATAATTTCATAAATTTTAAAATATTTTTTATGTTTTTGTTTGAAGTAATAGAAATAATTGTTATTATTAAGTAGAACTATTTTTTTACGACTTAACCACTACTATTTAAAATATTAATGAATCACTTGATAAACTAAATGTAATATAATAAAAATTAAAAATAATTTTATCATTTCAATGATAATTATTATTTAAGAAAAGCATCAATAATTGCATAACAATATTACATGTTATTTTTTCTATACTATATATGTTATTTTTTCTCAAAGAAGATAAATAATTTTGATACCAAACACATTTTTTAGGTACCAAACTCTTATCGACAATAGTTATTGAACCCGTTTGATTTCTTCACATTCATAAAACGCATCCCATTCAGTGCTAAAATCTTTAAGATGAGATTTGAAATACTCATATTTAACTTTTTAAAATTTTTCAAATTAAAACCTTATTTTGAAAAGAGTATCAGTCATCAAACTATTTAAAATTTTACGTTCTTATTTTTTTTATTGATGTTGATTTTATGTTTTATAATTTGTCATTTTTAACATTTATTCCGCAATTTAGAGATGAACCCATGCATGCAGTGCCACGTGTCCTGGCTTCCTTGCTCTATTCCTTTTGTACGTTCCCTATATAATAATATGAACGCCTTGTGTTTCTCTCAAGCTTAAAATTACTCCTAAAGTCTTGAATATCGAGTAGTGCGACAACATGAAGTCTGCAACGTCGTCACTGATCGTAACCCTATTTTCCCTGTTTGCCGAGGAAAATTTTTACCAGTCATGGGAGTTTTTATTTGATGATTTATAAAAGGATATGAAGGAGTGCTTAGAAGTACTATTTGCAGGGACAAATTATGTTTGCTCATTTCAGGCTAGCTACAGCTTTCAACATTAATTTATTTTAAGTGATTATTTTAAAAATTATTACTTCCTCACTGGTTAGTCGCATTTATTCTTCTCTAGCAATGCCTCCTTGCAACACGAATGAGATGTTCATTTATATATTATCAATTAAGTTAAAATATGTGTGAAACTTCTCTAAACTAAATTCTCATAAGTCCATATAAACTTTTATTTTCAACTTGGAAAGACAAAATGCTGGGGAAATCTTGTATAAATCAAGTCTTATTTTTCATTCACGTTTGAAAATTCATATAAATTATTGTCAATTTTTTACGGCTAGGGAGGATTGCCAGAATAATATATCAACATCTGAAATGTGAATTTTTTTTTTTTTTTTCAACCACCAAATTGAATCATTTGAAACTTACAAAAATATTAGACTTGTGGTAAAAAAAGTTAATTTAATTGGTAAGAATACAATTCATATCTCAAAAGGGCTTGGGTTCATATACCATTGTCGATTTTGTTGATAAATAATCTGTATATATCTTTATGCACTTTTTGAGTCCTAAGCCTATCTTAACTCTAGCCTATCTTTTTGAGTTATACTGTTAGGTGTAGTGATTGGCAACTGATACTGGAAGATAGGCGTTCCGTTTCTCTCCACTGCAACTTGTCTCCACCGCGCCTCCACTGCATAAACACGTCGCCGTTTTATGGTGAGTGAACGACTACTTTTGGATGATGCGGAGGAGAGTCATAAGAGGTGAGGTGAACGTGGGGACCACAAGCAGAAATGGGCAAATTTGGTGGGGCCCATCGTTATACAACACATCACTCCCTATGCCTTTTTTTTTTCCATGGATTTGGCAAGTTTTTTCTGTAAATAAAAAGTATATTTACTCTTGTATGAAAAAAATTTATATTTGCTCAAAATGTTTATATTGTTAGAGATTTGCTATCGAATTCTTTCACTCTTATTTATGTGTTGAATTTTTTGAATAGGTCGTTGTCTTTTTTATTATAGGAGTTTAAAAGATTTGCTACTATATATATATAACATGTTAGGATCCAAATTTTTTTAAGAAAATAAATTTGATGTTTTTATGTTAAATTTAATTATTATTTTTGAGCCACTCTCAAACTTATTGATGAATTATTTAAACTATTTTTTTATAATTTGTAGACGCACTTTATTTTTTTTTAATAATATAGACAAAATTTAGATTTTATTTAGAAGTTTTTTATTTTTGATTCTGAATTGACACATATTTTAAACTTAAAAGATTTGTGAATTATTGATAACTTGATTAAAAATTGATACATCAATATTAAATAATACTTTATCAGTATTTTCTATTAATATAGTTAATGATATTAATAGTAAAAAAAATTTTAGTTACTTTTTAAAAATAAAAAAAATTAAAAAAAATAATAAAATTATGAAATTAAAATGAAATCTTAAAGTGAGGGGGAAAAAGTTCTTTTACCTATTTTTTATTTGCAAAAGAATAGCACAAAATTCACAAAAATAAAGTAGAAGGGAATGGTATGTTATATAAGAGTGGGCCCATTGAACTTTTTTTCCCCTTGTGGTCCCCATGTTCTCCCCAACTCTCTTAACTCTTCTTCGTGTATTTAAGAAATCGTCGTTCACTCACCATAAAACGGCGACGTGTTTATGCAGTGGAGGCGCGGTGGATACAAGTTGCAGTGGAGAGAAACGGAACGCGGAAGATAGTGATGAATCTGCCTTCATGCTTGTGTTCAAAAAAGCTGATGATTCTGCCAAGGGAATGCCCATTATATAAATCATGCAGCTATAGCTATAGCTATAGCTATAGCTAGCCATGTCTGATTTCCCTTTGTGGGGCTTTTAGAAAGCCACTAAATAAATTAGGGAACTGTGTTGTTGTATCCTACGTACTTAATTAGCCGTAAATAAATCACAGCATTTGTGAAATATGGTATATATCTCTCTCTTCTGATCATGAAAATTTAAAAAAATTAAACAAGACAAAAATAAATGAGAGAGAAAGTTATGAAAATAGAAAAGCAATTTCCGTTCTCATGCAACAATATATATATTTAGTGGACAAAGAGTAGCCCTTGCCGGCATTAGAAGTTAAGCTCTCTTAGAGTATTAAAGGCAAAGGGTAAACCCGTCCTAACTAGATTTGTTTCATCCAAAAAAGTTGGGGATCGAATTTTCAATCATTTAATTAAAAGACAAGAGTCCCCACCATTTATGATAACCTGAATTAGTACCACAACTATTAATATTAACAATGAAACAAAAAGAAGAAGATGGCTCATATTTGCGGCAAGAAATTTGCTGGTCATGGGAGTTATAAGAGTATTTGAAGGAGTGCTAAGAGGTGGACTTAGTTAATTGATTAATATTGAAGTAATAATCGATATTCTTACACTTTATATATATATATATATTGAAATATGGTACTTTTTGTAACAACCATCAGTGTATTATCTTAGACTTAGATTCGAGCTAACAAGAAATATACTTGATGATGTGTGTGGGACCAAAAAAACTAGGATGAAGAAAGAGTAAAGAGGAAACAGAACCCCCTCATGCTGCGGCCTGAAAAGGGGACGACACAGCGAACAAGTTGGAACTTGGTTAAATTTTTTTACAGAAAGGCTCCACGCCTAGGCAAACTTACCTCTCGCTGCATGCCAAGCAGGAAATCTGTTTAAATCAAACAAGTTTCAATCAGCCGAATGAGAAAGAGTTTAGAGGATGGAGCATTTTCTTTGCTAGGGTTCGAGATTCTCGGACTTGAGAAGTGATTTTCGGACACTAGGAACTTGATCACATGTTGGTAAGTGATCCCTAACCTATTCTCCTATCTTTTCTCTTTGGTTTGGGTTGAAATCCATGGGGAGTATGTTGGATTTCAATTGGGTTGTAATTTCCACCGATTAAAACACTTGTTTTGGTGTTATAGAAGTATTATGTAGTGTTAGAAAACTTTGGGTATGAGTTTTGGTTGAATTATGATGAATTTGAGTGGAACCCTTGGTTGAAATTTGGGAAGAGAAGTAGAAATCCGAATTTGTATGCGTTGGTACATGTTTGAATGATTATTTAAGGTTCATTGGTTTGTGTTTGTGATGTTGAAACCTTGGGTAGAGCTTAAATGGTTGAATTATGGATTTTGGATAATTGTGCTTTATGTTTATTGAAGATGTTATGATATTGTAGTGATTGTTTGGTTGATCGGAGAAGTTTAAGTTGTGATTGGCAATCTGAAAACTCATGGAAAGTCCGTCTGTGTGGTGTCGTCAATTTAAGGTAACTAAGTGTTTGTGATTTATGTGTTATATGTTGGTATATATATATATATATATATGCATATTCCTTTTCATACCACGATATTGTTTGTGTATATGTGTGGTTTTCTATATATCATGGTATGTACATGGCTATTTGAGATGTGGTGATTGTACATGATGATGATGAGTATGATGATGTGTATGTGTGATTGTAGCATCCACATGCCATTGCATGCTAACATGGCCATGATGATGATTATGATGATGAAATATATATATATATATTTAGAGGCATGTTAGCATGGCATTGACATCATCACCATTGATGCATATTGTGAGATAAATGTTGGGGTGATGATGAGTTGTGATATAATGATGATATGATAAATAATGAGGATTGATATGTTATGATGATGATATGTGATATGATGATTTGGAGAAGGATCCTTACCGCTAAATCCTCTCCCATGGCCCAAGAGAGTCAAGCGGTAGTAGACTGCACCTTCCCTAAATCACCACCAATTCGGGTGGTTAGGGAAAGGAGAATTACGGTCCAATCACTAGTGTAACCATTTTTGCATTAGTGTGAGGTGAGTTTGGTGATATTTTAGAATCAGTCTTCATAGGCTGTTGGAAGGGAATCACCTATTGGAAATGTCCTATCATGATGCTAGCCCGTGATTCTAACCATGTACGAGAGAGAATATGCATACCATTTCATTTTGCATTATTCCACCATATGCATTATTGTGTGGACTATTGATATAAATTGTCTGTGGTTGTATTCCCGGTTACTGAGATTTTGTCTCACACCTTCCTTGCATGACTAACATTTCAAGTGAAGACTCTGGCACTAGTTTGGAGAAGATAAAGAAGTTGTAGTCTCTCTGTCATGAGAATATTTAAGTCAAGGTAGTGTGTGTATTGAATGCATATTTCTTTGAATGCATATTTCTAATTTTTCTTTTCAATTTGCTGTTTCACATGTTCATCAAGCTGCTTCACCAGTTCAGCTTTCTTTTTCCCAACAAGACTAGCTCTTTCATTAATTGGTAAGGGCAATAAATCCATAGGAGTAAGTGGATTAAAACCATACACAATTTCAAAAGAAAATTTAGTAGATGAATGACTACTCCTATTATATGCAAACTCAATGAATGGCAAGCTATCTTCCCAATTTTTCAAGTTCTTTTGAATCACAATTCTAAGCAATTGAGTTAAAGTTCTATTAATAACTTCAGTTTGCCCATCAATTTGTGGATGATAAGCAGTAGAGAACAACAATTTAGTGCCAAGCCTTCCTCACATAACTCTCCAAAATGATTAAGAAATTTAGTATCCCTATCAGAAACAATGCTTTTAAGAATACCATGAAGTCTCACAATTTCTTTGAAAAATAAATCAGCAACATGAGTGGCATCATCAAATTTATGATATGGAATGAAATGTGTCATTTTAGAAAATCTATCAACAACCACAAACCAAGGTCAAGAAATGTGCCATTCTTCTCCTCGACCTAGTTAATCCCAAAACAAAGTCCATGGAAATGTCAACCCAAGGTTTACAAGGTACTGGTAAAGGTGAATACAAACCATGTGGCATGACCCTAGATTTTGCCTTTCTACATGTAATGCATTTGTTACAAATTCTTTCAACGTCACATTTCATTCTAAGCCAAAGGTAATGTTCATGCAAGACATCCCAAGTCTTTTTCACACCAAAATGTCCCACCAAACCTCTCCCATGTGCTTCCCTAACAAGCAATTCACGTAAAGAACACTAAGAAATACAAAGCCTATTTTCCCCAAACAAGTAACCATCAAATCTATAAAACTTATCAAATCTATAAAACACATTAGCAAAATCAGCATCATTGGCATACAATCCCTTGACATATTCAAAACCAAGCAATCTTGCAGTCAAAGTAGTAAGAAGAATATATCTTCTGGATAAAGCATCAGCAACTATTTTCTTTTTACCTTTCTTGTATTTGATCGCATACAGAAAGGGTTCAATGTATTCTAGCCATGCCACATGCCTTTTTTTCAACTTACCTTGACACTTAATATGCTTCAAAGATTGATGGTCACTGTGACTCACAAACTATTTTGGCCAAAGGTAATGTTCACATGTCTCCAAAGCCCTTATAAATAAGCGCATAAAGCTTCTTGTCATATGTTGAATAATTCAATGTAGCTCCACTTAACTTCTCACTAAAATAAGCAATTGGTCTTCCTTCCTACATAAAAATAGCTCCTATACCAATTCCTTATGCATCATACTCAATCTCAAAAGTTTTAGTAAAGTCAGGTAATGCAAGAACTAGTGTAGAACATAACCTAACTTTAAGAGTATTGAATGCATCTTCTTGAGCCTTTTCCCATTTAAATCCAACAGATTTCTTTATTACTTCTGATAGTGGTACAACAAGCATGCTAAAATCCTTGACAAAATGCCTATAAAAACTAGCCAAACCACGAAAACTTCTTATCTCAGTGACGGATTTAGGCGTTGACCACTCTTTAGTAGCTCTTACCTTTTCTTCATCAACTTCAATCCCTTGCACACTTGCAACAAAACCAAGAAACACAATTTTCTCCATGCAAAAATTGCACTTTTTCATATTGGCATACAACTTTTCTTTCCTTAAAACATCAAGCACACATTTCAAATGATCCATATGTTCATCAAGATTCTTACTATAGATCAAAATATCATCAAAATAAACCGCAACAAATTTTCCAATGATGCATGCAGAATATGATTCATTAATCTCATGAAAGTGCTTGGTGCATTAGTGAGTCCAAATGCATTACCAACTATTCATACAACCTATATTTTGTTTTGAATGCAATTTTCCATTCATCCTCTTCCCTCATTCTAATTTGATGGCATCTAGATTTCAAATCAATTTCAGAGAAGATACTAGAACCATACAATTCCTCAAGCATATCATCTAATCTAGGGATGGGATGGCGATACTTTACTGTGATGTTATTCATAGCCTTGTAATCAATGCACATTCTCCAAGATCCATCGTTTTTTGGTACAAGAAGAATTGGTAGAGCACAAGGACTCAAGCTCTCCCTTACACACCCCTTTGCCCAGAGCTATTTACCTTGCCTTTGCAACTCTTTTGTTTCTTTAGGATTGCTTCTATAAGCTGGATGATTGGAAATTACTGCTCCTGGAATGAAATCAATTTGATGTTTAATTCCTCTAATGGGTGGTAAGCCCTGGAGGAATTTCCTCAGGAAACACATCTTCAAATTCCTACAATAAAGAATCCATAACACTGGGAAAAGAAGGATTATGTGCATTAGTGTTTAAACAAGCCTCCTTGTAGATGAGTACAAGTAAGGGCTGTCTAGCAAGATAAGCACTCCCCACCTCACTTTCTTTTGCATAAAAACTCACTTTTTCTTTTTCTCTACTCTCTTCTTTCTTCTCTTTTCTTAGAATTCCTTTTCTTGAGCTCTCAGATTTTCTCTCATTTTTGCACTCTTTTCTTTTCTCACATTTCATATCACTTTCCTTTTTATCTCTCTCATTTTTCATCTTGAGTTGATCTTCAAAAACCTATTTAGGTGTCAAAGGTGCAAAAGTAATGTTTCTATCATTCATTATAAATGAGTATCTATTTGTAAAATCATCCTTCACAACCTAACAATCAAATTCCCATGGTCTCCCAAGCAGTATATGCACAACATGCATAGGAACAACGTCACATAGCACTCTGTCACTATATTTCCCAATTGAAAAAGAAACCAAAACTTCCTTGGTGACTTTAATTTCCCCACAATCATTCAACCATTGCAACTTATATAGCCTAGGGTGTGTGATATTGAGCAAGTTCAATTTCTCAACAAGGGTACAACTTGCTACATTTGTACAACTCCCCTCATCAATAATCATGTTGCATACCTTATTATTGATGAGGCGACAAGTATGAAAGATATTCTCCCTTTGCTGCTCTATATCGTCTTCTTTAACACTTGCCTTCAAATCACGCCTTATAATAAGGACTTCTCCTTCTTCAGCATATTCAACTCCATCATCACTAGCCTCTTCAAGAGGAGGCATGGAATCATCACTTTCACTTTCAGTCACCACTTCATTGTCTTTAATGATCATGACTTTCTTGTTGGGACATTGGAAGCTTTATGACCTGTACCCAAACACTGAAACATTTTATATCTCTATTCCTAAGGGATTGGATATCAAGTTTACCTTTGCCTTTGGTTGAAGCTTCTACCTTTCCTACAGAGGTCTCCCTTAGAGCAGCCTTTTCTTCTTTCTTCCAATTATGTTTCATGTAGGAACTAGAACCAGAATTGAATATTGAAGCTCCCTTCTTCTTGAGTTGCCTTTCCACCTTTATGACCAGGTGCAATACATCTTCCAACTCCACATAATGTTGCAATTCCACTGCATTGGCTATTTCTTTGTTCAATTCACTGACAAAACAAGCCATTGTAAACTCCCTATCTTCACTAACATTAGCCCTTATCATAGCTACCTCCATTTTTTTGTAATACTCCCCCCACACTCAAGACCCTTATGTAATTCTTTGTAACTTTTGATAAAGATCTCTATAGTAATGGCTAGGTATAAATATCTTCCTCATCAAAGCTTTCATCACCCTCCATGTTGCTACAGGGCACCAATTTATCCCACCAAACAATAGCATAATCAGTGAACTCTATGGCTGCTAGTTTAACTTTCTTTTGTTCAGAATAATTATGGCAATCAAAAGTCATTTCTATCTCTTTCTCCCACTCTAAGGATGGTATTTTCTCCCACTCTCTTGGAACATTTCTTTTACAATCCCTTTCAAACCTACCTCCTCGACATCTATTCTTACTCAAATCACTTTAAGATTCCTCATTTTCACTTACTATTTCAAATTCAGATTCAAACTCATCATTACGCACAACATTCCTCCTAGCACTAGCATTTCTATTAGGTGCTTCACCTTACTAGGCAACCTGCCCTAGGAACCTACACAATTTGAAATTTAATCTGGGATCAGCTAGAATCAAGAAACAATGCATAAATAGCAAAACAAGGTAATGATAATAAGAGAAGGGAAGAGATGTTGGACAATAGATAAGACCCCAAGAGAATCTATCTCTTAGAACCCTAACCTCTGGACGCTACAAAGAAAGACCACTCCTTTGATAAGTCAAGAATTCTTTCAAGAACACAAGAGTTGCAAGAAAAACTCATAAAGAATAAAATTCATTCACAAACCATCTAGAAAAATGTCTACAAAGGTCTAAAATAAAGAACTAATCCATATCTTACTAGGGTTAGGTAACTTGGGGCCTAATTATTCCTAATGGCCTAGGAAACTAAATAAAGCAACTAAAAAGAGTAAAAGACATGAATTGGGCTTTTATTAACATAGTCTAGCCCATTATTGAAGACATAAAAATAAATAAATAATCTAGAGTCACATGACTGTTTAAATGATGCACATGCCACTTTCTAATAAGTCACATGACTTTTTAATAACGCACATGGCTCCTTAAATGAGCTCTTCTATATGTAGTCCATGTGAGCCTTGAGAATCAATAAGTTGGGCCCCCAAGCATGTCATTATCTTTATTGGGCTATTTGAAGACTCCAACTCCTCCAAATAGATGGGTTCTTTCTCTTGGAAACCATGAATCAAGCCTTGCAAAGCTTCCTTCATAACTTTAGTCCTAGCTCTAGTCATAGTTTCTCTAATATCTTGCACGAGGATCTCTAAGCACATTGCTCCTCCAAGATTGCTTCTTTTGGGAGCCTTTCTAATCTACATCATCCCCTACCTCCTCAAGAGGATTCACCCACAAATCTGCAGTATCAAAGAGAGACAAACCAATCACATTAAAAGTGGCACTAACATTGTCATTGGAGCTTGGTAAGTCTATTTTATAAGCATTATCATTAATCTTGTCATCTTGGTTGCAACTTGGATTTCCTTTGATTTGGGAATCTCTCCTTTCTCAAATGTACCCAAACCCAATCTCCACGTTTAAATACAGTTCGCCTTCGGTCCTTGTTGGTTTGGCTTACATATTGCTCATTCTTTCTGTAATATCCTGAAATTTTTCTGGATATTCAAGACTCAATATTTTAAAATCTATAAAAAATTTGCAAAAATGGGTACACATCGTTTGGCATGAAATAGGATAAAGAGATCAATTATCTCAGTTGGAAGAAAAAAGGAGAAAATGATGATTTTACCCCTAAAAAAAGAAAAGAAAAAGAAAAAGAAAATAAAAAAGGAATGAAGGCGGACGTTGGAAGAAAAGTTTAGGAGTTTTGGGACAAATTACATCTAATAACTCAAAAATTTTAAAAATTATAAATTAACCTCGAGTTAAGGGTATTTTTATAAATATGAAAAATTATAGTCAAAATAAAACTTTCAATGAGTTAAGTCCAATGAAGTATAGTATGAAATTTATTAAGGTCAAAGTAATATTTAGTGGGTAATCAAGATTTAATATTGGTATTTTACCTGATAAAAGTCAGTTTGGATTGCATGAAGAGGTATTATTAATTCAAAAAAAATTAGAGGACCTTATTAAAATATATTTTAGATCAAAATAATGATTTTAGATCAAAAGTAATTGTTGGATAATCCTGTACCAATTTAATGACAATTTTAGCAAAAAAACCTAATCAATACAGATAAATTTAATCGGTAAAGGGTATTTTGGTCCATAAAGATTATTTAAGCAATTTTTTTCCAGAAAGGGGATGAAAAACATCTGATTGCTAAGTGGGACATAAAGGGAAATGTTGAAAAAGCTTTATTAAAATTTAAGTAACTAAAGTTAAATATTAAAGTAACTAAGGTTAGGTTTTATTACTTAATCCCTTAACCACTCATGTTAACCACTTAATACATCTTCTTCAGCACACTTCCACGTCCGAAACAGAAAGGAAAAGGGTGAGAGAGCTCGTGAATTTTGAAGCCAAAAAGGAGAAAACAAAAGGCAAAGTTTGGTGCTAACAAGCTCAAGGTAATATCTTATGGTCATAATCTTGTGTACCCTTTAGTTTGGAAGAATTTTATGACTTATTCTCTCCTATTTTTCCACTGAAAGTTTCTTCCTAGAGAGAGAGTAAAGAGAGAAAATGAAGGTATGGAGAAACTAAACCATGAAAAGTGTTATATAGACCATAAGGTGCAAGAATATGTCATTAGATTACAAATTAATTGGATAGTTATTTTTCTACAATTTATGGTAATTTTCTGTCTAATTAAGGTTCAATATAGGAAGGGAATTTCAAGTTTTTGACCCCAAAAATGGATTCCTTGAGTCCAAATTAGGTAGGAACAAGTATGTTGTACAAGAAGAGCCCAAAGAAATTCAATTTGGAATTTTAGGGTTAGTAAGCATACTAATTGGAAAAGATGGTGAAATCAGTAGTTAATAACCATATTTTGTGATGCATTAGGATTCAAAGAAGGGTTGCAAGACCAAAGAAGAGGTGTACAAGGTTTGAAAGTTATTGAAAAACCACAAGGTAGTTAACTAACCACATTGTGCCTATATATTGTTACTGTTGCCAATATGCTTACTTGATATAATTGTTGATTGTATTGATGTTTTGTGATGGATTGAATTGATTGACTATGTTGTTTAAAGGGTATTTGACCCTAGAAATGTTTATGATTTAAGGGGAGGTGTTGCTCAAATTTTTTAGAAAATGTTTGTACACAAATGACTTTAAATGAAAGTTTAATGTATGTTTCATGAAGGTTTGCAATATATAATGATATATAAGCATGTATGGTAGTTATTACTGAGATTCTTTGAATCTCACCCTTTCCAAATGTCTAACAAATTTTAGGTTAAAGTTATGGCAAGATTATCCAAGAAAGGAAAGGCAAGGAGAAGCAAGTTAATGTTCAAAATAATGATGCTTAGGTTAATACTATTATATGAGATGTTATGTAAAATCTTATGGGACATGATCATGCTGTGTTTTCATGTTAATATGTTCCTCTAGGTTGTTATGGAGTATCATGTAAGATAAAGGCAATCTACGGCTATGTATGCATACATTAATGTGTATTTTGGAAAATAGGAAGAATGCAAGAGACCTTTCTGAGCACTGTTGGGAATTCAAAGTACTGTATAGACCTCGATATGTTCAATGTATGAGTGTTTTATTTGTATGAAAACTAAACATGTATAGCTTTCCATAGACATAAAAATCACTCAATTTGGAGTTGTGTATGATTTATGGTGATTTTTCAAAGTTAGATCAGAATCAGAAATTTTAAAAAATGACCATTGCTACAGTGAAGATAATATGAATTTACTGTATAAATTGGCCAAGTGATTTCCCTGTTCAACATTTTTACCATGTATAGAATCTTTTAAGCTATACTTAGAGACTTGAACCATATCAATATAATTTTTCTTGATTTAGTTATAAATTTTCAAAGTTCACCGAGTGAAAAGAAGTTAACTAAAGGAATAGTACCCCAAATGAAATAAATTGGTCTAAGTTGTTTTATGTAATCAAGTCTATAATCAAGTATTAATGGACTTAAATATAATTTAATACATGAAAAATGAGTCTAAGTATGAGGTGTTACACTTTCTTTCAATATTGGCATTCGCTTTAGCATGCAACGCCTGCACAAACTCTGCATGTTTTTGCCATCAGGGTTAGTATGTTCATTAGAGGGCAAAGGCAAAGCAAAGGCAAAAATCTAAAGAACTTAAAGGATTAAAGCCATAAACAACCTCAAATGGAGAAAATGATGTAAAAGAATGAACAATCCTATTGTAGGCAAATTCAATGTGAAGCAAACATTTTACCCAATTCTTTTAAGTTCTTTTTAATAATTGCACACAACAAACTAATGAGCATTCTATTAACTGCTTCAATTTGTCCATCCGTTTGAGGATGTGCAATAGTAGAAAACAACAATTTAGTTCTTAACTTACTCCATACAGTTCTCCAAAAATGGTTAAAGAATTTAGCATCTTTGTCACTCACAATTGTTTTGGACAAACCATGCAACCTTACAACCTCTTTAAAGAATAAGTCAGCAATATAAATAGCATCATGAGTGATGTGAGACCCACTAGGCGACCTGTCCTAGGAACCTTCACAATTTAAAATTTAATCCAAAATCAGCTAGAATCAAGAAACAATGCATAAATAGCAAAACAAGGTAATGATAATAAGAGAAAGGAAGAGATGTTGGTCAATGAATAAGACCCCAAGAGAACCTGCCTCTTAGAACCCTAATCTTTAGATGCCACAAAGAAAGACTACTCCTTTACTAAGTCAAAAATTCTCTTAAGAATACAAGGGTTGCAAGGGAAAACTTACAAAGAAAAAAATTCATTCACCAACAACCACCTAGAAAAGTGTTTACAAAGGCTTTAAATAGAGAACCAATCCTTATCCTACAAGGGTTAGGAAACTTGTGGCCTAAGTATTCCTAATGGGCTTAAGAAACTAAATATAACAACAACAACAACATTAGTCTTATTCCTCTAAGTGAGGTCGACTACATGAATCATGCGATATCAATGGGCTTTATCAAATACCATGTCTTCAAATAAATCATTGATTAAGAGATCACGCCTTGTAACTTCTCTTCTCTTAGTATCATTTTTTATCTTCCTCTACGCTTTTTAATAGGACTCCAAACCATTTGGACAACTCTCCTTACTGGCTCCTCTTATCCTCTTCTTTGTACATGCTCAAACCACCTTACATGACTTTCCACTATTTTCTCTTCGATAGGTGCTACTTCGATCTTTCCTCATATACAATCATTTCTTATCTTATCCATTCTTGTATGATTATACATCCATCTCAACATTCTTATCTCTGCTACTCTCATCTTATGCTCTTGATGTCCTTTCAAAGCTCAACATTCATTGTCATATAACATCGTTAATCTTATAGCAGTTCGATAAAATTTCGAGCTTTGTAGGTACCTTGCGATCACAAATAACCCCTAAAATTTTTATCCACTTTAACCATCCAGCTTGTATCATATGCATAACATCCTCATCAATTTCACCATCACTTTGTAAAATCAATCTCAAATATTTGAACTTTGACACTTCTAGAATGGTTTACTCTCCAATTTTTACCTCTGAATCATTTCTAACTAGCCTTTTGTTAAATTTACAATGCATATATTCCATTTTACTGCTACTTAAACGGAAATCTTTTGATTCCAAAGTGTCTCCATAACTCTAGTGTAGAGTTGACATCTTCTCTTAAATCCTCAATTAAAACTATACCATATGTAAAAAGCAGACATTCAGGAATTTCCTCCTATATATGTTCTGTTAGAACATCCAAAACCAAATCAAACAAATATGAACTCAAGGAAGATCCTTGATGTAAACCTATCCTTATAGGAAAGTCCTTTATTTCACCTTCAGGATTCTCTCGTTTGTTGTTGCCCCCTCATACATATCCTTTATGACTCAAATATAAGCTACACGAACACATTTCTTCTCCATTACTTTCCACAATACATCTCTTGGTACTCTATCATAGAGTTTTTCCTAATCAATGAAAATCATATGCAAATCTTTCTCTTTATTCTGGTATCTTTCAATCAAACTCCTTAATAAATAAATAGCCTCTATTGTAGACCATCCTAGCATAAATCACTCTCTCCCAAAGTTTCATGATATGACTTATGAGTTTTATCTCCTAATAATTGGCACAATTCTGAATATCCCCCTTGTTCTTATATATGGGTATCAAAGTGTTCTTTCTCCATTCCTCTAACATTTTCTTTGATCTTAAAATCTCGTTAAAAAACTTAATGAGCCACGAAGCTCCCTTCATTGAAGAACTTATAGAAGTAGTTCTCCCATATTTCTTTAATATCATCATTAGTAACCAAAATTTTTCCTCCTCATCCTTATTGCAACTTACTTGATCTAAATCTCTTAACTTTCTTTCCCTGTTTTTGGCAATTTTGTAAATCTTGTATTCATCATTCTTCGTTCCTAAACCTTGATAGAATTCCTCAAAAATTTTAATCTCCTTTCTAGCTAAACGATAACTCTTCCAATTTTCCTCATTATTGCACAAGTATAAGGCTTTAAAAACTCTTTTTTATGCTTAATATTTTCTTGCACACTCTCATTCCACCACCAAAATTATTTATCTCTAGGTCCAAAATCTTTGAATTCACCCAAGACTATTTTAGCGGTATCTCTAATCCTTTTAACCATCTCATCCCACACAATGTTAGCACTTCTTTAGAAGTCTCAATTATCTTCCTCCAATACTTTTCTCGTAAAGGTCAATTGTTGTTCACCCTTTAGTTGCCACCACTTGATCCTAAGATTTAAGATTTTTCAACTTTTCAGTTTACAGCTCTTAACCAGCATATCAATGACCAAAACCCTATGTTGTGAAGTTAAACTCTCACCAAGGATCACTTTGCAGTCCTTTTATCTGAATTCCTTGCCAAGAAGAAGTCAATTTGTGACATTTGGGCTCTACTCTTATATGTAACTAAATACTCCCCTCGTTTTTTGAAACAAGTGTTCATAATCATGAAGTTATAAGCCATTGAAAAATCAAGAATGGAATACCCCTCCTCGTTTAATTCTCCAAAATCAAAATTGTCATGAGTTCCCATATGTTGTCTTGTCTCTTTCCCCACATAACCATTAAAGTCCCCACCAATGAAAATCTTTTCCTCTTGTGGGATGTCTCGAATCAAGCCCACCAAATCTTCCTAAAATTTATCCTTAATATGTGCTCTTAACCCTACTTAAGGTGCGTAAACACTAATAACATTGAACATATCATGCCCAATAGTTAATTTTAAGGATAAGATCATATCTTCAATCCCTCTGACTCCCACCATATTCTTTTTCTAAACTTTGCCCACAATAATATCAACTACATTCCTTACTCTAACATTTGCTACGTACCAAAGTTTAAAACCAATGGTGTCTAACTCTTTAACTTTTTCTTCTACCCATTTAGTTTCTTGAAGACACAAGATGTTAATTCTCCTTTTAATTATAGTGTTCACCATCTCCATAAATTTATCTATTAAGGTACCAATATTCCAAGATTCAAAATGAATCTTACTCTCAAGAGTAAAAAGCATGAATTGGGCTTTTATTAACCTAGTTTAGCCCATTATTGAAAGACATAAAAATAAATAAATAATCTAAAGTCACATGACTTTTTAAATGATGCACTTTCTAGTAAGTCACATGACTTTTTAATGATGCGCGTGATTCCTTAAATGAGCTCTTCTATATGTATTCATGTGCATCATTTAATAAATTTGTTGAATTGTTGAATCTTCACAAAAGTATGGGGAAGATTTGGAAGAATCCCAAGAAGGCAAGAGAAATAAATTTGTCTCTTTCGAAGTTGAAGTTAATCTTCCTAAAATTCTCCATGCAAGATTTTCTTTCTATTATTATATACAACTACAGATTCATGTGTTATCTCTGTCCAATCAATACACATAAACTAATTGACCACCAACTATATTGCTCCAGTAATAGAGTACATGTTGGATACTGGCGAAGCACAGTGAAACCAGATTTCGAGTCTAACTTGTAGCTTGACTTACCTCACCAAAAGATGAATTGGTGTCGAAAAGGAACAGTCCGAACTTATAACCCAAACACAGCAGTAAGCTGATTCCCTCAAATTCGCATAAAGAAATGTCAATATATAATTATGTCAGATGTGTTTATCAAAAATTGATAACAAAAAAGACCAGCACGAACATGAATGGAAAGATCCAAATTTCTCTCAATTGCTATGTCATTTGAGATTTTGGCAAAGCACTGGCAATATATATGTATGTATTTATACATGTATCTATATACATATATGTGTATATACATAAATATATTTTTGTATAAATATTATATGGGGAGTGATCTGTATAATATGGGGACCAATCTATCCTCCCAGTTATTCCAGACCAAACTATATATGGGGACCACCAACCAAAGTAATAGCTGCAGCAGGATGGTTTCCTCCACCTTCACATAAAAATAACATCACTATTTTTAACAAAGTAATTAAGCATGGTATGCGGAGCAGCCTCTATCAAAAGCTCTCATACATGTCTTAGAATATATAAACTAACGGGCCAAAGCTGCCGTTAGAGAATGAATTGGTATAGCCAGTGTAGTCACTATAGAAGAAAGCAGCTGAAGCTGTCCAAACTAAGCTAATCTGCAACAAAAAGTAAAGGAAATTTTCCGAAAATTGATAGTCTAATTTCAAGAGTTTGTAACCAACAAATATATATATATAAGCTTGCAGTCTATAGCACTTAGATGCAATTCACAGCACCAAAAAAATAATAAAGACTCAAACTATCTGGAATATAGTATATACACATATATAGGCATTCAGAATTTTTTAGCATTGTGAATAATGTGTACTGTCACCCTCAAGGAAAAATATATTCAAGGATTATTGTTAACTATCCTTCCAATTAAAAATAGATTGCTAATCCATCTCCAATCTTAATAATTATTTTCTAGGAAGAAGGCTAGCATAGTTTAGCACCCCACAAGCTAAGGACTGATAAACGTTTCTCATGCATTTTTCCACAGACTTAACCATCCTCTCAGTTGAGAAACAAACAATATAATTTGTTTTTAAATATCTCAGTTCGGTGTCCATTCTCTTTTGAAAACCAATAATCTCATGATTTGAATTTGAATTATGTCAGACTTTGTATTTAAAGCATCACAGAATTGCCATAGCAGAGGAGGGGATGTATCGTAGGCCCAGGAGAATTATTTACGGAAGAAAGCGTACTGCAACAGTTAAAATGATTATTGGAGTACTTCTTACATGAGGCTGTATCAAGCAATTCAACACTTTCCTGAGCTAAGGTATAATTATAAACTCTACGAACATCAAATTAGGCATAAGCCAAGCCACGCAATTAACTGCATAAAAAATCTGGAAACTAAATGAGATTGAGGATGTCATCTCTGTGGGGATAAAGCTTTAGATCGTCTAGTTATTAAGATAGAGTATCAAATCCTAGCGAAGCAGCCCAAGGAAACCAGATTTGGACTCTTAAACCAGATTTCATCCAAACCTTCAAATAGATGTACGAAACTAAATTTTGTAAATGGAAAACAAGTAGCTAACGACATCAAAGATCCAGGGTCTTGGACGAAAGACAAGGGCAGGGCAACACCAATACGAGTTCACACAAAAACAAATCGATGGAACAGCAGATTTGATTAGGAACAACATCAAAAGACAATCAAATCACAATAAAAGAAGAAAACAAAAGCGCAGACACAATAATAATACCTTTGGCCAGTCGTGAAATAAGGTCATGTCATGAGAAGCAATTTTCAAACACTCTGCGATTCTCTAAGCCCCATCCGAATCAATCAGTTTCTCTCTTTCCGCTTCTGGGCGTTAAATAGAATGAGACGACGAAGTTGAAAGGCCAACGTTGCTCTTCTAACAGTTGAATCGAATTTCACCGACTTTTAAACTGTTTAAATCTTCATCGACAAAGAAACCAATTGTGAGGTTAGAACATTTGATTTGGAACAGCGTCAAAAGACAACCTAATCACAATAAAAAAGGAAAACAAATGGGGAGACACAATACCACTGGCATGTCGTGGAAGAACAATGGGTCTTGAAGCCATTTTCAATACCCTTCTTGAAGAGCCCCTTCTGAATCAATTAGTTCTCTTTCTCTCGTTCTACTTCTGGGAGTTACATTGAAGAGACAACGAGGCTGACGCTCCTCCACTAATGGTCGAATTTTACCAACGAGTCGATGCTCCTCTACCACCGGTCGAATTTTATCAACTTTTAAATCGTTTGGATGCGGAGGCGTAATTGGACGACAAAACGTGGGTCTGGAGAAATTCGAAGCCGTTGGAAATAAAATCTAGAAGAAGACATTAACATGAGGCCCATGAATCAATTTCGAAAATTAATTGTAGCCATTGGAGGATGGATTCCGACTTGGCGCTGAGTGGATGCCACTTGATTCATGCAAAAAATCGCAAGGATAAAACCAGCGAGACGCGAGCATGTTAAGCATGAGGGACCTGCCCACTTCCCAGAAAAGAAGGCACGCAAGAGGAAGGATATGCACGCAAGGGATTTTTTCAACGAGAATAAGAATAAAAATGAAAATGGTATAAAAAACAAGAATGTGAATGAGAATAAATTGTGTTAACATTGTCATAAAAAATAAAAAATGGACACTACTTTATTTTTTTATGATAGGACAACGGTAATGTAAGAATAAAAAGAGTAAAATAAATCAACCTCCATTTTATTTCACCTTAATTCTAAAGACACCCCATTTATTTTAAAAATCTATATACACCTTCTCTAAAATAAAAAGTCATCTGACACAAACCTCACCTCTATTTTTAAGATATCATTTTTATCCATCCAATTGTTAGTTTACCCTTAAGTCACATTATTTTAGACAAAAATAACTCTTCCTATCTCTAATATTATTTAAAAATTATTTAAACACTTATGTTAGTGAAAAGTTAACTTTAATCACATGTATTTTTAACATTTTTTATGATACTATAAAATTGATCAATTTCAATCATATTATAAAATTGATTAATTTTATAATTTTAATTTTTTATTTGAGTAAAATACACTTACTACCCTTATGTAATATCTAAATTACAAAGATTTTAGAATAAATTTAAAATTATATTAAAATAAATTTTATTTACTAATTTACTCTTCAATATTCTAAACCCCTACTTAAAATTTTATTTACTAATTTTAATTAATTCATTTAATGGTATGTATATTTTGTGTAGCACATTTTTGCTGGAAATTTTTTTTATGAAATTAAGAGTTGCTTTTTTGGCAAATAGTTTTTCATTTAATGTTTAAAATTATGACAAAGCCTAAATATTTTAACTCAAAGAAAATATTTAAAACTTATTAAAATTTTGAGTAATTTTTTAACTAATATATATTTAACTAAAGATATTTCCTGACCCAAAAATAAACTAAATTTTAAATATTTTTTTAGTCAACGTCTATGTTCAAAATATTACAAAAAATTAAATAAAAATGTTAAATTCTAATGAAATTAATGGTTTGGACTAAAGTGTAAATTTTTAAAATAGAGAGGCGATATGATAGAGATCAAGAAGGTATATCAAAGATTTTTAAGTGCTAGCCACATGATCCCTCTCAAGGAAATTCTTGACCTTTTTTTATTAGATAATTTTATTTATTTATTTATTTTATTGGCTTCCAATTTATATTTTCTTGGGGTCAAAATTGTTAGTTAGATTTAAATTAAAATAAATAAAATTTATTATATATCTTTTAAGAGATTTCCTAAATTTAAATTAAAGAGATTATCTAATAGTGTTAAGATTAGAATATTAATATTATTATTTTTATATAAATTTATATTTTTATTTTTAGAATTTTTTTTATAATTAGATATATCTCTTAGATTTCTCAGATCTATTAGGATAATTTAAGTCCCAAATATTCTTAGTTGTTTTAAAATTAGATTTTTCATATTTTACCTATATAAAGGCATCTATGTAATGCATTTTCTTCCGTGAATAGTGGAACAATATTATTGTGAGTTTTTCAGTAAAAATTTACTAAGTTATTTCTTTTCTCTCTCTTATTTTTTATCTCTCTCCTCCTTCTCATCTGATCTACTGTGAGGAATGATCATACTCTGTATTTTCTGAGTTTCTTAAGGTAGGTCTGTATGGGGTCCATATCACGATCTTTATAATTTAGATAATACAAAATGGTAGTAAGAGTATTTTACTCAAATAAAAAATTAAATAAAATGACCATTATATCTCTAGTATAAAATATTAAAAATATTAATCATTAATTTTAATTAGTAATAATATTTTTATATATAAATGATAAAATTTTTGAAACATTTATTTTAACATTTTGAATTTATTCTAAAAATAAGAATTTTGTTCAATTTAATACCAAAAAAGTAGATGAATTAACACATGGATTTTAATACAAAATAAAAAAAAATTCCTTGTTTTTTATAATTAAAATATTTGTTTTCTAATTTTATTTTTTATGTAATATAATAGTAACTAAAATGTAAGCTTGAAAACTCTTTCTCATAAATGTAGGATGTCATTCTTCAAATGGACCAAGAGTACATTTGGTGTTCATCACAATAACAGCACCATGTACTTATCTCAAGTCTATATTGTCCAAATTAAAACTAAATAATTCAAATTTAATTTAATTTTATTATTATATTTAAAAGATATTTTTATTTTATCATAAACAAAATACAAAATAAAAATAATTTTATAATTGCTATTTTAAAAAAAATGATATCATCATTAAAAAAATTAAAACAAAAAACTTTAACTTTAGACCATTCAAATTGAAATTGAATGGTGCATGCTCATTGTTGTTATGAGTAACAAAAGATGATAAAGGGGATCTCATTTGAAGTAATGAAGGTTAAAATTACTACCATACCCTCATATATAAACCAAAATCACCAAATTGCCATCATGCAAATGGATGCCTTCTTTGTACAAACTTGAATGTTGGGAGGTACACTTGTTCGTTGACCATGTATAGAGGGTAGAGTCGAAAAGGCCAAGCCTGATAAGCTGGCCTATTTAGCCCAAAGTAAATAATGAATTGGGTTAAAAATTTGTGTTTCTAAAACCCATTCCATTTAGTCTGGCAAAAAAAATGGGCTGGTTTGTTTAACCTAATCTCTTAAAAAAAATTTAAACTTTATCTTGGCTAATATTTTGTTGGTAATGATAAATAATAATGATGATGATTTGTATTTAGCTAGTTTTATTTATGTTAATTTAAATAATTATATATGTGAAAAAATAGTTTGTATTATTTTATAAATGTTAAATTAGATAAAATTTTATTTTGGCATTTAACAGAAAAATTAAAGTTACGACCCACGGGCTAGCTCATAAACTTATTAAATACGAGTTAATCTTGAAAAAATTAGGCCCCTTTTAAAAATGCATTTTTAGGCTCGAACCATATAAAGTACAACCCGTAACAAGCTGACCCATATATGTCCACTCAACCCAAACTCCCAACTCTAATTAGGGGAAGTGAGGCTTATTTTGAAATGGGGGAAAAATATTGAATAAAAATATTATTTTGTTACTACTATCTTAAAAATATTTTTAAGAAGTTCAAAACATTAAAATAATTTTTTAATATTTTTATTAAATATATGTATTTTTACTAATTAAAAAATTGATTCATAATAAATATTTTAATTATTTTTATACTAGAAATATTATAATCACTTTGATCATCCTTTCTATCTATTCTTGTTTTGTACAACCAAACATAAAATAAAACAAAATGTCCCTTCATTTTCATAACATACCAAATATAATTATTTCAACCCATCAATTTTTATTTTCATTCTCAGATTGATCTTCACCCATTCCATCATTCACCTAATGAACTCACTGTTCGCAATAGTTTGGGAATGGAAAAACACTAGAAATGCCAACCATACAAATTCATAGAAAGGAATCTAAGCCCTTTCATTATGTATAGTATTTATTACCTCCAACCAAATAGACTATTATGTATAATTTTATGGAATGAGGGAACATCTTACATATAAGCCTGGATGATGGAAAGCATGAGATATATTCTGCTTAACCAATTATTGATACATATACTGTGAGTCAAGAATACAAATATTTACTCCCATTTGCATTTAACGTAATTCGAGTGCCTAAAATCATATGTTAACACATGGCTTCCATCCGTTCTCTTCAACACAAAACTTTCCACCAATACATATAATCCAAACTTTTTCCACATTCCACTTATCCCCTCAAACTTCTCCACTCTTTCAATCCTCACTTCATTCTCATTCTTTCCCACCCAATCAACCATCTCTTGCTCCCATCTCATTCTCTCCACAATAATCTTGCTCAACCCTACCCTTCTCCCTCCTCCTCCATCCAAACTCCTAAACCACATCACCCCTTCATCCCCAATTTTTCCTTCCTCCCAAACAGCTTCCCTCTCACCATCCATACCTGCAACTTCAGTTTTCACCAGTACATCCACAAACACTTCATTACTATTCTCCCCATTTTCCTTAGAGAAAACTTTGTCCCACCTTCTTTCAAGTGTCATTTCATAGAAAACTGACCTCTTCATCTGCTCCTTCACACTCACCTCTTGTTCCTTCACAAACATGAAAGGGCAGTACCATTTCCCAATGACCATTGCTTCCGTGTGATCAGAAGATGAGAGAAATGATGGGAAAGTGAAGGGAGGCAATTGGGCTCTCAAGGAGTGATTGATGCCAAGAGCTTCACCCAGATGGTAATCGCGGGGTGTTTTGGTGGAGAGAGTCCAATTTTTTCTCCTCAAGAAGAGAGGAGGAAACCCATCCGAGGCAATAGACTTAGCTTGGAATCCCCAACGCGTTTTTATTATCTCAAACTGTTGATATTCATCAGAGGGATTTAGAGGTTTTGATTTAACGTCCTTGATGTAATTGCAGCAGAAACATGTGCCCATGTCTTCTTCCTCTGAAGATGTGCTTGCTCCCCTGCATATCAAATCCATTCTGATGATACTACAAGAAGTAGTTGACCAATAAACTTAATGTACGGAACTAAGATGATGAAGGAAAGAAAAAAGAAAAATAATCTGATTCAAGTTCCAACATCACCTTAAACGTGATAACAAAGGGGGAAAAATAAAGCATATAATATCTGAGAAACAGAGGAACCGTGTGAGAGACTATTTCGCAAACTTGATCATTTTGCTAGATGGTGAGACTATAGTTCAGAAGCAAAATGATGTATTTATTTAGTTTAAACTTAGACACGAGTTGTCTAACATGTGCTTCATCATCACCTTCGTTTTAGTGGCTAATCAAAATATCAGCAAATCAGATATTTTTGTCACATGAAAAGAAAGAAAGTAACGCATACCCTTGATGCTTCCCTTTCCTACGTATGACATAGTAGCGATTAGAAGACAAAGGCTGATTGAGAACAGGAATGAATATGACTGCATCTTGATGAACTGTGGCGCCATCTCCACTACTCTCTGTATAGACAACTGATAAATTCCTGTTCTGTGGTAATGGGAGGTTGCCGATTCCCTTCTTCCACAAACCGAAACATCCGTAGGTCTCAGCTTCTTGGTCTTGGAGTACAAGGTAGCCTGAATTTGGTCCCTCTGGTGGTGGCTGCGACAGAGCTTCAGGATCCCTTTTGTATAAAGATCGAGGTCTTGTTACATACATTTTCTTTCTCACGCTCTCCTTCAGGATTCCCTCGTTCATGTATTTCTGAGCTTCATATTGTGTTCTGTGATTTCTGAGCTCAATTTAATAAAAATGTATTGAAAAAATCCTCTCTGAAATTTCATGTTGTTGACCTTTGACCATTGACTAGCCTTAGAGATTAAATCAGTTAGCTGGCGGTACAGGTTTCTTGTTCCACCTGTTCACACCGAACCTGCAAGGAAGTTTCCCTTCTTCGGCTTTTGGCAAAATGAGAAGCCCTTATCAATTTTATATGTCTCCGCAATTTTTTTATGCAACAACGGAAATAGTCTTCATAAAGTTAAATAAGTTTTGATTCAAACTTATAATATATTCAAGTCCTTCCTACTGACCACTAAGGTCTGGAAGCAAAATCCGCAATGACAAGGGGATTATATATTAGAATCTTATCTATTATGCATCTTTGAATACAGTTTGCTGGCTATTCTTGATATATTTACATTATTAATCTATTATCACACGTGTACTGAAAACATTAATAGTTTCTTCCTAGAGACAACCGACTTATCTATTAAAAGCTGACATTTGCATAATTTAAATGCGAATGAAGTCTAGATAATTTTTTCTCCCCATCAAATAAATAATTAAACTGAACTAATCAATGCAATCCTTAGAAATCAAATCGTTTTCAGTCATAATCTGTATAAACTATGAATTTGTGCAATAAAGAATGTAACATCTGGCAAAGCAAATGGAGCCAAAGGTAAATTCTTATTAATAGAAGTAAATTCTTACAAGTTTATGTTATGAGCTCTCCTTATTTTTAGAATAAAAATAAAAATAAAGAACAACTAATAAATGGTTCTTGAGATGTTCTTGAAAAGACTCTTTGCATAACGTTAATATAAGAATAAATATTTTACTTAAACAGCCAATACAAAATGGCACAAATGGTTAAAATAATCCGAATGGGACTAACATATCCCCTTGAGTATGAGTTTGAATCCCCTTTAGCCACTAAAGTCTTGCATTGGTAACAACCCTTCGTAGAGAGTTTCATACTACTAAAAGGCAATATCAATAAGTTCTTTGGGTAGTTTTGAGATCAACCCTAACCTAATACATTGATGTTTGTGCTCTTAGTGGTAGCCTATGTGGTGGGTGAATCACCAGTTTCAGGCACTTGCGCCCTACCAATGATCATGGGAATGCCTTCCTTAATCACCATTTTCTCACCAACAAAAAATTTGGCTTAACAAATTACACTATAAACTCATTAATTTAAAATTGTAAATTGTATAAAAAAAGAAAGATTTACAAGTAGGTCTAATCCACAAAGGTAAGTAGAACAATACTTACTGAGTTTTATGTTTATTAACCTTACATACAAACCAAGCAAACAAATGAAAGAATTCTGCCATCAACATGTAAAACAACACAATACATTCCTATAAATTAAACAGAATGGAGTGAAAAGAAATGATACTAGGAAACTTCTAAAGAATATCAAAGCCTCTCAATCCCATTTGCTTCTGATATGATGTGTATGCTTGAAATCACAGGTTAACACCAAGCTTCCATCCAGTCTTCTGAATACAAATCTCTCAACTAGAACATAGCATCCATATCTCTTCCACCCACCAGTTCCTCCAAATTCCTCTTCCTTCTTCACTCTCACATTCCTTTCCTCCCCCCAAACATATCCAGCCCTCTCCTGCTCCCACCTCATTCTCTCAACAATTGCCATGCTCAACCCAGCACTACTCCCATTTTCTCCATTGCTATGGCTTCTAAACCACATTACCCCATCAGCCACATATTCATTTTGAGCCTCCTTCCCACCTACTGAAGCCCTCATTGTTTGAACAGTAACATCCACAGCTACAGGATTGCCTTCTGCAAAAGTGTTGTCACATTCAAATACCTTTTCCCAGTTTTGTTCAAGTGTCGTTTCATAATAAGCTGACTTCCTAACTTGATCTTTCAGTCTTCCTTCTCTTACGAACATGAAAGGACAATACCATTTTCCCACAACAACAACATCAGAACTGTTATGAGATAATGGGAAGTTGAAACCCGGTAGGTGAGCTCGAAGGGAAGGGTTTAGCCCTGGTGCTTCACCCAGATCAAAACTTTGGCGGCTTGAAGTGTAAGCCTTCCACCCTTCTCTTTCTAGGAAACGTGGAGGTACTCCCTCTGGAGCAACAGCTCTTGCTGTAAATTGACCCCATTGATTGAATAGTCCTGGAACCCTCATGATCTCAAATTGCTGGTATGTGTTGTTGTGATCTAGAGGTTGTGGTGGCACATCACTTACAATATTGCAGAAGCAGCAGCGTGTCATGTCCTCCTCACTTGAATTTGTATAAGCTTCCCTGCAAAGTAAGTTTAAACATGAACTTTTAGGTCCTTGAAACATTACACAAACGTAGGCAATACAAGGGCAAAATCTTTACCAATAACAAGCATAGATATAGTTTTTTTTTTTTTGGGTACAGGCTCATAAGTTATACCCTAATAAAGGCAATATTCAAACTCTAGTTCCTGTGGACACTGTAATGAACTTAATCAGCTGAGTGTCCTTTCAGTAATCAGATTTACTTGGCATAATGTAAAATTGAAAACCTATAATATTGTTTGATGTACTATTTCTTAGAACTAGTTTATAGGTCCTATTTCTTTCTTCAAATTCTCCACCTTAGCATAGGTGAGATTCAAGCTAAGATCCTTGTGTTTACCACTAATGACACCATCAGTTGAATTAGCTGACACTCTTATTAGTTAAATTTACTTGGTACATAGGGAAATAATTTGCAATATCTCCATATGTGATATATGTGTCAACTAGACATATTTCTTTGTTTATTACGCGGAGTTTAAACAATGAGTCACACTGTTCACAACTTATAAATAATACAACTTGCTATAAATTTTATATTATATATATTGATATTGATGCTTTGCCAACTTTTACCACATTCTTTTAGCACATCCATTATATCAATATGCCATCAAGTTTTGAAACTAACAAAAGGGATCTCTCAACATTTACCACAAGGTCAATATATAAAGCAAAAATATATCTATTTTTTTTGTGATAAAACATGCTTACCCTTTATGTCTCCCATGCGTCTGTATAACATAATATCTGTTGGATGACAAAGGCAGATTAAGAACAGGAACGAAAGAAGCATAGAAGTGATCAACGCGATTGTTTGTGCCATTTCCAACTCCCCTTGAATAACGAAGAGTTAAGTCCTTGTTCTGTGGGAAAGGCAGGTCCAGAACCTCATTGCTCTTGCACAACCCAAAACAACAAGTAAGCTCGGCCTCTTCATCTTGCAGAACCAGAATTCCAGAATTTGGGCCTTCTGGGGGAGGCAGTGAGAGGGCAGAAGGTTGGTTTATGTACATGGAAAGAGGTCTTGTCACATACATGATGTCTCTAGTTTTCTTGGCCACACAACTTTACTTTTCTTTGTTCTCTTCTTCCTTGGAAAGTTGCATTTATCCATGTTATATAATCTCATAATGAGAAGGAGACTCTGAAAAATCAACACGGAAGACAATTTCGTTTGGTAAAGCAACCTGTTTCTTCTGTTTTGTCTTGCTCTGACAAGTCAAGTTGTAAATCATTAGGTTAACAGTAATTATCTATTAGGCATGTGAAATCTGTTTATGCATATGATTTGAAAGATGTTTCTGACTATGATTTGAAAGATGTTTCTGACTTGGGTCAAAGAAGATGGGGACAGAAATTATTCATCGTAATAGAAAGATGGAACCAGAGATTAGGTCAAATTTATATTGTGCAGATACGAATGAAAATGATCAAGTAAGAATGATGAATTTTTTATTGCAAAGACTAATTCCCACAATGGGTTGAATTTTCCAATAGAAAAAAGAATGTTGCGTAAACATGCATTCTAGTGCAATGTTTTGACTTTTAATATGTAGATATAAATATTAAATGTTTGTTGCAGCTCATAGTATGGGAATATAGCACGATAATAATGATCAGCTTTTTTAGCCAATTTCTTGATGACCATAGGTCTTTTACTCCCCCCTCCTCATCTCCCCCCCCCCCCCCCCAAGTTTTACAACCATGATCCTTTCCATGGATTAGGATTTCCATTTACTATATGTCTGATCAAGTTTCTGATGTTCTCATTCACTACGCTACCTGCGTGATCTCATAAAGCAAAATTCAGAAAGAAATAATTGTTCTAAGCAGCTTATCCTTACAATCTTTATGAAATTTCAAAATGATCACATTGCCAAACTGAACGAATAAACAAACCCTCTACTTCATCAATAACAACATAAACGAAACTGAACGTGTAGAATACAACACCAGGGCTACAAAACTTTTTTACCATATACACTTGATAACAGAAGAAAGAAAGTGAGCTTGCTCTGGTCTTAACCAATGGCAGAAACAGAAATCTTCATTCATTCATTTATTCATTCCCATTTGCTTTTAATCCGATGATGGTGCTTGAAATCATAGGTAAGTACTAGGCTTCCATCCAGTCTTTTTAGCACAAAGCTTTCAACAAGAATATAACAGCCAAATCTCTTCCACTCACCTGTCCCTTCAAATTCCTCTGTTTTCTGGACTCTAACTTGCTTTTCTTTCCCTTCAATCCACCCAAATCTTATTTGCTCCAATTTCATTCTTTCAACTATTGCTGTACTCAATCCTGCACTAGTCTCTTCTCCAATGTTGTTATGACTCTTGAACCACAAAACACCATCACCTATATCCCTTTCATCAGTTACAGCTTCCCTTCCAGCAACCACAACCTTTTCTTTCCGAACAACAACATCGACAACCACGGTCTTGTTTTCTGTTCCACGATCATTCTCACATGAAAATACTTGTTCCCATTTTTGTTCTAGAGTCATCTCATAGAACATTGATCTTCTCATTTCTTCTCTTAAAGTTCTGGAAGTTCCTTCCTTGATAAACATGATGGGGCAATACCATTTTCCCACAACAACAGCTTCTGAACTTGTGTTTGCCAAGGAGAAGTTGACTTCTGGCAGGCAAGCACGAAGGGTGTCGTTTACTCCATCTGCTTCTCCTAAACTTGAATCACCTGAACCTGAGGCTCTAACTCTCCACCTTGTACTCAGAAACTTCGGAGCAAATGTGTTTGAAGCAACAGGTTTAGCTGAGAAACCCTTCCTGAAAGTAATCTTGCTTCTTCGAGGAAATATCTCAAACACTTGGTGTTCGTTATTGATATCTAATGGGCAGTGAGGTTCATCTGGTACAGAATTGTAGAAACAGAAGGTGTCCAATCCTTCCTCATCTATGCTGGTATATGCTTCCCTGCAAAACCAAATGCAAATTACATATAGTACTTGAAAACAAATGAGTTATGTTTGTGTGACTAATACATAGACATGCTTCTTCTTTCGTTGTGTTGTGGGGTCTGGGTCGCTTGAGCTAAGGTTAGTTCAATCATAATAGAATCTTAGAGGTATCTCAGTTGGTAAAAGAATAGAATCCAATCTTACCAACTTGGGTTGGTTCCTAAGGACAACACTCCTAAAAAAAGGGTGACACAGAAAAAAGAAAATCACATTGTAGCATGAAGATTTGCAGATCCAGGTTGGGATGGAGACTTATGAGAAAGGGGGCTTACCCTCTATGCCTCTCATTTAGCTGGATCACATAGTAGAGATTGGAAGACAATGGCTGATCAAGAACTGGAATGAAGGCCACGTGGCGATAATGGGTGGCTCTGTTCACAGAAATCCCTGATCTATAAAATAGCTCAATGTCCTTATTCTGAGGGAAAGGAAGCTCCTTGAACTGGTGGAATTCTCCAAAACAAGATGAAGATGGTCCCGCTTCTTCATCTTGAATCACCAGAATCCCAGAATGGGGCCCTTTAGGTGGAAGCAAAGAGAGGGATTCAGGAGAGTTCTTGTAAAAGGAGAGAGGCCTAGTCACATACATGATCTGATCCTCCTCTCAAAATTTTCAACCACCACTCACTCTTCTGTTCTTTCTTGCTCTGTTTCTCTGAATGTACAAACGAATGAATGATTTTTTGTGGGTTTGGTGTGAATGCACTCAGTTATATATACCAGTTAAAAGTTTGATTTGGTCAAACATGAAGGAGTTAATTATTTATATTTGTTTGCTTTTAATGGTTTCTGAGAATTGACCCTAGTCAATTCTTATGTGCGACAGCAAGCTGTCTTGACAAAGAAAATAAAAAAGCGATCTTTCATATATTGGCAGAATTGAAGATGACGGATATCATGGGGTTCACTGCATCTCTGTGTACAAGAATATTCATCAAGGGAGAAATTTTCCGGGTGATTTGAACTTTAAAAGCGTGATAAATTATGCATCAACTTAAATATAACTAGTGTATTAAAAGTAAGTCTTATAAAAATTTTTACTAACTAGAATTCTTGACTGGCAGCATGAGTTAGTTTAGTGTTTCAAAAAGAAATCACTCCCTCTATTTTTTAATATAAGACTTTTTTAACTGAATCACGTAAATTAAAAATAGAAGTTAAAGTTAATTAACTATCTCAATTTTTTTAAAAATCTCAATATTTTTTTTAAAATTATCCTTATTAAATCTCTTTTTTTTATTTTTAATACATTAAATAAGGACATTTTTTTAAAATGTATAATAAATACTATCTCATATACGGTAAAAGATTTTATTTTTAGGATTAGAATAAAATGTCCTATATTTAGGATCAGGTGGAGTATATAATAAAGTAGGTATTAAATTTTTAGTTAGAATAACATATATTAAATGTGAAATAATAATTTTACTTTTACCATGTATAGATATTTTTCCTAACACTTCTCATTTAATTCCATGTATATAATGGTTGGCAGCAAAGGTAGTAAGTAGTAACTAAGTAATGTAGATAGGAAAAGTCAATTACTAAATAAGCAACTTGACAATAATATTTTCCTTTCATTGCAAGTTTAATAAATTACAAATTGTTATTTTTTTAAAACAATTAACAATTTGTAATTTATTCAAATTAAAAATATAATAATTATTATTACATTTTAATGTTCAGAAAATTCAATTTTAATATTGTTTGGATTTAAAATTTTTAAGAAAAAATAAACAATTTAATATTCAATAGAAGGAGTTTTATTTACTAAAATTTGAAATTAAATTATTATTATTATTATTATGTCCAGAAAAAACCAATTTCAATAGTGTTTCGATTTAAAACTTGTAGGAAGAAATTAACAATTTGTAATTTATAATGTAGGGAAAAATAAATTCTTAATTTAATATAGAAGGAGATTTATTAACTCAAATTCAGATTTATAATATAATTAGTATTTTGTTATATTATAATATTTGGGAAAAATCCAAAAACTTGATTTAAATGGAAGGAGATTTACAATTTTTTTTAATTCAAAGAATTAAGATAATGGAATGCAGTTAAGATCAACACCAGTTAAGATCATGGATTTTTTAAAATTTTTTAATTTTTTCAGAAATGTAAAAAAGGTTAAAATATTTTAAAATTTGAAAATATGAAATTATTATTTAGAAAAGATTAAATAAGAAATAAATCTAACAAAAGTAAAAATTTAAAATAGAATAATGCTTTCCAAAAATATTAATACATGGGGATGTAAAGTTTTAAAAAATATGAATAGGGAAGTTAAGAAAAATAAGTCATAATGATGGGAAGAAAAAAAAAATTATACTCCACTCCATAAAAATAGGGAATCGTGGAGTGTGGAGGAAGAGAAGTTGGTCAAATTTGCAATTGACAAATTTAATTTTCAAATGAAACATTTTTAGTCGTTTTTAATTAAAATATTAAAATTTTACTGTTCATAAAAGTGTTATTTGAACATTTTTTTGATGAAAAATATTAATATAAGTTGGATTTGAGTAAAAAATAATAGAGTTAAAAGATTTAAAACTTAAATATGAAAAAAATATTTATGTTATTTTAGAGGGAATAATAGAAAAAAATAATTATAAACTGAAGGTACAAAGTATTTTTCTATTACATATTTAATATAATTTGATATAATCAACTAAAGAAGAGAAGTTAAATTAATAATAAGAATATAAATAGAAAGAATAAAATTATGGGAATAGAATTTAAAAAATATATGTAAAATAAAGCGATTAGAGGAAAGAGAAAGAATAGAAAATAAAAAATAAAGTATATAGAGAAAGATTTTATAATATTTAATAAAATATAGAAAATTTAAAAAAATTAAAATTAAAATGTAAAAGTAAAAAATATTAAAATAATTTTTTTTGAAAGAGAGAATGTTAAAAAGGGTATAGGAGAGTAGGGGAATTAAAAGTTTAAAATAAAAAAATATTGAAATAATAAATATTAAAGAAAGTGAGGGAAGTGGAAGAGAATATTGTTTATAACAATACTTATGAATAATATTTTTTTCTCAAAAATATTAATATATAGATATAGATTTATTAATTGATTGTTAAGTAAACTTAGTATATTAAAAAAAAAGTAAATTGATTATAACTAGACGCACCCATGCAATTTGTATGAAATTTGAAAAAGTTTTAAGTCTCATATTATTAAATTTAATAAAGAAATAATAGGACAAAAATAAATAAAAAGGACAAAAGAAATGAAATTCAGTACAAATTAAATATGTTAAATCAAAATAATATTCACAAATCATGATTTCCTACGGTATAAATTAAATATATAATATGTTATTTATACTTTTGAATAACACCCGCGACTTCTTTTTTTTTTTTTTTTGCCCTTTTAAATGAATATGATAGTGAACATGGAGAAGCTAGAAAGGCAAGACTTTCTGTTTTTTTTTTAAATGATAAATACATGTCATTGTCAAATTGGATTGCTTTGACCCGTCATGAGGTAGGAAACAAAAAGCTGGTCTAGTGGTAAGTTTTTCCACGCGAAAATGTTTGTCCGATTCTTGATAATTTTTTTAAGAGTTCAACTTTAAGCCTTCCAAAATCCAAATCCAAGTAAAATTTTCTTGTGTGGAATTAATCAGCCTTTGTCTATGACTTTTGTGTTGTCTGAATTCTAATTTTTAATACTTTTGATTGTAATTAAAACAAACCTAGCCCATCAAAATATTTGTTTTCCTAACAATTAATTAAGTCCAATGTTTTCTCCTGTAATTTTGCTTACAAAAGAAATATCAAATTATGATTCTTATTTGTGGATAATTATCATGAGAATTGTACCATATAAAAGACCAGTGATATTATATATCACATGCTAATAAATATCACGAAAAGGTCAAGGAAAAAAGTGCTAACTAATTCCATAATGTGGACCAACACAGTTAGCTGAAGGAGTCCCATGGTATCTTTTTCGTTCACCAACCCTTTCTTGTTTCCAATAATGCATTTCTATTTGTATTCTTTTATTGGGGTCAAATTCCAATTCAGATCAGGTCAAATGTCAAATCGGGCAACCACCTTTTGAGCGTTCGAAATAGCAAGTTTATAATTTTTTTTTGACACTGAAATATTGCAAAGTCCACGTTGTTTATACATGTTATTTATTATTATTCACTTGGCCTTGTATAGGTTTAGTCTAGTCACATGCAGAGTTTATGTATAGTGGGGCTAATTTAATAGTAAAAAAAAAAAATTCAAGTTAGGCTGTGAAAGAGCCTAATGGTCGGTGCTCGGCGTCACCTTGTGTTTAAATAATAAAGTTTTTTTAAAGTATTAATGTAGTGATAATTAAAAACTAATTTTTTTAAAGTGCAGAGATAGACTTTATCTCTCCCAATAATAAACTTTTAAATATAACGATTCAAAGCACTTTCTATCTTAGTTCCTTGCCCATACACACACACAAATAAATAAATAAATGATCACGCCAATATTAATTGAATACATATTTTTAAAATTAAATTGCTCATAACTCTTAAATTTTATCTTTGGAGACACTGGCTCTTAAATTTTAAATTGTGTAAATAATTTTAAATTCTGATGATAAATCTCTTTAAAATTCTTTTTTTTTTTTTGGTAAATAATTCATTTCCATTAATTAAGATACCATTCGACAAGCAAAATATGAGACACGTAAAAAAATTATTTATAAATAACTCAGTTCAAAATGAAGATGGTATTACAATTCCAAGAGAGGCCCGAATCAAGTCCTGTGCAAATAAATTATTCAAGTGCAGCCATGTCCTCATTAAATTTTTAAATCTATGAAATCTACAGACAACATCACCATTTAAGTCCGAGAATAAGAAATTTGATGTAGATTTACATTCACACTAGATAGACTGTGATTCCCAATGTTTAAGAGTTTACACGACCAAACATCTCTGCCATCTAAAACTCTTTAAAAAAAACAAAAGAAAAAGAAAATTACAAGTACAATATAGCAAAAATAGCATTGACCATAACCGTGCCAGTGTTTTTCTTCACTAGTCTGCTGAAACATCAGAAAGTATAATTCAGAACAAGGCACTCAACTCAGAAAGATCAGTAGAATCTAATTGGTCAAGGAACAGCAGCTCGGACAGTTTAAATTTGATGAATTTTTATTCTATATTTGACTAAAATAATCACTCTTTTTCGAGTTGACAGGATCTTATTTTTCGAATTTAATATAAACAGTTCAAATAAAAGATGAGCATGGATTCATTCCTTCAAAGAATGAGCACTGAAAGGAAGAAGAAATACTAAAAAGTCCACAAGAACACAGGTTGTGAAGGAGAGAGAGGCATACCGAAAGTAAAAAAGAATAAGCAAATTTAAGCTTCTTTCCTAGTGATCCTGCAATCAAGCAGAAGGTAACAAATAAGGCATCAAATATGATAATAGCACAGGAAATAATGGTTTTCTAAAACCATTAACCAACAAAATGAGGTTTTATCAGGTAGAAATAAATTCAAGGAGAAAATAAAAGCCAAATATTGAGAATATTACAAATATGCTGATGATTTACCTGAAGCAAAATATTCCCAAGGCAGTTGTAATTTCATGAATGACAGACGTGGCAAAGTGCAAATAAACAGTCACTGTTTAAAAAAAATGTGAAACAGGTGAAAGAGAGGTAACGTGAATAACTATTTTATCTCTTAATATTAAACTAGAAGTTCCAACCCCTTTCACAAGGTTATTCAAATGTCCGAAAAAAGAAATAAATAAAAAATCAACAGTGAAAAGATAGTGAACAAACAGAATACACTGATTTCAATTTTATAATATATATTTATATTGATGATTAACACCTTGTGAGAGGAGTTATTTCACATCACAAGCAAGAGGAACTAAGTACCTGAAAATGCACAAAAACCAAGAAGAACTATTCTCTCATTTATTAAAGGAACCCTGCAGAAAAGCAACAGGTATAAGTAGTTAAATACAATGTACCACATCTATCAACTAAATCCGAAGTCCAAAATCATAATACTACACACCCATCATTCAGCCTTGATGTTAGTGTATTAGCAATGGCCAATGGAAGATACAGCAATGACTGTACAGTACACAAAATCCTCAGATCAATTACTTTTTGTAATCAAAACTAAAACAATAGAATGTCTTAGATCGAGAAATATGTTTAATTCCAATTAAAATAAAAAATAAAAGAACTCAATACCATGCACATTCCAGTCTTTAAGCCCTTGGGTTCATCACACAAGTGGGACAAAATCATCCTTCCCTGTAAAAATATAAGCCTTCTTTAACCACTGGAATATAAAGAACTAGATCAATCATAGTGGAGCTAAAACCAAGTGAGATATACAATCAATCTTACAAGTAACTAACGCAAGAGCTAGGTGACTTTTTCAAGATGTTCTTCCATTTCCATAGTAGGTTTTTTTACAGTACCTGCTATACTACTTTTGAAATGTTGTAGTAATTCAAAAGTAGTGCTGTAGGTACTGTTTGAGACTCACTATGGAAGAACATTCACAATAGGGTTTGGTCAAAATGTAATAAAAACTACTTTGAACTACTCATTTATAAATATACTGTTTACTTAAAGTTACACTCAAACTGCTGTGAGTAAAGTTTATAAACAATTTTAAACTAAAAAAGATTATGGTTAAGTCAAAGAGGAGTTGAAAGTTTGTTGGGCATTTCATGTTTATGACGGATGCAACAGCTTGGAAAAGCATCCATCCATCGGGAAGCACTAGGGTGTTTCTAAAAAGCACTTACGGATTTTTAATAAACACCACACAAAATAACTTCTATAAGCAGATTGAATCCTTTACATTCATGCATTCATGTGCTAGGAGAAAAAATTATGCAAACGAATATAACTATACGTAGGACCCACATCCCATTTTAATACTCGTCATCTCTGTTCTCTCTATCTAAATGCATTATACGCATTTACTTTCGTGAATGTAGAAAATCCAAATAGCTCCACAAGCTAGTAAATTGATAATCCTTATGCTGCATAATTTCTGTTAAACCAAACTTATCGATTGCATTAGAACAGTCTTCTACTCCAATTCAAAACAATTCAACCTCTGAGCAGCAATGTATATTCATGCTATTCAATTACAATCAAACATCTAGAATAAAAACCAAAAGAAAGCAATCAGAATAAAACCCAAAGGCTACTAGTATTATTCACATTTTAAAACAAGGCTATCTTACCACAAGAAACCCAAAAGCAAGTCCTGTTCCTATTATAACTAAATGTGGGTAGTCACCCATGATGTCAGATGGTGACAAATAATCCCTGCACAAAACCAGCACCCTAGTGAGTTATCCTATGTACACAAAAGAATAGAACAGAGTAACATGAATTTCTTTAGAAAAATATGGGGATATTGACAAAAAAGGAAAAGAAAAAGAAAGAGATAATGCAGGTTATACCACAAAAGAACTGCTCCGAAGAGTAAAACAAAAGGGTAAAGCTGCAAAGAAACAAATAAAACACATAAACAACACAACCAATATATAAAAGGCAAGTATCCAATCGGAAAAGTTATTACCATAGCCAATGCAAGCCGCATTCTTCCTTTTCTTGCTCGAACAATTTTACACACATTGTGAATACTGCATGGAAAAAAAACACATTGGTGACACTTGTCATATGATTGGTATTGTGGATGGAGTATAGAAGAAAATCAATAACAATAATGAACTAAGAAGTTCATAGTCTCAATTTTATTACTGTGAAGAAATTTCCATGCTAGCTATTAGAACCTGAATGATACAAGAAATAGAATTCAACCAACCCAAAATAGGACCAAATAAAAAAAAACAATAATGAAAATGAGGCAATGTCATTCCACATCTTATCCCCTGTTCTGCAGCTTTAGTGTAGCACATATTAATGATAGAATTAGTCACAATTAAAGGTACTATACAGAATAGTCAACCTAGAGAAAAATGCATTGAAGTCAGAAAAGAGAATATGTGAACTGCTGCAAATTCATACAAAAGCTTGAACTTCAAAATTTTGGAAACAAGGTACATACTTAAATGAGACTGTTGGTATAACACCAAAAGTTATCACAAAATATAAGACAGCACGGTATGTTGGAATTCCTGAAATCCAAGAACAACAATCAAAACCAAGTTATAATTCATAAGCTGAAAAATTGACACAACTTGCATTCACACTTAGCTTTTGAAGCTTATTTAACAAGCAAAAAATAAAAAATAAAAACCAAAACATCACCAATCAACTTTGTGCAGTATTAACAATACTTTGTGATTTCTACCTCCTAGCAACAAGCTGACAGATTATCATTTGTCTTCTAGAAACAAAAAGTATAACTAAATATATTGAGCCTAAGTGGAAAATATTTAACAAGAATACAGGAGAAACTTGGCACTCAAGAGTCAAGACATTGCAGCAGAGTATTTCAGTGGTGAATTTCAGGTGATTTTCCCTCTCTAAAGAATGTAAAAGAAAAATAGCAGTATCTAAGAATGCAAAATTTGAAACATCACAGAATTTCCACGATAGTCAAAACATGTCCTAGTTATGCCTATTTTCCATATCCAAGCTCATATAACATTGAGCAGACAGTTGCCTAAACTGACAAGAATTTTAAGTTCTCCTATGAACATGAAAAGTGAAGTGTTGAACACAAAGGTGCCCAAACTCCAAAACCACATGGAAAGCTCTCAGTTAAAGGGATCCCAAAAGTCAAGGCACAAAAATCCTCTATACTAGCAAATGATATCAGAGTCATTCAAAGAGTTTTAGCCCCAAATAAGATAAAGGTACTTACCCCCTAGAAAAGGTATCCAGCTTAAAAAGGGTATGGAGTTTCCCAATTGTTGGGCCCACCACTCAGCACCTGTGGACTTTCCACATTATCATCATTGATCATAGGTGACAGTCAATATTAAAAAGATAAAAATAATAATGCACTAGATTTATGCAAACTTAATCAGCAAGTGCAGCAAGAAATTCCAAGAAAGACCATACCAACAACAGCAGTAAAAAAGTGGAGGAGGTATATTATCATGAGACCCTCTGTAGGACCATTAACTACTGGCAGTATAAGTGAATTAGTGAAATAGCTGCATCCAAAACATCATTATAAGAATAATATCACCATTGTAAGCTCATAAATGGAAAAGACAAATTGCAATAAAAATGTGTGATATTGTTATGTTATATACTTGTCACAGTCGCTTTTTACAACAAGAAAGATGCATTCATAAGATAAAAATAAATAAAAATGTAATCATCTTTCAGAGCCATTTAGAAAACAACGCTTGCAGACTCAAGTATAACAAACCTTTCTCTGACAGAAAGGCAACTTAAAAGAACCGTATTGCTTCATAGCAGCAAAGCATAAAATTTTTCCATGCAAATTAACATCATAAAAATAATGTAAAAGTACATGTACCAGATCACAACATAATATAGCAACTTACTGTTCCCATGTTGCACCATAAAATGGGATTGCAGATATTAACCACCACCAGAAAGTATCTCTTCCACACATGACAGTGCTCCCAAAAGCCAATGATTCGAACTGAAACACATTTCTAACAGATGATAACTATAATTTCTTTTTAAGGTTAAAAGTAACAACATAAGCTTAGAAACATACTGTGCAAGCAAGTGCATCACACCCTGCAACACAGTTGAAATATTTTCATCACCTTCAAAAAGTTGTGAATCAAGCTAAATAATAGGGTGAAACACACAATAAAGGAAAATCACCGTGATCAAATAATTCGCCCAATGGGCTGGAAGAGTTTGTCCGCCGAGCTTGCTTCCCATCAACAGCATCAAATGTCTAGTATACGTTAATAAGAAAATCAGAAAAAGAATTGAATATAGCAAAGAATGAATTTTGGCATCATATGGTAAGAGTCTGCCATACATATGTAAATCACAACAGCATCTCGCAACTTTACTAAAATGACAAGGCCCACTTAATGAGTAGGAAATGAAATCTAGAGATGGCCAGAAGATATTAACAGTTCAATACAGGTAGTCATAAAGCTTTTTAATATTTGAACTACAAATTGATATACATTTCTTATGAGTTGATTCCTCTCTAATGAGAAACATAAATCAACAATTCTAATCCATGATACCATACCAACTCTTACCAGGTTGCCAAAACTATTCTGCTGTTGATACCTCACGTATACCAGCTTTTCAATATTAAATCCCAAAGTTTCATGTTCTTTTAAAATTGGTAATAAAATGACAACCATGACAATCGAGTAGATCAACATAATAAAACTGAGGCCGTAGAAATTAAATATATCAGCTATGTAAAATTAACCAGGCTTGTTAGCCTTCAAGGTGCAACAACAGGCACCTAACATATACATCAAAGGTTAAGGTAAAAGAATGGAGAAGGGAGCAATTTATGTACTGCATCCGGAGATATTAAGCAGACCTGGTATAGAAACAACAGCAATCCATGTGCAAAGTGAACCCATCTTGGCAGAGGCGAGTCCAACCGAGGTGAGTAAATCTACACCAAATGAATAAATCACAATAATATAAATCAGTCACTATCTTAGTACATCCCTTCACAGAGTAAACATATTGTCCTTCATGACTATGTTTAGAAGTCAAGACACAATCAAGCTTTACTGAATATAGTTCCATATAAAAAGGCATAAATGAAACATGGAATTCATCAACAATTGAATATGACTATGTATATCTAATTCATCCATTGTTAAAAACATGATATCAATTGACAAGGAGAAAAAGAAATTACTGCATAGGAAAACTATCACAAGTAAGACTTTCAGCTTATAAAGTAGGATGCTTTAACAAAATCATGTCTCACTCACATAGCCAAGCAGAGCAGACAGCACTAAGAACATGAATCCTGTAAGAGTTATCTGCAACCAAAAGATAAATTCATTATTAGTGCAAAGGATATAGCTTATGATAACCAAAGTAACCGTTATACACTGATACATCAAGAGGAAGCAAATCTATACCATGTTCGGACTGCAAAAGAATTCCAGAATGCCAAGATGCCAACAGAAGGTGGAAAAATAAAAGGAAGAAGTTAGTGCAATTCAGAACTCAATAGCTAAATTTGTACCCCAAAAAATTCGTAGCCAAAAGAATAAATGGCATTATTTCCACCTTCATTAGTAAAAGTGTGTGGTTGTAGCCAGATGTTCAGACTTCTGAACGTGTTAAACTATTATTAGGTTACATTGAAGAAGTGTACAGCTTATAAGTTAATAATTGATTTGTGTCCCACGGTTGTCATGATGCACCATAAATTTGGCATTATGATGTTGTTTATTTTATAAATATAGGGGATGAGGGTGCTATTTCATCTGATCTTGCTGCCAGAGGCCAGAGGAAGCATTTTCAAGTGAAGAACATCTTTTCAAGTGTTCTTGGTAGGGAATACTGTTAAATATGTAACAGTTATTCATAGCTATTTGAAGCCTAACCCACTTCTTTCTATGAGAAGTTGAGCACTCAAGCAACGCAATTAAACCAGTCCTTCCAATATAAACCAAAATCCTGAATAATGAAAAATTAATCAAACAAGAGGTCATACGAAGGATGATTTTCACTCTGCAGGCTTTTAATTCAATCTGACAACACTAGGAGCCTAAACATTTAAAAAAAAAATCACTTTAGAGTTTATCAAAGAAAAAAAATCAATTTAGAAAGTCGAAAATTGATCAATTCCAATATGCTCATAACACATCACTGGAAGTGAAAGTTATCATTTACTATGATATGATTAAGTGATAACACCGAGAGAATCATGGATCAAAAGATGAAAGTACTCACGGCATCCAAAGGGGAAAAATTCTAACAAAGCGAGTCCAGAAGGGCTGAAGCACATATTTGGCAACGTAGGAATGATCTACACCACTATATTTGTATCTACGCAGAGCTGCTATACCATGAGCCCCAATATAACCCATTGTCTCAAGTAAATAACTGGGATTCGCTTCCTTCAAAGACCAATCAACCGTCGGCACAACCTGCTGAACTTCGGACAAATATTAATATGACGTAATGGATACAACAATTTCCGTGATACCCTGTAAATATAATGACGAACTAATGTAACTTCCATACTCAAGAAAGTAACTTGAACAAAATCGAAATATTACTTCAATGCAAATGATGAAGTTACAAACCAAAAGCGCAAAATCTTGCATGCATTTTACATTGAACGTGAATCTTCCTAACAAAAATGGATCTAACGGTAAAAAAATGATACGTGAAAATGGAACAGAAACAGATCAAAGAAACAAGAAAGAAGAACCTGCAAATGAAACGATAAAAGATTAAAAAAAGCGAAGAGTTAACTTCTTAGACCTGCTTGAATGATGGAGAAAGTAAAGGTTAGAGAAAATGAGAAGAGTGGGAGGTTTTGCAGAGGATGGAGCTTCCAATGGGAAGGAAAAGAAAAAGGGTGAATTAGATTTTCTTCTCTCCCGCCCCTAAAGCACGGGCTCTCACCAAATTGAAAGGCAATAACTATGGGAAGGGAACTGATCAATTGTTGATTATTACATAATTAAAGGTTAGATTTTCTACGCTCGTAAGTCGGAGTAGTAAGTGATTAACATATACTTTTTTTTTTTTTGATAAACTTAACATATACTATTATTCTGTGATCTTTTGGCTAAAAACAAGAAGATTCTGTGATCTAAAATGAAGTTAAGTCTTTTATCTTCGTAAGGTTAATAAAAAAATTTTTATCTTTTTAAAATGCAAATTTATTAATTCAATTTTTAACTCATAATTTAGTTAATGTATTTTATTATTCTTTAAAATTATTGATTTATGGAGGATTTCATTAATTTCAACCAAACACATTTTATATTTATTGATAAAAAATTTGAAAAATAAATAAGATTGTTCATGACTTCTGAATAATTTCTTATCTTATAATAGTGTGACTTAATGTAAATTTTATATTGCATATTGATATTCATTTTGCTATATTTATATTTTGAAACATTCACATTGCAGGAATTGTTAATATTGTTCTATAACTCTGTTTTGTGATTCTACTAGAGTTTTAATTAATGTATTAGAATCAGAATTAAGAATTAGAATCTACGGTCTACTTTTAAATAATTTTTGTAGGAAATTGATTTGATTGATTTAATTAATAATATCATGAATTGACATATTTAATTATATTAGTATGCGTATTTTGTTATTTTGTAGAATAATGTAATTGACATATAACTTTTTCTAATTTTTGTAACCCATGCAATTTTGCATAGACAGGAGGCTAGTTAATAATAACAACGTGTAATTTTTAAGAATAATTATATTTTTTTAATCTTAATTAGCACATACGATAACAATGATACAAAAAAAATACCATTTCATTCTATTCATTATAATAAATTCATAAGTTAAGACTTTTTTGCCAAAAAAAATTAATGTTATTATTCAAGCGTAAAGTTTGATAAATAATTATTAAAAGAATATATTTCTTTCTAGAATCACAATCAAACATTCAAACCCAATTAAATCAATATTTTCTATTATTTCCCACAATAATTTAATTGAACTAACATTACATTTCTAAAAACAAGATTAGTAAAGTATTTAACGCGGAAAGCCGCATATAAGAGTTACGATAGAAATATAAAAAAGAGAAAAAAATTTATAATATAGATAAAAGTTACTCCATTCATTCCTTTTTATAAGGAATTTTTTAAAAGTTTTTTTTTTCTTTTTATAAGAAATCTTATAATGTTTAATAGGATTTTTTCTAATTTATCCTCATCATTTATTTCTTCTCATAAATTATTATTAAATTTTTTAGATAAAAGATGTACTCTTAATTGATCAAATGGTATTGAATGTGAATTATATTAATAAATTAAATAAAAATAAAAAATATTTAATTTTTTTTAAATTTTTAAAAAAATAAATAACTTCTTTACTCTACATAGATGAAAATACCGGCAAAGGTTAAGCAGTTGATGCGAAAGAAAAGGAAAGAGCGACGTGTAGCCGCAACTTGAGGTCACTCCCTTCTCCAAACATCTTGGGTTGCGTAGTGTATCCCATTCCCACCTTCGATTTTTAATCGATTAATTAATCAATCTTGTCAATATGAATTTTATATGTGGACGAGTAATTGCACGTTTGGTTGGCAGATTAGCTTCTACCAAGGAGAGATCTTTCATCTATACGTGGGAGAGATCTTTGCTTTGCATATTGGAAGGAAAGCTGAAGGTGGTGAGGGAGAGGGAGTGTGAAAAGTCACAAATACCCTACATTGGTGACACGTCTCCTTTTTGTCAGCAAATGACATGGTGATTTGTGAGATGCATGAGGCGTAAGGGCGTACTGACAGGCTACAAAATAATTTATTTAGTTGTTGATAGTTAATAGTGTATATTTTACTTAGTTTTTTATTCCAACTACTTAGTTTCATATTATAGGTGATTCGAAATTTTTAGTTAAAGAAATAAAAATGAATTTTTTAAAAAATTAAAAAACTTATTTCTATTTTTATAATTGATAATTAAAGTACCTATTTTATTAATAACTTTTCATATCATTAATCATTTTTATGGAAATATCATTTGAATAATTTTTAATTAAATAAAAATTATAGAATTTTAAAATAAAAATATTATTTTATTATATTGTATTTTATTAATGAAATGTGAGTTTTTTTTATTCATTGATAAAATTATTTATTTTGATATATTTTATTAGTGATGATTATGAAAAAAATAATTGATTTCACACATTTTATTTTTAATAATAATTAAATTATTATTTCAGATATTTTATTATTAATAATAATTAATACTAATTGATAATGGTAATTTGAAATAATTATTTTATCATATTTTGTTACTAATTATATTAGAAATCTTACTTTACATAATTGCATTATTAAAAAGGAAGGATATTTTGGAAATTTTATACTTTTACTCTCATTTCTCATCTATTTTTCATACAAACTAAACAATTTTTTTCCATCAAATATCTCTCATTTTCTTAACATACCAAATATATTTTATAATCATATCTCTCTTTTTTCTTAGTTTAGTTTCTGTGAATCAAATGGGATGTATCTTTCTTTTATAAACCCTCTTTTAAATCAAGCAGCTATAATTTACTTCTTAGGAATTCAACTTATCCTTCCTACTTCTTCTATATCTAGCGACATCTTATCACTTTTTCTATTTTTATATTTATATAATATTATTTTCTATTTTTTTAAAATTTATGCTTCACGTAGAAAAAATTGTATTTGAATATTTTAAAATTTGAAATTTTGATTTAAAATGTTGAAATCTAATTTTTTTAATAATTTAAATTTTAGTTTTGAAATAATTTAAAATAATTTTAAAGATTCATTTTAAAGTTTCAACAAAAAAAGATTCATTTTAAAATAATCAAACTTGACATAATATATTTAAGAAATTTAACTATTTATCAATTATATTAAAATCTGGTTGGTACATAACTTATACTGCATAAAGTTCTCCTAGTAGTAATTTTGTTAATACATAAGACAAGACTCTTCATTGTTTGATTAGGGATAAGAAGATTGATAAGCAAGGCTCTTATTCGTTCGAACTTCGAAGAATATTTACAAAATTAAAAAAAAAAACCATTAAAGTTGTTTTGGAGTCGATTAGCACTTTCATTGGTTGCTTTTTCTCATACGAATATGATCCTTAAAATTAATCCAAATTGAAAAAAAAAAGGGCCGAAAAGGCGGGGAAAAAGTCAACTCTAAAAGACATTAAATATGAGACATGCTACTTATTTGGATGTTAGGACGGAAGGAAGAGAGACCCAACAAAAAGTGAAGACGGACAGAATAATTTTTGAAAATATTATATTCTTAGCATATTCCATCCTACTTTATTCCCCATATCATGGAAACTAATCTTTTTAACTTGGCAAATATAAATAAAAATATTATAAATTTTTATTGACCTATAACTTCACAGATAATTAATGATTTCACTTTATTTAAAATTTAATAAAAATCAATAATGGGAAATGAGATAAGTCTGAATTTTGAAATGTGGTGTAGGAAAAAAGAGATAGTTGATATATAAAAACATTAACAAATATTATATAAACTATTTTTTTTTGGGTGACAATGTGAATAAGGAATGTCCAAGTTGATGAATTGAAAGTAGTGATATATGATAATATTGATATCTATAATTCATGAAAGCTTTATGAGACAAAGACAAGTAATGCGTTATCCCCAACATGGACGCGGGGTCTTTGAAGTTGTGGGGTCCATCTAACACCGTGTTCCAATGACTTTAGAAGTTGATTTCACATTCTTCTACTTAGTCGCTAAGAAATTTAAGTTTTTTTCTTTAAAAAAAATATTAGAATGATTTGAACTCTTTAATCACTATTATGCATATTGACATGATTAATAAATATGTATTTATCCTCTATTTGGTTAGAAAGATTTAAAGGGGAAGAAAGAAAAAAATTTTTATTCTATTTTTTTTTAAATCAAATAAAGGAAAGGGAACATTTTTCCTTTTATCCCGTTCTCTCCCTCTTGTTCAAAGAAGGGAAGAAAAGTACTCATTTTCTTTATTTAGTTAAAAAAAAAAATAAAAATAAAAATTTGTCTCTTCTTCCACTTTAAATCCCTCAAACCACACAAGAGGGTAAGAAAGTGATAACCTTCAAGTGTTATGTGGGTATGAGGATATTAATTTCCACATTTTATCACAGGGTCGTGTTGACAATTGACTCTGCAGAAGATTGGAAGTGATTCATCAGTTTTTGAAACCCTGTAATGATATGCCCCTACTTTGCCCCTTCAATCGCCATAGTAAGTTTTTTTGAGAATAATTCGGTAAGGAAATAGAAAGTTTCAATGAACTGAATGAACTTTCTTTTTTTCAAGAAATGGGCCTTTGGCCCCATCTCAACCCAAAATAAAATTGGGCACAAGTCATAAATTGAGAAGGATTTGGGCCCAATCTGCACACATAGTTTTGGGCCCTATCTCAACCCAAACTAAAATTGGGCTCAAGTCGTAAATTGAGAAGGATTTGGGCTGCTCCTTCAACCTTTAGTTTTGTGATATTTACTAATACTAATATTGAGTCCTTGCACAATAAAAAACTTCTGTTGTGCAATTTGTGAAATATAACATTTCAAGTGGTATTGCTTGCAAATTAAGAAATTTTCTCCACTAAAACTGGATCTGAAATTATTTGTCGCATTTTTTCTTTCAGATATTCATTCCTATCATGGAAGAATCATGTGCTCTACAGCTTGACTTCTAGGCTAGAATTTATAGTTTTTTATGATTCAATTCACCGGTTTATGTGTGGTTTGATATATATATATATATATATATATATTATATAGAATTCACTTGAGATTCTCGCAACTACTCTAGAAAAACTGAGCACGGCGCATATCTCTAGACATAGTCTTCTTTCGTAATTTGATATCTTAAAAGATATAAATAACAAATATTTTTATATTTTTCCAGTTCCAGATACGTTAAAGAGATCATTATCTCAGTCTAAGTGCTTGGTATTTTTTTTTTAATTATTATTAATAACTTTTTGGCTAAAGAAGCAAACTGGAGACACCCAAGTGCATTCAGTTTATTAATCAATGATTGACTTTGGCTTATGAATAAGGCAATAAGCTTCAAGTCTTCAACCCTCAATCTGCTAACATAGCATAGGCAATAAGCTTCAACTTCTCTGGGTTTTCTTTGAGAAATCATTAATGCTTGTTTGATTTGATTTTCTCTCGAATTCTTCATTTCCCCAGATTTTCCTTCTCCCCACCTCTCCTCAGTCCAAACAGACTCCTCAGAGATCCAATGGGGAGGACATGCCTTCCCAGATGCAAACTAGCCAGAATAATGGGTTTTATGCAGCTTATTTTGGGAGGGATATGCATTTTAAGCCTATTCAGATTCTACTATGCTGGGTTTTTCTTCCACAATGCAGATCTATGCCACCATTTCTACAATGCCAAGGAGGTTTTTGAAGGTTTTGATGCCAAATCATTATCTGACAGAGTTGAAGAAGTGCTGGAAAAGTTGGAAGCTTTACAAGAAAAGCTTCAGTCTAAATCACAAGAAATGGAGAAAGACAAGGCCACACTGGACAAGAAATACTTGGAGCAAGAAATACTCAGACCCCTCCATACTTCCAATGTTGCTCTAAGACAGATCAGGGTTCCAAAAGCTGAAGGAATCAGAAATGACTCTGCAATAAAAGAAGACCCTTTGATCAATTTCTTTGTCACAGAGGAGATTAGGAAGTACATAACCCCAAAGGAGAATAGAGTAGTGAAGGTCAATGTGCATGGTTCAGAGAAGGTTTATAACACAATAGGACATGCATGTGTCCTACACAAGAAGGATCTAGAACAGTACATGGACTACGACATAGGGTCCTATTGTGATGACGATTGGAACTTAGCTCAGAAACTTATGCTCAATGGGTGTGACCCTTTGCCTAGAAGAAGGTGTTTAACAAGGGCTTCCAAGGTATACCAAAAGCCCTACCCTATAAATGAGTCACTTTGGAAGGTACCAGATGATAGGAATGTTAGGTGGGGGAATTACCAGTGCAGAAACTTTCAGTGCTTATCAAGCAAGAACCCCAAAAGGGGCTATTCAAAATGTGTTGGGTGTTTTGAGATGGAAAGGGAAAAGCTAAAATGGGTCACAAATAGTTCACTTTTAGTGGACTTTCTGATAGGAGATGTTCTGGGAATTAAGCCGGGGGAGATAAGGATAGGGCTAGATTTTGGGATAGGAACTGGGACTTTTGCAGCAAGAATGAGGGAACAGAATGTGACTATTATCATCACTGCCCTAAACTTAGGGGCACCTTTCAATGAGATGATAGCTCTAAGGGGTTTGGTTCCTCTTTATGTCACTTTGAACCAGAGGCTTCCATTCTTTGATAATACTATGGACTTGATTCATACTAATGGCTTTCTGGATGGTTGGATTGACCTACTGCTTTTGGACTTTATCCTGTATGATTGGGACAGGATCCTTAGACCTGGAGGGCTGCTGTGGATAGATAGGTTCTTTTGTAGCAGAAAGGATTTGGATGACTATATCTACATGTTTCTGCAGTTAAGGTACAAGAAGCACAAGTGGGCTATATCTTCAAAGTCAAAGGATGAAGTTTACCTCTCAGCATTGCTGGAAAAACCTCCAAGAGCTATATGAATACAGCACATTTCTTTCTAACATTTTGTTGATATCACTGTATATTTTTTTAATATATTTGTATATGCAATTGAGCCTTTCTTTTATTCTTCTTCTCTTTCCTGGCATGGATTGTGCTAGAATAAAGTGTTAAAGTTTATCCTTTGGCAGGTCCTACTTTTTTGTTGATTTCTATGTTGAAGAGTCATACATAACTATTTCCATTCACAGTTTAATAACACAAGATAACACCAACAATATCTGAAAGGTCCTTTCAATTTTCCAAAACCTCCAAAGTCTCTCCATTCTCACCAAACTTCAATGCCACAGGGTTTTCTTATCTCCTTCATGGTATCTGAGCTTCCTTCTACATACTTGCATTTTCTGCATTTTGAAGCACTGCCCTATAACTGTCAAGTGCCACCCACAAATCATCATTTTTGTCTATCTTGATATTATCTGGAGACCTTTCAAGTGGTGCGAAAAGTTGTGAAGTGTAGGCCCTAGAGCCTTTAAGCTAGACCTTGTGAATGATGCTAGGAGTTGATTGTGCTAATAGAAGGAATGAACCATCCTGTCTTAAAGCAACTCCAGCAAAACTTGTACTTTGTTGCTTCTTGGGTCGTATTTAGGCAATCTTCCTGTTGTTTGTGGGCTTGAACATACTTAGCTCAATGTTGATCTTGCTGGGCTCAAGGTGGAGATCAAGCCCATAAAATTTCTATTAAGCCTTAGATGAAAATAAAATCAAGGTCTAGCCAAGCCCCTATTGATTCCGAAATTTGTATTTGAACTCAATTATAACTATTTAATATCACGTCTTAGCCAAAGTCTTATTTTTTTAAATGTCCATGGGGAACTCATTATGGACTCAGAGTAATAATAATTGTAATAAATTAATAGGAATGAGTTAAAACAGAAAGTTTCCTACATTTAAAAATGTTAACAAAACTGTAGCAGACAAACCCCAAAAAATAAGCATTGGTTCAACATAGTAGGATTGATAATTAATTCAACATGGTACTATTGGTCCTGGTTGGTGGTCACCATACTGTCACTGTCATACTTTAATACCTGAAATGTTTACTTTTCAAATTATTACTATGCTTTTAAAGTTTTAATTGCAAAAAGATGGCTGGCACTTGGAACCAATTCGTCTTGATTTGATTAAACATTACCCACTTAATTAAACCATTGACTTTGATTACTCTAAAGTACTATTCCTATGGAAAAATTTAGCAATCCACAAGAGACATGGCGGCTTCTTAACTATCGATGTTTTGATTTTGATCAAGTGAATCAGCCATCACTTAGTTAAATTGCACTCCACACCTCCAGATTTCTTTGACTTATATGCATATGCACTTATCGGTTTATCAATTGTCAACATGGTAAGCATTGTAATTTTTAATCACAATATTAGCTTAGCTAATACATAAAATTAATGTGGGAATCAAAGTTAGTTGAATATATCTTGTTCTTGAATTTGGGGTCTCTCTTGTGATTGCTCCTCCTCGTAATATTATAAAATAGAAACTGGATTTCTACAATCATACTGTAGGTATACAATTATACAATAGTACAAAAGAAGACATGAAGAAGATAAAAACCGACACAAATGCATAACTGCATAACTCTTATAAGTATATTTTTTCATATGTAACGTTTAATTTTTAAAAAATAATTAAAACCTGCCATGGCAGCAGGGGCTCTTGGAGGAGAGACCCAAAATTCTTTATTCTTCAACATCACACTATCAAACCATGAGATAACCTAAGCAATAAATGAAATTACTAGAAAACAAAAAAAAAGCCTATTCAATGAAAATATCTAAATTTAGAGTTACTAATTTTAAAGCTATACCTTAACTACAGCAACATAAGATTTGATATTAGACCCAATCCACAACCTCCCATGATGTTCTTCCACATCGCTAACAGAGTCAAGCTCATGTCCTCCTCTTCCATCCAAAACCACCAAAGTCTTTCCCTTCTCATCAAACTTCACTCCCACACGGTCATCTCCTAATTTCTTCCATGGCATCTGACCTTGGTTCTGCAAGCTTGCATTCTTGTTTAGTGCCACCCAAAAATCTCCCCTTTTGTTTCTCTTGATGTTATCTGGTAGCCTTTCAAACTGTGCATAGAGTTCTGAAGTGTAAATCTTGGAGCCCCCAAGCCAAAACTTGTGAATCTTGCCTGAAAATGACTCAGCTACCAGAAGGAATGAGCCATCCTTGTTCAGAGCCACACCATTAGCGAATGCCAAGCCTTGAAGCAAGATCTGTACTTTCTTGCTACTTGGGTCATATTTCAGCAATCTCCCTGATTTATCTCCTGTTGAGATTAGCTTTTGCCCTTCCCTTTCACAATGAGGAAACTAGAATGATTATGAAGTTTCTTTCTAAACTAGAAAAATCAGCTATGGCTATGAAGTTTGATGGAATGAAGAGGAAGAAGAATACCTTTTTTGGTACACACTGCTGCTATCTGAGAAATAAACCACACCAGTTTGGTCGTCAACATCTAGGCCATTAAGGTATTTGAAGGGAGTACCATCATCAGCAGAAATGGCCAGCTGTTTGGCCACACCATCACCAGGTCCAACCATTAAGAGGCCAAAGTAAGCATCTGCTATGTAAAGATTACATGTTTTGCTGTCAAATTTGAGTCCCAATGGCCTCCCACAGGTAGGTTCCTTGTTTCTATCTGTTGATCCATCACATAGTTTCCTATCCCTGTAATCAAACTTTTGGTAATACATATTCAGTAAAACCAGAAAATGATATTGACTGTGAGTTTTTAAAATTGAGCCAACAGTACTTATAAAAAAAAAAATTGATCCAACAGTTGTCAATTTTGCACCTTAGATAGTAAAACATTCACAAAAAAGACAAGTAGAAAAGAGCAAAGATTTCAGACAAAGCTCATAGGCAAATCTACTTTAGCATTCCAACTAAAACACATACTGCCACACAAATAAGCCAAACCCATAAAGTTATGAGATTTCTACCAGCAATATGTATATGTGTGATCAATATTACAGGTAATTTTTTACTCAAAACTAAACTTTATGAATAGTTCTATAAATATAAAGTCGAAATTTTGCCTGTGTGGTGAGGTGATAGCAAATTCAACCCATCCTATGTGAGGTCCTTTCCATTTGAGAATTCGACCATCTGATACACCAGCATATGGGCCCTCGCCGATGCAGTCAAAGGCTAAGGTCTCAGGGCCTGAAACATTTGGGAGTCTGAGTTCATGGTATTTTTTCAAGCCATCCTTGAAAACCACTTCACCAGAAGAAAAGGTGAAGGCTGCTAATGAGAGGAACAGAGAGAAGTAGAAAAGTGGGGAAGAAGAAGAAGATGGCTTCATGGGTATAGTAATGGAGAGATCATCCACAAATGAAGTACAAACTATTCATTCACAAAAAATTGGGCTATAATAAGGTATATTGAAGCTGAAGTTGTGTGAAAGGAATTAAAAAATCTCTGTTTGATAACTGATTGGCGCAAGACTGAAGTAGATATCAATTTTTCAAGTCAAATGATCATGTGCTGCTTGCATCTCACGAAATCTATGAAGAAAAGTACTTTGACTTTGAAAATTCTATTCTGTTTAATTCTCCCGACTTGATGATTTCGATCAAGTTTTTAACGATGATTTTTAATTAAATATATATTTTAATCAAAGATAGTTCTTTTTATACATGTACTTGGGGGAATAACTGAAGTACGTATTACATATTCATATGCTTCAGTTTCTCTAAAATTAGCATTTGACTAAATTAATTTGCTCAATTTTTTTATTTCTTTATATCATTTTAAAAAAATGAATGTAAGATTATTTGACGAAAAGCAATTATATATATCATTATAAACAAACAGTCATTATATTCAGTAACGGTCTTCATAAGCCACCAACTTTTTTCTCATTCTCGTCGTTGAAAGTCATATTTTTTTCCCCTTACGATCAGTTTCAGGTAATGTGACTGAGCTGATAAATTAAGTTTGACAGATTGTAAGCCAAGCATATCGATACACATAAGGGTCAAAATTCAAACATAAGAATAATAAATTAAATAAATGAAAATAAAAATTGGCCCAAAAAAAGAAGATAAGAAAACGAGAGGCAATTAATTAAAAAAAAAACTTAGATACAGCTCTATATAAATTTTTTATTGAAACATGATAAGTGTAGTTGTCAATGCATGTGGACGTAGCCCTATGTAAGCGTTATAACACTAGTTCTTATACTTCAATTTAAGTTATATGCTACTCCCTCCTATCTCATTTATAAGATATTATTTTAAAAATTTATTTGGTCCTATTTATAAGGTGTTATGTTATTTTTTTGTTTGAATTTTTTTGTTTACTCTTTATTTAATAATTTTTTTGTCTCGTAAATTGTTTCGATCTTTAATTAGTAGGGGTAAGATTGGAAGTTTATATTATTTTTTTATAAATTTAAGAATATAATTATATTTTCTTAATACCTGTGCAATGAAAAATAACATTTTATAAATGGGACTGGAGGGAGTATATGTCTATTGCTGCATCTAGAATATTTGTATGCCAACAAAGGTGGGTCAACGGATCCAGTTGATAAGGGGTTGGTCTAGACCACGTAAAGACACAATTCAAATTCAAATTCGATTATTAATGTGAGAATTTTATAAGTAAGTAATTCGTAAGTATTCTTTTAAGTTTTTTGATCTTGGTGAGTCACCAAACTTAATTCACATAAAATTCTCTTATTTTTTTTTAAATTAAAAAAAAAGGAGTATGGATGAGTCTTTTATACTCCATCCGGTTTTATTTATTGAAAAAAAATTTTTCCTTTTGGTGTTTCTAAATATAAGAGAAAAAATGAGTTAATTATGTATTAAATTTTTTTAAAAAAATTATCCTTCATTAATTATGAGAGAGAGAGATTAAATACATTATTGATTCAAATTAGTATTAAATTAAATAAGGATAATTTTGGAAGAAATTTAAAATATAAGATATCTTAATTAATTTTAACTAACTAAAACTATTTTTTTAATACCCCACAAAATAGTTTTTTATCCCTTATAAATGAGGTCGGAAGGAGTAATATTGTGCGTTTTTTATTAACTTATTCCTCCTTTCTTGAATTTATAGTGTTACATGCGGTGATGATCGTATAAATCTGTATAGGTAAATTTATAGTGTTACACACAAAAAAATTAAAAAATAAATTATTTTAAACTTATCATATTGAGCTTGAGGTGACCCGCTAAAGCTTGTAAAACTGACAATAATGTTAAACTAAAGATATCTGAAGAATATACGAGTTGAATTTTGAGGAGAAGACAATTCCCTTTTAAACATTGAATACATAGACATGGGACTCACTCATTAGGTCTCATAATTTATAACATTTTATTCTCTGGAGTGGTAACTGATGACTCACAGTAAAGTTAATGCAAAGGTGGCGTAACAATTTTAGTTTGTTCAGTCTTTAATTTGTTCAGTCTTGGAAACTTCCCGTTCAACATGATAACAAATTAATATTTCCTCCCATCCTATTTTATCTATTATTTTAAAAATTTTAAATATTTTTATTTTATCTATCATATTTAAAAAACTAATAAAGAATTAATTTCTTTTTCAAGTTTTAGTAATATCAAAATAATCCACTTTTAACTACCAAGTGCTTAATTTAATTAGTTGGGGTTGTACCAACTTAAATATTTAATGATAGAGTTTTATTGCACTTTGTGCTCCTACATGACTCAATCCTAACTAGTTTGGATTTGCTCTAGAAAGTCTACTTTTATTTCACCAAGAAGGAATGGTCTGTTTTCATTCATAACTTCATACCTTACTCCCACAAATATTTGAAAGGTCTTTTGACTACTACTAAATTGAAAAGCTAGATATAATCACACCAACAAGCTCTCTTCGTTCAATTTCTTCTTTTTTTTTAAGGTTATTACACACATACAAAAAAAAAATTATTAATTATAATAAATTTTATTAAGAATTTGACTAAAATGTCCATCATTTAAAAACAAATATTGAATTAATTAAATGACTTGTATTGAATTGAATGAAAGGAGGGTACAGTTGGAAAAAGGCATTAATAATACATTAAAATTCTAAAACAACAATATATTTGGAACAAAATTAAAACTCTAGAACTAGAAAAGAAATGAAATGGGGGGTGTAATCTATAAAAGTTAGACATTATTAACTCTAGCAACATAATTAATCTTTAATAGCTGACCCTATCCACAACCTCCCATCATATTCTTCCACTTCGCTCAGAGTTAAACCCTTCGCTCAAAGTTCTGTGAATGTGTGTGGTCTTACAAAAACAATCAGGTAAAAACTTCTAAAATGGTTCTTAAAATAAAGATTAGATGTGGTATTTTTAAGGAGTTTGATTCATCTTGAGTCTCATGCAAATATATATATATTATACCTACTTATACTCTCTTTATTTTTATTTATAAGTCATTTTTAATTATGTTACACAAATTAAGAAAATTAGTTGGGATTGTTGAAATTTTCAAAAATTACCAAAATTTTTCAATATTACTCTCATTAAATTATAATATTGTCATAATTATATCTCTTTTAATCTCTCTTTTTATCATAAATATTTTAGATACAATTAAAAAAAGTTTAATACTCTTTAAATATTACAAAATGACTTATATTTTAATTCAAACAATTAATAAACTCTTACAATATGCCTTAGAAACGCATGAAGTAGTTATATAAAAAATTTGAAATAGTCTTTTTATTTCACCCAAAAAAGAATAGTCTGTTTCCATTCATAATTTCATACATAACTCCCACAAATATTTGAAAGGTCTTTTGACTACTACTAAATTGAAAAGCTAGACATTATTACAACAACATAATCTATAAAAAGCTAGACACTATAGCAACATAATCTTTAACAGCAGACCCTATCCACAACCTCCCATCATACTCTTCCACTTCACTCACAGAGTTTAGCCCTTGGCCTCCTCCTCCATCCAAAACCTCCAAAGTCTCTCCATTTTCATCAAACTTCACTCCAACAGGGTCTTCTCTCCTCCATAGAACCTGAGCCTGCTTCTGCATACTTACATCATCTGCACTTTGAAGCACAGCCCTATAAGTGTTCAGCGCCACCCAAAAATCTCCATTTTTGTTTCTCTTGATATTATCTGGGATCCTTTCAAGCTGTGTAAAAAGTTCGGCAGTGTAAGCCCTGGACCCTTTAAGCCAAACCTTGCGGATGACCTTAAAACTTGATTCTGCTAATAGAAGGAATGAGCCATCCTAACTTAAAGCCACACCATTTGGGAATGCTAAGCCTTGAAGCAAGACTTGTACTTTCTTGCTACTTGGATCATATTTCAGCAATCTTCCTGTTCTGTCTCCCGTGAGGACTACCAATTGGTATTCCCTTCCACAAAGAGGAAATTGTAAAGTTGATTTGAATTTAAAGGTATGAAAGAAATAAAGAGGTGAATCGATCCAAATTTGCAACAGAAGGGCGATGTGTACCTTCTTTGAAATAGAGTGCTGCTATCTGAGAAATAAATGACCCCAATTTGGTCATCGATCAATATCTAAGGCATTGAGGAAATGGAAGGGAGCACCATCATCATCAGAAATGGCTAGCTGTTGAGCCACACCACCACCAGGTCCTACCATTAAGAGGCCAAAATAAGCATCTGCTATGTAAAGATTACATGTTTTTCTGTCAAATTTGAGCCCCAGTGGCCTCCCACATGTAGGTTCCATGTGTAGATCTGTCGATCCATCACATAATTTCCTGTCCCTATAATCAAACATTACGATTATTATATATTTGGTGCTTTACAAATGGGTCAAGCTTAAGATTTTTAAAGATTTGAATTCTTAATCACTTGGCTGTATAAACTTTGATACCATGTGAAAGATGATCTAATTCAAGCTTTTTTAAGGCATTGAAGGGAACTTGCCTCATATTAACAACCTAAAAAAATTGAGAGAGAGAGAGAGAGAGAGAAAGAGAGAGGGGTCTTGCCTGTGTGGTGAGGTGAGAGCAAACTCGTGCCATTGTTTGAGGTTGTGATCTCATTTGAGAATTCGGTGGTCCGAGACGCCGGCATGTGGACCGTCGCCATTACAGTCGAAGGCTAAGCTTTCAGGGCCTGCAACATTTGGGAGCCTGATCAGTTCATCATAGGAAGTCACAGCACGAGAAAGGGTGAAGTTATCTGCAAGCGAGAGTAAGAGAGAGACTAGGAAGATCAATGAAGAAGAAGAAGAAAGTGGCTTTATGGATAATAACACACAGATCATTTCTGGATGAAGCATGCACACATGCATGTACCACCTCTGTCTCTGCTCTCTCTCTACATCTGTGTGTGTATATATAATTCAAGAAGCTGTTTTCCAGATAAACCACCAGATTGTGAGCTTGGAAACTGAATAGGGAAACATAACAGAGAAAATTGCCACTTTTTCGTAGAAATACTTGGAAGACAAGATGACTCGAGGAGAAAATTTTAATAATTAAGGAAATGATTTTTTTTTTTCCCCTTGAGACTCATAATGGTATGAATTTGCTGGATGTTCACCCACAGTGGACCACCCCACATTCATACTGTTGTGGTATTTATTTGCTGGCTGTTCTGACATGGTATACAGAGACCGTACATATAATTAAATCTGTAATTATTAAAGGGACCAACCCCACACACACACGCACAATGAAATCTCTTAAACCACATAATGCATAGAGCTAACATAAATTTTGTTTTTTGGTCACATAAATTAAAAGTACGATAACTTATAGAAAGCGCAGGGACTATTTCCCAGAGTATAAAGGTTAGTTGTGGCATACCTTAACCATTTAAAATGGAATGTTGGCATACAAAATCATAAGACATAAACCACCAACATCTAGACCTAAAAGTTACAACCATGATTCAAAATATATAACTTCGTGGTGGAATACAAAATCAAAGACATAAAACCACGATCAATTTCCAATCTCTCAGTTTGCAGTTGAATTTTCATGCCAGCTTAGTTCTCGTTGCCCAAAATAAACCATTCCAGTATGAGCGAATCATACTTAAAAAATGATGAAGAATTCATGCCTTCTTTGAAAACGATAATCTAACATGAGAAGAAAGAGAGGAGGAGACCTTCTACAACTCACTTGGCTTAAATGTGAAGCTTGGTGGCTATGGCAAAAAGACATCTCATACATATATGTACTTAGAATATTGTATTTGGTTCGGACATTTAAAAAAAAATAATAATAATAAAAAAATTAAAATAAAGATATTAGCTAATTTAACTTTTTAAATAATTTTTCATTTGAGTATAATTCAATCTTTAGTCGGAAGAAGAAGAAATAACAATAAAAAAAAATCTCACAAGGTAATCATCATCCTGAAGAGTTATGGATTTTAGAAAAATAATTATAAAAGTCAAATAAAAATGAATAATAAAAGATTGAGATTTGATTGGAGTATTATTGCTTAAAAAAAAAATAAATGTGACTGGTTAGACAAATATAAAAGTAGGATTAAAACGATTTGAGCATACCACTAGAACTTTTCATAAGTTGTGAAAAGTTCAATACATTTCAAGTTCATAAAAATACATATAACCAACTTCGTGGTTATATTAAAATAATCTATTTTCATACACATTTTCTCATACCATAAGATTTTGAAAGGTCTTTTGCTTACAACAAAATAAAAGAGCTAGACATTAATTATTAATTACAGCAACATAATCTTTAACAGCAGACCCTATCCACAACCTCCCATCATATTCTTCCACTTCACTCACAGAGTTAAGCTCTTGGCCGCCTCTTCCATCCAAAACCTCCAAAATCATTCCGTTCTTATCAAACTTCACTCCTACTGGGTCTTCTTTTCTCGTCCATGTTACCTGAGCTTGCTTCAGCTGCATGCTTACATTATCTTCATCTTGAAGCACTGCCCTATAACTGTTCAGCGCCACCCAAAAGTCTCCAGTTTTGCTTGTCTTGATATTATCTGGGGACCTTTCAAGTGCTGCAAAAAGTTCTGAAGTGTTGGCCTCAGACCCTTTAAGCCAAACCTTCCGAATGATGTTAAAAGTTGATTCTGCTAATAGAAGGAATGAGCCATCCTGGCTTAAAGCCACACCATTTGGGAATGCCAAACCTTGAAGCAGGACTTGGACTTTCTTGCTTCCTGGGTCATATTTCAGCAATCTTCCTGTTATATCTCCTGTGAGGACTACCAGTTGGTAATCCCTTTCACAGAGAGGAAACTGTAGGGTTTATTTAAAAATTTAAAGGTATGGAAGAGAACTGTAGATTTTTTTTTTTTAAATTTTACCTTCTTTGAAATAGAGTACTGCTATCTGTGAAATAAACCACACCAGTTTGGTCATCAATGTCTAAGGCATTGAGGAATTGGAAGGGAGCACCATCATCATCAGAAATGGCTAGTTGTTGAGCCACACCACCACCAGGTTCAACCATTAAGAGGCCAAAATAAGCATCTGCTATGTAAAGATTACATGTTTTGCTGTCAAATTTGAGCCCCAATGGCCTCCCACATGTAGGTTCTTTGTTTCTATCTGTTGATCCATCACATAATTTCCTGTCCCTATAATCAAACATGACGATTATATATAACTCCAAAATTATATATATTTGGAGCTTTACAAATTGATAAAGCTTATGATTTTTAAAGATTGAATTCTTAATCACTTAATTGTAAATGATCTTCCATTGCTTTTAAGGCTTACTAAGCAACTTCCCTCATATTAAGAACCTTAAAATGGCAAATTAAGATTTGAACCTAGAAAGTGTAAGCTCATACTTCTAGCCTTAAGTTGCTTTCATTAAAAAAAATAATAATAATAAAACAACAATTTACTTTTAAACTTAATTTTTGAACCATATGGAATTTCAGCTGGGACTTAAATAAGATTTTTTTTTTTTGCCCGAAAATAGGATTCACTTAAAATTCCTTTTTTTTGACCTAAATAAACATGTATCCATTCAAATTTAAACATTTGGATTGAAACAGGCTAAGCCTAATTTTTTTTTTCTTGTTGGGCCTAAGCTGCAGCCAACTCCATCTTATTTTGGATATCTCTTTCAAGTCTTTGAAAAAAAATTACTCCATGTCAGACCAACCCATTCGAAGCCTATGATGGTTTTTGATATCTAAAAACTTATAAAAACCTACTTTTGAACCATTTTTTAATAATTATTTTTTATTGTTTTTAATATTCGTGATATTTTAGACTGGAGTTCTAATCACCATTTCACCATAATTTAGTCTAATTTACCGAGTCTAATTAAAATTTCTTTCTTAACTTGTGAACAGTGGATCTTGTTATAGATTTTGTTAGATATATTAATATACTGATAATTGGTGATGATAAACTAATATTAATTATTTAAAAAACTAATTTTTGAAAAAGAAATCGAAAGTGTCTGAAACAAAAATTCTAGCAAAATTAATCCCAAAAAAGATTCTTAAAAAAAAAAATCTGTAAAACAAACTGATGAAATACAGAATGGTGGAAACCTCCTTATTTCTCTAATAATCATTGTCATCTTCTTGAGAGAATTGCATGGCAAAATGGGACAGTGTGTGAGAGAGAGAGGGGGGGAGGGGGGGGGGGTCTTGCCTGTGTGGTGAGGTAAGAGCAAACTCGAGCCATTGTCTGAGATCGGGATTCCATTTGAGGATTCGACCGTCGGAGACACCGGCATATGGACCATCACCGTTACAGTCGAAGGCTAAGCTTTCAGGGCCTGAAACATTTGGGAGTCTGATCAATTCATCATGGGAAGCCACATCACGAGAAAGGGTGAAGTTATGAGCAAGTGAGAGAAAGAGAGAGACCAGGAAGATCAATGAAGAAGAAGAAGATAGTGCCTTCATTGTGGATGAAGCATGCACTTGCTTGTCCCACCTGTGTCTCCTGAAGGGGTTGAGCAACTTTTTTCCAGAGACACCACCAGCGTGTGAGCTTGCAAACTCAAGCGGGAAACATTTATAGAGAAAAAATTACCACTTTTTCCCTGACGAGTCTTTCTAAAATAATATTGAGTTCTCAAATATTGATTGGTTTCAGAATAAAATTCAATGAATAAATATAACTGGTTGAAAAGGACAGGTATCTAACTTTGAAAAGCATTTCTTCAGCGCAGGATTAATGTAAGGGCGAAGATTGATTCATCTTATATGAATATAAACCATCCCATGAAGATGTGAGTTCAAATTCTGTTGTTTGATATAAGAATTTCTTTGGTGTGAAATCTATAAATAAGACTTGTACTAATTTCGGTGAGTTTTTGAGACTCAATTCACCTAAATTTTTTCTTTCTAAAATAGAGAAAAGTAATGATAGAAGTTGAAAATGAGAGAGGTGGGTTGAGCAGGGGATATCATTAAAAGAGAGAATGTGGAGAAAGAAAATATCATTAAATGGACATTGAAACTTAAAAGAGACATGCTATAACTTATAAGTTAATGATTAGTTTTTTTATTTAAAAAATAATGTTACTTATAAATATTTTTTATTTTTAACCTGCAGGATTATTCACAATTCACTTAAGTCCATTTGGGTTTAAAAAAACGAATGCTTCTTACAGAAAATTATAAAATAAAACTATTAATTATATCCATAATTCATACCAAACACCAGTACCCCAATACCATGTGAGAGTGGGGCTGGAAGTTGGTATCTGCACAGTTGGTGGTTTAAAAAATAATGATTCCTTTTGAAATAACGTTTCAAATGTTTTGACTAATTCAAACACAGCCAAGATAAAGGTGGTAGATAGAAGTTAGAACTAATTGATTCATTAAAACAGAAGGATACATGTTTGATCGATCTGGGAGACACTGCTATATATAATTCACAGACAATAAAGGGATATTAACAGATGTTGCTTGCGAAGCAGGGTTGTTCTTTTCCTCAACACTTTGGTTGATAATTGATAAGCAATGGTATCTCATCACACAGGCCAGTGAACTTAGCTAGTCTATGAGAAATACGGAAGTTGTTATGCTGGATCAGGACGTTAAAAGATATATGGTTTTGTAGTTCTAAAACTAGAAGCTTCAAGGTCTGTCTGGAACCACATTGGGGCCCCCAACGTGCATGGTTCCAAACAGGCCATAATTAGTTGCTTCTGCCAAAATCATGTGGTAGCCAACCACCTCAAACATTCATTAAGATGATTTTTAGGAAGAAAAATTATTTGCATTGGATTTCAAATGTTGGGTCTTTTGCATGCCAAAATTATGTTATTTTTGAATTACTTAAATTATGTATAATAGACTGAATATCTGACTAATTATATCTAGGCATCCAAACTTTGCAAAATTTATAATATAAATATTATTATAATTTAAATTATCTACAAGATTTTTTTATATACCTAAATTTTATCATAAATAAAGGAATATTCTCTCAACTATAAAAATTTAATAAAATTATATCATTCATTAAATTATTGATTGGCTTAATTTTTTTTGTCAAGATTTTAAAATGGGATGTAGGGGTATATATCAATATCAAAATATATCATCAATATAATTATCATAAAATCTATAAGGAGTCTTCGGTGAAATGGAGTCGGCGGTGCAGAGTAGCAATAAGACACTGATATTTTGAGTTCAAATACTATTCAATAAAAATTATAGAATCATCAGTATTCAGTATATATTATAATTTCTAGATTGAACTAGAAGATTGGGGACGGTTGTTATTATGGTTGCCGGCACATTTTACTATTCATCGGGATTTTTCTTTGCCATGTGATGGGGCGATTTATTTCTTTTTTTTTTCAAACTAAATATTTTCATGGGCCCCACTTTTTTCATTTGTAGTATATTTTTTTTAATCATGATTGGATTATAAACACCTTGATTATATTCTTTTTTTAAGATTCTTTCTTAGTATCAATTCATGTTCTTTTTGTTTAGGGTTAAGGGTTTAAAATCTAGGGGAGATCAATGACTAATTTATGTAGATCAAGAAAGATAATTGAGAACATTTAGTATCAATAATAAAACATTTCTTCATATTCTTTTTAATTTAGAGTTAAAGGTTTAAGATTTAAGGGATCAATGACTAATTTATCAGTAATACATTATTTAAGATTTTGTCTAAATAATTTATGTCATTTATTTACATGAATCAAGTAATATCAAAGACATTTAGTTCTCTTAAATAATTGTTTTTGGTAAACTAGATATTTTTTATTACTCTCTTCAATTTTTTCGGAGGTTAAAAGTTTAATGTAATCAATGTATTATATTTTTTATTGCTTGTAACATCAATTTTCTATTGAATTTAATTATATTACAAACAATGAATTTATGGTTTATAATTAACTTGGCCTTTGGTGATACTGTTTAGTGGGCCAAGAAGTTTTTTGTCATTTTTATTCCGCTATTGTGAATCATCCAATGGTTGTACGGAGGGATTTTGGTGCTTTTAGTTTTCATGTGAGGTTTTTTATTTAAAGTTGGCATTCCCTCCTTCACTTCTCTTTTCTTTGTTCTCTTTGTTGTTTTTCCTACATTTTAGTTGGTCTTTTGTTTCGTTTCTTTTTTTCCTTTCGTGTTAGTGAGCATGTTGATAATGGTGCACTAAAAATTACTACAAATTGGTGGAAGTGTGGGGAACAGTGTTAGTGCAAGTATGGGAAGGAATGGTTCAAGGCTTAGGATGAAAGCTTGTGTTGAAGGTGATACGTCTTGCAAGAGAGTTATTGTTGGACTTTGTTGATGCAGGTATGGGAAGGAATGGTTCAACACTTAAGAGGAAAGCTCGAGTCGAAGGTAACATGTCTTGCATGAGAGTTGCTGTCTTTGGAGTTTTTTCTTTTTTTATCTGGATTTTTTTTTGTGTTACAGATGACAGGTATTTACTTTTTTGTATATTTGTTGCTTGTGTGCTTATTGGATCAATGGTGAGTGAGTTCCGTTGCTAGTTGATGCAGTTGCGAGGTCAGAAGTGGCATGTTTAGATATATTCAACGATATATAGAAAAAAAAGTGGTTGCTAACGGTTGTTACTTATTGTGTTTGTGCTTTCGTTCTTGAACGTTAGCTTAAACATGGGTTGAAATAATTATGTAGCTTGCGTGTATTCTCCTGCTTTTGTTGGGAGGACTTTTCCTGATCCAAATTCTATTGTGGTGGTTTCTCAAGGGAGAGGAGATTTGTGTTCTTTAGTAGACCAAGCTGTGGCGACTAGGGAAGGTATAAAATATGTATGTCTTCACATATATGTGCAGGTGTATTTGTATTTTTTTTAAATATATATGTGTTTATTGAATTATCATTTGTATTTGAGTTGGTCTCAAGTTTTCTATTACATTTTTTATTTGTTGGCAATTTTTTGATGGAATAACTTTTATTTGAATGTTTATAAATTGTTTGATTGGATGCGTAATAGATTTTTTTGTTTGATGTTTGCACATTTGTTTATGAATCTAAATATGCATTCTAATTTGTTTTTATATTTTTTAAATCAAATATAAAAAATAAATTTCATTTCCATCTTTTTATTATTTTGCTAAACTTTTTTTTTCCAGAATATTTGACCAAACTCATTTATCACTTTTTTTATTTGAATATTTTTGGAGTATATTTTGCTTTTTTGTTTTGTACATATTGTCTATGATAGTGACCACTAAAGTAGTGATTTTTGAAGGCTCATATTTTAATTTGTGACATAGGGCATACAATTTTATTTATTTTGAGGAGAATCATTATGCATCTAATTGCTTACATGGGTTCTTTTTTTTTCCCCCTTTTATGAACATCAGATGGATTCTTCACGTGTTTGATTATTTTTATTCCTGATTCTTTTTTTTTGATACAATTTTTATTCCTGATTCTAACTGTTCTATCCACCCAGTTTTGCTTTCTTAATAAATGAGGTGAGAGGATGGAATTAGTAAATTTGATGGGTCATCTTAGCTATGGATGTTGTATGTGGGTGTCAGTAGATAAGATCGGGGTGCTGTCTATGAAGCTATTTTTTGTGGAATAACTAAACAATTTATTTTGTGTAGATTAGAATTAGCAATTCAATTATTACTTTTCTCTGTATTTTATATTAAATGATGTAAACTTAGCAATTAATCAATTATTAATCTTATTTTTAATGTTAATGTTAATTATTATTTTTATTTAAAACTATGAAAAGTCATTTTAGATTGTGAAATTTTTAATTTTATTTTAGATGTTAAATAATTTTTTTAGGTGCATACTGATAGATGGATAGGGTAAAGATAATTTTCATAGTTATATTTTCCGCAATATGAAAGGTTGGCATTCATAGTTACATTTGTTACTTTTTTTTTAGTTGCATGAAAATTGTAAATAGGGATGGATGGGGATATTGATTGGAGAGATGAGTTAGCATAGAGGCACTCAAGATAATGGTCATACTTCCAATGATGCTAACGATCAATGTATTATTCAAAGTATTTTCAAATATCTGTTGCTTAAATAATAGTGTTATTCAGTCGCTAGAGCATGACGTCTTTTTTTTTATTTTCTTTTTCTTCATATTTAGGTTACATTGACGAAGGTGATCCCAACTATGAATGCAAGTATTATGGAGCTTTTATGTATTATAATGAAAGAGTCAAGCGCATTACTAATGTTGAAGAGATTGTGTTCTCTCATTGTTGTTCACAGGGAAAAATTGATTGAAGACTTTTTACCATCTTTATTTTGACAAGCATTGTGCAGATTCAAAAAATTTTTTGGAGAATGTTCGAGCTTACAATAATATGTTCTACTTTACTTCAATGGATGGAAAAGTAAAAAATCATACAACTTCAGGCCCTTATTTATTTGTGATATATGAACAAAACTATCATAAAATTGGTAGTTTGTTGCTGGCTGTTGGATCATGTCCAATATACACTCAACTATGTGTTTATGATCCTGAGCATGAGATATCAAACCGGATGTCTATTGTCAGGTATTTCAAAGTATATTAAACAACAATTCATGCATGTTGTCTAATTATTATCATGTTAGTGTTATCTTTTTAGTTATCAATCAATGTTATATCGATTACATTATATAATAGGATTATACAATGTCTAACTTCTTTTTCCTTTTCGTAGTAGAGAATCAAACCTTGAAGTTTCAATTGTGAAGTAGATAATGGATATGTTGAATGAAGTTAATCCTTATGTTCGAAAATATAGGATGACAGCTTCAATGTTGAGAAGTAATCCCAGCATTGATGTTAGGATTCACATACTTAATAAGAGTAATCAATATGGAAGATGTTATGATTTACTTTCTGCATCAGAAGTTGCAACATTGATTGTTGGTGATTTTGATGAAAATTATGATGGTAGAGAAATCATAATAGAAAAGCAGTCCAACTGATTAAAAAGAATTAATGAGCTTCATCATGTTTATATTCCTTTATAATATCCTCTTATGTTTCCATATGGTGATAGAAGATATCAGATTGGTATACCACATAGTTCTTAATCAAATAAAGTGACTCACAAGAGAAATGTAGTCACAATTCATGAATATATTACATTTAGATTAATGAGAAGAACTAATGAGGTATCTTTATTATTTTATTCAAGAAGATTGCTCCAGCAATTTATTGTTGATGCATACACAATGATTGAACACAAAGATTGCAATTTATCAGGAATAAACAGTCAAAATTGAGGATTGAAATGTATAAAGGTTTATCTGATGCAGTTCTTAGAGGGGAAACATAAGCTGTTAGTACTAGGAGGAGAATTATTTTACCATCTTCTTTTACTGGAGGAGCTAGATACTTGATAAGAAATTATCAAGATGCAATGGTAATATGTCATTGGACTAGATATCCAAATATTTTTATCACTTTTACTTGTAATCGAGCTTGGCCAAAAATTAAGAGGTATTGTATAAATTAGTCATTATCTTCTCAAGATGAACCTGACATGTTGGCACGAATCTTTCAACTGAAGTTACATCAATTACTGCATACTTTAAAAGAAGATAAAATATTTGGTAACATCATTGCAAGTAGAATGCTTTATTATTGTTGTATTTTTTACATTGTTTATTTGCTTTTCATCAATTATTTTGTAGAGGTTTACACCATTGAGTTTCAGAAAAGAGGATTGCCTCATGCTTACATCCTATTATTCTTGAACAAAGACAATAAGATATCAACTTCTGATCAAATAGATAAGGTGATATCAACTGTGACATCTAGGCGCTGATATAGGGGGGGAGATCACCGGTGCAAAAAAGGGGGTGTGAGATAAAAAGTGATGAGGCACAGACAAAGAGCGGCTCCTGACAGACTTCTAAGTGAAAAGGGCGTATGAATAAATCGAATACATATCGAAATAAGAGGGATTCAGAGACTGTATAGGTATGAGACTATATGGTTAAAGGATAGTTTAAAGGAATTGATAGGTACTACCTATACCAACAAAGTACACCTACATTTTCAGTAACCCATCCCTTAAAAACTCCTCAGCTAAGCGTGATTGACGTGGAGCAATTCTGAGATGGGTGACCTCCTAGGGAGGAGTCGTGTGAGGGAGGATAAAGCACACTAAAAAGGCTTGTATTGATTTATGGGGACAGTCGTCAATCCCGAATAGGACTGGACGTTACAGTTGGTATCAGAGCCCAGCCTCTCTCAGTACGGTATGGTTCGAGGATAAACCATATGAAAGCTGATGGGCATGTGACATCTAGACACTGATAAGAGTGAAAAGTGATCGCTGATGCAAGAAAGGGGGTGTGAGATAAATAGTGATAAGGCACAGACAATGAGCGGCTCCTGGCAGGCTTCTAAGTGAGAGGGGCGTATGAATGAATCAAATACATACCGAAATAAGAAGGATCCAGAGACTATATAGGTATGGGACTATATGGTTAAAGAATAGTTTAAAGGAATTGATAGGTACTACCTATACCAACAAGGTGCACCTACCTTTTTGGTAGCTCATCCCTTAAGAACTCCTCAGCTAAGTGTGTTTGACCTGGATCAATTCTAGGATTGGTGACCTCCTGGGAAGGAGTTGTGTGAGTAAGGACAAAGCACACTAAAAAAGCTTGTGTTGGTTTGTGGGGACAATCATCAATTTTGAATAGTGGCCGAATGTTACATCAACTGAAAAACCTGACAAGGAGGATGACCTTTTATTATATGAACTTGTAGGGTTGTTTATGGTTCATGGTCCTTGTAGATCAGCTAATACAAAATCTCCTTGCATACAGGATAATCGATGTACAAAGTATTTTCCTAAAAAATTTTACGATTCTACTATTATGGATGAAGATGGATATCCTACTTATAGGAGAAGAGATAATGAGAGGACAATTAAAAAAAAGGGGCATTATGTTTGACAATAGATTTGTGGTTCCTTATAATTCAAATCTATTGAAGAAGTTTCAAGCATATTTGAATGTGGAAAAAACAAATCATTCTCGTTCAATTAAATATTTTTTCAAGTATTTAACAAAGGGAGGTGACAGAGTCATTGTTAATTTCTGTACAGATTCTGGATCATTAAGTGAAATGATACATGATAAGATATGACAGTATTATAATTGTAGATATATTTCTACTTGTGAGGCAGCATGGCATATATTTTTGCTTGTGAGGCAGTAAGTCATGCTTTGATATTCACCATAGATCTCCTCCTGTTGAGAGATTGAGCATTCATTTGCCTAATGGATAGTTTATTGCCTATAATGATTTAGACAAAATTAAAAGTGTCCTTCAAAAACTAACTATAAACGAGTTGATGATACTATCATGGATGAAATACAACATTGATAATCATTTGAATAAAACTTTGACATATGTTGAATTTCCCCAATATTTTGTATATGATAGGTCAAACAGAGAATGGCATAAAAGAAGAAAAGGTTTTTCAATTGGTTGACTGCAATATATCCCTCCAAACTCAGGAGAGTTGCATTATTTGTGAATTTTACTTACTAAAATTAAAGGGCCAACTTCTTTTCAAGCAATAAGGACTATCAATGGAATTGTTCATCCAAATTTTAGAGCTGTATGTTTTGCATTAGATTTGTTAGATGATGATCAAGAGTATATTGATGGGATTAAAGAGGCAGCCTTCTGGGGATCTGGCCATTTCCTTCGACTTCCTTTGGTCCAGATGTTATTGTTTCATTGCATGTCAAGACCAGATATGGTTTAGAAAGAAACTAGTATACTTTTGTTAGAGGATTTATTATATGTTCTACACAATAATAAGCAATTGTCAGGTATGTTATTTTTCCTTATCATTTGAAAGCATTATAATTTGATTGTATCCTATTGATCAAAATAATTTACTTTGTGAATTTCATTTATGGTGATTTATAGATTTGTTTAACATTTTTTGTTTTTTTTATTATTGTTGGCTCTTTGCATATGTTAGATTATCTCAAGAAGAAAAGGAACAGGTGGCATTGAAAGAGATAAGCAAATTATTGCAAAGAAATGGCAAAAGTTTGTGTGATTTCCCTGAGTTGCCATTTTTACATGATGATGGTAACCACAATTCAGTTGATTACTTGATAGAGCACTACTTAAATTTTAATAGAAGTAAGTTAGAGGCACAACCAAGTTTCATGGTGAATATGATAACTGATGAACAAAGGAATATTTTCAGTGAAATTATTAGTGCAACAAAAAAAGAATGTCAAAAATTCTTTTTGTCTATGGATATGGTAGTACAGGTAAAATATTTTTATGGAATGCATTGACATCTATATTATGTTCTAAATGTGATATTGTTTTAACTGTTGCTTCCAGTGGTATTGCTACAACATTATTACCAAATGGAAAAACAACACATTCATTATTCTCAATTCCTTTTTCAATTGATGAAGATTCAACTTGCAATATTAGTTAATATTCTCTTATTGCTATTAATTAGACACGGCAGGTTAATCATTTAGAATGAAGCTCCAATGATAAATCATTACTATATTGAAGTTGTTGATAGAACCTTTAGAGATATTTTGTAGGGAACAAATTAATTTAGTAATGCTTATCCTTTTAGTGGAAAATGTGTTGTCATGGGAGGTGATTTTAGGCAAATATTGCCTATGATACCTGTTCACCACCGGGCTATACTGCAAGCGTACGGGCCAAGGTAATAGTAAAGTGATGAGTGAGTATCATTTCCATAAGGGCTTAGATTAAAAAGTGGTCAAACATTAGACATTTCATTTTCGATTAATTCGAGTAATGTAAATCAAGGGTTCACTATTCAATTAACTTCAACTATTCAAGACAAGCGTATAAAATTAGCAACAAGGACAACTAGGACTTGAAGAATTCAAAGAGACCTAGGATTATTCATTCGCCTTGTATTTCATAAATACCCACTTACACTCCTTTTACAATTGCTCTTAATGCAAGATCATGTTAGTCAGGATACCAATTTAGCTATATGTGCTCTCTCGAATCTCCAAATAGCTATTTAGTTCAATTAATTAAGTAATCTCTTAATTAGTTAATTAAACTCTCAAATTCAATTCAAATCCCTAGTAACTATATGAGGTTAATAAGTATATCTCTACCCCACTAACACAACTCGTCACTCAACAAAGCAAAATTCGAGTTCTCACATGACCCAACTCAAGTTCTCTATGTAAGCTAACTTTCTCAAGCATAACTTAAATAAACTGGACAATCTTATTGATGGCCAAACAATAAGAGGCATTAAGAATAGGGTTAAATTAACATGAAGATTGCATTAATCACAATTATAATGGAGAAATAAGTATTTAATCCATACAAGGGTTCAGAATAATCCTAAAAATGGAGCACTAGCCACTCATGTTCAACAAAATAATGACAACATATATCTCAATCAACATCATTATTGAACACAAGTGAGACAAGAAAGAAAGAGATGCAAGAAAACCAAAGAGGGAAGCTAAAATCTCTTCAAGACTTCAACCCTAGCTTCAATCTCGTTCAAGAAGCCAAACCCTAGCACACCCAAGCTCCCCAAGTTGAGTTCTGGACGTCCCTCCGTGCCCTTACTTAGTCTCCCCCGAATATCTCCTAAAACCCCTTCAAATACTTTGTTCAAATGAAGCTCTGCATTTTGCTGACACAGGATGCTCACCGCGGCTATAAGATCTACGCCGTGGCCTCGTGTCATCCGGTAGTTCTGTTTAGCTTACTGTGTGTCATGGGGCCGCGGCTTCATTCCATGTAGCCATGGCGTGGTGAGCTCGGACCTGAACATTTTTCTCACTGTCTGCTATGAAGCCACGACGTTATTCCACCAAGCCGTGGCGTGGACTTCTCCAAAGGCCTACTCCCTTCTTTGCTGATCTCCAACTCTACCAAAGGTGCTTGGCTCCTCCACTACTCTCCCCATGAGGTCTGCAATAAAGATGAGGATTTATGATCTTTCATGGGAATAAAATAATGCATAATAAGATAAAAACATACTACCATGCATTATTAGGATTACATTACACATTTTCCTATCCTGAGTGTCAAGTATATACATATATGAATGCATAACTCAAGGAAAATGCACTGAAATGATGTAATTTAGTATGATTAACAATACCAAAAGGATCTCAAGTTGATGTGGTGACTGCATCTATAAATCATTCTTACCTTTGGAATCATTGCACACTTTTTAGATTGACAAAAAATCTAAGGCTTACATCAATAATATATGATAGAATGCAAGTAGAGCAATTTGCAAATTGAATTTTAAATGTTGGGAATGGAAATATGAGTGTACCTCATAATGGATATGTTGATATTGAAATTCCAATAAATCTCCTTATTCATTCTTTTATTGATCCTATTCAAGCAATTGTCGATGCAACATTCCCTGGATTACATGATGAGTATTGAAATGCTAAATTTTTTAATGTTAGAGCAATATTGGCACCAATTATTGATGTGGTCAACAAAATCAACAACCACATATGTTCTCTCTTTTCAAGTGATTATATTGAATATTTGAGTACTGATTCTATGTGCTTAAAGTCAAATAAACAAGACTCTTCTGAAGAATTACATACAACAAAATTTCTTAACAACATTGAGTGTTCTGGTCTTCCTCCTCATAAGCTTTCACTGAAAGTTGGCATGCCTGTGATGTTAATAAGAAATATTGATCAATCAGCTAGGTTATGCAATGGTACAAGATTATTGATATGTTATCTAGGAAAAAATGTCATACAAGTATAAATGATCAATGGGTCTCATGCAGGTAAGGAGGCTTTTATTCATCGTATAGATATAAATCCAACAGAATCTTGATGGCCTTTTAAGTTCAAGAGAAGACAATTTTCGTTAATAATTTCTTTTGCTATGACAATAAATAAAAGTCAATGGCAATCTTTATCATGTGTTGGGCCATATCTTCCAAAAAATGTATTTGCTCATGGCCAAATATATGTTACTTTGTCAAGAGTTGAACAAAGAGATGGCTTGAGAATTCTTATTCATGACTCAAACCAGTAACTTTTGACTACAACTACTAATGTTGTGTTTCATGAGATTTTCAACAATATTTAAGAGTTAAGATATATTAAATTAAATTCACCTTTCTTAATTATTCATGTGAAATAATAAGAGCAGTGGATTTTTTCTTGCTCCAATTATTTTGATGATTGTCTGCATTTAGCTTTTGGGAAAATTTATTTTCCTTCTAATAAGTTGTCCATGTTATTTCTATTTTCTTTGTTTTTACCATCATTTTTGATAATTTCAATATCATTTTTAAATTTTCTTTATCTACTTAGCAGTATCACTCGCCTGGATGCACTCTTGTGTGTAATTTTAGTTTGCAATGTTTCAAAATAGTAGGTTCTAATTGTGCATTTTTTATCCATTTTCTTGTTTTCTGCAAATTCTGATTAATTATTGAGAAAATGACAATTGGAGGCTAAAAGTTTGAATTAAATATAATAAAGGATCTTACAGTTTTTTCAGTAGTAAATACAGAATAAAGCAGTAGTAAATTTGTGATGTTCAATAGTAAAAAAAAATACAAAATCCTTTACTATATTTAATTCAGACTTTTAGTCTCCAACTATTATTTTCCCTTAATTATTTGTCTAAGTTATATATATATATATATGTGTGTGTGTGTGTGTCTAATTTCAGGCATGGAAACATTACTATTTTTTATTTGTATGACTCCAATCAGATTAGTTGATAGCATTAGATGAAATTTTCAGGATTCTTGCGGCCGATTATAGTGTATCAAGCAAGTGGGTTTCATCCAACTACTGATCCTTTTATATGAGCCATCAATGAGAGGAGCCAGAGAAGAGGCCATTATTGTATGTATATCTGATGTATTTGTCAAATTATATTTTGAACTGGTATTTAATTGTTGTCAGTGTATTTTCGTTATGTTCTAAACATGAGGATTGGTGGGTATGACTTGACAATGCCCTGATCGCTTGAATACTGTTACTTGGTGTTATATATACTGTATATATGTGTATATATATATATATATCTAGCCTTTTTCTATATGATTTTGTCCAATTCAACCACCCCGGCCACTACATATATAAAATATGCAGTCATGTCTTTAATTTTGATTATTAATAAAAGAAATTTAAACAAAATAACTTCATAAGCTCCATTCCTTTTTAAATATTATTTTTGAAGAAAACATTTGTTCCTTTTTTAAGTGTCATTTTAAAATTTTAAATTAACATTAATCATTATTTTTTTAATTATATATTCTTATAAATTATTTTAGATGTCAAGGATAGCATAGTTACTCTTTTTCTATTTATTTTTTGAGAGCGTTTTAGGAGAAATTGAAGGAACTTTGACATATGAATTATTAACTTTTTTAAATTTTTGTCTAAAAATCTTAAATATTACTTAAAAAGAAACAAAAGTAATAAATATAGTATGTAAAATTTGTAGCAAGTTATGCTTTCATAACCTATAAATAGTATGACTTATTTAGTAAGTTTTGTGTAATATGTGAAGAGCACATTTTAAATAGGTTAAATATAATTAACACATTTTAACGGTTGTAACTTGTATTCCCATTCTATAACCCACATTAACACACTAACGTAAGAAAGAGGCAAGTGATTGATATTTATTAGTTTAAATCTATCTCTTAAATTTTGAGAGTTAAATTTCTTGAAAAGTAAACTGATTGATATGTAATAGTTTAAAAAAAATTTCAAAGTTCCTAAGGAGTTCAATTTATTTTGGAAAATAGAATTTCTTGAGCAAAACCAAAGAAAATCCTATTTTAAGAGCATTTTATAAAACTTTTAAATTTTTAAAAATCAAGGAAATGCTTAATTATTCATTTTTTAATTGGCCAAATATTTATGTCTTTAAAAGATAAAAAAAATTAGAAATGTAAGGAAAAAATGATAGCATTTCAGACCATGTATTTTCAGATTAAAAAAAAAAACTGAAACTAATTTTGTTTTCTGTAGATAATGGTAGAAGTGAATGCCAAAAATATAGTTATAGGTGGTAGAAGTGTTACTCCAAACTTGATCATCAATATTTCCTCCTGTCTTTAATATAAGTCATTTTTTACTAATTCATCAAAATAAAAAAAATTTGTTATATCATTAAAATTATTTTAAAATTAATGTATTTTTCATCTTTACCCTCTCATAAATACTATAAATTGAAATAATCCACATTCTCTCTCATGATTAAATAAGAGTATTTTGGAAATAAAATAATTAATGCTCCAAAAACTTATAGAAAATAATTTATATTTTGGACTATAAAAAGTTTTTAGAATGTGATTAATAAAAAAGACTGGAGGAAGTATATATTGTATAACCAATTTCTATAGATAATAAATGCAATGTAAAGAAAATGAATGATTTTTAATAGTATTGAGATCTACATAAATGTTGCCAAAAATATAACTAACATGGGAAAACGAAAAAAATATATCCTAAATAAATATCATGTAACTTTGAATGATAAATAAACAGATTTTTTAAAATACATTGAATTTCCCAGATGGCTAATTGTATTTCTAGGAATCAATGTAATGCATGCTCTGAATCACCAATTTAAAATTACACTCTCTTAATTATATTTGTGCTAACATTAAAAATAAAAGAAAAAAAATTGAATTAGTCCCATAAAACAAATCACTATTTGAACCCAAATCGTCCACTCTATTCCTTTAAGCACGTGGCCTCACTTTGAAAAGAGAATCAATCTTTCTTCTTCTTCTTTTTTTCCTTTAATTTGCAAATATGTGGCCTCACTTGCTATCACATTTTTTTTTGCATTTTCAATGTTTTTTAAGTCTTTTAAAGACATAAATATTACGCCAATTAAAACAAATAATTAAGGTTTTCCTTAAGTTTAGTTTTATTTTCAAAGATAAACTTAAGTTTTCAAAAACTTCTAAATCTTTTTTAAACCAATCAATATCAATTAATTTATTTTTTGAAAAGGTAAATTTTTTATTTATTTCCCTTATATTACCAATCTTTCGAATTTAAATTTATATCTTTTAGGTGTGTTTTTTCAAAACAAATGATGATATTGAAGGATCAAACTAATTTTTGCTTTCTCCCATTCTTAATAGTACACTAACACACATTTAATGAAGGATAAAATTGAAAAAAATAAATAAATAAAAGATAAGATTATAAACACTAAAGTAATTAATTATACATCGCTTTGTATATGTTAATAGGTACAGTAAAGAACAGGAAAAAGAGGAAGAAAGAGATGCGGTTGCCACAACATGGACAAAAGGATTTGGAACGCCAGAGTCTATGCAACATAAAGGTTTTTTATGATTTTATTACTTTAAACACGTACATGTCCGCGAAGATCACAACCGTTCAAGATAATATATACTATGAAATACAAAATAAAAGTAGATATTTTTAAATTATATTGTTATTTCTCATTGCTTATTGATGACTTTTCAATTTACAATGGAATTTTTAAGTATGCCATTTGAAAATGTAAATAATATTTATTTAATACTTTGAAGTATAAAGTTTTCTTCATTAAGTTTAACCTCTAAAAGGATGCATATATATCTAAATCTCCAGTTACAACCACGTTCACATTCCAAATAATTCCAATTGAATATCATGACTTCACAAATTAAAAAAAAAGTACTGTGAATTTAAATAAATATCATGTAATTTAGGATGATAAATAAACACTTTTTTTAAAATATGCTGTGAATCTTCCAAATGGTAAAACATACCCTGTAATTATATTTCTGGCAGCAAGTCTAATCTTATCTCTGCATATCTGATTGGAATTAGTGGGAGCATCCTATAAATAACCAACTTAAAATAATAGCTAATTTAAAATAATTGAGTCTAATGCTAAATCTCTGTACTCTCTTAATTATATTTGCGTTAACATTAAAAGCGAAAGAACGAAATTTGATTACTCTTACAACATACATCCTAACTTTGACCCCCACGGTCTATATAACAAGTAATTGATATTTATATATTTTTCAAACTAAAATTATATATCTACACTAAATTATGAATATATCTTTCATAGCAAATATAGCAAATATCGAGCAGAAAATTACTGTTAATTGTGATTTTGACAATATTTATATAGATCCCAATACTACTAAAAATCATCCATTTTCTTTGTGGTGCATTTATTAACTATAGAAATCAGCTGTACAGCTGCTGATATTAAGGATCAAGTTTAAATTAACACTTCTAACTTCATCACTAAACCTTCTCTCTATCCCAGTGGCAGACACACATTTGCCTTGGAAGGGGCTGTGGCCCCCCCTCCCTCCCTCCCCTCCCTTATACACACACACACATTTGGCCTCTTCCCCAACATAGATATATACTCATACATTACACACAATAAATAAATAAAACATATATGTACAATATCTATTATTGATATAGTTAAAAAGAAATAAAATATAAAGTTTATATATAAATGTATTAAAAATATAAACTTTTAATATATTTTTTATATTTTTTCTTAAAATTAATAACTACATATATGACTTCACTTTATATATATTTTGAAAATTAATTTACACAATTTATCATTTCACTTTATATATACACATAATCTATCATTTCATATTTTTTGAAGTTATAAGAATATTTTGCAAAATTAATTATGATAAACATTAAAAATTAAATTAATAATACAAAATATATATTATTTTTCAAAAATTTAGCCCCCATAATGGTTAATGGTTAGGCTATGTCTGCCTGTTCTGTCCACTTCATCCTCTTCAATTTAAACCCACCATTTCCATTCTTTTCTTTTGCAAAATCCCTTGTGTGGATGCTTCCCTGTCAGTTGCTTGCAGATATAAAGAATTTACATCAGATATGGAAGTAGAGAAGATTGTTCCTTTTTCTTCGCTAGCCCCATCTCTTCTGCCCCAAACAATCTGTGTGAGAGTGACCAAAGTGTTTGTGAACATGCAGTTTTCACCACCCTTCATTACAAAATCTATGGATATGTTGCTGTTGGACAATAGTGTGAGTTACTATAATTCATGTACTTGGCTTTCTTCGTTTTATATCAAAATTTCTAACGTAATCTAACCACTATAGTTTTTATGCAAGTTATTACTTTGTACCTCATGGTTTGGCTATTTAGTAGTTTTCTTTAGTTACATGTCAGGGATCAGGGATCACACATGACAAATACTACATGGATGATAACTCAACAAAAATGGTTGCTCTGTACCTTATGCATTCACTGTCTAGTAGTTTTCATTAGTTACATCTCATAAATCAGGGAATTCACATGACAAATATTACGTGCATGATGCTCTCGATCAAGATTGACTAACCAATTTACATTTATTCTTTTAGATGACAAGGTGGCAAGCACAAGTGACAGACCCTTTTTTGTTTAATCGCTATCTTTGTGAAATTGCCAGGGGTTCATCCTACCTCTTTACAGATTTTGTGGTGCAGCATAACATACATTTCAACAAACCAACAACCTCACTCTTCATGATAACATTTAATAGTTCTATTATATATACCTCTATTGTAACTACCATCCCGCATGAGATTGCTCAGTTTATTCCCATACAGGGACTATTGGAGTCTCTAGAATTGCCTACACAATTGATAGGTTAGCAATGAATATTTTGCTTTGCCAGTATAGTCCTTGGATAGATAGTGATCTGATGAGACTTTTGTTTCAATATGATAGACATCACTAGTATCATTGAGCCTGTTGTATTTTTGGAGGGAGAGTCTGAAACTATGATGGAATATCCTTTTATAGGATTTTATCTGAAAGATCATAGCTACATTGCTTTACAAATATTTACATCGTTTGCTAAAACCTTAATGTCAATTTCATAATAGTGATAAGCAACATGTTACTTCCTTTTTGTCTCTACAACCACGATCAAGTTACTTGCCTATTGAAAGGGGATGTAGCAGCTAAAATTATCTTGGAGTGGCCACACATATTGGCTGGACATCATTCATTGTGCGCTACTATCTTGCATGCAAAAGTTGTGAGGCAAAATGGTAACAAGAAAGTAGAGACTACCATTCCAAGATATAGTTTCAATTTTCTTGGTATTTCCAAAATTCTCAGCAATAAGGTCCCACTTGACCTACTTCTTAGTAATCCATTGTTCATCCATACCTATTATTCTTTTCAATTTTTGCAAATCACATAATGGTTCTAACTCAATCCTTTCAAACAGATGTTTGTGGAGTACTTACTCACTTTGGAACTTTGACCCAATATGACAGAGATGGGAAAACGCAGGCCAGGATTATGTTCACCTTATATGACAAAGAGTATAACAATAAAACTTGACTTCATGTATTTATCAAGAATGTATTTTAATCAGCTTTGCTTCACAAGGATAATTGATGGATAATGGATAGTTCTAGAGAATTAGGATTTTAAATAAAATTATTTTATTAGAATATTTTAGATTATATTTTATATTTAATTAGATTTCATAATATATTTTAGTATTATTAGGATTTATGTTATTTTTTATTTATTTTCTATTTTATAATTTCTTTTGCTTTAAGTTTAAGTTAGAATGTTTTAGTCTTTATAAATTTCTAAATAAATGAGATTCTTACAATCTCCCTAGATTTAGTCATTAGGTATTTTATTAAATTTTGTCAATCTTCTAGAATGCTCCATTAAGTCTCAGAACTAGCTATCATTGTAATTAGAATGGTAGAGAAGATCATATTGAGTGAATTGGAGTTTCTATATATCTATTTTCTCCCTCCTTGAGTTCTCTCTTTCTTGAGTTCTTAATTCTCCTTCTCAAGTTATCCCTTTTTCTCTCTCTCTTTTTTGTCTAACATCTCCCTCTGCCTCTCCCTCTTACATTAGTAATTCTATCAACTGTGTATTCTTCGAAGAAACAGTAACTAATGCATTTCACAATAAACAAGAAGACCTGGATCAGGCAACTGTAGTTGTTGTGAACTATGCAGGGTCAGAACATTTAAAGTTAATGACTAATTATCTTTAAAGACCATCTAAACCATGAAATCACGTACATTCTAACTTAAATACTATTTCATTATTTACACGTAGGAGAGCTCCAACTATGTAATTCAAGAACTCTTACCACAATCATTTACAGCCCAGATATCCCTGAAGCTAGGTAACTCACTCATGGGTAAATTATCACTTTGATCCTATCTTCTGGTCCCTTTCCCCTCTAATATTTTTGTCAACTACCACACAGTTAAGAACAATCCTTAGGTTGCCAGGACCGATTTTCAAGCTGTCTCAATCTTTACGCTAGCCAATTGTTAGTAAGCAATCTTCAATGGTTGCCAATAACTGGCTCATGTTTCCTCTTTGAGTTTCAAAAACTCAACTTCTCCAACTAAAACAGGTCACTAATTCTGGTTTCATCTAATTTCTCAAGAACTATTCCAATAACATTGCTAACAACTAGCATGAAAGTTCCAGGATTGTGATTGCATTGTTCGAGTTCAGCTACAGAAACTGCAGACAAGCTTTGGATGGTGTTATGAAGCTTGCTGAAATTGCTCAATCAGAATGAAAATGGAGAATGGGTCTTTAATATGTCACAGATGCAAAAAAACTGATACCCTCACAATAAAGTTAGTATTTAATACAAAAAATATATAATGCTTAATGAGATTAGTATTCTTGACTAACTTCTTATCCTCACAACTCACGTGTTCAAAATCCACTTCACTGTCATATATGAGATGGGAACTACATCAGTGCTTTTGTTTGACGACCAAGCACGGAAGCTAGTCAATAAGACAACAACATAGCTGAAAGATGCTCTTCATAAGGTGACAATTGTTTCTTACATTTTTAAAAACTTTACATAAAAAATGGAGGGTACTACACTGATTATTTATTCTACTTACATTTTTACTACAAGCAAGAGGGACGGCCTCACTTTTTTCCCGAGGAACTTGACCACTTAATTGGTCACACTTGCTGAAGCTGAAATTAACTTCACAAAGCTACACTACAACCTCACCAACTTCATGACAAAAAATCCATTCAACATCAACCTTCATTGTATTTGATGTCAATGATCTTCAAGGGATAATTGAACAATTCACAACATCGGATTATAAGGTATATCCAAGCCTTTTTTGTTAGGTTAACTCAGTCCACACACACTATGCTACCTAACATTTCTTATCATTCTTGATAGGAATGCTTAGAGACTGCACCATCCTGTGAAATAGTTCTGGCAATGAGAATCTTCCCATAGCAGAGCTTTACTCCCCGAGTCAAAACATTAGCAAGAAAACTAAAAGCATCAAGAGGAATACTGGCCAGGCAAGAGAAGCCAGCCACTCTAATGTAATTAAGACTACTTAACAAATTTATGTTAACTTGAAATCTGTATTTTCTTGCTTTAATGTAATTAAGATTGGTATTCAACTTTAAATATGTTATGTTACCACTAATTATGTTTTAAATTAGTTGTTATATCGTAGATCATGTATTTCTTGACATGAAATATATCGTAGGTCACTAAATTTAAAACTCCAAAATTTGTTTTAAAATACACTACTACAAAGTTTAGAAGTTTACTGTACAATTATTTTCGTTTGATGAAAGCAAGTTTAAAAGGAATTTGACGGTTTTTTTTTTAGCTATATCGTTGTTATTCTTAGATCTCGCAAAATCCCCCCACCCCCCAAAGCAAATGATGCACTCTGTAAATATCACGCCCCTGTGCTTGGTTAGCATTTTATCTTGATAGGAATGCAAGAGTCCAAAAATATTCATGATTTAAAGTTATACCTAAACTACAGCAACGTAAGATTTGACAGCAAAGCCTACCCACAGCCTCCCATGTTCTTTCACTTCACTGACAAAGTCAACTTCTTGACCTCCTCTTCCACCCAAAACCTCTAAAGTCTTTCCCATCTCATCAAACTTCATTCCCAAAGGGTCATCTCCTAACTTCTTCCATGGCATCGTCTGAGCTTCATTCTGCATATTTGTATTAGCTGCAATTTGAGCTGTTGATATATTACTGTTTAGTGCCACCCAGAAATCTCCTTTTTCATTTCTCTTGACATTATCAGGTCGCCGTTCAAGCTGTGCAAAGAGTTCTAAAGTGCCAATCTTGAAGCCTTTGAGCCAAAACCAGTGAATCTTCCTTGAACTTGTTTCTGCAAGCACAAGGAATGAGCCATCTTTGTTCAAAGCCACACCATTTTCGAATGGCAAGCCTTTGAGCAAGATCTATAGTTTCTTGCTTCTTGGGTCATATTTTAGCAACCTTCATGTTTTATCTCCTTTTTGGAATATCATTTGAAACTCCCTTTCACCAAGAGGAAACTAAAATGATTATTAAGTTCTCCAAAAGTTTTTCATTACGTCATATAATGATGAAGAATCAAATATGGCTACGAAGTTTGAAGGCATATGAAGACGTAGGAGAATACCTTCTTTGGTACACAGTGATGTGCTCTCTGAGAAATAAACCACACCAGTTTGCTCATCAACATCTAAGGCATTAAGGAGTTTGAATGGAGCACCATCATCAGCAGAAATGGCCAGTTGTTCAGCTACATTAGGACCAGGTCCATACCTTAGGAGTCCAAACAAAGTATGCATCTGCTATGTAAAGATTACAATTTTTGCCATTAAATTTGAGCCCCAATGGGCTCCCACAGGTATGTTCCTTTTTGGATCTGTTGACCCATCACATAATCTCCTATCTCTATAATCAAAGATATGGATACATATTCAGTAAAGCCATTGTTTAGATAACCGAATCAGACCGGCCGGTTCAACCGATTCAACCCAAAATCGTACCCAATCCGGTCCAGTAGAAAAAGAAAACCAGGGTTCAAAGAACCGGCCAAAAACCAGTCAGCCCGGTCTTGAACCAGCAAGAACCGGTACAACCAATTGCCTGACTGATTCTAGCAGTTGAAAGAAAAACTGATAGAAAGAGATGAAGCTGAGAAAAGAAGATCAAACCAAAACGCACAAGCATAAAAAACTAGAATGCTGAAAAGAAGATCAAACTAAAATGAAGAAGAAAAAAAGAACATGAAGAGAAAGTGGAAGTGAAGTTCTAACCAATAAAAAAAGATAATCTGATTATTTGAGTATTCTACAAACCAAAGCTTCGCCAGGAGTTTCACTCAAAAAAGGATGAAAAAACATGTTGAGTAATGAACAGAAGAAGGCGACGGGAATAAGAAAGCCTTCTGAAAGATGAACGCCGATGGGAATAAAAAAAATAGACACTAAGTGAGGCGATACGAATAAGTGAGGCATGACTTTTGAAGTACGATTCTCGTGAGACTTTACTTGTGTGCTTCTTTCCAAGAATTTGTTTTAAAAGTCTGTACCACAAATTTGAAAAGTGTCTCTTCTCAATCTACGTGAGAGTGATTTTTTTTTCAATAATTAATGAATCTATGAATGCATTTATATACTTCCTTCGCTCAATATTATAAAATATATTATATGACAAGTTTTTGATCCATAATATAGGGTATTAGATATTTTTTTTTATTTTACTCATGTATTTAATGTTTTGTCTCTCTTCATTTATAACTCTCTAATAATAATAAAATAGGGTATTTAATAAGGGTAAAATAGAAAATACGGGTACTTTTTGTATTGATTTGAGTTGAAAAAGTGATTTTCTTAATATGCATGTAATTAATATAAAATGCCTTATAATATAGACCGGAGGGAGTATATTAGTAACTTAATATTAATATCAATTTTTGATAAATAAATAATTTGTTAATTACCCATAATGATTAATTTAAAATTTAAATAAACAATTTTAAAATTTTTTTTATTTATTTCGATTATATGAATGATTTTTTCGAAGAAAAAAATATGAATGATTATACTTTACATACATTTGGATTTTTTTAATACAGTTTAAAAGAGTTTCATCAAAATGTTTTTTTTAATTTTACCTTTTATTAAATAAGTGAATATAATTAATTTTTATTAATCTACAAATGTTAAACATTAAATAAAGACATTTTTTAAACTATGTTGAATTAACAACAAATTTAATAATCTCAACTTCTCTTAATTGTATTACATGTGTAAATTAGTTATTTGTATCTTATATTTGGGATTAGATGTAGTATTATATAAAATATATTAATTTAATTATAACCGATTCGACCCCGTTTTAACCCAGTTAAATCAGTAAATCTTAAATTATTATTGTGACTGATCTAGTATCCAGTTCGATTTTCTTAACATTGGATAAAACCATGAAATGAAATATATTGTGGATTTTTACAAATTGAACAAACCATTGCTGACTAATTTTGTTTCTCTGATAGCAAAACATTAATTCATAAATGACAGGTAGAAAGAGTCAGTATCTCGTTTGCTTCATGGGAATGTGAGGTATATATGGAACGGGAAAGGAAAACACGTTGCATTCGAGAGCTTGTTTGGTTGGCATCATTGCACGTTTGCTTCCAATTCCACACAGTAACTCATTCCTTCAATTAAAGGAGTGAGGATTCCATCACATATTTGATGGAATGGTTACGGATGCTTTGGGAATGGGGGGTGAACTTACATTTATATATGCCCTTAGCCTTTATATTTTTTTATAAATTGTCTTTGCTTTTAAAAAAAATAAAAAATAATATTTTAAAACCAATAAATATTTAAAAATTATTTATTTTTTCTTTAAAGATAAATTTTTTATATATTTTTAAAATGAATAACCAAATATAACAACGTTCTTATTGAATAATTAACCAAATTATTATTTTTTTATTAATAATTTAAACATATTTTTAAACACAATTACTCTGTGTCCTTGGTACGTGATTGAATATTGAAAGACTATAATATACACATACCAATTTGATCATGCGCGTTGCTTGCAGATGCAGATCTCGAGATCTTGAGATCTAAGTACATAGCATGTACATTGAAATTTCTCTGTTAACGCTCACAACTAGATTTTTGATTGACTATTTTAAGGATGATTAATTACATATTTTAATTAATGATTTTTCTGGTGAAAATTAATGATTTTTGTAATTAGATGAATTATAGACGGCCCAGCATTACACATTCATATTCTTCTATCAGTTTCTCTGAATTTTTTTTAACTAACAAAAAAAAAACTAGTTTTGTTAATTGTTTTAACTGGTATTACTTTGGTGTAAAAAATGTTGGATTTAATACTACGTTTGACAGTAATTGAGAGACAATGCAGGTTTTTGTTAGACACTTAATTTGTTGGGCACTGCCTAAGATGGCAGACCCTCCAAGATATGCCCGGCCCATGTCATAAGGTTTCTCCTTCCCTTCACTTATATAACATGATGAAGAGGTAAAGCCGGTGATCTCTAGAATTTAAAAAGATAAATTTTTGAGCGTGAGTTAGGTTATCTTAAATGCTAATAAAAATAACAAAAATTTTGAAGGGAAAATTTTGATTTAGGAAATTGTAAGAAAATATATTACAATTTGTGACATCAAATTGATTTATTCATATAGAAGGATCTGAGATTATATTCACGTACTTCTATCTAGTCTTCAAAGATTTCCATCTCATCTTCCAAATTTCCATCCCCTTCTCCACAATTTCTAATCATAGAATTAAGATCAAGAACAAACAAGTTTCCAATTTATAATATTCAATCCCACCAATTTTCATGGATTTCTAACGCTTCCGTTGATATTCCAAACCTATAGTTTCCAACCAAAGAGCTGAGATGAAGAACAAACAGATGTCAAAGTCAAATAAGAACCTTGATTCTTCTTTGTCAATAAATCATTTTAAAGTCACAAATTGTAATATATTTTCTTACAAGGTTCTAAACCAAAATTCTCACAATTTTAAATCCTTTGCTCCGAGATATGGATCATCTGCGGTCAGTGATTTTGACATTTTATTAAATTAAAATTAAACTTTTTATTAAGATTTTTTCTTTTAAAAATTAAAATTATGAAAAAAAATCATATATAAAAATCCAGAATAAAAAAAATTAGGAAAATTATTTTCTTAAAATTTAATGATATATTATTAAAGTAAATATAATATATAAAAGGGAAAATTGGGAAATGGGACAAAAAATCAATTTATTTAGAAAATGGGATCACAGTTTTTTTTTTTTTTTGGGGATCAGACTCAAATTTTTTTTTAACTAAAATTCAAATTTTTTCAATTGAGAATTGAATTTTTTTCAACAACTAAACCACACATTTTTTAAACTGAGGTCTCATTTCCCAATTTTCCCTGTATAAATCCACTATTTTCCTAAAAAGTAATTAAGATTTTATCTTTTTTAACATAAATTTTTTAACGTTTGAATTTTTTGAGTTTTTCTAACTTTTTTTTCTTAAAACCTAACATTTAACCTCTATGCGACTGCATCCCCTGCAATCCTGCAGAGAATCCATATCCGATTGTAAGCCCATTTAAAATGTGTACAACATGTTATGTATAATTTTTTCTATGTTAATCACAACATTCGTGAAAAAAATTATGTTAAAAATGAGCGAATCAAAGATGAACTTATCTTGTTCTTCAACATCACAAAATCACATGACAACAGCTTGATTCATTGTATCACACCATGACATAACCCAAACAATAATTGAAATTATTACAAAGGAATTATACAGAGCCTGTTGAAGGAAAACACTTAGACTCAGAGCAAGTCCAAAAATACCATGATTTAAAAGCTATACCTTAATTACAACAACGTAAGATTTCACAGCAGATCCAATCCATAGCCTCCCATGATGTTCTTTCACTTCGCTGACAGACTCAAGTTCGTCACCTCCTCTTCCATCCAAAACCTCCAAAGTCTTTCCCTTCTCATCAAACTTCACTCCCACAGGGTCTTCTCCTAATTTCTTCCATGCCATCTGAGCTTGATTCTGAGCTGTAGTTCTTTCACTGTTCAGGCCCACCCAGAAATCTCCATTTTTGTTTCTCTTGATGTTATCTGGTCGCCTTTCAAGTTGTGCAAAGAGTTCTGAAGTGTAAGTCTTTGGGCCTTTAAGCCAAAACTTGTGAATCTTCATTGAACTTGTTTCTGCAAGCAGAAGGAATGAGCCATCTTTGTTCAAAGCCACACCATTTGCGAATGGCAAGCCTTTGAGCAAAACCTGTACTTTCTTGCTACTTGGGTCATATTTCAACAACCTTCCTGTTTTGTCTCCTTTTTGGAATATCATTTGAACCTCCCTTTAACCAAGAGGAAACTAAAATGATTATTAAGATTCTCTGAAACTAAAATAATAAAGAATCAGATATTTTTATGAAGTTTTAAGGCATGAAGAGGAAGAAGAATACCTTCTTTGGTACACAGTGCTGCTATCTGAGAAATAAACCACACCAGTTTTCTGATCAATATCTATACCATTTAGGAATTTGAAGGGAGCACCATCATCAGCAGAAATGGCGACTTGTTTGGTCACACCACCACTAGGTCCAACCATTTGGAGTCCGAAATATGCATCTGCTATGTAAAGGTTACATGTCTTCTTGTTGAATTTGAGTCCCAATGGCCTTCCACAAGTAGGTTCCTTGTTTGGATCTGTTGATTCATCACATAGTTTTCTATCCCTATAATCAAACATTTGGAACTACACATTCAGTAAAACTGGGAAATTATATATACTGTGAATTTCACCGATTGATTAAACACTTGCAACTTGAGTTCTATTTGGTAGGAATGAGTGATTTCTAAGAGAAGAAGAAAGGGAGAAACCGAGAAGGAGAGGGAGGAGAAGTTTCCTTAAAAATGCTATATATTTTGGATCCCTAGAAAACTTGAATAATGTATACCAAACATGTCACACAAAAATTTATTTCTCCTCCTTTTCTTAAAACTCCTGATTTCATATCTACCGAACATGGCCTTGGGTCCTCATAGCCTCAAAACATTCACAAAAGTTAGGTAGAAAGAGCTAAAATTTCAGCAGACTAAGCTCACGGGCAGATGTACTTTAGAAATCCAACTAAGAGACGCATACTTTCACACAAACGAGCCAAACCCAATACAGTATATGAGGTTTCTACATGAAATAGATATATGTGATCAATATTACAGATAATTTTCTAACTCAACTTTATGAGTAGTTTTATATTTGAGAAGTTGAGATCTTGCCTGTTTGGTGAGGTGACAGCAAACTCAACCCATCCTTCGTGAGTACCTTTCCATTTGAGAATTCTACCATCTGATACACCAACATATGGGCCCTCGCCATTACAGTCAAAGGCAAAGCTTTCAGGGCCTGAAACATTGGGGAGTCTGAGTTCATGGTAGTTTTTCAAGCCATCCTTGAAAACCACTTCACCAGAAGAAAAGGTGAAGGTAGCAAACAAGAGTAACAGAGAGAAGAAAAGTGGGGAAGAAGAAGATGGCTTCATGGTTTAGTAATGAAGCTGAAGCTGACGTTGTGTTGAAAGTTAATAATTGAAGTATATATTATTCATTCACAAATTGTGCTATATGTTAATAAAGGATTGAAGCTGAAGTTATGTTAGAGGAATTGTTTAGTAACTGATTAGTGAAAGATGGAAGTAGATACCAACTTTTCAAGTCAGATCATGTGCTGCTCGTAAATGTCAAGAGATCATCTACGCATGTACAAAGAGATGTTGGTATTTGACTTTTAAAATTCTTTATTCAACGCTCACAAGTTGATTTTTGTTTTTTGGAAACGCAAGTTGATGATTTTGATTGAGTATTTTAAGGTCAATTAATTAAATATTTTAATTAAGTCAGAGTTGAAAAGTAGGATTCGTCACTTTTACAATGTGAGGAGATTCTCAAAAACGAAGAGAGATGTGTCTCTTGGCAGAAATGAAGTGATGATGAGATGTCTCTCGATCATATTTTAGATATAAGGTTGTTACCCTTTATGAAAATGCCAGTTTTAATAATTATTAATGAATAGATATGTTGAATTATAATAGAGATTCACAAAACATCATAGTGTATATATATATATATATATTGTGTTTCACGAAACATCATCACAAATAAATGGAGAGAAAAACTTAGATACTTAACCTTATATACTTAATATTTCAATCAATTAAAATCAGGCAAGTATATTATTTTCATGTATTTTTATTCTATAACTAACTTTTATTATTAATATTGCTAACCTATTTTTAAATTTAAAATCTACATTCTTTGATTTGACTTGACAAAAATACATTAAGTATATAAGTCTTCTCCTAAATATGTATATTGGTTCATGAAATATCACAATAAATATATTTGTTCATGGAACATTATAATGTATATATTAATTCATGAAACATTATAATGAATATATTGGTTCATGAAATACCACTATGTATATATTGATTCATGAATATCACAATATTTATAAGGTTGGGTTGGGTCTCTTTATTAAAGAGTTATGCTCCTTAAATCACTGTTTAAGTATACTCAAGGATTTCCATTATCATAAAAGAAATTCATTGTTAATTTAAGTTGCACCTAATTTAGAATAAGTAAAAGCAAATTAAGTCTAGGACAAAGTTTTGCCATACCTTGAAAAACTTTGTGCACAACTCCAACATATAATTATTTTAATTGGATGAATAACTGAAGTGCTCATTGTGCTCCTAATTGTGTAAGCGGCCAACAATACACATCCATTTTTTTTTTTTGCGTATACATTCAATATTTTGAACTTACCCCACTTCAATTAGAGGATTTATCGGGATTTACACTAATTCAGATCAAATCAGATATGATTCTTTTGGGCAGCAAGCTTTACTATTAAATATTTAACGTGACTGCATTCTCAGAGTTTGAATTTGAAATCTTGGGTCAAGTTGGCACAACTCCCTTACTAATTGAATCCTTACTAATTGAATCAAGCACTTGATGGTACACATCCACATTCTTTAGTGTCTCTAAATTCTAATGTTTTTACTAGTTGAAAAGTCTATTTGTCCAAAAATTAAAATTCACGATGGCCTTTTAGTTCAACTAGTTAAATATTGGATTCAATATTATTCCTTCCAATTCAAAATATAAGTCCTATTTTAGAATATTTTTTAAACCAAAATATAAGTCATCTTTAAGTAAAGTCAAAAGTATTAATAATTTTTTCCAAATTTACCCTTATCATTAATTAGCTCATAAAAGAGAAAGTTATTTTAAAAATTATATTTATTAAAAGTAATGTTGAAAAATAATATAAGTTTTTGACAAATTTAAGTAGTTTAACTCTCTTCTTTAGTTTGTGTACACTTTATCAAAGATGACTTATATTTTGGATCGGAGAAAGTATGTTTGACAATAATAGTGAAAGATGTAGGTTTCTTAAATTAACAAAAAAAAACTAAAAAATGAAGTACATTAGTCTAGATTTTTAAACATATTTGTATTTCAAAAAAGTCTTTGCGCTATATATTATATCTCTTAACAAATAACGACTAAATTACCTTTTTATATTTTATTTATTTTTAATTTATTTATTATAGTTCAAAATTTTATAATTTTTGTCAGGTCAAAAAATTTATAATTGTTTAAAAAAATCAGTTCACACTCAGCAGTAGATATTGCCGTTTAGTCGTTGACATCGTATTTTTCTTGGCGGCCACAGACGTTGACATTGTGTTTAGTTTGTTAAAAATAAGATAAGGTGATTTGACAGGAAAATAAAAAATAAAAATAAAATAAGTGGAATGTGATTTTTTTTTGGCCAAAAGTGGATTGTGATTTGTGATAGTCTCATTTGGGGATGCAAGCGGGCTGTTCAATCATGTTATTGCCACTAACTTCAATTTTTGGTGGCAAGAGATTCTGAATTTTCTTCTAGAAATATGTGGTTAAGTGAGAATAGAGATTTTTAAAAAAAAGTAATAAAATCTCTTTGTCTCTATTTTTCTCCGCTTAATCATGCAATCACTATAAGAAAAATCCATTATAAGAAAAACGGATGATTAGTTATTACTTAGACTCAAAAATAGAAAGCAAAGGTGGACCCGCTCCGCTCCCTTGCCTGCATTACGTAGACTTAAATCATTTTAGATTTAAAAAATATCAACAGTATCAATAGATATAATATATATATATATAATTTATTTATTAAAAATTACACTATTCATACATGAACAATATGACTTCTTCAAATTCCATGTCATGTACGAATTCACATGTATTAAAAAAAAATACATATAGTCCAATGCATAAATTTTATGGTTTGTAATCTAATTATGAATAATATGAATAGCATTAAAGTCAAAGGGAGAATCAAAAAAATATAATATTATAGACTTTGAAACCTATGCAAATATTATTCGTAAAGTCAGATTTATAAATACTGCATGACATATAACAAATATACATCTAGAAGCTATATAACGTCGATAGTGACGGTCAATAAATAATTAACCTCTTATACTTTGGAAAATGCAGTTTATAGTCATGGGAAATTCCTGAGAATAATTATTTACTAGAAGAAAGCATTTTTTTCATCCACACAGTTGGCTGGCGTGGTCTAAAGTATTACTGCATTCAATAACTTGGAAGAATAAATTTTAGAGAAAACATTATATTAAGGATATGTTTGGGGTGGCAAGCACTTTTGAAAAGTTGTTTTCTGGTGGGGGGTTTAAGCACTTTTCAAAAGTGTTTTTTGGGTCGGCAACGCCACCTTAAACATGCCTTAAAAGATGAAAAAATACAATATACAAATGATAAGGAAAAACATTCATATAACTTGGGACACTAGAAATGTCAATACCAATTAACATAGAACATGAAAAAGAAAATTTTCATGGTGGATGGAGAGCCAAGTCCCCACAATCTGACAATTTTGAATAAACCAACTTGGACTATTGAGGGCTAGGAGTGGTTGATGCTTTCTTAAAGATGTTCATTTTTTTTTCTTCAAGACTTTTGACTTTTGGTGTGTTATCCCTATTCACATCTAATCTCTTCTTACCACTTGAGTTAATCTTAAATAACACAAATGGAGATATCTGTCATTTCGGCAAAACACAGATGTGCATGAGTTGTTCATTACTTACGAGTTGTGATTTTAGAAAAGCAAATTTATGTTATCTTGCCTTCGTTGCTGCACCTTCCAGATGTACCATTGGTCATTGCATTTATTGGACACAGTACGTAGTAGATTCTAATAAATAGGCTTTCGGCAATTTGTCTATCTTTTTTCCAGTTTCAGAGATTATACAGAGAAGATCTTTTTCAATCCTGGGGAGTCTAGGTGTGTGGTGAGAACCTTAAGTTTTCTTCTTTCTTTTTAGTTATTTTGGTAAGAGTGGTTTGAAGCTTCTGTAATCTGATAGTAATGCATATGGTGGGTTGCTTGAATAAAGAGCTCGAATTTTGTAACAGATCGAACATGTCAAGACCATATTTAAAATTCTATATCACCTTCATTATTAGAACAATAACTTAAATATATCATTATGGAACCTAATATCAATATATTATTTCAGGCTATAACTTAACTACAGCAACATAATCTTTAACAACAGACCCAATCCACAAACTCCCATCATGTTCTACTATTTCACTGACAGACTCAAGCTCCTGACCTCCTCTTCCATCCAAAACCTCCAAAGCCTTTCCCTTACTATCAAAGTTCACTCCCACAGGGTCTCTCTCTAATATCCACCATGGAATCTGAGCTTGGTTCTGCAAACTTGCAATATCTATATTTTTACATGTTGTTCTACCACTATAAAGTCCCGACCAAAAGTCTCCCTCTTTGTTTCTCTTGATAAAAATCTCCTACTACTTTTGGCAATTTTCTTTTACACAATCTGCTTCATGTTCCTTCTCTTGATAAAAATCTCCTTTCTATTTGTCAGTTGTGCCTTGATAATAATGTATATGTTGAGTAACATGGTTTGTTTTTTGTTTTGAAGGAAGAAGAAACTCAGAAAATTCTGCTTAGTGGTCCTACCAAAAATAAACTCTATCCTTTCCTCTCAGCCTAGTCTTGTCAAGCCCATTTTGGTGAAAGAAGTTTTATTGACCAGTGCCATCATCGATTGGGTCATCCAGCTATGTGAGTGGTTCAACAAATTTTGCAGTCTCAGTCTCTTCCTATGTCCACAAAGAAGTTTATCTCCCAGTGTCCTGCTTGTCATGTTTCGAAGAGTCATCCTCTTCCATATTCCCCTCCCCCTCATTGTTCTAGTTATTCCCCTATTTTATCTCTTTTTGGTTACAAATAATATGTAAGTTTTGTAGACGACTATAGTCGTTATACTTGGATTTTTCCATTAAAATGCAAATATGATGTTGTTTCTATCTTTATTTCTTTTCACAAATAAATTGAAAGTTTATTTAATTCCACCATTAAAACTCTACAATCTGATGGGGGTGGGGAGTTCACAACTTTGCATTGTGTCTTAGTCTCTCTGGGTATTAGCCATCGTGTTACATGTCCCTATGCACATGCTCAAAATAGCACCGTAGAATGGAAACACCGTCACATTGTAGAGACTAGACTTGCATTACTTAATCATGCTTCTATGCCCAAACAATTTTGGGCCCATGCTTTCACCACTAAGGTTTATCTTATTAATAGGTTACCCAATCCAATGTTGGGACATCAGTTTCCATACTAATTACTTTTCAATACTACTCAAGATTATCTCAGACTTAATTTGTGTGTAGGATCTACAAGTTGGCCCAATCTCCAGCCTTATTCTCATTCCAAACTTGATCCACAATCCACCTTGTGTGTGTTTCTCGTGGTTGGCCTATTTGACAAATTGATATTCAAAATGCCTTTTTACATGGCAATCTAGAAGAGAATGTTTATATGATGCAACCATCGGGATTTATTCACCCTGATTTTCCATCGTATGTGTGCAAGTTGAATCACTCCATCTATGGTCTTAAGCAGGCTCCCCGAGCCAGGTATGCAAGATTAAGTGATAAACTCTTAGAGTTGGGTTTCTTTGTTTCTAGCTCTAAGACTTCTTTATTCATTTGTCATACATTTGTTTATACTCTATTTGTCCTCATATATGTTGATGATATCAATATCAATGGATCTTCATCAATGGTTGTCACTGAGCTTATTTTCACCTTGGGTACTGCTTTTCCAATCAAGGATCTTGGTCATCTTTCTTATTTTCTCAAAGTCAAAGTCTCATTTATTTCTAAGGGGCTCCTGCTCAGTCAACTAAAATACATCATTGATCTTCTCACCTAGACAAATATGTTGCATTGCAAATCCATTTCTTCTTTAATGGCAACTTCAACTAAGTTCAGTGCAACTAATGGCAATCTATTCAAGGATCTTAGACTTTATCAAAGCATTGTTGGTAGTCTACAATGTTTGTCCTTCACGAGACCTGATGTGGCCTTTGTCGTTAATAAGGTTTTCCAATTTCGACATCATCCACGGGACACACATTGGCAGGCAATTAAGCGAATTCTTCGCTATCTCAAGGCTACTATTGATCTTGGTCTTCTAATTACTCCCTCAAGTGTTTCCACTCTTGTTGCCTTTTCTAATGCTAATTAGGCTGGATGCCATGATGATCAATGAAGCACTGGGGGCTATTGTGTTTATTTTAGTCATAATTTGGTGTCTTGGAGCTCGAAGAAAAAGCCCACAATTGCTCGTTCTTCCACTAAAGCTGAGTGTAAATTTATTGTCAATGCTACTTGTGAGTTGTTATGGATTCAAGGACTTCTCTTAGAGATTCATGTATTTCTTCCAAATCCACTAGTTGTTTGTTGTGATAATATTGGTGCCACCTATTTATCAGCCAGTCTTGTATTACATTCTCGCACCAAACATGTTCAGCTTGACTATCATTTTATCCAAGAATGAGTATGTGCTAAGTCTCTCATGTCACTGTTGTTTCTAGTAAAAAATCAAGTTGCTAATATTTTCACCAAGCCACTCTCTACTCCTCGATTCAATCAACTTAAAACAAACCTCAATCTAGCATTCCCACCATTTGTTTTGTGGGGGGATGTTAGAGCACCTGTTGCCATGTCCACCTCAGCTCCAAAGTCATCTTTGACTGCCAACTCATTCACCATTAGCAAAGGAGTCACATAACGGTCACATGGGCTAAAAATGTTCTCGAATGTTTTTCTTATTCTTTTGTTAATTTCCTTTACAGTCTGTATTTCTCTGTATTCTTTTGCACCATACACATGTCCTTAGTTTGTTGAAAATGATGCTATTTAATTCCTTCTCTGTAATTGTTCTGAGTATGAATGGAAGAACTAAATTCAATCCATCTCTCTATTAATGATCACTCTTATCCACTTGATATATATAATTACGTGGCAACTTATGGACCAATTAATATATATATATATATATATACATATATTTGTATGTACAAATACATGTATAAAGATGAACTTGAGAGATGTTGCCTGTGTGATGAGGTGAGAGCAAACTGAAGCATTGTTCTTGAGTTTGATTCCATTTAAGAATTATACCTTTGGATACATTGGTGTAGGGACCGTCGCCATTGCAATCGAAGACTAAGCTTGCAAGGCCTGTAACATTTGTGAGTTTCAGCTCATGGTAGCCTTTCAAGTTCAAGCCATTCTCGAAGACTGCTTCACAGAAGAAGGTGTTATTAACAAATGAAAGTAATAGAGAAATGAGGAAAACTGGAGAAGGAAATAGCTCCATAGATAGAAATAGATATAGATATTGTTAATGGCTTCTCAACGAAAGGTTAAGCTAATTTCATCAATGTATTTAGATTCTTGTCATTCTCTGATTTTTTTTTTCCCTTCAGAGTATCTCTTTTCCTTTCTTTTATTGGGCTCAGAATGCTTATTAGCAAAAGAAAGCATCTTTTCATGCAATCTTCAGTAGGCTGTAGATAAATTTTAGATACTAATAGAGGGGAAGAGAGTAGTTCTTTAAACCAATTTATAGAAAACAACCTTATCATGCAACCTCTTATAGGTTGTAGGCAAATTTTAGATACTGATAGAGAGGAAGAGAGAAGTTCTCTAAACTAATTTATAAAGGATTATATGCAATTAAAGAACATAAATGATCATATACCTCATATAAGACATATCACATTGTGGTGATCTAAATAAGGTGCACTTAGGTGATGAAATTCATATTGTAGTTCATAATCTCAATATATATATTGTATGCAATTTTTGTAAGATTGATGAATATCAAGTCAATAACTGAAAAAACATTTTAGGTTTATTCATAAAAATAATTTCACATAAAGTAACAGTGCTACTTGTGATACATGAAAAGTAATACTTGCAAAATTTGAGGACTTGCCGCCATGATTCTAGTAGTATTGCTTAAATATTCCTTAATATATCAATTGACGAATCAAGATTGGACCAAGTGGAAAAATGTTAGATATATTTAATTAACATTTAGTATTTGAATTTATTCAAATTATATATTTATATTATTTATTTAATTAAATATATCTTAATTGAGTGTGGTCCTTATCTTCAAGAAAAGATATCATCAGTTAAGTTATTTTGGGGGATAAGGGATAAACTTACTCATAATTTTATTTTTATCTTTTTTTGAATTCAAATTTAAATCTAATAACTAATCATAGACAAAGTTATTAAATAGATGCAAACTGACTTGAGCTTAACATGAGTTTTAGTTCCCTGACTAGCTGACAATAATTTCCAAGCTTCATTACTGTGTTTCATGACTAGTTAAAAGAACCATCTACCGTTATATTATATTCTTTTTAACTACCTTTCTTTTTAACTTCGAATAAATCTATATCAAGTTATTTAGCATGGCAATGGGTATTTATAAAGTTTTTTGCTGTTTTTATAATTTGTGAGGGAATTCTTATATGAAATTTTGCTTAAAATAGAATTTGTCTCACAATAGCTCCATGAATAGTGATAGAGAGATATATTGTTAATGGCTTCTCAATGAAAGGTTAAGCTAATAGGTTCCACCCATGCTCTCTTTCTCTCTTGCATGAGGGTGCATGAAAGAGGATACAAATTTCTCTTTTTCTATTTATTTCTAATTTCACTAATGTCTTTCGATTATTATCATTCTCTGATTTTGTTTTTCCTTCAGAGTATCTTTTTTCCTTTCTTTTATTAGGCTCAGAATGCTTATTAGCAAAAGAAAACAGCCTTCTCATGCAACCTTACAGATACATGCTATAGATAAAATTTAGATACTAATAATGAGAAAGAGAGTAGTTCTCTAAACAAATTTATGGAAAATAACCTTCTTATGCAAATTTTAGATACTGATAGAGGAGAAGAGAGTAGTTCTCTAAACCAATTTATGTAATCTCCTAGATTATTCTTAGCCTTTTGTTTCAAAAAAAGAGTTTGAAAAGGTTTTGTGTATAGAAAATGTCTCATTAGGAGAGACAAAATCCACACTTAAGGAATTATTATACCTCAAATGAATTAGTCATTAATGATTAGTCTAGATATCTTTGATACTAAAAAAAACTTGAAAAGGGTCAAGATTTTGTCTCTTTATTTAGTTTTTTTAGCTCAAACTTACTTTTGCTTATTGGTTAAAAAATTCGATCATGCATTCATGCATGTTTCATGTGGATTTTAATTTTTAGTTCCCGGTGGGCCCAATCTCTGACGCTTTGATATAACATTATATCTGTAAAAAAGCCCAAGCCTAACTTTGTGGGTCTGGCTAAGAATGGCCGGTGATAGACTAGAATTTGGACCGCACGAAAATATTGGACTTATTTTTTAATTCCATAAATCAAAATCAGCACAATTAAATCGATAAAGAGAGAAGAATTGAACTAGTCAAGACCAGGAAACCCATACTACAATCAGCTCAAAACTCCATAGAATCGCCAAAAAGAAAAGAGGGTGTGTTTAGAGTAACTTATAGTAATTATAAGGATAAGTACTTCTTTATAATAGATTATGATAATAAATAATAGATTATGAGAATAAGTGATTATGTCAAAAGTGATTTGTGTTTGGATATTTTTACCTCATAAGTGATTTTGAGAAAAGAAATGTATTTAAATATTGGAGGTTTAAGTGATTATTGGGTGAATAATAAGAAGAAAAGGTGAAATAAGTGATTATGGGAGAATAAGTGATTGTCATAAGTAAAAAATATTAGTTTCTTCTATAAGCACTTTGGTTGAGGTATAAGTGCTTATTGAAAAGTAATTTGTATTTGATAACTCTAGCACATAATCACTTAGGGTGTGTTTGGATTGACTTATGTATAAGTAATTATAAGGATAAGTGTTTATCCATAATAGATTATGAGAATAAGTTATTATGTCAAAAGTGATTTGTGTTTAGATAGTTTTACCCCATAAGTGATTTTGAGAAAAGAAATGTGTTTGGATATTGGGGATTTAAGTGATTAGTGGGTAAATAATGAGAAGAAAAAGTGAAATAAGTGATTATGGAAGAATAAGTGATTATCATAAACTGAAAAAATCAATTTTTCCCATAAACACTTATTTAAGGTATAAGTGCTTATTGAATTTAATGTTGTGTTTGGAAAGTTTTGAGAATAAGCACTTTTTACCTCTCACAAATGCTTATTTGGACAATCCAAACAAACTATTATGAGATCTTATAAGTGATTATTAGGACAACCCAAACAGGCACTAACTATATCAATCAAGAAAATTTTTGTTAAAAAAAACATTAAACTAATTAGGTTATTGGTTCAATATTTCTATTTTAATTTTTGGTTGTTTTTACAAGATAACAACTTTTTGGATTATTTGTTTCTAATATTATAATATTATTTAAGCAGTATTCTTACATATAATTATTAACAATTATAGAATAAGCTAATGAATACTATGATAATAAAAATAAACTATTTGGCTCTAGGAAGTTACAAATTCCTCCTATATTATGTTTCTTATTCAAGTATCACTGCCAAGTCATGATACTCTTGAAATAGACTTTTTTTAAAAAAAATTGAAAACAAATTATATTTTGCCCTGGATCACATTAATAGAAAGTCTTACATACCTATACTTGTAACTTATCATGCCTCAATTAATGGACCACCTTATCATAGATGATGAGAGTAATACGAACGTGAGAGAAATTATTCAACAATTGAGGGTCCTAAGATTCTGGGAGGACTCATTTGCAAAATATATCTAAGGCTATAACTTAATTACAGCAACATAATCTTTAACGACAGATCCGATCCACAAACTCCCGTCATGTTCTACTATTTCACTGACAGACTCAAGCTCATGACCTCCTCTTTCATCCAAAACCTCCAAAGCCTTTCCTTTACTATCAAACTTCACTCCCACTGGGTCTTTCTCTACTATCCACCATGGAATCTGAGCTTGGTTCTGCAAACGTGCAATATCTGCATTTTCACATGTTGTTCTACCACTATAAAGTCCCACCCAAAAGTCTCCCTCTTTGTTTCTCTCAATGTTATCTGGGCCTCTCTTAAGTTTTACAAATTCTTCTAAACTGTAGGCCTTGGAGCCTTTAAGCCACACTTTGTAAATCTTGCTTGAACTTGATCCTGCAAGTAGAAGGAATGACGCATCTTGGCTTAGAGCCACACCATTTGGGAATGCTAAGGCTTGGACCAAGACCTCAACTTTCTTGTTTTCTGGGTCCAATTTCAGCAATCTTCCTGTTTTATCTCCTTTGAGGACTATTTTTGGCCATTCCCTTTCTCAAACAAGAAATTGGCTTTTCATTACATCCCATGATGAAGAATCAAATATGGCTGTGAAGTCTCAAGACATAAAGAGGAAGAAGATAGAATTCATACCTTCTTTGATACACAGTGCTGCTATCTGAGAAATAAACCACACCAGTTTGCTCATCAATGTCTAAGGCATTGAGGAATTGGAATGGAGCACCATCATCAGCAGAAATGGCAAGTTGTTCAGCCACACCACCTCCAGGTCCAACCCTTAGGAGTCCAAAGTATGCATCTGCTATGTAAAGATTACATGTTTTCCTTTCAAATTTGAGTCCCAAGGGCCTTCCACAGGTTGGTTCCTTGCTCGGATCTGTTGAGCCATCACATAATTTCCTGTCTCTGTAATCAATCTGATACATATTCAGCACAAGTATATGAAATCAAGACGAGGGTAATAAGAGTCTTAAGATTTCAAAGTAAACCCTCAGAAAACAAGTACTTTTCTCACCTCAGAAACATTATTCTACAATAATCACAGGTGTGTGTGTGTGTGAGAGAGAGAGAGAGAGAGAGAGAGCTGTATTTTCTGTTCATAAACTTTTTTTGCTGCAGTTTGTCTCTGGCTGCATATACTTGTCTACTTTTAATACCTTTTCCCTCTGTAAAACGCACGAATTGATCTAGTTTTATTATAATCTGCGATCATTGGCACAGCTTGATAGTCATCAGGCCCATAAACAAGCTATAAAGAAAAAGTCAGACTATCTAAAGTCATGCCAGATCATTTGAAGTGACATCTTAATTATTTGAATCCTCATCTCTACGATGTTTTGACTCCATCATCACTCTTATCCACTTGATTATAGAATTACGTGGCAACATATGGTCCAATTATTGTGTGTGTGTATGCAAATATGCATGAAGTTGAGAGATATGTTGCCTGTGTGGTGAGGTGAGAGCAAACTCAAGCCATTGTTTGTGAGTTTGATTCCACTTGAGAATTCTACCGTCAGAGACACCGGTGTAGGGACCGTTGCCATTGCAGTCAAAGGCTAAGCTTTCAGGGCCTGTAACATTCGGGAGTTTCAGCTCACGGTAGCCTTTCAAGCCATCGCTAAAGGCTGCTTCACGGAAGAAAGTGTTATGAACAAATGAGAGTAACAGAGAAATAAAGAAAACTGGAGAAGAATATAGCTCCATGGATAGAGATAGAGAGAGATATGTTAACGGTTTCTCAACGAAGTGTTAAGGTAGAGTATATAGCTTTCTTTTGCTTGATTCAAAAGAAACAGTAAGTTTTTTTCCCCTTTAATATCAACGAGAATCTAGATGTCACTTGATAGTCATCAGGCCATAGGAATATTAGTTTTTGCTGTTACCGTAGAATACTCCTAATCCATAAAAAAAAAATTTCTTGTGCTTGATTCAAAAGAAACAAGTAAGGGGCTTTGGTATATTGCTGAATAGTAATATTTTTTAGGTAGCTATAAATTTTCGAGACTTGACTTGTAAATTTCCATAGGATAGATTTGACTTTTTTTTTCTAAGAGATAGGGAATAAAATTTATATAATTATATAAATATATTATAAGGCAGTTAGTGATGAGTTCCCTTTCTCTTTGGCCAACAGTTAACGATGAGTGTGAAAGAAAAAACAAAGTCAATTTTGCTAGTCGATCCATCAAAGAAGGCATGTTTTAAATTAATACTAAAATATATACTTTAGAAATGTTAAGTACACATCATCAAGCTTTTACCTCAGTAATTAATTTTATGAAAAATAATTAGTTTTTTCTCATATTAACCACATTTGACCAAGCAAAAAAAAAGGTACTGGACATCTTCTGACAAATAGTAGTATCTCAATTATGATGGATGAAGCATGCCCTTCAATCCAGATACGCATGACACACATATCTTTAGCGACAACCAACACCTTCCTTTGTTGATATACCTTCTAAGTCTACTTTATGATATATCAATACACTTTTGCTCATTACATCCATACTCTGCAAAGCCATTACGATTCCTAGCCAGGGCAAAGAAAAAAGACAAATTAAGTGCATGTTTGGTTCTCCTTTTATGGAAACTAAACTGTACTTTCTAACCATTATTTTTTTCTTTTTCATACAAACAGTTTTTCAGTATACTTCTCTATTTTTATCCAAACTTCATTTTTGTAAACTGTGATTATTCTAAAAGTACTTTTACAAAAAGACAAACCAAATGGGCACTAAAATAAAAAGAAAGAAAACCATTATGATTGGAAAAAGAAGGTAAATCTTAATTTTACATATTTCAAATAAATGACATTTATCTTTCCTTTTGACTAGAGCTCGGAATACGAGCTGACCTGACCTAAATGGGCTAACCCGTCACAAGTCAGATCCAATAAAAGCCGAGCCAAATAAGCCTGCTCCTAAGTGGGCCATGATTTTTCAAGCCCATCTCATATGTAATAGGCTTGCGGGCTGGCTCATCGGCTCACAAACTTTTACCTATATTTTCCCCTCTATGCAATGAGCGAGTCTTGCCGTGAGTTCATGCCATGAACCATACCTTAGTTGAGACGAGATCAAAGAACAAGTGAAAGAGATAATTGAGTCCTGTCGTGAGTTCGTGCCATGAACGAGAATGAGGGAGCTCAGATTTGAGCCACAGCTTGAAGTTTGAGCTACGGCTTGAAGTTGAAGACAAGAAGAAGAGACTAGAGGAGGAATTGCAGTCGAAACCGAAGGTGAAGTGACAGAACGTGCTAACGTCTGTCTTGACCATCTGTGAGGTTGAAGTTGAATGTGAAGGAGGCAGCAACCAAACTAAAGTGAGGTGGGAGGGAGAGATCTCAAAGTTAGATTAGAGGAGAGGTTGGGTAGTGGTGGAAGATTGGTGGTTATCACCTGTTAACGTCGTGGTGGGAAATTGAGAGGAGGGAGGAGGCGCCGAAGTCTGGTTCTAGTATGTGTTGATGTCAAGAGTAAGAGTGACTGAAGACTGAAGAGAAGATTGGAAAAGAAAAGAATAAGGAATTAGGGTTACTGAATTTTTTAATTTCTTCTCCTTTTAACTTGATTCAACTTTGACCAAGAAAAAAAAACTAAATGGGTAAACGGGTTAGCCTGTGGCTTACACGGGCTAGCCCATTTTTTTGGGGCTTGGTGAGCTCGGGCCATGAAGCTCGATTTTGATATGATCTATTGATTTTACAGACCAGTCCATTCTTTTTTCAAGCTAAACGAGCCAACCCATCAAGTTTAACATATGTTCTTGGCTCTACTTTTGTTCCTAAACTCTCTCATGTTGATGCAATTTTAGATTCTCTTTTGGTACACATGAAAGAGGTCTCATGAAAGGGAGAATAAGAGAGAAATTCCTATGAAATTTGTTTGGTACACATCATTCAAACTTTCTATAAATATAAAATAGTCTTTTTATGGAATTCTTCTCTCCTTTTCCTTCTTCCTTTCCATTTCCCTCAAAATTACTCCTTCCTACCAAACATAGCATTAAATTTTTAGTTCTCTCAATTTATGTCAATTTATTTTTTGGCTCTTACATTAATAATTAATGGATCACTAAAAAAATGTAATTCAAAGCTCACAAATTCATTTGATAAATGTGTAATAGATCTGATTTATTAAATGTCAATCTAACGGCTAAAAATTAAAATTGACCTATAAATTTTGTTTTTGGTGGGAAAATTGACATATAAATTGAAAGAATCAAAGATTGGATGTGCCAATGCATCATTATTTAAAAAAAAAAAAGTATAGATGAGCCTATTGATATGAGGTCCCACCCATGTTCTCTTTCTCTCCCTTGCATGAGGGTGCATGGAAGAGAATACAAATCTCTCTTTTTCTATCTATTTCTAATTTCATTAATGTATTTTGATGATCTTCTTTGTCTAGTTTTTTCCTTCATAGTTTCTTTTTTCTCTTTTTCTTTTTTTTTTATTCATGCTTATTAACAAAAGAATACAGTCTTAAAAAGGGTCAAGATTTTCTCCCTTTATTATTTGGTTTTTTAGCTTAATCTTATTTTTGCTTATTGGTCAAAAAAAAATCAATCGTGCATTCATGCATGTCTAATGTGGATTTTTTTTTCGATAATAATGTCTAATGTGGATCTTAATTTTAATTTATAATTCCCAGTGGGCCCAGTCTCCTACGCTTTCATGTAGCATTATAGATGCCAAAGCCCAAACCTAACTTGTGGGTTTGGATAAATGGCCCATGATAGATCTGAATTTTGGACCGCACAAAAATATTGGACTTACTTTATTTGTCCATAAATCAGAGAGAAAAACCAAAACCGGTAAAATGGTGCCACAAGGCCCACAACCAGCTCGAAACTCCATAGAATGGATAAAAAGAAAACCATGGAAGAACCAATTAAATTGATCAAAACTAAAAATAAAAAAACCATAAAACTAGTGACGTTATTGGTTAAACTGGTTCAAAAAAAATTTTAAATTTGTTGTTGTTGTTATAACAAAGTAACATCCTTTTTTGGATTATTTATTATATTATAATATTATATAAGCATTATTCTTATATATAATTCATAATTATAGATTTACTTAATAAATGTTATGATAATAGATTATTAGTTAATTAACATAAGTTTAATTCGTGAACATAATGAATATTAACTTTGTAGTAATTTTTTAAATTTTTTAAAAAATATTTTCATATATAAAATTAAGATATACTAATTTAATTATTACTAGTTTCATCACGATCAAACGAATGAATTTTGAACTAACTTCTTGGACGCTTGGTTTTAAAAACATTGGTTAGCACTCTATTGGAGAGAGTCTAAAAATGAGAACATGAAATAACAATTTTAAAGTTAACCAAAAAAGAAAACTCAAACAAAAGTAACAGCAAAAGGGTTCACAAAGGAAAAAAAAAAGGTACAAAAGTGCATGGTCCTCAGAACCATGAGTGCTTATTACTGGATATTCGTTACCCGCTGTGGTTGAGCACACCAAATACCTTGATCCACTCCATTGTGGATAGGATCGACCAAACAACAATTTTTTTTCTTACCATATTAAAGGCATCTAACCAAGAGTTAAAACTAATTTTGTTAAGATATAAGAATTATTGAAATAAATTTTATCTTTTTTAACCAGATATTTAATATATACATCATCAAGGATCGAATTCAGAATAACATATTTAAGGAATCATATGTCCATAAATTATTCTATTGGCTCTTTTTGTCCTTTATAAGATACCAACTATGGCCCTGTTTGATTCTGTTTCTGAAAACAGTTTTTCTGTTTTCGGAAGTAGAAAATTCAGAAAACTTGTCTGGTAAAACTATTTTTTATAAATTGTTTTGGAAAATAGAAAAATAAAAGAACAGAAAACTCAGAACACCTTTTAGGTATTTTGTAGTTTTTGTTCTGGAAAACACAAGGAAATGTGAGAAACATCCACCTCATTAGTAATAAAGTTATAAATTTTGAATAACTCATCTATCACTCACTAATTATGATTTTGAGAACAATTATTCAAACAGATTTTTTTATTTTCTTATTTTCAAAACTTATTCTTAAAAACAGTTTTGCAAAACTGTTTTTAAGAACAGAAAACACTGTCAAACAGGCCCTATATCATTTTTTAACTACTTCAAATAAAAATTGAAATTAAAGTTAAATGGCTGTCATTTTCATTTTTGTCCATCATTTTTTGTTACATGCAAAATATCATTAATTAATTTAGCTCTTAACCCTAATGCCATCCAAACATTACTGTGACACCAATAATCAATTAATAATTCAGCCATATCTTTAATATGATGACATTACTTTCTATTGACTATTTTCATCTTACAGGAGAATAGACTCTTTCTTGTACTCAATGTATTAAAAACTAGACTGGTCAAAATATTGATTTAAAATTTAATGGTTCAACTATTGTTAAACCATAATTAAATTGGTAATAATAAATTAATAATTTTTTTAATTTTATATATCATATATTATTAAAAATTATTATTAATAAGTTTCATAACCTAATATTAAAATTCTAAATAAATTAATATTCATCTATTATCATATTTTGAATTTAAAATAGTTAACTAATATTCTATTTTTATAATATTTATTTTATCAATTTATCATTATTAACAATTATGTATCATAACAATGCTTATATAATATTACAATGTAAAAAGAAAAAATTATACAAAAAAATATTATCCAGTACTAAAAATAATGCTATTTTATCTTAAAAACTAAAAAAATTGAAAAAATAAAAAAATTATGACCAGTTCAAGCCCAATTTGATCAATTCTCATTGGTTTTATAATCCTCCAGGTTTTTTCTTCTTCCAGATCAGACTTGACACTGTTTCCGGTGAAAATGGTCATCCAATTCAATTTTTAATATATTGGTTGTGCTGTGCATTTTAGTCACAATAGTTTTTTCCTTATATTAGTAAGATTTACAATATTTTATATGCATACTACTTTGTTTAAAATAGATAAACATAAATATTTTTATTAAAAGTTTTATTTTTAGTTTCTTTTTTGGATTTATTAAACTAATCAGTGCGTATATGAATCATCATAAATTTTATTTAAAAACTTAAAATTAATATCTATTATGTATATTAGTCCACAATAATATATGAAGCTGTATATTAATGATAAACGATCAGATTATTCTACAATTAGCAAGACAAAACACGTGATTTACTATTCATGTCTCCCATTTAGATTATTCAAAATTTTAATTTGATTTATTTATATCATCATTTATAAAATATAACTAAACATGTATTTTTAGATCACGTTATGTTGAAATTAATAATTAAAATTAATAAAAAATAAATTTAAATCATTTAAATCAAATATAAATAATTGTAACGTTGCTTAAAAAGTACCAGGGCAAAAAAAAGAAAAAACATTGCTTTCTCAAAACGACAGATGATCTTGACTGCACAATAGAGGAACCTTTCTCTGTTTCTTTTCTCATTCATTCAGACTATTTAATACCCCCAGTTGGCCAAATAATTTAGAGCAAAATTAGATTATAAGGGATTATGGAGCAGGAAAAAGTAATTATGTAGTTAGTAAATAAATACAATCTAGATCAAAATAATTACTTATGGTCATTTAAGTGATTATTTTTATAAGCTACTTTTTCCAGCTTATGATAATCACTTATAGCCTGTTTGGATAATAAATTTTAAGCACTTCCATAAGTGCTTATTTGGTGGAGTTACTAAACGTAAACAGCTTTTCAATAAGCACTTATACCTCAAATAAGTGCTTGGAGAAGAAGCTGAAAATTTCAGCTTATGATAATCACTTATCCTCCCATAATCACTTATTTCATTTTTCCTTCTCATTATCCACCCAATAATCACTTAAACCCCAATATCCAAACACATTTCTTTTCTCAAAATCACTTATGAGGTAAAAATATCCGAACACAACTCACTTTTGATATAATCACTTATTCTCATAATCACTTATCCTCATAATCACTTATTCATAATCTAATTCAAACACATCCTTATTCTCTCATAATCATTTATTTCACTTTTTCTTCTCATTATCTACCCAATAATCAATTAAACCCCAATATCCAAACATATTTCTTTTTTCAAAATCACTTATGGGTTAAAAATATCCAAACACAATTCACTTTTGACATAATCACTTATTCTCATAATCTATTATAAATAATCAATTATCCTCATAATCACTTATATATAATATAATCCAAACGTATATTTAAAAAAAAAACAAGAGAATGAGAAAAGACTATTTAATACCTCTTGATCGGCGGGATTGAAGGATCTTCACTAAACATTGGTATTAGGTGCCGCCTTGGCTTAAACTCTTTTTGACCAATAGTCTAATACCATGTCAAGTGGTTTTCAGAGTAGTCAAAGTGTCTATTATAAATCTAAGATTTGAAAATCAACATAAATACAAAAATATAAAATATATACTATATTTATTTAGAGGTTGTGACAGTGCAATCTACTATTCATATTTCCTATAACTAAATTAGATCCTATAACTACAACACAAAAACTTGAACTATCAATACAACCTATTATGAATTATAGGAAATATGAATAGTAGATTGCAAGAGAGTGATTTTATTATGAAAGGAAAAATAAAAAGACTCTGACGTTAGGGGAGAAGTCTCTCATACAAGAGAGTGATCATTTCCTCTTTGCAGTGGTAATTTAGTTTAATTTGTTTCAAAAAGAATACATATATATAATGTTATTTTTCAATTGGTATTTAAGACATAGATATTATTGAAGTAAGTTTTATCTATTTTAATAAAACTTTTTTAATACATATAACTAAGAATATTCAGGATAACACGTTTAGAGATTCAACTATCTATAATTATACCAGATTATTGATTATATATATATATATATATAGGAGTGAAGTGAACGAGACGCTTTGTACGGAGTCAGCCATCGGCCGGCCCTAGTGTTGAGTGTTGACGGTAAGAGTATGGTGGGCCAGGATCAACACACTTGGACAAATATGAGTCACTCGACGAATAATAGTACGCAAAGTTATACAATAATAGAGATGCCCGACAACATGCCTTTTCCACACACATACATAATGGATTTGCATAATCATGCATATTGCATTTTTTTTTAATCTAAAATTTGATCATTCGATGAGATCGAACAATTTTTTATAAATATATATATTAATATCACTAAATTCATACAAACAAAACTAAGAAACAACCTAGAAACTAGAACAAAGAAAGAGGAAACAAACAAAGGATATAACAAGTGACGAAACAAATTAAATAAGATAGAAAACCTCCATACTCCATTGTTCATGGAGAAGACCAGGTCTAAAAAGCGAGAACTGCTGCAACCAATGAAACCTTTAATCACAACCTGCAAATTAAAGGTGTAGAATTGAACCACAAAGAAATGATATCTTTGAATTCTAAGTTCCTAACATTTGAGAGAGAGATGCACAATTTAACATTCACATGTAATGTGATCTATAGTTATTAGATTAAGCCTCATGTCTAATTATTATCCAAAGTAATAATATATAGACCACATCATCAATTAATACAATAAAATTTATTATAAGTAGTACTGTTTACAAATTATAATTATTGTGTGTCATTTCTCAAGCTATGTACAAAATAAAAAAAAAAGTGCCAAATTTTAAACATGAGAATAGCTTCAAACCAAAAAATGTGTGTCCTTTATATCATGTTCTATCTTTTTCTTAGCTACTTGCAAAATATGGTTTTACCATCCATATCTTATGAATGGTAGTGGTCACATGCATGTATAGGCTCCGATCCTATATGCTTCCAGAGACAACCCTATATGTAGTTTAATTTAATAACAATAACTAAATATATACATAAATCAAAGACCACTTGACATGGTATTAGACTATTATTACTTGAATCAACCCTATATTCTAATTTCGGACAAAGATGCTTCACAAATAGCGGTAAAAAAGTGGATAAAAAAATTATATAACCTAAAAGCGGATTACTGTAACAGGTCTTAAGTTTTAATTTAGAATATTATAACTTGAAGCAAAATACATAATCCTATTTAGTAAAAGTAAATAATGCTAGAGCTAGTACATTTACTGATTTATATATAGTATTGAAGAATTAATAAAATAGAGTTAAAAAAGTAATAAAAAACATGGAGTGAAAACGATACAGGAGTAAAAAATTTTATGAATGTGACATGTTTCTTTTTGTCTTTATATAAAAATAAAAAAAATAATTACGAGTATTATTAAGTAATAATAATACAATAAAACATATTAAATATTATATTTCTCAATTTTTTTGGTAAAATATATGTCTCAAATGTTACGCGAGAGAAAGAGAATCCATTTCTCTTATCTCAAGCAAATCAGACAATACTTTAACAAAACATTATTACAAATAATAGAACCAAAAAACGTGGTCCCACAGAAATTCTAATTTGGAGCATTGGGTGTACATATCCTCAAGAACCAAAATATATCGGATCCACATATAAAATTTACAAAAATTTTCGAATATATTTGATACATGGGCAATCATTTTTTTAAACCAATTATAATTAAAGGAATGCAATTTAATTCAACCAACCCAAGTTGATATAAGTAATAGATACTCTCACCCCTTAATTTACAAAATGGAATGCAATTCCTAGTTCTTATACATGGACATGACTTAGTTAAAGAATGATATTTTAATTTTAAATTGAAATCTAAATATAAGATTTAATATATTTGTACAAATAATTTACATAAACTGATCTACAAGAAGCCCTAGCCCCGTGATGGAGGGAGGGGCAGAATCAGAAAAAGACGAAGGGACCACCTGAGTTGTATTGGGGGTATCGGATGTGAAACTTGAGTGACAGTGGAAAGTAAAGAAAAATTGAAGAGACAAAAAGAAGAAAACAAGAGAATCTTTATCAGACGCCTCAAGCCCTATTCCCCCTACCATTCTTCAATCTTATCGTTGCTTTGTGACACAAATCACGAATCTGATTCCCTCCTTCCTCTTTTTTCTTTTCTTTTTTCTTGGATCCCAATCATATTGGTTTGTTTGGCAGCCTTCTTTGACTTTTTTGTCATCTTTCTTAAATTCATCACAAAATTCTGAATTTAAATAGTTTAAAGTTACAAAAATTTATTATCAAAATAGTCATTAAATTTTGTAATATTGATTGTTGAATATTTTATTATGGATTTTAAAAAAATTTGTACTGAATTTAATTAAAATTATTATATAATTTTTCAATTTCGATAATAATTTCACTGTAATATAATAATGAGTCTTTTAAAGTTTAATAATCACTTCGGCCATTACAAGAGTTCAAACTCAGATAATGTTATATATAAAAAAAAAATTTGGCCATTAAATATAACTATAAATTACAACATTTTCTAAGTTAAAATTCTAAAGATTAATTTATATCCTAAAATATAATCCTTCTTTTACAAAAAAATATTATCAGATAAATCAAAATTATTAATTTAGTCACTGAAATTAATTTTATTCTGGGTTATTTGGTTTTCATGTTTTATTTATTTTTCATTCTAGTTTTTTGTTTTCATACATTAAGAGGGTATGAGTCGTTAATTAAAAACAATTTATCAAAATATCCTGCATCAAGGACAGTACTTATCTCTTTTTGTAAAAGGGTGGATTACATAGATATAAAGCTTCATTGACGACAATTTTTTATTACACAAAACTTAAATTCAAGATCTTGACTTAAACTCTTGTTTTTGTTTTAAGGACTCTATAATATGTTAATTGAACTAATTTTAGAAAGAAATTTTAAATTTGATGGGGGTTCGTATATCATATAGAATCCCTTATTAATAAAATGAAGGTTTTTTTGGGAGCCCAATCCTACAAATGAAAAAAGAATTTATCGTTTCTATTATAAAAAGGAATTTATCAAAATGCTACAACATGTGAAGTATTTTGTCCCTATGGTACACTTATTCTGAAAGTTGAATTTGCTAGCATCAACTTGTTTTTTTTTTTAACTTTTTGGGAAAAAAACTTCTGTAATAGACTTATATATTTAATTACTTAATGCATTTAGTTGACTTCGGTAGTTGACATTTTTATGTGAGAATTTCGACACAACTCAGCATCAAATTCATTCTCTGCTTCAACTTGGTCTAACTCGACATTAACTCGTTCCAACTAGGTGGAAACGGGGTGACTTGTCGATTGGAAATGAGTCTCCCTTATGTGAAGTCTGGCGAAGGTCCTGTACTCCTGCGATGACTCAAACTCAAACACTTTCTTCTTCGAAAGAAACTATGGCCGGCCTGATTGTTCACCCTATTTGCTTAATGCACTTTCTATATATATATATATATAAATATTATATATATATATATATATCAGGGGTGGACACAGGTTATGAGGGCTCCAGTCCCCCTCCAATATTTTTTTTTTCAAAATTTGTTTGCATTTTAAATAAAAAAATGCAATATTATACAGTCTACCCCCAAGATTCAATCCTTGAACCAAGTGGAACATGTCATTATCAATAACACCACTCCTTCCAAGTCTGATATAGATAATGAGAGTACAGGATTTAATATATAAATATTTTCCAAAGGATTTGGCGGATCACTACTTCTAGGTTCACCCCTTATATATGTGTGTGTGTGTGTGTGTGTGTGTGTGAAATAAATCATGGTCTCTGCAAAATCACATGCAGACCTGCTTACTCTCCCTATTTGTTTATTGCACTTATATATATATATATATATTATAATCTATAGAGCCTTGCAATATGGTAATGTTTTAAATGTACAATAAAATAAGATTTTCAAAGCTTGCAAAAATAATAAAATAATGTTCTAAAATTTGCAAAAACAAGCTAACTCTACAATTTGTAGATTCTAATTTTTAATACTTTTACTTTTAACGAGAAAATAATAATAAAATTTAACATACATTTGATTAATTGGTCTATATATATATATATTAAATTGAATATATCTTAGTGGGTTTACCCCAAAAAAAAAATATTACTGTAAGGAAAAATTATCTTGTTAATAAATTTAGTATAGGTTGAAGATGTGCTATGAATATTAAAAATATATATTTTAATAGTTATTTGTTAATAAAAGTGATCTGGTTTATGTTTCAATTCTACATCCCCTGTACGAGTTTGCTTAAAATAAAATTGAGTTCGACAGCCTTATTTATAATCAACTTTTTATATTTATATTATTAAATTATTTTTAAATTTAAAATTTACATGTTGTGATTTGATTTGATAAAGATATGATAAGTGTATTATCTTTGTAACTTTTCTCCTTGTCTCACTTTTTTCTTAAAAAACTTTTTTATTATATTTTAAAGAAAGTACCCCATCTACCCTAGTAAGGGTCCAAGAGTAGGTATTAGATTAGATGGGGCCACGGGGGAGACTATCCTAGAGTACCACAACCCATAACCCTAGATGGGGGACTGCCCTCAAAATATAATAAAAAAGGAAAAGAAAATACAAGTTCGGGCACCGTTTCGGTGCGTGGAGAAAAACCACGCACCACATGTGTGTGCCAGGTGGCCCAATATGGGCCACATCTTTTCTTTTTTTTAATAATAATGTAATGAATTATCCCTTTTTTTTTCTGAAAAATTGTGATTTCAAGTGTGATATATTCATACTTATAGGATCTCAAAAATTTTAATTTGAACTTAAAATGTTATAATTGAGACATAAAAATATTTAATAAAAATTTAAAAATTTTATGTAAATTTAAAATTTTCAAATCTAAAATTTTAAACATGAAATGAAATTTTTAAAATTTTTATTAGACATTTTTAAATTGTAGTTAAAAATTTTTTAGATCCAACTTAAGATTTTTCAGGACATGAAAATATAAATATTTTTTTTGGCTACGATGAAATTTCAATTTTTCATTTTTTTTTATATATTTTTTATCATATTTTTTGATGAATATATTTTTTATCATATGAACTTTATTTAACATTGCACAAAAATATATTCAGCCAAACATAAATTGAGTAGACTATATAAGGCTGTAAATAAACTTTATTCTACATATCAAGAAGTATCATTGTGGAATGTTAAATAAAGTTTATGTGATGAAAAATATATTCATCCAAAAATATGATAAAAAATATATAAAAAATAAAAAATTGAAATTTCATCGTAACCAGAGAAAATATTTATGTTTTCATGTTCTGAAAAATTTTAAGTTGGATCTAAAAAATTTTTAACTACAATTTAAAAATGTCTAATAAAAATTTTAAAAATTTCATTTCATGTTCAAAATTTTAGATTTGAAAATTTTGAATTTACATAAAATTTTTATTAAATATTTTTTTGTTTCAGTTATACCATTTTAAGTTCAAATTAAAATTTTTGAAATCATAGAAGTATGAATATATCCCACCAAAAATCACAATTTTTCAACAAAAAAACGTGGTAATTCATTACATATAACATAAAAAAAAAGGAAAGATGTGGCCTATATTAGGCCACCTGGCACACGCACCGAAACGGTGCCCATACAAGTTCATGTTACGGAATTCACCTTTCATGAAGGTGAAGTATTGTGGTGAATATATATTTTTCATAATACAGCATTTTGATAAATTCTTTTTTATTTTATAGGGTTTAGCTAAAAAAAAAGTACTATAATATTATTTTATTGATGAGCATCTAGAGTATTTTTCATTAACAAAGGAAGATTAATCCTACTATAAAATTATGTAATACATAAGAAGATGTAGATAACTTGGACCTACTTTTTTTTTTTTTAAAAAAACTTGAGCCTAATCTTTTTCCGGCCAATATCCTAATCCTTAATAGGTGTAAAGGGTACAAATCATTTTATCATGATTTCTGTATAACAAAAAGTGGTTGATTCTATCACCAATTCACCACTTATTATATTCTACTCATGCAAAAGAAAAGGTGATCATAATTGTGTTCAATCCATGATCATCGTCAGGATTTAAAAAAAAAAAATCCACTATCATCATAATGCAATACAAACTCCAGATATCGAGGAAACAAAAAATAAACCATTAAAAAAAGGGGGGGAAGAGAGATTCTCTAAGATAAATCACACTTCATCGGTTTAAGAAATATTAAAATCAATCGTCTCTGATGTTTCAAAATTGTGCTCTTATTTACCTGAAAAATCAGCAGACTATTTTTTAAATAAAAAAATATTTACATTTATTTTGATTATCTTCAGATATATTACTTATGCAATTTAATAGATATTTAATATATTAATAATTATAAAACATTTTTTTCCATAATGTAAAACAATTAATTGAAAATCTAACAAATTGTAATATCGTGCAATCACAAATTATTGCAATTTAATTTATTATAAACAATAATTTCATTCGAAGAACAACAATTGTATTAGATGGTTAATAATATAATTTTTTTCATAATTTTATTAAATTTTATAAAAATTTAAATTTATAGTTTTTGTATTTTTATAAACAATAAAAATTTTAAAAAATTTTAAAAATATTTTTTAAAATTTTTATTTTGAGAGGCTGAATACATACATGTGTTTAATATAGAACAATCATATAATTTAATTATTTCTTAAAAAAAAAGACAGAATCTAGTCTAGTATATCGTATGGACATAACCTTTTGACGATAAATTAATAACTAATTTCTATTTTTAGTTTTCAAGCCAAAAAAAATATTTTTCAATTGGAAGGATATTGATATTATAATATTCTTTTGCCTTCTGAATTTTCCTTTATTTGCGGACTTGTTTTATTTATTCAAATGGCACATTCCCCTCTTTACATTAACCCAAGATAAAATTCAATAACACCTGAAGTAGCGTGTTGGATAAGAATTCTTACGTGGATGCTTTTCCGTTTAGTGCCATCCTTATGGTTGTAAAAAAGGTTATAAATTTTTAAAAATATTTCAATGAAAAGAAATTGGATCTAAATTTAATTTAAATTAATTAATTTTAAAAGATTCGTATCACATAAAAGAATTTTTCCTTTTCCTAAAAAAACTATTCGACCTAAAGTATAGGAGTGAAGGTAATTCAGTCACCACAATCGTCAATTATGAAACATCACCGAAACGGCGGAGGGTAGGACTGTAATTTCCACGAACAAGTGGCGAACACGCATCCGGCAATTCACGTCACCTATAAATTCACGTCTCTGCTTCGTTGCCCTAACAGATACAGCTAATCTCAACTCTCAAGAAGGCTGAGGCTGCGCGGCGAAGTTGTTCGTTTCGTGCGTTCATCTTATTCCACCGATTTCGTTGGCTTGCGATTTCTGGTTTCGACTTCTTCCAAATCTCAATAATTTTGTATCCGTAAGCATTTGTTATTTTTCTCCTCGATCTTTTATTTTTCAATTTGTTCTGGTTTTTCTTGTTTCTGATTTCGATCTGATTATAGATTGTCGAAGATTCTTGCTGAGGCTGAAGGTGTTCACAGAGTGATCGATTAAGAAGTCGCTTCTCGAGTTTTATCAATTTCGGTATGTTTTCTTGGTCTCTGGTCATTACATGTTCTTTTCTGTTTTTTTATATTTTGGTTATTGCATAGTTTTTATATTAAAGAACATTGTATCCGTCTCCGTAGATGTTTTTTCATTCCTTAATCAATTTTAAATTTCTTTGTTTTTTCCATTGTTTGATATCTGATTTTGCTATGGTTTGGGTTGTCTAGTTCGTATCGTGATTGTTTCTGTTTATGTTGTTTAGAGTTTTTTTTGTTCTTGGTTTGGTTTTTGATAATTACCTTCCTTTTGAGTTAGAAAATTTTGATGTATGTAGCCTCTTCATTTGGTTCTGGTCCGAACTTTATGCTTGTACCTGGATCTGTATTTTTCGATATATGTGTCTACTTTTGTCTAGTTGAACAGTTCGAACCCGTTTCTGGTTTGTTAGTTAATAAGTCCATGATTTTGTTGTAATACATTCCCTTACATCATTAATTCATTAAAGCGTGCCATTTAGTCATGCATCTTTACTTAGATTGCTGGCCTCTGCCATTTAGAAGAAATCGATCTATAATTTTCCAATTTTTTCATGTGTTTCTCTGTCTCCATTTTTTCTTCATTTATTATTTGGTTTTTCTGAAATTTTTGTAATCTGTTTGATGAAGCAGAACTGTATGATCTAATGGAGTCCAAAGGTGGGAAAAAGAAGTCCAGCAGTAGTAAATCATTGTTCTACGAAGCTCCCCTCGGCTACAGCATTGAAGACGTTCGACCCAACGGTGGAATCAAGAAGTTCAGATCTGCTGCTTACTCCAACGTATGTTTTATACGTTTTATATATCATATACGATATGGGATTTTGGATTATTTGATTCATCGTGCAATGCTAATACCTTTTTTATGTTCTTTTGCAGTGCGCTCGCAAGCCATCCTGATATCCCTAGCTCTCTACCCGTCATTTTTTAGTGCTTTCGTTTTTTTCTTCCTGCTTTCCTTAGGTTCATTTACTGCTCTACTTCAATCAACGTCTTTCCAATCCCTCTTTTTGCGATAGTGCTCTCTCCATACCTGCGACCTGCCGTTTTGTTCTTTTGTCTACGTTTTCTGAGACAAAATGGCTATGCCTGTTTCTGCAATCGGTTTCGAAGGTTATGAGAAGAGGCTGGAAATATCCTTCTTTCAGCCTGGAATCTTTCTTGACCCCGAAGGAAAGGGTCTGAGATCTCTTACAAAATCCCAGTTGGATGAAATTTTAGCACCAGCAGAGTGCACCATAGTTTCTTCACTGTCAAATGACGAGGTCGACTCATATGTTCTTTCTGAGTCTAGCCTTTTTGTCTATGCATACAAGGTCATCATTAAAACCTGTGGTACTACCAAATTGCTTCTTTCAATCCCACCCATACTGAAGATGGCTGAGCTCCTTTCCCTTGCTGTTAGATCTGTAAGGTACACTCGTGGGAGCTTCATTTTTCCTGGAGCTCAGTCCTTTCCACATCGTCACTTTTCCGAGGAAGTAGCAGTCCTGGATAGCCACTTCGGGAAGCTTGGATTAGGCAGCGTGGCTTATATTATGGGTGGCGTGGACAGCTCACAGAAGTGGCATGTGTACTCTGCTTCTGCCGAGTCAGTGAGCTCACGTGATTCTGTTTACACCCTCGAGATGTGCATGACTGGTTTGGATAGAGAAAAATCTTGTGTGTTCTACAAAGAACAATCTGGCTCTGCAGCCCATATGACTTTGAAATCTGGTATTAGAAAGATCCTTCCGGATTCTCAGATATGTGACTTTGAGTTTGAACCATGTGGTTATTCAATGAATTCAGTTGAGGGTGCTGCTGTTTCTACCATCCATGTCACACCGGAGGATGGTTTCAGCTATGCTAGCTTTGAAACAGCAGGGTATGATTTGAAAGCGTTGAATTTGAACCAACTGGTCTCGAGGGTGCTGTCATGCTTTGAACCAATGGAGTTTTCAGTAGCTGTGCATGTGGACGTTGCAAGCAAGTCATTTGAACAGTGCTGTTTGCTGGATCTTAAGGGCTATTGTCGCAAAGAGAGGAGCCTTGAGGAGCTTGGAATGGGTGGTTCTGTTGTCTACCAAAAGTTCGTGAAGACTGCTGAATGTGGCTCACCTAGATCAACTCTGAAATGGAAAGACGAAGTTGAAGAAGAGTAGTTCAGTGCTTAATAAAAAAAGCTTTTCGTGATTTTATAGTCTGTCTGTCGTGTTGCAAAAAATAAAGCTAGCCTCTTCGGCTCGCTCTTGTTGTGTCACTTTTAATTGTCGTATTTGATGTGGGACTTATGAGTCGCATGCTCATTAATTTTCTGTCTTGTCAAGTGGATTGCCGTTCTCTGTTGGCGGCTATGTACTTGGTCATTTCAATTATTGAAGAATAAAATTCGTGTTTTAATACAATCTTATCATATTTTGGGAGAAACTGAGTAGATTACTTCGTGGACTCCAAAAGGAAAATTTTTTAAATTAGTTCATAAAAATGATCAAGAATATATTTTTCATTCCATCCTTCCTCTCTTCCTATACTTCCTGTCTTTATTTTTAATTAACTTATTAAAATTAAAAAAAATTTGTTATATCATTCAAATTATTTTAAAATTAATATATTTTTTATCTTTATTCTCTAATAAATATTACAAATTTAAATAATTAACATTCTTTCTCATAATTAAATAAGAATATTTTAAAAATAAAATAATTAATATTTAAAAAACTCATAAAATCTGACTAATAAAAAAAATTAAAGAAAATATAAAAGGGAATATTAAATATACTTATTTTTGCTTTCTTTGAATGTGCATACTAATAATACTAGACTTCATACTGAAATAAAATGGTTTTCTTAAGAAGATTATAAAAAGTTCTCTACTGAGAAAATTATAAATGAATTTTATTTTATCTACGTCAAAGAATATGTTCTTAAAAGTTAATTAATACTTATAGCACCTCTCCTAATAAATAATTTGTTTGAATTAAAAAACGTGAATTGCAATGAGTCTCATAAAATCTCGCATTATGCACATCTATAAATAGTAAATTTAAAATATTTTTAATCCTAATTTTATACGTGAAGATTTTATTTATTATTATGTGTCATTGTTTTGTTTTAGGAATTACAGAAAATATTATATTTTAAGAATAATTAATATTTATATTAATTATAATTTTTTTAATTATGTTAATTTTTTTTAAACCAGACAATTTTTAATTTGAGAAGATTTTCATACATTACATTATAATTCCCTCTTATTTAACTGTTTCTATTCTTCAACGTAACAAAATTCCTGTAAGTATGATATACGAGGTATGAGAAAATAGCTTTTTTTTTTGGTGACTGAGAAAATAGTTTTTACTGTAAAAAAAGTTTACTCATCCTAAATTGGGGAAATAACAAATTTTTCCCTAACTCAAATACATTCTATTTTTTTAATAATAGTCTATTAGAAGATTTCTAAGCGAAGACCTGATCAATAAATTTTCTTTTGTTGACTCACAAAACTTTTTTCATGTATGTTTAAATAGTAAAAATTTAATAATACAGTAATTTAAAATATAAATTTTATATTTTAGTATTTATTTTTAAGGTGTGCAACAACTTTTATTTTTATACGGTCATACGCCAATTTGGCTAGAAAAACCGCAAGTTAGGCAGGGTGGACCAAAAAACCGAAAAAGAACATTCGTCAAACCATATAACGAATTCTAATGTAGTTTACAGTATTAAAAATGTAAGACTTTTATCACAATGTGGCTGTAGTTTAGTGGTAAGAATTCCACGTTGTGGCCGTGGAGACCTGGGCTCGAATCCCAGCAGCCACAGTCCTCGGAGAAGACTGAAGAGTTTCATTTCTGTTACTTTTCCAATTTTCCAATTTTCCAAATGTGTGAATATATGTGTCATTATTATTATTATCTTACCCAGGCCTCTCTGTATTTTTTTAAATTTAAATAGAGAAAAATGAGTTCAGAACATTTTCTTGTCCATTCTGTATTATGTTAATTAGTATGTGTATATATATATATAAATGTGAGTACTTAATCAAGTTGCCGAATATATATATATATTACTATCATAATATATTTTTATGATATTGCATGTAGGGAAAAAGATTGTCGTCCACTAAATTTGCGTGATATTTATCATATTTATAATCATATTATTAAATAAACAACAGTCATATCTTGCTATTTTTTGTAGGTCAATTAATTGACATCGTTTAAATTGCCAAATAAAAATTAAGCCTATGTCGGATCTTCTAAAATAATGTGCAAAGTCGTTTAATCCCATTTTTCTGGCACTTAAAAAGCCTAACTTATGTGTGTTAACAAAGTTTATTTTTGGTATAGTGATTGTTTCGTGCACAAAATATTATGAAATATAAAAGCATGAAAACAAATTTTCCATCAAAACGATTAATAAAACTAAAACAAGCTAATCTATCAGCCCACCAATTTGCCTGCTTGTATGTGTGACAAAAACTAATCTTATTCTTAGCATCACACAACATCTTAATAGCAGCACATAAGTCTCCATCCACAACTAATCTGCTGAAACCCAAACTCTTTGCCAACCTTAACCCCACAAAGCACCCCAAACTTCTGCAATAATAGCAGAACAGTTTCCCAACTTTTTTACAAAACCACAAATCCATCTACCATCTTCCTCCTCTCAATAAATCTCCACAACCTACCATACCCCATGTCTTTTCACAGCACCATCAAAATTAAGCTTAAACCAGTGCTCCCTAGGCTGCTCCCATTTTATTATTCTCACATGCCTCTTCATACCATCAGCCCCAAAATTATATGTTAAATTTAACATCTCATCAACATACTTTATAACCATCGTCTCAGGCCTTTCTGGTAACACAAATCCTTCCTCAAACATCACCCTATTCCTCCAATTCCAATTCATCCAACAACAAACACCAAAAGTAGTGCTCTAATTCCCATCACCATTACTGTCATGTTTTCCCAAATTCTTAAAAAACCAGTTTGTTTCTGCCATGAAAAGAAATCAGCAAGTCTTGATTCTTCTATTTCCTCTCCACTTCCACACCTTACTCCAAATTTGATCAACACTTTATCCATTACTGCCTCCCAATATTATACATTTCAACCACTGAGTACTTATGACTACAACCCTTCCACCTAATGACATACTCACCATTGTCAATACAAGGGGCAGGCATAGCATGAATCTTATTAATAATCTCATTTGGCAAGAGATTATTAAAATGATTAATAGTCCATTCCCCTTCATTGTTAACGAAATCAGCAACTTTACTTCCTAAACTCTGTACCTCATTCATATCTCGGCATCTGTCTAATAGCCGTGTTTCCCCATCAATCCACTTGTCCCACCAGAAACTTATACTCTTCCCATTTCTAACATCCCACATCACCATATTCGTCAGCTTTGGCCATAGTTTAGCAAGTTGTTTCTAAATTCTTAATAATGCATTCTTTGAGAAGATCAGCACCTCTCATATATTTAGCTCTTGGTACTTTGGCACATAATCTATCTGCTTTAGTGAAGACTTGCGGCTTGCTATTAGTGTGCCTAACACTAAACTGAAAAGTCACAAGTTTGAATTGGTAAAGGGTCGAGGAAGAAAAAAAATCCTTTGAAACATACTCATACACATAACACATACACATGCGTACAAGAAACCATATACAAAATTAAATCAAGATCCCTTTTTCTATTCATAGTCGAAACAATTTTAGTTTATTGCATAATCCCATTGGCAATGGCAGTGGTGGCACTGGATGTGGCAGGGGTGACGGCGGCGCCACCGCATGCATGAACTCTAGGTCCCTTCCTATAGCTTCTAGTATCTCATAGGGAATACACAACTCAATGTCGAAGCTACCTTCTTCCGCTCCAGTATCAACTGCCAACTTCCATGCGCCTGTATTGTTGGGGCCACCGCGAACCGCCACTGGCCTTCCCCAGCCGAAGTCAATGGCAAAAAAGTTGGTTCTAGGGGAGCTACTGGTTTTCATAAACTTCCCATTAATTGTGCTGCGCTGTGAATGCGTAGTTGGATTTCGTACCCAAGCCTCAAAATTTTTCTTGATCTTCTCCTGTGTATGAGGAGACTATCTTATTCATCTCCAAAGCAAATTTCCCATGTCCTCCATCTTTCAACAAGTCCGCCGTTACTTTCATTGTTACAGTAGTAAATTGCATAGTGATTCCAAAATAGGCTTCTGGTATTGGCGGGTGAGAAATTCTGGATCTAGCAGCTACAAGGAATCTGTAAGTGACTTCTTCTTCTGGATCAAGATGCTGGTTTCTGATCACAGATCTCCAAACATGGCTGAGAACAGCTTGCAGAGAGGAGATTTTGTTGCTGACAACACCATCATCTACCTCCGAGTTAGCTTTTGCTTTGAGTTCAGCAATTTTTTCCTGTTTAAAATGGAAAATCCTCCTAGAGAATGAAGGTGGCTCAAGTGAATTAGTGGACTCCTTAAGATGATTCTCCATTATTGCTCTAAATGGAATTCGTATGGGGCGTTCAATATCATCATGAGGAAACCACCGTTCAAATGAAGCGAGTTTCAAATTCGACCCTATGTGGTCTAAACCATTTCGAGAGATCTCTGCCCAAGTATTCAAGAGATTCCAGAACGGCTTCACGTCAGCAAGACAGTGGTTCATGGAGCAGGCGATGAAGATGCCATCCGCAAGCTCTGTGACTTGAACCGCCATTAATGGGATCCGAGTTCCTTCAAAACTCTTGTATTTGCAGAGTGGGAAGAAGGAGTGGACAATTGGAGGAACATAAGTAGGTTCGAGGATGTTGGCAACAGTAATGTTCTTTGCTATAGCATGAACAAAGCTTGCTCCGGCGTTGTTGCAGGTGACGAATACGGAGGAGGTGTCATCGTCATCATGGTGGACAACGACAAGACGACTAGCGAGAGGCAGGAAGAAGTCGAGGGTGGAAGAAAGAGAGTCCTTAAGGTGCTGGATCTCTGTCTCTCTGTGTTCTGAAGATGATGATATTAAGGTGGATCTGCGAAAAAGAAGCCCCTTTTGAGCATACTCAAGTACTAGATACTGGAGATCCCCTGGATTGAGATCGATTTGTTTGGGTGAATCAGCAATATTACTAATGTGGCTACGTGCTTGGATTGTAGTTATGGAGATCACTCGGATGGCTTCCATGGGATTGTGTGGGTTGTCTTTTTCTGCAATTTCTTTAATAATACAGCCATTATTAGTTTGTAGAAGAAACCCGATTCTCGTGTAATACAGTGAATTAATCAATCTTAATCGTTCATCTAATCCTACGTATCACAGGTTGTCACGTGTTGCTGTTGTTTTCTTTTTTAATATTTTTTTAAGATTAGTACAACTTATATACTTGAGAGCCCTCACAAATGTCATTCGTTTCTCTCATTGGTGCCTAAAAAGGAAATATTTTTTATTAGAATATATATGGTATTCAAAATCAAACAAAACTATGATTGAGTGAGGTCTTGTTCGATTTACATGATACTAAACTTGATTGTTTTAGTTTGATTTTTTATTAATTTCAATTTTAGTTAGTTTGAACCCAACCAAATTGCTTTAAAGAACATCATGGGTGCCTATTCCTTTTAACAACCCAAGAATCAACATAACGATCATTCATCAAACCATATCTTATCCACCCTATATATGAAGCATATAAGGACTATTACTGATCCTCAAACTGGCCTATAACAAACTTGTAAATTTTCTGCCCAATTCAATTAATCCAAAATCCCCTGAGCAGGCAAAATGACTTGCTTTAGATCAGCCCTACAACCTTTAAACAACACTTCATTCCTCTGTTTCCAAAATGCAAAATAAAACCACACAAACACTCCTTAGATCACAGAAATTAAAGCCTCTATTGCACAAGTGCTCACAGTCCACAATACTCATGAGCTTTCCACCCAAACTCAGAGTGCCAAGCTAAACTGTTTAGTTCTCAAATACTATATTTGATAGAAAGAAAGTCGATTTCAAGAAGAAAAAAATGAGAGAGAAAATCCATCTTAATATGTTTTACTTTTAATGGAAGAGCTATTATTGGTTATAAAAAATATTAAAGTTTTCAATGAGAGAACTATAATTAGCTATCAAATATATTAAGATGAATTTTCTTTCTTCTTTTTTCTTTCTTAAAACCAACTTTCGTTTTACTTAATATAGGTATCCCCAAGATTCCTGTAGGAGTGCTGCATGTGATGCTAAATGAGAATATCTTTACATTTTGTATTATTGAATGAAGAAAAAACTTGAAATATTGTTTGTTCTTCTTGTTTTGGTTTTGAATTGCAGTACAGGCAATGGCGGAGAAACATTTATTTGAGGGGGTGCTTGGGGGAAACTACACCATGTAGGGGTAGTAAATTTTGATATTTTGCACTCCATAATCCTAATATTTTGAAATAAGAGGTAATGCTTATAGGTGCTGTATCGAGGAGATGAGAGAGAATTGGGAAAGGATGTTTGACTTTTGGAATGCAAAGCAATCCATGATTCATGGTACTATTTTCCCATTTTCTTTTCAATGAAAGAAGTTATTTTTACTTTTTAATTATATTAATAAAACAATAATTTGTTTTTTGTTTTTTTTTCGTACATGGGTGCATTTCCATTCATATTTTGGTGTTATTCCAATGACCATTTGATTATTTTTAGTTTTTTATTTCATACTTATTTGTTTAGCTAATAAACATATATCTTTTTTATTTAAAAAAATAAGATGTTATTTTCATAGTTTTTGTGGATATATTCACTTGATTTAATTTATAGATTTTTGTTTTGTATTTTCCTTAAAATTATTGAAAAATATTCTTTTGTATTTATATTTTTTTTGTGATTCTCTAAAATATTCACAATTTATAATAATTGCAAATTCTCAATATTTTGAATAAAAAAAATGATTTTACAGAGAAAATTATCATTAGATGTGCAACAATCTTCATCAGCGAAAAAAATATATTATTTTTGTAAGCAAAATTAAATTATAGTTATCAACTAGAACGTGCAATTATTTACAAGGAATAAGCTAATTGTCAATCACAGTAACGAGAGGCTTGCAAAAGCAATATTATGAGTTGATGGAATCGATTGTAAAAGCCATAAAAAAGTCCGAAAAGAAAACTTTCCACAATATCAAACAAGCACACATGATAATATCATTTCGGAGCTTTTTATCAAAGTAAGCACACACAACGCCATCCTTTTAACTCTTAATTTCTCTTGGATCAGCATGTACGTACGTAGATAATTAGCCCCCTAAAGCCATTTTGTTAGATGATGCTCATGGAGTTGCTACTCCCAAGCCTTGTCCCCTCTGGTGGGCTTTTAATTTAAATAAATTACTTACGCTGCATAAATAAATAGTCAACGAAGTGATAGATACCCCAACCCTAGAGTCGAGACTAAGGGCCTCACTTAGCCCACTAAAAATAGTGGGTTGGGTTCAAAATTTGGGCCCAAATCGAAATAGGGCTATTTTGGGCTCACCAACTAAGAATTGGGCTGTTATGGAGCACGAAGGAGATGGGGAGGAGAAAAACTTAGTTGGAGTATGCTCAATACTCCATCTGATTCTTAATATAAGATCCTTTTAACTGAATCACCCAGATTCAGAATTGGAATTAAAACTAATTAACTACCTCGATTTCTCCGAAAATCCCAACATTTTTCCAAGACTACCCTTATTTAATATCTTTCTCTTTCTTTTTGAATACATTAAATAGGGGTATTTTTTGGAAATGTATAATAAATAGTACCTCGTATATTGTAAAGGGTCTTATATTTAGGATCAGGACAAAAGATCCTATATATGGGACCGGAGGGAGTATTATTTTTATTTAAGCAAATTATAGAAAATAATGCAGAGCAAAATTTAAGCCAAAAAAAAATACTTCCCAATTTTTAAAATAAATTACTTTTAACTAACTCATATAAATAAGAAAAACTAGTTGCATTAATAAAATTATCTGAAAATTTTCTTTAGTTTCTCTTTTTACCCCTAATAAATACCATAGATATAAATTTTCTAAAACAATTAATATTTTATAAAATAATTTTCAAAAAGAATATTTTTGGAATAAAACAATTCATACTCTATAAACTCTTGCAAAATAACTTATATGTAGAATGATAAAACCCTTATAGAAAGTAACTTGTACAAAGAAGAGGGAGTGTCAGTTATAGATAAAACTGCTCATTTATGAGGAGAATGCAGATCTACAGGGAGCCATAGAAAAGCAGCATCCAAGGTTGAAGGCTAGAATTGCAGCAAGTTGCCTCTTGGACTGTTCATTATATATAGATATATATAATAGAGCCAATATGTGACAAATACCCTAACCCTGAGATGTATAAAAATATGTCTAGTTATTATAGAATAATAATAACAGAAATATACTACATATGTCAATATGGTAAACATTTTTTTTTCGGCTGGAATAAGCGAAACATAAGAAAATTGAAGAGGCCGATCTAGAATGCTTGGTTCCTATTGGGAAATTACACCACAAGCTCCAACAATATGATGTAGTATGTACTTCATTCGTATATAAATGAAACAAGATGAGTGAATTAGAATCACAAATCAAAGAGATCTTACTCATCATCTCTAACTCTGTTACGTGTGATTTAACCAAAACATACAACTTTATTTTCTGTGCTTTAACAGATAATTCTTTAGTTGCTCCATATATATATATGCTATTTTTTATTCATCAAACTATATTTTGTATGTCAATTAATAATCGGTTCGAACCATAAAAAAAAAAAAAATCGGTTCGAATGTTAATATGGGAAAGCATGTTAGTACTATTGGCTCAAACTTGGGAGTCACAGAAAGAGGACTATGAATAAATGCAATTCTAACACATGCAATAACATCATACATGTAGGTATATAGATGTGATATAAAACATAAACGCAAATTTTCCTTCAAAACACAGTGAAACTGAAACAAACAACATGGTCAATCACTAAAATGCAACTATGTAAAACGTAGGCACGTACATGCATACAAAAAACAGGAAATGACACACGAAACATTACATCAAAGTCAAGCCTATGCTATTTAAGCGGATAACCCCCTTGGCAGCGGCTGCGGCGGCGGTGGCTGTGGCGACACCATTTGCATGAACTCAAGGTCTCTTCCCATAGCTTCCAGTATCTCATAGGACATGCATAATTCAATGTCGAAGCTACCTTCTTCTGCTCCAGCATCAGCTGCTAGCTTCCATATCTTTGTATTGGCAGGGCCCATGCGAACAGCCACCAGCTTTCCCCAACCGAAGTCAACGGCGTAGAAGTTGGTTCTCGGGGAGCTGCTGGTTGTTATGAACTTACCTATTGCGTGACGATGTGAACGCATTGTTGGATGTCGGGCCCAAGCTTCAAAGTCCCTCTTGAACTTCTCTTCTGTGTGTGAGGAGATTACTTTATTTATCTGCAAAGCAAACTTCCCACGTCCTCCATCTCCCACCAAGTCTTTTACTTTCATTGTCACAGATGTAAACTGCACACTGATCCCAAAATAGTTGTCTGGTATTGGCGGGTTAGAAATTCTCGGTCCAGCAGCTATGATGATTCCGTAAGTGACTTCTTCTTCTGGATTAAGATGCTCGTTTCTAACAATAGATCTCCAAACATGGCTGAGAACAGCTTGAAGGGAGGAGATTTTGCTGCTGCAGACACCATCCTCTATCTCTGAGTTAACTTTTGCTTTGAGTTCAGCAATTTTTTCCCTTTTAAAGTGGAAGATCCTTCTAGAGAATGGGGGTGGCTGAAGCGAATTAACAGACTCCTTAAGATAATTCTCCATTATTTCTCTAAATGGGATTCGTACGGGGCGTTCAATATTACCATGAGGATACCATCGTTCAAATGAAGCGAGCTTTGAATTTGATTCTATGTGCATTAAACCATTTCTTGAGATCTCTGCCCATGTATTCCAGAAATTCCAGGCCGGCTTCACATCAACAAGACAATGGTTATGCGAGCAAGCGATGAAGATGCCATCCACAAGCTCTGTGACTTGAACAGCCATTAATGGTATCCGAGTTCCTTCAAAGTTCTTGGATTTGGTGAGTGGGAAAAAGGATTGAAGAATTGGAGGAACATAAGTGGGCTCAAGAATGTTGGCAATTGTAGTGTTCTCCGCAATGGCATGAACAAAGCTTGCACCGACATTGTTGCACATGATGAAGACAGAGGAGGTGTCATCATTGTGGTTGTGGACAATAGCAAGACGGCCGGCGAGGGGAGGGAAAAAGTCGAGGGTGGAAGAAAGTGAATCCTTAAGGTGCTGGACCACTGTCTCAGTATCTTTTGAGGATGATGATGAGGTGGGTTTGCGATAAAGAAGTCCCTTTTGACCATACCCAAGTACTAGATACTGAAGATCCCATGGATTCAGCTCTATTTGTTCAGATGAGTCACCATTATTGAGGTGGCTTCGCGCTTGGACTGTACTTGTGGAGATCACTCGGATGGCTTCCATGGGATGGTGTGGGTGTGGTGTTTCTCTGCAACTGCTTTAATATATCACAACTGCTTACTATAAATAATATCTCTGCCTTTGAAGCACAAGAGAGTGACGTATATGAGGAGATATATTAGTGCATGCACTTTATTATTCAATAATATCTCTGCATTACAATATTTGTCATCTTTTCTATATCAGCCTAAGGCATTATCTTGTGAGGGTGGTTTCTTCAGAATTGGTCATTGCAGGCAGGGCCTATCATTCCTTTCGTCGGCTTCATACATTATAATTGAAGTTGGGTGAAACAGAACAATTACTTAGTTCACTAATATTAAAATCAATAGTCAAGCCCGCATAAAAATGTCACCTTGACCCACTTTCATATATATATATATATATATATCACGTTGACCCATTCTTCACTGGGGCTGCTGGATTTTTAATATTGGGTCCGCCTTGATGGATATGAAAAGATCCAAGCCCATAAAACTATTTTGTAATATGAATTAACTAATATGAATTTTAAAGTAAAACTAAAACTAAAATGTGAAATTTATTTTTAACAAAAAGAGGGAAAAGTTACCAACTCAAGTTGGTATAAGTGACAAGAACTCTCATCCCATGACTAAGTGGTTGTGGATTTAATTCTCAATTTTTATGTATGGTGTAAATCTAATTTAAAAAAATTTATCCTATACCTTCAATATTTTGAAGGAAATTAGTCCCTGCTTCCCACAGTAGTCTCTGACACACAAAAAAAAAGGAGGTAGAAGTTGTTTTGGAGATAACTTCCTTGATTGGATGAGAATTTTATCTTTGCTTACTCTAATTAATTATCCGAACACATGAAATGGATGGCTTCCATGGGATGGTCTGGGTGGTGTTTCTCTGGAATTGCTTTAATATGCTGCAGCTGCTTTCAAATATACATACATATGTGTGTGTGTGTGTGTGTGTGTCATATATATATATATATGGAGACGTATAAGATCTCTATGGAGTAAATTTAACTATTTGAAAGAAGTTATTTTTTTGACTTAAAAGAAGTTTATTTTTTATCTTCAGTATTTTAAGACAAAGTAGTTATTAATTTCGGCGTGAAATACTCTAATCAACCAAAAAAAACGGAGGAAGAAGTTGTGTTGGAAATAACTTCCTTTGTGTGGATGTGAGTTTTGCCTTTACCCACTCAAATTCTCCGAACGTACGCATAAAAAGGACAAAAATTTCCCTTGTCTCAAGAAGCGCTCCTACTGTTTGATCAACTTGTTGAATTTTTCACCAGTTAATGGCACTTGACAGTACTGTGTCACAAATTAAAGCATTTAATAGGAAGAAGCTGTAACTTCTAATTTGATATATAATTACAATTTGACACGAGGTGGTCCGTTTTGTCAACCTCCTAATTCCCTTCAAATTTCGAGCTCCTATATCTACGTACTGTGGACCAAATGAACCAACAACCCACCCAATGTAAGAGTATGACAGACTTAAGATTTTTCTCCTTTTTTAATGACATTTTCTTGCTTTTTACTTTTGAACGAGGTTGAATTATTTGGAGGAGCTTGTAAAGATTCTAATAGTCATTTTTTTAGTTCTGTCAGCCAACATTGACCAACAAACGTTTTTTGTGACACTTTAGGGCCCATTTAGTTCATTTCCTAGGTGCCCATGGAGTGGAAATCCAGATTCTATTCCTATACTTGGACTGTTTGGTTGGACATGAGAATAGGAATCTGGACTCCCATAGGAATGAAGATTACCAAAAATTTGGGAGTTAACTTTCCTACCTTGAATCCTGACTTTGTTTATTCCTACCACTAGGAATGGAGACCAAATGACAGAAATGACCTTAATTATGAAATATTATTTTTAAAATACCCTTAACAGATTATGTATCCCATTTTTTCTTGAAAATTTTTCATTAATTCATACAAGTTATTTAATGTAATTTTTCTCTATGATTTTTTTCTCTAAAAATATTTAATTTAAAAAAGTTAAAATAAAAAATAATAAGAATTGAAAAATACGTAAGTTTTCCTTTTATTTTTTATATTGCAATTTATACTTAGATATTTTTTATTTAATAAAAATAAAAATATGTAAAAGTTTAAAATATGTGGTTATTGTCTGAAAAAAAAAGATATCACCCGTTTGTAACTAAAAAATATATAAAAAAAAGTTACGTTACGAACACAATATTGGAGCAATTGATGTTGGGCTAAATTTTTATTTAGGTGCAATTCTGACTTTTTGCACATTATTTACATATCATTCCATCATTTTCTTATGTCCAACCAAACAAATTTAAGTTGTTACCTATGTCTTTCCTAGGGTGAACCAAACAAAATTTTAGCTTACAAGATTCCATTCCATTCCATTTCCAACCATTCCATTCCAATCCATTCCCAATAATTCTACGAACCAAACGGGCCCTTAGTTTCTTTGGCCATAATATAAGTCTTTGCTCCACTATTGTTTGCATATATATATATATATATAGACACACACACCCACACACTCCCTCAGTTAACACTTTAGTATCTTTTGTTTTGTATTCTTTGATTTTTTGGTGAATGAATCGATTCCCTCTTTTCCAAACAAAAAAAGAAAAAAGAAACTGATTGCTGTTAGTCAACAATACGCTTGTCTGTCTTTCTCTTTTCTCAAGATACTCATGTCGTTCATATATCAATAATTATATATATATTTGTAAAATTTATGAGAAAAAAATCCACCTGATGTTTTGAGATTGTAAATATTATATTGACTAGGGTCTTAACCCCGTGCGGGAAGTATTTATTAGAAAAATTAATTTGAAAAAAAGGCTCTTATGATAATTTTTTATTTTTAAGTATATCCATATATTGACAATATAACATTTAGAGCTTGTTGATATGCAGTATAAGGCCTAATTGTATAACTTGATACAAGACACTATGGGTTTATATTATGTTTGGAAAATACTCCCTCTGTCCTAAACTATAGAAGATGATTCCCAATTTTTTTTTATTCCAAAATATAAGAGGAAAATGTGTTTTGTTTGATTAATTAATGTATTTTTTTTCAATTTTATCCCTGATTAAGGTAGAGTTATTTTTACAAGGAGAGTTAAGTGAGAGAAAATTTATTTGTAATTTTGATTTACAAGAAGAATTAAATAATGACATTTGTGAAAAATAATTTCTTTTATGATATATTTATGATATGTGACTATTTTTTTTATTATGGTGATATTGTTATTTATTTCTTATATTCGTTCTAAAATGGAGGGAGTAAACAAATATATAAATTTAGGATGTTATTTTTAAATAGTTGATGCTAGTTATATATATATATATATATATTTTTTTTTCATTGAAGGCATATTTAATTTTTTTATCATTCATTTGAAAAATAGACAAATATATAAATTTGAAGTGTTATTTTTTTATCACTCCTTTTTATCTGATAGTTTAACATTCATATTATTCATTTCCTTTTTTCCTAACATTTGGAATTTAAAATAACAGTTATAAATATTTAAAATAACAGTTATAAATTGTAGGAATTAAAAATTTTAATTATATGATATTGCATGATGTTTATTTTTTCTAAGAAACTAACATAGTTTATCAAATTTAGATGAATATATTATATTTTTAAGTAAAGGGTATTTTTTTCAAAAAAGTTAATATTTATCCTATTTAGTGTTATAAAATATGTTACCAAACTAAGTATGGTATTAACTAATACAATGCAATATTTTATAGTGTTACACTAAACAAGTTATAGTATTAAAATTTAATCAAACTTTATATTATAAGGCCATATACTATCGAGCCTTATCCTATACAATGTGCCAAACAGGCCCTAAGTTTTGTGCATAGGAAAAGGATAGTTTAGTTTTTGAGTCAACATATGACAATGACTTGTAATTCATCACACTTTAGAGGGTGTTTGGATACCAAAAAATAAGTGCTTATGAATGTATAATCACTTCTCAATTGCTAAATCCAAACATTTAGGCATCGTTGAATAATCACTTTTTTATCACTTAAGTGCTTATCTTATAAGCTGGAGGGAGCTGCTTTTCGAACGTGATTACGAGGGAAAAAAACAACCGTTGGAGCATTTAATGAAGAGTAATAATTCTCCACCAAATACTGGATCAAAACACCCACGCATCCTCTCTTCCTGGTAAAAAACCTCTGCTTCTTTCTTCCTGCTTTTCAACCCAGCATATGACCCTTCGCTACCTTCTCCTCTGTTTATCATCATCTCGTCGCCTCTTCGATCTTGCTCGCTGAAATATAGACTCCCATCTACTTGGCCTGAAGATATATTTCAGTGGATGAAGATCGATTTATGGCACTGACGCTTGTCTAAGAGAGTCGTTACCTCCTTCTCGTTGCCATTGCCGTCAGTGTCACTGTACCTTGGTTCAATTTTTGGGTCTGACACATAAGGTAAGGTTACTATTCTCTAGTGCTCTGTGGATTTGGACTTCGATTTGTGCATTATAGGTGCTCTGTATGCTGCTTGGTTCCCTGATCTGACATCTCTCACACTCCACTATTGTTAGCCTTGCAGATCCGTCGTCCTTGGTGGTTGTACGTGTTCCTTTGTGGTCATGGGTTCCATCGTTATTGGTCTTCTACTTCTGTGGCTGTGCACGTTCCTTCGGCACCTCTCTCTCCCATGCTGTGTTCCAGTTCTGCTTCATCCTCATACTCTACTCTTGGCAATGTTTCTCTATGCAAATTGGGTTTTATATTTGTTCAATTTTGAAACTCTGTTTTGTGTATGTATAATTTTTTCTCTATGCACATTCCTTTGATAACTCATGTTTCTCTATGCAAATCTGTTGTTCATCTTGGCAAAAGTTTGAAAGAATTTTTTATTAAGAAAAAGTTATGTAATATTTGAGTTGAGGTACATAGCTGAAACATATCCCATGTGTATAGAGAAAATTGTGCCTAGGCTTTTAGTATTATAATTGGCATTTTTAAATTTTATAAATATCCTTAACAACTGTCATTGTTCATGTTCTGAACTAGTTCAAAAATTCCTTATATTTTATAATTAGGAAATTAATAACTGTCATTGTTCTGAATTGATTCAAAATTTCCTTATATTTTATACACTCAAACCTGGGATGACAATTTGTTGACATGCATGCACAAGCTACAATTTGATCAAACTATGTTTAAGGAGTCATGAGTCAGACAAGGTGAAAGCAAATTGAGACATGAACATAATTGAGATTTTGATCAAACTATGCCTGGAACAAATTCAAAAAGGGCAGCGACAGGGCACTAGTCTTAATAAAACTGGATGGAAAGTTGTAATAGATGAGTTTAAGGAAAAAACTGGTAGGAACTACAATAAGGGACAACTTAAGAATAAACCGGATGTCTTGTTTATACCTTTATCTACTATTTGAGTTGCCATTACAAATATTTGATAATACTTCCATTAAGTATTATGTAAATATTATTTAGTGGATGCTGGTTATCCGACACCAACGGGATATTTTGGTCCACATAAACATAAACACTACCATATTTCAGATTTTTGATGTTCATCTGAATATGTGAACAATAATGAACGATTCAACTATTACCATTCAAGTTTAAGATTCACAATAGAAAAGTCTTTTGGAGTTTGGAAGAGCAAATTTCCAATTTTACATTGAATGCCTTTCTACAAATTTCAAACGCAAGCTCAGATAGTATGTGCAACAATGGCTATATAAAACTTCATTAGAAAGAATTCTCAAACAAATTCTAAATTCTTACGATTTGAAACTGAAGTTGTAATTGAGTATGAAGATGGTAATCACAATGATGAGTATCAACCCTCATACGGAAGTTCAACTATGACATTCTCAAGAGAAATGGATTATATTCGTGATTCAATTAGAGATAAAATTGTTCAATCTTTATAAGACAATTGGTTATGCATAATTATTTTTTAATATTAAACTTTCATATTTTTAATTTTTAATATAACATGTATACAACAATCAGTTATGTAATATTTTCATATTATTTATAAATTGAAATTTTACTTACAAATCTATTAAAATTTTATCTGATTACATAATATTATAAAATACTAGTATTATTTAAGGACTAGGGGCATTTCAGACATTTCAAGTTATTATCCATCCAAAAGTGGTTTTGATCAAATTTATTCAAACATAATCAATTATGGAAAATCACTTTTGAGTTCAATATATCCAAACACAAATCACTTTTTACATAATTACTTATCCTGATAATTATTTATGAATAATTCTTATAATCACTTATGGATAAATTAATTCAAACTGACACTTAAGCCATTGTTATGTCATGTCTACAAGTCCATAAACTGTATCAATTTCATCACATGATCAATGGTTCACCAATTTTCAAACATTCAGTTTTAATAGAATCATGTAATTTAATGAGTGTCTACATAATAAATTTTTAAGACCTTCACAATTGCAAGACTCATGAAACATTTTACTCCAACATTTTTGTACATGATCCTTGTAAGTTTGTCCAGTTTTCATGTCAATACTATAGCACTCCCTTTAATCCTTTTTATTAGTTATGATCTAGAAACTTTTAGTGATCCTAAATATAAGTCATATTCCATAAATTTTTGGAGTATCAATTACTTTATTTTTAAAATGCTCTTATTTAATTATAAAAGAGGGTGTAGATTATTTGAATTTATGGTATTTATTAGGGGTTAAAATAGAAATCATATTATTTTTAAGATATTTTTAATAATGTAACAAACTTTCCTTGATTACGGTGAAGTAGTTGAATATAACTTATATTAAATATCGGAGGAAATATATATTATAAGAGAGAAAAAGAAGCAGAAGAAGAGATAGGAGATAATGGGCAAAAGAGAAAAGGCTCCCATTAATTAACTGTCAAGACAAGAAAACTGAACAATTATTATATCTTAATTAGTGGAGATTAATTCATATGGTTAAATGTCGTTCTTCTTGCAACTTTATGTTATTGGTCGTCAACTTGCTTATCAACCATAGCTTATTCAAAGTAGTAACGATGACCTCTATGAACTAATTGCATATTTTCACATCTGGTGGTAAAGTTTTATAACTTCATCCAAAAAAGAGTAGTGAGGTTTTGAGTTGTACAGTTAATCATTACAGTTTTACTTCAATATATGATTAAATATGCAGAAATATAACATTTTTCTAGCCTTTGATTCTTTTAAATATCCTATCTCAAATACTTACTTTTTTGGCTTGATATGTAGATAAGATCGATGATGAAGACCATATACAATTACCAGTTATTTACTTGTGATTTTATTTCATTCTAGTGTGTGTATATATATATATGTATATATATATATATATGCACATATGTATATTGTTTGAGCCAAAGAGGTCTTTTCTTTGCTCATGGGTTGGGACTGTTCTCAGAGTTGAGGATGCTCCCCTGCACTGGTATTTCAAAAAGAAAAATGGACATTTTTATAAAAATATATATCAGATCCATACACATATTGTATTTTATGATACATATTATATATGTATCATAAGTTTTTAAAAAAAAAATTTAAAATGACTTATGATCTTATAGAAAATTTAAGTTTTGATTTATTATTTTAGATATTTTTATATTACTTTTAAAATAGTTGTTTAAAACTCAATTTTTTATATTTCTTTATTTTTGATACTTTAACTTGTTAAATATATTTCTTTATTTTCGATACATTAATTTGTTGAATACATTTCTTTATTTTTAATACATTAATTTGTTTAAAACTCAAATTTTTTTGTGATTCTCTAAAATATTCATAATTTATAATAATTGCAAATTATCTGGATTTTGAATTAAGAAGGAAAAGATTTTTACAGAGAGAATATATTATCATTAGGTAAGCAACAATCTTCATCAACAACAATTATGTGATGATATAGTTAAATGATGTTTGTGGAGTTGGTGCTCCTAGACCTTGTGCCATCTAATGGACTTTTTTGTGCTCCCCCTTGAGGAGTTTTAATTTATAATCCATTTTGAAATTAGAAAGGATAAAAAGAAAGCACCTACAATCCATCTCCTGAAACACTGAAGAGTTAATCTGTGTTTCAAAAAATATTTAGGATGGATATTTTGTGTGAGGTTGTATGTGATTGACAATTAAAAAAAGGATATCATTTTTGTTAAAAAAGTATTCATTATTTATCTCATTTTTATCTTACTTATTTCTATGGAAGCTTTTCCTGCCATGCCGATAGAGGCCTCCAATTACAATTCCCCAATGTTGTGCCTCTCTGCGCTGGTAAAGAAGCTTCTGATCGTACGTGTTTCTATGCATTATAAAACCGACGGCCAAGATTGCAGGCAGATGAAGTTTCAATTGATTGATTGATGATGAGTGGGATTCCAATTAAGGGTGTTCATAATTGATTAAAACTGATTTAACCGAACTCAATCAAACTAAACCCAATCATAATTGATTATAATCAATTATAATAATAATTGATTATAACCAATTATAATATAGATCTGTTTCAATTTTTTAATACACCAAACTAATTCGTTTGGTTTGATTAAGATTTACCATAATATTTATCAGTTATAACCAAACCAAATTGAACCTACGAGAATTTTTACTAAAAATTTATAAATTTTAATTTATAAATATTATTTTTACATAATGTAAAGTTTTATTGTGATTTTATGATCAATTATTTAAAAGTAATCAACTATAATTATTAGAAATTTTATGTAACAAGTAAATTTATTAAAAAATTGTGATCTTCTTCATACTAATTTTATAAATTAAACTTATTTTCATAAAATCACATAATTCAAAAAATATACTCAATAGCTTGAACTAAACCAACTTAAACCAAACCAAACTGAAATAATAACCGAACCAAACCAATTAGATTGCAAATCAAATAGGTCCTCACATATGTGTAACCGAACGGTTTGATTCGGTTTGATTTTTGCCCAAAATCAAACCAAACCAAACTTATGAATATCCTTAATGCCAATCATTATTGTTCAAGAAAACTCCGCTCTCAAGATTTGGTTGCTTTTTTGTGGGGCAAGAAAAATTATTGCTTTTAATTTAAAAAAATTATACTGCACAAATAAATAGTCAACAAAGTGATAGGTAGCTATGGGGGTTAAGGGTTGTTTGGCAACTGGTTAGAAATCAAATTTAGAGCCAAAATTGAATTTGGTGTATTTTGGAATGTGTTTAGCTATTTTTCAATGGTAAGATGGAAACTAATTCTCTACCCAAAATTCAATTCTCCCACAAGCAGCCCCCTCTTTACTTTTCCATTGGAAAAAATTTATACATCAAAAAATGTTTTAATTTAAAATTATCCAAATATAATCACTTTTGTTAAAATCAATCATCCAAACATAAACACATTAATCTAAAATCAATTTTTACCATAATTATGTTGTGAAATCAACTTAAAAAAAAATTCTATTTTAATAAATTGAAAACCAAATGAGCATTTACTTACTTAAAAATAGTGGGTTGGGCTGCAAAACTTGTGAGTCAAATAGAAACGAGGCTAATTTGGGCTCACCCACTTAGCTTTGGGCTGTCGGGGGAGCACCAAGGGATGAGGGACTTGGGAAGGAAGAAACTAAAATTTGAAGGTATTTTAATTTAGTATGCTCAATATCTTTTTTATTTACAAAATAATGCACATTAAAATATCTGTTAGGAACAAGACGTGGTAATTTATGCGGAGAATGCGGATCCTACGTGGCATGAAGCCTTAGGTTAGCAGCATCCAACATTTGGAAGGCTAGAATTGCAGCACGTTGCGCCTTGAACTGTTGATTACATATAGATAGATACTATATTAGTCTGTTTGTGTGTGTGTATATATTATTTCATATATGCATATCTATGTATTAGCCAAAATGTGACAGATAGCCTAACCCCGAGATGTACAGCAGATTTGTCTTTTTATCATTATTGTTTTAATTAATAGGTCATTTTCTGTGGCATTGGTACTGGTGTCATGTACAGCAGTTTTGTGCCACTCTAGGAGCCTTGGATTCTAGCTGGGGTTATTAAAAGAAAGCCTTTGTTTTTGAATTGTTTGCTCCCTTTATTTTTTGGCCATTTGGTACGCACGTTACCCAGAATAAAATAAAATAAAATTATAATAAGAATTGGTATGAATAAAAGTTTAATTGACAAAGCCAATTTTCTTGATTAAATTGGAGTCTTCCTATTTACTTTCTCCGATTTTTGTTATAAAATATTTTTAACTATCACACGTAAATTAAGAAAAGTTAGTTACAGTCTAAAATTAATAAAAAAAAATTTTGACATTCCCATTTTATCCTTAAGGAGAGAATAAAAATACATTAAATTAATAATGATGGTAGGAGGAGAGAGAAGTTAATTAAGACTTATAATGAAAGTATTCAATAGGGGTAAAATTGAGACTAAAATTAAATTTATTATTTAATATCTTATATTTTGAACCAGACAAATTTTCTAAATAACACCTTATAATAGAGACCGGAGGGAGTACTATATAAAATATAATAAGAATTGTAAATATTTATTAATTTATTAAAAAGTTGATATATTTATCAGAAATAGATTTATTTTTAATGAAATATCTTTAAATTGATAAATCTCATTAAATAGATTTATTTAATGAAATAGATTCATGTAATATAGTTGCGGATGGTTTGGCAGAGTGTGTTCATCAGAGACGAAGCATTGGGTTAATTAATGATGTGTGCCCTATCTTTATTAGGCACTTGGTGATTGAAGATCGATTGAGATTTGAATCCCCTGATCGTATTTTTTAGTTTTCTTTTCTTTTGAGCTGTGTCCCTAATTCGGTTAGCAAAAAAATCTATTTTATCCCTAAATAAAAAATAAAGCAACAAAAATTTTGAATTTTAGTTTTTGAACTTTTTGTAATTATTATGGAGCAATGGTTGTATTGCATCACGCAAAAATCTATTTAGTCATAATAATAATAATAATAATAATAATAATCTCGATGTGCTAAATTTTTTTTTTTCCTGAATATGCCAAACATAACATAATTGAAGAGGCCGATCTACAATGCTCGACTCCAATGGGAAATTATACCACAATATGACGAATAGTATGTGTACTCATTCATGTACAAATGGAACAAGATGATTGAATTAGAATCACAAATCATAGTGACCTTATTTATCTTCTCTAACTCAGCACGTGTGATTAAACCAAATCATATAACTTCATTTTCTGTGTTTAATAGATAATTCATTACTTGCTGTATATTTTTTATTCATGAAACAGCATAACCCTTCATTTTCCACACACAGATAGTGCACCTTTCAACAACCCACTCACACACACACACGTATGCATATATATATATATAACAGTGAGAATATACGTAAAAGTTTACAGCATTTACACACAATCAAAAGATATATATATATATATATATAACACAAACTGCTGACATAATGAAATGAAAATTTGACACATAAGGACTTAAAAGATATAAAATATAAAGGACAAAGTAATCCAGATACATAAACATGATAAAAAACGATAATGCAACAATGTAAAATATAGATGAATGTCTTGCACCTAAGTACAAATACAAGAAACCACATACGAAACATTACGATCAGATTACCTAAGTACAGCAGTCAAGCTTATGCCAGTTTATCCGATAATCCCACTGGCGACGGCGGTGGCGGAGACACCATATGCATGAACTCAGGGTCCAGTGCCATAGCTTCCAGTATCTCATGGGACATGCATAGCTCAATTTCGAAGCTACCTTCTTCTGCTCCGGCACTAGCTGCCAGAATCCACATCCTTGTATTGGATGGGCCCATGCGAAATGCTGCCGGCCTTCCCCAGCCGAAGTCAATGGCGTAAAAGTTGCTTCTCGGGGAGCTGCTGGTTCCCATAACCTTCCCAATTGTGCCACCCTGTGAATGAATCTTTGGATTTCGTACCCAAGCTTCAAAGTCCCTCTTGAACTTCTCTTCTGTGAAAGAGGAGATTTCCTTATTCATTTCCAGAGCGAACTTTCCGAGTCCTCCGTCTCCGATCAAGTCTTTTACTTTCATTGTCACCCCAGCAAATTGCACGGTGATTCCAAGGTAGTTGTCTGGTATTGGTGGTTGAGAAATTCTGGGTTTAGCAGTTACAAGCACTCTATAAGTGACTTCTTCATCCGGACCAAGATGCTGGCTTCTGATCACAGATCTCCAAACATGGCTGATCACAGCTTGCAAGGAGGAGATTTTGTTGCCGACGACAACATCCCCAACTTCCCAATTAGCTTTGGCTTTGAGTTCAGCAATTTTTTCCCTTTTAAAATGGAAGATCCTCCTAGAAAATGGGGTTGGCTCAAGCGAATTAATGGACCCCTTATGATAATTTTCCATTATTTCTCTAAATGGGATTATTATGGGTCGTTCAATATCACCATGAGGAAACCATCGTTCAAATGAAGCGACCTCCGAATTTGATCCTATGTGCTTCAAGCCATTTCGGTAGATCTCTGCCCATGTATTCAAGAAATTCCAGGCCGACCTCACCTCAACAACACAATGGTTCATGGAGCAAGCGATGAAAATGCCGTCCACGAGCTCTGTGACTTGAACCGCCATTAATGGGATCTGAGTTGCTTCGAAGTTTCTGGATTTGTTGAGTGGGAAGAAAGAGTTAAGAATTGGTGGGAAATAAGTGGGTTCGAGGATGTCAGCAATTGTTGTGTTCTCTGCAATAGCATGAACAAAGCCTGCTCCGGCGTTGTTACAAGTGATAAAGACCGCGGAGGTGTCATCATCATTGCGGGGGACAACGACCAAACGTCCAGTGAGGGGCAGAAAGAAATCTAGGGTGGAAGAAAAGGACTCCTTAAGGTGATGGATAACTGTTTCTGAGCGCTGTGAGGATGATGATGAGGTGGGTTTGTGAAAAAGAAGGCCCTTTTGATTATACTCAGCTAGCAGAAATAGGAGATCCCATGCATTGAGGTCGATTTGATTAGGTGAATCAGCATTATTACTGATGTGGCTTCGTGCTTGGATTGTAGTTGTGGAGATCACTCGGATGGCCGCCATGGGACGGTGCAGTGGTGTCCTCTGCAATTGTTTAAGTGTAACAAACAAGATGATATATGTATGTGGAACTGTGGATCATCATGAACAATAATGTCTCTTCTTCTTTTATAGGGTATGTGTTGTCTCTTCTTCTTTTTATATGGTATGTGTGGTGGTTGGGGTGAACATGGGTCGGGCCGGGTTTGACCTCTGCCCGATATCTGGCCTGATGTTTTTCGGGCCAGTACCGGGCTGGCCCGATATTATATATATATTTTTAAAAAAATTAAAAAATTAAAAAAAATTATTTAATAATAAAAAATATACTTATTTATACTTAAAAATAGATTTTATTAAAACATAATCTTAGCCAAAAAATAATTTTTTTCAAAATTTATGAATATTTAACCATTATACATTATTTTTACATAAATATTAAGGTAAAAAACTAATTCAAAATTTAAAAAATATTTGAAACATTAAAATCTTCAAATGTTTTTATAATATTTACATAGTAAATATATTAGATTAAATATATGAAAAATAAAAATCTTACAAAATCAATTAAGATATATAAAATAATTGAAAAAAATAAAAAAAAAGTTAAATATATATATATAGTTCGGGCCGGGCCGGGCCGGGGTTAGGGTGTCTGACCCTAACCCCTGCCCGGCCCGATTGACCTGAAAGTGGTCGGGTTGAACCGGGTCATTCGGGCTCGGGCCAACATGTTCACCCCTATGTGATGGGAAATATTTGGAAGGTATTTAAAAGAAGGAAAAGGATTGGAGATCCCTTCATAAGATAAGATAAGAGGAAATTTTAGAAAATTTAATCTTTGATCCTATTTATATTTAAAATATTTTAAATTAAAATTTTTTTAAAAAATTAAATAATTGTAACGCAATTCTCTCCTAAATTAAATAAAAATTTATTAATAGATAAAAAAAATTTTAAATTTTTCTAATTTCTTTTTATTTAAATCCAAACACTACCTTTCAGGACAACAATGGCTCTTCGTTTATGAGGAGATATTGTTCGGTGGGACAAGACAGCAAACACTGATTCACTGAATAGATGATTGCATTTCACGGACAACACATGTGGGGTAAGAAATGACATTGAAATGTACACCCAACTTTGGAAGGTTTATCTTTTTATCTTTTTTTTTTTTTTAAGTAACAACAGGACAAACAACGTCCAAAAGATACTGCAACATTAAATTTAACTCCTGCTACATTATGATTAGATTTAATGTAATATATTCTTAATATAACACATTTTTAATTGAATAATTAAGAATTATAATTAAAATTAATTAATTATCTTAATTTTTTTTAAAATTTTAATATTTTTTTAAAATTATTTTTATTTAATTTTTTTCTCTTTCTTTTTAGATATATTAAATAGGGATATTTTTTGAAAATGTATAATAAATACTACCTCGTATATTATAAAGAGTCTTATATTTAGGAATAGGATAAAAGATCATCTATATAGGACCGGAAGGAGTAAATTTTAATAATAATAAATATGAAGTATTAAGAAATAAATATATCATATTTATTTAATATATATTGTTCTTAAAAAAATAAAATGATATTAGTATGTATTTAATTTTGTTTATAATACATATATCATACTATGTACTAATATATCTACTATACTCTTATATTTTTTAATACAAATTGGATATATAAATTAAACTTACTACTTGATTTGTAAATATAATATATTAAATGTAAGATTATCTAAAAAGGAAGAGCGAGCATTGGAATAAAGAGAGAAAAATTAATATCATATCTTACTAAAAAAAAAAAGAGAAAATATGCTCTAAGAATAGAATATCAGATGGGAACATACCAAAAATGAGAATGATAAGTAAAAGTGGAGTTTAACTTTTAAAAATCTAACTATTAGGCATATTTTATTTTCACTTAGGTCTTCAGGTCATTTAATATTTGAAATTTACTTAATCTTATTACCAAATGTTTTAAATGAATTAAATTAAGTAAATATAATGTTAGCATGTGTTAAAATTAATATATATTGACTAATAGACGAATTTTGCTATTTGACCCATTTATTTTGTACAAAATTTACAATTTACTTGTTGAAATTCGAAGTTATAAAGATTTTATTTCTAATAGACCAATTTTTATTCTAAAATTTGAATTTCGAGTTAAGTATTGTTAGTGAAAGTATACAAAATTCACATGAAGTTTAGTCAAAATTTGAATGTTGGTGAAATTCAAAGTAAGTTTAAAGTCATCTCTTTTGACAGACAAACTTTGGGTTTCATAGTGTGAATTTCAAAATGAGAACTTATAAATTTTGTTAGAGTATATTTTTGACAAACGAACTTTGTAGTTTAAAATTCAAACTTCACAAAGAAGAACTTTTGTGTCATGTGAAACATGTCTTTGATAGACGAATTTCAGCTTTTAAAATTTAAATTTTGAAGTGAATTATGAAAACTTGAAGCAATTGTTCAAATACAACAAACGCATTTTCAATATGAAAATTTGCACATACTAACATGGAGTATTTTTTACAAACTTGAAATTCGATTGTCACTTTATAGCAGAAGAATTTTGAAGTTCAACGTTAAATATACAACTATGCTGATTCTGTGAAATTCATCTATTAAGCTTCAAAATTCAAATGTTGATGTGTCAGACTCATTTCATGCGGTGTTAAACGGTTCTTTTACAGTGTAACTGCTACAACTTGTGTTTAACATCTAGTTAAACCACAAATATATAAATAGAACATCATTTGAACTTAAAAGTAACGAATTTAAGTGAATTTTGTGTCAAAATGCTGCTGTAATATATAAAATCTTTCTGTGTTAGCATTGAAAGTTAAACTCATGTCATTAAAGTGAGGTTTAATGTTTTATCCACTCTTAAAGAGGGTTTCATTTCTATAATCTTTCTTTCTATTACTTCTGGGTCGAATCATAGTATGGGGAAATATTAAGGAAATTACATATTTTATAAGGATGTGAAGAGAATGGTTTTACAAGTGCCAACTAAAACTTGTGAGATATACTAAGATTTTACAAGTGCCCGAATTAAACTTGTGAGATATAGTAAAAAATTTTAAGTAATGATTTAAAGACTGGACGTAGACCAAATGGTTGGGTTGAGCAAATATAAATCTCTGTGTATTACTCTTTATCTTCTCACTTCATTTACCTCACTCATTATACTCTATTCATTCTTGTTTTACTGCAACATTTGGTGAAATTATACTATACTTTAAAAGAGGCAACAAATCTTGAATCACCTCATTCACCTCTTCTTAAGCGACGAGCCAACCTAACACCATTCTTATCTAAAATTCCCAAAATAGTATCAAGTGGTTGCATTCAGAGAGTAACATCCATACACAAAGCATATTTAGCTTGAATTGGAAGCTTTAACTTTTTTATTATAGTTAGGACCTTTAAGACTAGCTAGAAATAACTTTTTAGATCTGTTCTCTTATAGATGTAGAAGTGACCGATATAAAAAATATAACATTTAAAATCAGATTTTCATCCGATGTAGAAAATATTTTCTAGATCGATCACCGCTCTAGATAATGGATATTTCGTATTATTGGTCGATCTTGAAAGTCTTCATGCTAGATCCATTTTGTATATATCCAATCTTGAAAGTGTGTATTTTTTTTTGTTAAAAAAAAAAGACTTCCCGTGATGGTTGTTCTATCAATCAATGTAGGAAGTCTTTTGAAAAATCAATTGTTTCTTATTTTATACAAGCACTGAGAATTTATAAAAAAAAATTACAATTGTATAGACAGTAGCAAGAATACCCCTATAGTTCCAAAGCATACAATATATGGAAGAAAACCATCATTATTATTGCAACTTGGAAATAAGTCCTCCTTGAACCAAGACGCATAGTTCCTCCCATATGAATATTTTACCGACTAAAGTAAAGTGTGACAATATACCTCTGGCAAACTCTGGCACAAGGGCACTCTTGGTTTTAGGATCAAACTCTATACTATTAGCATCATACAGACCCAAAACAGATCGAGATTCAATGACAGAAATTTGCATCCCCAGGCAGATACTGAGAAATGGCACTTTGTTTTCTTGAGCATACTTAGTAGCAAGAATCTTCCCTTACACTCTTCTATCACCAAAACCTCCTGGAATTAAGGTTAAAGCAAATAATTCAGATTTCTAAGTCTAAAAAACAAAAAGTATCATAATAGTTTGTTGGATAGAAACCAGTTGAAGTGAAGTGCAAAGTTAACGTTCGAAGGACCTCTCACTGCTTGTATTTACTTGATCTCACAAATAACTTACAAAAATAAGCACACAAAAGCTTTAATATAACAGGTATCAAAAAAAGGGCGGCTACTTATATCAGCCAAGTCTTTCATTTGTTGTGTTGGATCAAAACCACTTCGAACAAGTCCTGCTAAATCTATGCTGGCATTCTTATACTTTGTGATAAAGGAGTGCAAAAGCAGCTGCAGGTAAAACAATACTAATTAATCAACCTTTATTTGTTAAAAGTAAAATAACAAAACAGAAGCTTCATGGCTGCCACTAAATATGAGCTACTAGAAAAATGCTAACCTGATTGTCATGCACTGATCAAATTCTAGGAGCTCCCTGTTTTCACTGTTATGATCCTTTAGAAAAGATTGCTCAAGAAAAAATTTTATTGGAAAATAAAATAGAGAAGAGACATACCACGGCTAGCTACATACATTGGCAGCCCTCCTACAATATTAAAAACCAGTAAGGTTTATGTTGAATACTAGCAACCACGGCTAGCTACATACATTGGCAGCCCTCCTACAATATTAAAAACCAGTAAGGTTTATGTTGAATACTAACAACCAGGGCTAGCTACATACATTGGCAGCCCTCCTACAATATTAAAAACCTGTAAGGTTTATGTTGAATACTAACAGTCAATACAAAATATAGAAGAGACAGTGAAAGCATAAAACTTACAAACAAAATTACTTGAGAAGAAAACCAGAACTAAGACACACTCCAACGAGGGGTAACAAACACGATTATATCTTAAGCTTTCTTGATAAAGTATCTAAGTTAACGTGATATGATGAGACAAATCAAAATCTAAGAAGTCACATACAGATACAGTAGGATCATCACAAGCATTCACTTCTTTATTTCCTCATCTTCTTGAAGCATTGAAATTGTATAAACCTCCAGTTTCACAACAAGCTTTCAGACCTGTAAAATATGTCTTTTTTCAAAAAAAAAAAAAAAACTTAACATTGTCATCAAGTTCCAATATGGAAAAGAAAATATAGAATATTTAAACCTCTGTTATGTTAGAATCAATAGGAAGACTGAATGCCTAAATAAATTAGGAACAAAAGAAGGAGCAAACAAGCAAAGTTATAAATTAAGAGGTCATGCTAACAGATGCAAAATGAAAAGATGGCTAAAAAAACAGCCCAAATCAGAGATTGCTAAATCTCATGGCATGACAGAGCTTCTTAAAAGGCTTTTATATCTTGCATAGTGGTCCCTTGTGACCATACAACCATGAACATTTTTTACGAGAAACAATTCCTTATGAAAAATTTTCAAACCTAAACTAGGATCTATATGCGTAGCAAGCAATACCAGAGTTTTCTCAGTGAAAAGCATAACCAAATTGTCACTTTGGAAGAGGTATCTATGATGATCATTGCTAAGAATACATAATTATAATACATTTATGGTGATAACACATCATAAGTAAAAGAAACAAGAGAAAGCTAACATTTCAAGAGGTATTCCTAAGAATAACAAGAACCAAGAAGTTTCTACACCAGGGCCAAATTTTAAAGTATATAAATTTGAAATATGTATTTACCTTGAAAAAAGACAAGCACTTGCTACAGACACCACATAGAAACTCCACCTTGCGTATTGCTCAACAACATTTTTCTAGAGCATACAAGGTTGAAAGCACTGATCTGTTATTAAATAAACCAACCAGAAAGATTACTGAAGCAGTTTAGCATATTTAATGGACAATCTTAAACGGATTATCACATTATAACTTCCTAAAAGTATTGTATCTGGGTAAATATTTTTGGGATTATTGTGTTTTGGTAATTTCTTTTTTTTTCTTATTTACTGTTATATTTTGATAAAAAATCCCAATTGGAAGGCTTCATTAGTCTCGAGGGGGGAAGGTTCTGATTAGGTATTGAATTGAGTCATGGTAGGTGTTATTTGTCTGTTTCTTTTTGTCGAATGTCCGCTCCATCACCTGTGGATGCTCCTTTAATCCAAAAAAAAAGGCGTCTCAATGATGAGACCGTTCAAACTGCTGATTTTTTTTTTTGGTAAAATCAAATTGCTGAATTTTGTATAGGTTAATATAATGGCACGTGACAGTGCTGTATGACCAAGCTTAATTTGATAATTACTTCTTCAGGCCAAAAAAAAAAAATATTGGTAATTACTTGTAAAATCAGAACCATAATATTGCTGATGGATATATCTTTTGAGATCTAAATCAAGCTAGGCAATTTTGAAAGTCAAATATGGTGTAAAATATAAGTTATGTGGATGATTAAATAAATTTTTCTATAAATATTTTTTATTAATTAGATAATGAGAGAGAGATTAGATAAGAGATTAAATTTATTATTAGAAAGGTAAACATTCCATTAGGATAAATTTGGAAAATAAATTAAATTTAAGAAAAATTTAAGGAGTTTAACAACTTTTCTTAATATCCGTGACCCAGTTAACAATGGCTTATATTTAAAATTAGAGGTAGTAATATTTTACTAAAGTATCTCTCACTTAAATGTTCTCTTAAGTATTTCCTTCATTCCAAAACTTTTGTTATTTAAAATTTTGGTACATGGATAAAAAAAATTATTAATCATTATATATATTGACAAATATACCCTCATTTAATTAATCTATATTGTAACTAAGAGGGAGAATGAGAAAAGATAATAATAATAATAAAAATAAATGAAAACATAACTGAAACATAAAGCATTGAAATTATGAAATAACAAAAAGTTTTGAAACAAAATAAAAAAAGTCTAAAATAATAAAAATTTTGGATTAGAAGGAGTACTCCATATTCTATTAATGAATGATAACAATTAAAAAAGTAATTAACATGTTACTAAAATTTTAATGTGATAGATATTTTAAAAATTGATAAAACTTTAAAATGATAATTTTTATAAATGGGTGAACGTTAAAGTTGAGGAGGCGTGCAAAATATATATATATATATAATTATTTATATTATACAATATATATATATATATATATATTCAACTTCGATCCCGTTTGTAAGCAAGTCTGCACATTCATTCATCTTTTGACTACATTACCCTTTGCTACTATATATAAGATCTTAGTCCTCCATCCAAAATACATGAGTCATTTTAGGATATGATGTAGTACTCCCTACTTCTTCTTTTATAAGATCATTTCCAAAATTTTTTCCTTATCCTTAATACTCTCTCAAAATATATGATGAATTTAGTATGGATTAAAGTTTTAAAATATAAATCAATTTATGAAAGAACCATTTGATATTTTTTTTAATTTTATTCCTATTTATGATAGTATTTAATTAAGAGAGAGAAGAGTAGAAAAAAGTTATAGGAAGAAAGAATAATTCTTTTTTACCTCCTATTTAATAATGGTAATTTTAGAAAGTTATAAAAATTTTTAAAAAAATTAATGTTTCTTTAGTTTATGTGAGATAGATAGATATAATTTATTATTTGAAACGGCTGAAGTATAAGGCCCCTTATGGGATTGTAAATTATCTGAGCTTTTTTTGCCCTCAAAAATACCTTGCATAAATTCACTCGCCAAATAACTCCTCTCTTCATAAATAAAGTCAATGAAATAAATAAGTGATATTTTTGGAATCACTAATTTTTTTGAACAAAATTAAGACTTTCAACTAACTCTAACAACATTCCTTAATCTGTGTACTCATTTTGTCTTAAAACAATTATTACTCTAGAGTTATACATACAGATTAAAAAAAGCTAATAATTAGCCTAAAAATTATTCCGTCTAATTTTTAATATAAAATTCTTTTAACCAAATTATGTGAATTAAGGAGAAGAGTTAAAGTTGTTTAATTATCTTAATTTTTTCAAAAATCAAATCATTTTTAAAAAACTAAACTTATTTACTCTCTTTTTTTTTCTCTGGAATGAATTAAATATGAACTTTTTAAAAAAAAAATGTAATAGATACTATCTTGTATTCTGAAAAAGTTTTATATTTATAATCAAGATAAAATATTCTATATTTAAGATAAGAAGAAGTAACAAATTTTGATTACATTTTACTATAATACTCTTATTAATTATATACTATTTTTTAATACATCTCTTTTTTTTTATTATTATTGAAGTGTAAACTTATAAAAAATTATTAATACTATTTTGAAAATTAGAAAGTAACAATTGTTTTAAAACATGAAAAGAAAAATCCTAAAATGACAACTTGCAAATTTTGTAATTTTAAGATAAGAGATAAATATTTGTAAAGATGTAATATTTATGCATTTTTTAATTTAAAAGATGTTTCTTTGTGAAGAAGAAAAAATAAAGATTTTATTTATAAGTTATTATAAATAATTTATAATTTATCTTAACTTCTATACTATAGTTTTTAGAATTTTTAATACTCATTTTTTTCTTTTAATGAGCTGATTTATTAATCATATACATAAATAACCACATAAATAATATTATATTTGTATAAATATTCAAACACTTGTATTCTAAAATTTTTAAAATTGCCACATCTTGCATATTCAAAAATTATATTATATATAATTTATATCATATTCGATATACCTATAAAGTTTAGTATGATATAAGTTTTGATGATGACAAATATAGAGTAATAATGAACAAATGTCTCATATATATATCTGACATATATAATGTTCCTTAAAGAAGTAAAATGTGCCTTTGTATGTATTTAATTATGGTCATAATGTATATATCATGCTATGTGTAAATATATCTATTGTACTTTTATAATGAATAATATAAGTTGGATATATAAACTAAACTAACTTCTTGGTTTGTAAGTGTAATATATTAAATGTAGGTTGATCCAAATAAGAAGACTGATCATTGGAATACATAAATGGAAAATCAATATCATGCCTCACTCAAGAAAGAAGAAGAGAAAGTATGCTCAAAAAATGGAAGATCAGAAGGGAGTATGCCAAGAAGGAAATGATCAAGTGGAAGTGAAACTCAACATTTAAAAATTTAGTCACTAGGTATATTTTGTTTTCACTTAGGTCTTGAGGTGGGATTAATTTTTGAAAATTACTTAATCTTGTTACCATATATTTTAAATAAGTTAGATCAAGTAAATATGATGTTAGCATTCATTAAAATTGAAAAACACTGACTGACAGACAAATTTTGAAGTTAATGCTTGAGTGTTTTGTTGAAAATTCAAACTTTGGTAACTGAAATTCTAAGTTACAGAGATGTTACATCTGACAGACGAATTTTAGATAGTTGAAATTCGAATTTTGAGTCAAACATAATTTGTGAAAAATGAAAAATTCATCAGAAGTTATATCAAAGTTCGTCTGATATTAAAGTGCAAAAATAGTTCAAAATTAGTCCCTTTAACTGACGAATTTTGATTTCAAAATTTGAACTTTAGAATGAAACTCAATGATTTACAATTGCATTTGACTAGCTCAAGAAGTTTTAGCTATCAAAGTAATACATCCTTACTTTTAAACATAGTGAAATCTAGTTTTCAAGAAATTAGAGTTTAACTTTTGATTAGTATTTTTAAGATATCTTTCAAAATACATATGACATTGATGTAATACTTATTTCATATGAAACTAGATTTAATAAACTTTTCAAAGAAGGTTGTTTCACTCAAAATAAAGATCATATGAAAAAGTTATGGTCATTTAACATTAAGTTGTGAGATATAGATTTTTAGTTTTGATCTCTTATAATTTTGATCTCTCACAGAATAAATTTGTTTTTGAAGTGAAACTTATTTTATTTGAAAGTAGACATTGAGAGATTTCCAACTATATGTTGTTTAATTTGGAGTTAAAATAAGAGAGTTATAACTTCTGCAAAATTGTTTACAATGCAAAGTTTGAAGTTACAGAGGTTCTGCCACTGATAGGTGAATTTTGGGCTTCTGAAATTTGAATTTTGGGCCTCCGAAATTCAAATTTCGAAGAGAACCTTTGTGTCATGTTAAGTTTTCCACTGATAGATGAATTTTGGCTTCTGAAATTTGAATTTCAAGTCTAACAGATGAATTTTTGCCTTCAAAATTCAAATTTCAAATCTTAAGAATGTGAAAATGCTTCTGAAACTTCCAACAGGTGAATTTTCACATTCAAAATTTGAATTTTAAAAGGAAAAACTTGTGTCATATTGAGCTGCTCACTGACAGACGAATTTTGAGCACCAAAATTCGAACTTCGAAGGCACTGTAGCAATATGGAACAACTGTTTACACTTTTCAGAAGAATTTTAAACTTGAAAATTCGTATGTTTCAACATGGAAAATATTTATCAAGATGAAAATTAGAATTTTATCTTTGAACAAACGAACTTCGAAGTTCAACGTTAAAGTCTTTAACTTACGGTCTCTGCAAAATTTGTCTGTTGACACCCAAAAATTCGAATTTTAAAGTGTTAGACGCATTAAATACGGTTGTTGAACGGATAGTTTTGCAAAGTAACCGTTAGGCAACATCTCTAACAGATAGATCTTGTACCTAACGTCTAGTTAAACCATAAATCTATAAATAGAATATCACTTGAATTTATGGATAAAAATCTTAAGAGAATTTATGCGAAAATACTACAATAATTGTAAAATCTTTCTATCTCAGCATTGTCTGAAAAGCCCACCTCAATAGAATGAGCTTTCAATGTATCATTTACTCTAATAGAGAGTTTTTATTCTGTATTCATTCTTTTCTACAATTTTTAGGTAAATTCTTAGTGTGGGATATCATTAAGGGAGATTACACATCTTGTGAAGGTGTGGGAAAAGTGGATTTACAAGTATCTACTGAAACTTATGGGATATACTGAGACTTCATATGTATCCGGATCAAATCTGTGGAATATAGTGAAAAATCTCAAGTGGTGACTTGGGGACTGGATATAGGTCAAGTGGTTAGACTAAACCAGTATAAATTGTTGTGTATTGTTCTCCATTTTCTCTATTCAATTACTGCACTCAACTCTCTCTGTTCATCCCTACTTTACTGCACACTTGGTGAAATTGGGTTGTGATCCAAAAAGGGTGAAAATTTTGCATCACCTAATTTACCCCCCTCTTGGATGACCAACCAATCCTAAGAATAGCTTCTCAAATCGTGTTACATAGTTGGGGTATATGTAGTAATTTAAATTAAAAACACTCAGTTCAATTAATAATCGAAGTTGACTTGCAGTATCTGCCCCAATAAAAAGTTGATATATGCACTTAAAAAGCCAAAAAAAAAAAACTATGAGCATCGACAGATATGCATGTATTAAATACAACACAGTAGAACACGAAAAATATGATAATTATTAAAATTTTAGAATATAGGTGTAGTGATATTTATATATATAATATTATTTATATAATTATTTATATATATAATTAATAAATTTATTTATTAAAAAAATAAAAATAAAATATTTTAAAAATTATAATATAAATATTAAAATAAATTATAAAATACTTATAATATCTTTAAAAAATCTTATTTTATTATAAAAATTTGAAGTAATATAAAGAAATATAAAGTGATATAAATTAATATATATATATATAAATATAGTACATGTATTATATCATATTATGTATCAAATGTAAATATACTTATTTATTGGAAAAAAAGAAAGCAAGAGTGACAAATACCCTAATCTTGAGATGCGAACAAATTAGTTTTGTGTTTTATCATTAATGTTTTGATAAAGTATGTATGGCGATGATGGACGTCATTTTCTGTAACCATGTAATGTGTCCTTGGATTTCTTACCCAACCTTTACAGCCGTGTGGTGTAATTTGAAGATTTAGATAATTTGATAGGAAAAATATAAAAGTATATAATAGGATAATAATTACTTATAAATTTATTTGGTATGATATTTAAAGGTAAGAAAATATTTTTTATTAAATAAAAGTATAAATAAATGTGCAAGTGCTTTTGTACCTTGATTTAGGGGGGAAAACCTCTCTTTGTTATTTTTCTTCCTTGCGGCATCACCATTGTCGTCACCATTTATCCACACTCATGCTCATTTGACTACATTATCACACCACCATCACATCTTTCGTCCTTAGCCTCAAACTAGTAAAAAGAGGGGGGGGGGGGAAGGAGTCGAAGAAGAAACAGCAAACCCAGATCTACAAACGGTGTTGAGTTCGAACTAAGATGATCTACGAATGGTGAACAATGATGGAGGATGAAGAGATCTAGAACCATGATCCACAAAAGTCACAAATGTGGGTTTGAAGTGAATCTATAAAGATTGTGGTGGATGAGGAAATGACAGTGACAGTGGACAACATGATTGAACACAGTGGCAGTGGAGATAATAGCAACAACGACACTACCGATGGTGGTGGAGACGACAGCAAACAAGTTGAAGGTGGAGGGAGGGCATGTCAATGAAGGAGAATGATTGGGAGTATTAAAGTCATTTACTATCCCTTCACAGCACTGTAATCCCCTTCATATTGCAAAATGGAAGTAATGTTCTTCACATCGATTGAGGTGATTAGCTTTACTTAAGTGAAGCTCCTCTAGCTAATCAAACGCATTATCTCATGTGATGTAAAGGTTATCACATCGCATATTCCCTCTATGTGGATGAATTAAATAGGCTGTCAAAGTCTTTCTTGATCTTCTTATTACGGTTATTACCGATAATATTTTAAAATCATTATGTAATTATCGGAACTTCATTTTTAAAGCCATCAATAAGATATTGGTCTTTTGATTTAACATACACACAAGCATTGATACACACGAAGGACACATATAACGTGATAACACTCAAAAACTGCTGGCATAGCAAAATGACAATAATACTTTCCTCTGTTTGGATGAGTTTAAAAACGAGAATCTAGACAAAGATAATACGGATACATAAACATGATCAAAAACTACATATAATGCAACTATGTAAAAAATAGATGCTTGGGTCGCACCCAATTAAGCACAAACGCAAGAAACGACAAACAAAACATTACTATCAGATCACCTTTTACGGTAGACAAGCAGCCTATGATAGTTTATTGGATAACCCATTTTCGACGACTGACGGCAGTGGCGGAGACACCATATGCATGAACTCAGGGTCCATTGCCATAGCTTCCAGTATCTCATAAGACATGCATAGCTCAATTTCGAAGCTACCTTCCTCTGCACCAGCATTAGCTGCCAGCGTCCAAATCCTTGTATTGGCTGGGCCCATGCGAAATGCTGCCGGCCTTCCCCAGCCAAAGTCAATGGCATAAAAGTTGGTCCTTGGGGAACTACTAGTACTCATAAGCTTCCCAGTTGTGCCACTGTTTGTATATATCGTTGGATTTCTTACCCATTCTTCAAAGTCCCTCTTGATCTTCTTCTCTGTGTATGAGGAGACTATCCTGTTCATCTCCAAAGCAAACTTCCCAAGTCCTCCATCTCCCACCAAGTCCCCTACTTTCATTGTGACATAAGCAAATTGCACAGTGACCCCAAAATAGTTGTCTGGTATTGGTGGGTGAGAAACTCTGGATCTAGCAGCTACAAGCACTTCATAAGTGACTTCTTCATTTGGATGAAGATGCTGGTTTCTAATCGCGGATCTCCAAACATGGCTGATAACAGCCTGTAGGGAGGAGATTTTGTTGTTGACAACACCATCCCCAACCTCCGAATTAGCTTTTGCTTTGAGTTCAGCAATTTTTTCCTTTTTAAAGTAGAAGATCCTCCTAGAAAATGTGGTTGGCTGAAGCGAATTATTGGACCCCTTAAGATAATTTCCCATTATTTCTCTGAATGGGATTCGGATGGGTCGTTCAATATCACCGTAAGGAAACCATCTTTCGAATGAAGCGACCTCCGAATTCGGTCCTATGTGCTTTACACCATTTTGTGAGATATCTGCCCATGTATTGAAGAAATTCCAAACCGGCGTCACCTCAACAAGACAATGGTTCATGGAGCAAGCGATGAATATGCCATCCACGAGCTCTGTGACTTGAACCGCCATTAATGGGATCTGAGTTGCTTCGAAGTTTTCGGATTTGTTGAGTGGGAAGAAGGAGTCGACAACTGGGGGAAAATAAGTGGGTTCGAGGATGTCGGCAATTGTTGTGTTCTCCACAATAGCACGAACAAAGCTTGCTCCAGCGTTGTTGCAAGTGATAAAGACAGAGGAGGTGTCATCATCACTGTGGGGGACAACAACCAAACGTCCAGCAAGGGGCAGGAAGAGATCGAGGGTGGAACTAAGAGAGTCCTTAAGGTGCTGGATCACTGCCTCTGAGTGCTCTGAGGAGGATGATGATGATAAGGTGGGTTTGTGAAAAAGAAGGCCCTTTTGATTATACTCAGCTAGCAGAAATTGGAGATCCCAAGGATTGAGATCGATTTGTTTAGGTGAATCAGCATTATTAATGTGGCCTCGTGCTTGGATATTAGTTGTGGAGACCACTCGGATGGCCGCCATGGGACGGTGCAGTGGTGTTCCTCTGTAACAGCTTTAATGTAACAAACAAGATGATATGTGTGTGTGTGTGGATCATGATGAACATTGAACAATGTCTCTTCTTTATAGGGACGAGAGTGTATTTTATGAGGAAAAATTGTTCGGTGGGATACATGGGGGTTACGAAGAGATATTGCTGTCTCCACACAACTTTGTAAGGTTTACTTTCAGTGTTAATATAAAATTTTTTTAATTAAATTATATGAATTAGGTGATGAAGTTAAAATTAATTAATTTTTTTAATTTTTTTAAAAATTATAATATTTTTTTAAAATTATTCTTATTTAATTTTTTTTATAATATATTAAATAGAAATATTTTTTAAAAATATATAATAAATATTATTTTATATATTATAAAAAATTTTATATAAAATTAGAATAAAAGATTGATAGGAAAATGATTTTCTTGGTACCAAAAGCACAAATAATGTACAAAAGAGACTGCACCATTATGATTGACATTTTCAGATTTTCTCGAGAAAGGCACCCAGTGCGTGGCGCGCAGAGTGCATGTCTCCCCCCACTTTATGTCTCTCTCCTCTCTTTTTTTTTTTTGACCTTTTTAAAAGAAAAAAGCTCTCAGGCAACGTGCTTGGTGCGCACCGAATCCAAATCCTTCTAGGAGAAGACTACACCCCTCCATCCTCATTTGAAATGAAATTGGGAAAAAGAAAAATTTGACTTCTAATAAAAAATAGTTTTAAATAAACGATTTCAGTTGAAAATTTAATTTATTTAAATTAAAAATTTAATTTATAGAACTTAAAAGTTTTTAAATTAGATCTTAATTAAAAAATATTTTCATTTCTAGATTTTGAACTGTCCTTTTCGCTTTTTGAAATTTCCCAAAATAACATCAAGTGGTTGCATACAGATCACCAACATCCCGACACAAAGCATAATTAGCTAGAATTGGAAGGTTTATCTTTAATTTTCTTCTCTTCAATAGCACTGATCAGTCTGATGAGGACAAAGCATTATATATCATGTGATTACTTGGTCTTTCTTCTGAAATAAATTTTTCTTTTCTTTTGTTTTTTTTAAATTATGACTTTATTTATATCAAATAGATAGCCCATTTAAATTTATTTATAGATGTGAGTTATCATCAATTTTTTTTTAAAAACATACTGATTATATCTTTATCTTTAGTGTTTTCTTAAAAGTAACATAGCCAGCATATGATTATGTTATATCAATAGGAAAAATTTTCATGAATTTTTTATGCAAACATATTAAATTTATCTAGATTTTATTAGATAAAAATTAGATATTTTAAATTATAAGGGTAAATTAATTATTTTAAGTTATTTTAGCATAATTTTTAATTGATGAAAAAGTTATTACATAATTCTTTAACGACATATTTTTAAGAGCATAAAAAAGGAAATGTTGTTGGCTGCAATAAACAAAATGTCAGTATAAATCAATCCGAGTCGTGCTCAATGATACTTTTCTTAAGAGTTATTTTACCACAAGTTGACAATTCCCTAGGATTAAACAGATTTTTCTTACCAGAGCAAGTTTTCAAAACAGCAAAAATAAGACAATAAAAAGCTTAGGAGAGCAAAGAGGAAGAGAGGAGAACGTTGTTTGTGAGCTCAGTACATCGAACCCTTTGGTAAAACTTGGTATTTATAGGCTCCAAAAGATACTTGAACATTGGGCAACAATCAAAATATTAATGACAATTAAACCATCAATTTTGGACGTTAGGAGACAAAGTAATTAAACCAAATCTGTTTCTAAACATTGGACATAAATAGCAATCAGTTTTTGAATATTGAAGAAACAATGAAATAATAGTAAATCAAGGCTCTAACATTTCAGACATTAAATCCCAATGTTTCCAAAAATTGAAAACTTCAAATTCAAAACTATTAAAAATTAAGGTTATCTGGCAAGTTAAAAATATTTTAAATTTTTTAAAAAATATTTAAACAAAAATGCTCAACTCGTGTTTAACTCACGCGCAAGGAAAAATTAGAGATTTTAAACTACATTGACCTATTATTATGCGCATAAATCCATTTCTTTTTTAGCTTTTTTACTAACCCACCATCACATAGTAATTTTACACTAAAATTCTCTTTTGTTTACACTAAAACTTTTATTTACACTAAGACATACATAAAATACACTTATATTCTAATAAATGTTAATATATTTTACTTTATAATTGAAGTGTATATTGTGTGGTTGTGGAGATCACTCGGATGTCGGTGCTGAATCTCTGCAATTGCTTTCATTTTCCGCCATTGATAAACGGTAGAAGAATCCAGATTCTGATGTGACATATCAATTACTTTGTCTTACTCTATTTGGATTTTTCTTATATATGAGTTATCGTAAATTTTCTTAAACAAAATCTGCATGATATCGATCACAGGTGTCATTCGAAAGCGTTTGTCATTGATGACCAATCTTGTCTATTTAATTCATATCCAAATACTTGATCCATGCCAATAATTTGATTTCAATCACTAAAACCACAGTAAAGGAAATATATATTTTTTAAATATATACATAACTTGAGAAAAGAGTCAATTCATTATAACTTGATATAGGTTCACGCTTTGCACATAATTTAAAACAAAGTGCATTTTGTTAGAGTTATATATATATATATATATTAACTACTAATATTAAACTTTGAAGGCAACAATATGCCGATGTGGTCCGCATTATCTAACATGTTCATATATCATATAACAAATGCAGTGTGACAATTAGAGTACAAAAAAGTATATACATTCGAACATAGCCCCTTTGTTAATTTCAGGATACACATTCAATTTTAAATTACTGAACATAAAAAATTTTATAACTGCCGCAAAAAGATTCTGTAGTATTTTATTCGGAACTGATCAAGTCTATTTTGTAATTTGGTTCCGTCTTCACTTAAACTTCTGTTGGTTTTTTATTTTTTAATTTTTTTGGGTAAGTGTGGAATTCATGAACTTACTTTTTTATGACAAACACTAATTTTATTTGAGTTGTGTCATGTTCTCTTTGTTTCAGGTTAAAAAGTGTTCAAAGGAGCTCAAGGCTCCCCAGGTGATATACGTGTGTGGATGAAGGAAGAAATAATGAAATGGACCTATAAAATTAAAGACCAGAATGAGCCCAATGGTTTAAGCTATTTGTTTAAGCCCACAAGCTTCCACATTGAGACCAAGCTCTTATTTAGTTCATCAAGCTCATACAAGTTTTAATTGGGATGTGGGTAGTAGTCAAATATTCAAATTCTCGTGATATAACCAAATAAAAAAAGTGAGCCAAATATATTTTAATTTATTTAATTTTGTGAGCCAACCTTCACTTTAGAGTAACAAGGCTTGGCTCAATTCTATTTTGCAACATTATAAACAAGAATACTGACCTCCAAAAGCATATACAACTTCCGGTCAAAAAAATAAAAAAAGTAAACAACTTCATGGTTTTGTCATATATGAACTACAAAAGTAGATCCAAGATATTTATACTGGAAAAAAATAAAAGTACTCAAATTATGGAAAAATAAATTAATCAGCTGTGACATATTGGCCTCAAATCAGTTAGTTCTATGTCCATACATATATAGCCATGTCAGTATGGGAAGATGGAAAGCCAAGAAGATTCCCAAAGCTTGACAATCGTGATAACAAACTAGAAACAATTATGACTTCAAAACAACACATTTATTTGTAAGAAATTATAGAAGAATTTCGGGAAAATTCCCCTAAAATATCAAGGTATAAAGATATTTCCAAAATGATATTTTAGAAGAGTTAGAGACAGAGGGAGGGGGGACATGGAGGAGCCATAGTCCCCCCAAGTTTTCCATTCTTGATATATATATATTTTACAAAAATTTTATATTTCATACAAGATTATGTATATTTGGCCCCTCCCAAAATTTATACCTTAATTATCTTGAAAGTAGATAAAAAATTTTAAAAATCAACATCATCTCTCTTTTACTTTACCATATACCAACTTCACTCTCTTATACTTTATTACTTATATATCATAATTTGTTTCATATTTTAGTTGTTAAACTTTTTCTCATTTAATATATATTCTTTGTAGTCTCGAATCCTCTCAATAACCAAGTCTTGGCTCCATCTCTTGGAAGACCATCATAGTATCTAATTGGACACAAGATTACCAGGTAAAAAGATTGAAATGCCCTTGATCCTCGTAAATTTACATTTGATCGTCGTATGCATTTAGAATTGATTATCGTGTATTTACATATTGACTACCACTATTCTTCCAATCCTTTATGGCCACTGATTCGATGGTTATGTTCTTGGAACAAGGAAGTGTTCCCAAGAATTCATTGTTGTCAATGGAGAAAAGAAACCCAATCCCGAGTTCGCAGAATGGTTCTCAAATGACCAGCTGACACTTGGTTGGCTCGATGGTGCTATGACTCCTGAAGTGGCAACTCGACTTTTGCATTGTAAGACTTCGCATGAGTTATGGAATTCTGCTCATGATCTTCTCAGTGTTCAGTCTCGTGCACGGGTTACCTTGCTCAAGAATGAATTGCTATACACACAAAAAGGAACCTTGAAGATGGAAGAATATCTAGCCAAAATCAAGACAATTGCTGATCATCGTCAAATGGATGGTCATCATATTTCTAATGGTGATTTAATTTCGCAGGTTCTTGTAGGTTTAGATGGAGACTATAATCCAGTTGTCGCTCAAATACTTGAAAAGGAGAATCTTTCCTGGATAGAACTTCAAGCCACTCTCCTTTCCTTCGAAGGACGTTTGGAGCAGCTCCAAAAATTCAGTAATCTCAATCTCAATAATCCCAATACCAACCTGGTGACACACTCGTAATCATCAGAAAAATGATCCCACTCAATTTTCAGAATTATTCACATGGTGGCTTTTCTCGTGGAGTACGCAGGACGTGGCTTTAGAGGCAGAGGTCGCATGAATAGAAACAATAATCGACCAATGTGTCAATTGTGTGGTGAGATTGGTCATGTTGCTGTAAATTGCTATTTTCATTTTGATCAGACCTTTTTTGGTTTGACTCTCATGAATGGAAAGGAACAAGGTTTGAGTTCATCTCCCTATCATGCAGCAATGGTTGCATCTCCTAGTTCAGTTGTTGATCCAAATTGGCATGTCAATAGTGGAACTATTGCTCATGTGACCAATGGATCTGTGCCCCTTGAAAATCCTCTACAATACTCAAGTAATGAAAGATTAATTGTTGCTAATGGTGAAACTGTGCCTATAACTCATATTGGGCAATATATTTTGATTGGTAAAAATGGAAAGGAATTAAGATTGAAGAATGTATTGTGAGCTCCTAGAATTTCAAAGAACCTTATTAGTACTCGTAAGCTTGCTTTTGATAATAATGTTCTTATTGAGTTGTATTCACATGATTGCTTTGTTAAGGACAAGAAGACAAAGGAAGTGGTTCTACTCGTGAATCTTGAGAATGGCATTTACAAGGTTGTGGAGATCTCAAGAGATGGTCATGGATCAGTTTGCTTTGCAGTTGGTCATTTGAATCAGGATTTTTCCAACTTAGAAGTCTCGCATCGTGATCTAGGTCATCCTTCAATTTTAGTTTTGTCGAAAGTGTTAAGTCCTTTTAAATTTAAAGTTGAAAATAAAGAACCTCTTTTTTGTGAAGCCTGTTAGTTTGATAAAATGCATAGTCTTCCATTTAATAAATCTGACTCTTACGCTTCTAGTCCTCTTGATTTGATACATACTGATATATGGGGATCTGCACTTGTTCAGTCATTGAATGGATTTAAATATTATATTCATTTTGTTGATGATTTTAGTCATTTCACCTTGATTTATCCACTTAAAAATAAAAGTGAAGTTAAAGGTACATTTATCCATTTTAAGAAAATGGTTGAGAATTTGTTTGACAAGAAAATTAAGGTATTGCAAAGAGATTAAGGAGGTGAATTTAGAAGTTTGCAAGAATTTGTGACTGAATCTGGAATTCAATTTCATCACTCATGTCCTTATACATCTGCTCAGAACAAGAGAGCTGAGAAAAAACACAGGCATATAGTGGAACTTGGTTTGACAATGTTTGCACAAGCCAGGACGCCTATACGATACTGGTGGGAATCTTTCCAAACTATCGTATATATCATTAATCTTCTTCCTTCGTCTATTCTTGTGGGAGAATCTCCATCAAAGGTTTTGTTCAACAAAGACCCAGATTATCAAAACCTTAAGGTGTTTGGGTGTGCATGCTATAGCTATATCTGCACCCCTATAACCAACATAAATTACAGTTTCATACAAGTAGATGTGTCTTCATTAGTTACAATGGCCAACACAAGGGTTTTAAGTGCCTAAGTTCAAGTGGGAGGATTTTTGTATCACGACATGTTTTTAATGAGAAAAACTTCCCTTCTACATATGGCTTTCTCAATACAAGGCAGTCTAATGGATTTGTTGCTAAGTTTCAATACCTGAGCAAGTTTCCTGTGTGTCTTGAAGTCTCAAATCAAACTACAGGTATGCATGTAGTTAATCAATTGTGTAGCGAAAATTCAAGCTCCTTATCATCATTGGCTTGCACAACTTTTTCTTTGAGTTCTCGTTCCTCTTCAAGTTCTGATGCTGACATGGTGTCTCTTGAACGTGAGGAATCAAATAACATTAATTCTGATGGTGGTGCTTCAAATAATTTTGCCGATACACACTCCATAACACCTTTTAGTGATCAGAACAGTACGACTGTGTCTCATACAGCATATCTTGTACCAGAAACTCGCCACCATATGATCACTCGATCTAAGGTTGGAACATTCAAACCTAAATACCACTTTGTGGGCACTATAGCCTGTGATCTTGCACTTGCCAATGAACCTACTTTAGCAACAAAAGCACTAAAGCTGTCACATTGCAAAAAGGCCATGATTGAAGAATATGAAGTTCTTTTGCACAATAATACTTGGGTTCTTGTGCCTTCTCATCCTCAGCAAGAAACAGTGAACTGTCGTTGGGTTTTTAAAACAAAATTTAATTCCGATGGCTCAATTCAAAGACACAAAGCAAGGCTTGTGGCAAAGGGATTTCAACAAGACACCTGGGTGAATTTTGGTCCAACTTTAAGTCCAGTAGCCAAAATTACAATAATTAGGCTTGTACTTGCTATTGCTATCTCACTCAATTGGCCTATTAAGCAGTTAGACATCAATAGTGCATTCTTGAATGGCATTCTATCTGAAAAAAGTTTTTATGTCTCAACCTGAAGGACTTGTTGATCCTACGCGGCCTTACTATATGTGCTTACTCAAGAAATTATTGTATGGGCTAAAGTAAGCTCCAAGAGCTTGGTTTAAAAGATTGAAAGAAGTTCTAATTGGCTGGGGAGTCATCAACACTAAAAGTGATGGTTTTGACTTATGTAGATGATATCTTGGTAACTGGTAATAATTCTGCCAAACTCAATCTTTTTAACAGCAAACCAAATATCATGTTCTCTCTCAAAGATGTTGGTCATGTTTATTATTTTCTTGGCTTTGAAATACATAGAAATTCTTCAGGATTGTGGATAAGTCAAGGAAAATATATAGAGGATTTGCTTCGGAAATTTGGTATGTTGTTTGCTGCACCATGTGAGACTCCTATGGTGGCCAACAAAACACTTATAGTTGATGCTGGAGAACCACTTACTGATCCTAGTAAGTTTCGAAAGGCAATAGGGAGTTTGCAGAACCTTACTAACACACGGCCAGACATCTCATATGCTGTGAACTATCTCAGTCAACTTCTCAGTAAGCCAACCTCTGCTCATTGGCAAGGAGTAAAACGTATCTGGAGGTACTTGAAAGGTTCTATTAATATGGGACTTAGAATTTCTCCATCTAAGTACTTTAATATAATTGCTTTTGCTGATGCTAACTGGCCAGCTTGTCCAATTGATAGAAGATCTATATTAGGATATTGTGTTTTTCTTGGTAACACTCCAGTTTCATGGTCATCGAAAAAAGCAGAGTGTTGTTGCTAGATCCAGTACTAAGTCTGAGTACCGAGCACTGGCCGATGTAGCAGCAGAAATAATTTGGCTTAAGTTGTTGTTGAAAGAACTGAAAATTCCCATCACACATTGTCCTGTGATCTGGTGTGATAATATGAGTGCCCAAGCACTTGCAGAGAATCATGTGTTTCATGCTTGCACCAAACATATTGAGATTGATGCTCATTTTGTCAGGAATCAAGTTCTCGCTAATCAGTTATCATATGGTCATGTTCCTTCACGTGAGCAAACTGCAAATAGCCTAACCAAGGCATTAAATCATGCTCAGTTTTCTTATCTTAGAAGCAAACCCAGAGTGCATTTAGTGCCCTCTCGTTTGAGGGGGTCTGTTAGAGTACGTACGTATGTCATCCTTATCAAAACCCAAAGAATCCGCTGAAGATCCCAACGTTATCACTCAATAATTATGTTGGTTATTTTCAGATATTATAATATTGTATACCTTGTATATTTTATATTTTCTGATTTAGTGGGATTTTATATGTGTTCAGTATCTTCCCACGCAGTTTATCGTTGCTATATGTACCTCATGTAAACCTAGCTTGACATTATATACAATAATACAACACGCTATTTTCTCCCTACAGGAACCTTTGAATTCGCTCTGAGTAACATAAGTGGGTTCGAGGATGTTGGCAATTGTAGTTTTGTCAACAATAGCATGAACAAACCTTACTCCGACATTGTTGCAAGTGACGAAGACGGAGGAGGTGTCATCATCGTTGTGGGGGACAATAGCAAGACGGCCAGCGAGGGACGGGAAGAAGTCAAGGGTAGAAAAAAAGTGGGTCCTTCAGGTACTGGATCACTGTGTTTTGAGGAAGATGATGATGATGTGGGTTTGTGAAAAAGAAGGCCCTTGTGAGTATGTTCAAGTAGTAGAAACCGGAGATCCCATGGATTGAGGTCGATTTGTTTAGGTGAATCACCATCATTACTGTAGCTTCGTGCTTGGACGGCAGTTGTGGAGATCATTCGGATGGCTGCCATGGGATGGTGTGTCCTTGGAAGCGTTTGTCTTTGATGGCCAAGTCTAAAATGCAAACTTGATGTGCGCTTTTTTTTTTTTTTTTAAACGAGAAGCCTAAAATTTAATTTCAATGTCCCAACCAAAACTATAGTACTGGGAATATTTATTTATTTCAGACATGACTTGAGAAATGAATAATGCCGTCATGGTCGGCTCCAATCTAATATGTTAAATTATTGATCCTAAAAAAATTAAAAACTGACACAAGAAGATTATTTAGTATGAATGTCTATCTTGTAGTTTGTTATGTCTCTATTTTTTTTTTTAACTCATCTCAGTATAATATTATTCCTACCAAGAAAATCCTCACATTAAGAGAAGGGTTCAAATCCACATCCTTAAGGAATATAAATTATATTTTTACCAACTGGTTCAATCCACGTCAGCTACTTCAATTATCGTTAGCTACTTCAATTTTTTATCTGATATGTGCAGGGGCGGATGCAATCTAAACATTGTGGGGGAGGGGGGGGGGGGAGAATTTTTAAAAAATCTTACCATATGTAATATAAATACTAAGTATCATTCTTTTTTATGAAATGTTAATATTAGCCAATGGTAAAAATATTTTAATAAACTAATAAAATTTATATTTTATTTCTTCTTAAATATATCAATAATATATATAATGTATATATCATATATTTATTTATTATATGTATAATGCTTATTATATATATAATTTGAATGTACATATGTGTATAGGGATGGGGAGGGGCCAAGTGTAAATATATGATATCATTGTGTGTGTGTGTGTGTATTATAAAGGGAAAGGGTAGGAGGGGGAGGGGGAGGGGGCCCTTCCCACTTGTACGTAGGTCCGCCTCTGGATATGTGTCTCGTTCTCTCTATTTTTTTTACTTTTTCGGTAAGCATGTGTCTAGTTCTTCATATATATTGTTTTGTGGTAAAAGTATGTAAAGGAGCCCATGACTCCAAGGGTGATGCCTGTTTCGATGAAGAAGATAATGGACTTGAATAGAAGATGGAAGACCAAGATAAGCCCAATTATTGAAGCTATGTGACGCAGTCCACATGCCTATACACTGAGACCTAGTGATCTTATTAAATTCATCAAGCTTATATATGTTTAATTCATCAGATATATATATATTGGCCTGAAAAAACCGGAGTACTCAAATTATGGGAAAAAAATTAATCAATACAGAAAGAAGGAACATAAGACTAGATAGCCGAAAGAATAAACTATAAGCAATTATAACTTTATAACAACACATTTATTTATTATTTGGTTTGAAAATTTAGTATGGGAACACATTACAGTACATTAACCTCAGTTTTGGGTCCACTGAGAGAAGTGTGAGTAGCTGCAAAATGCAAATATATATTGTCCTTCAAATCACAGTACTGCAGACAACATATGACGAACCTACGTAAGATATAGAAGCTCAATGCGCACACTTGCGAACAAAAACAAGAAACTGACGTACAAGTGAATTAGAATCACAAATCAAATCGATATACTTTACCTTCTCTGTACTTATCTACGAATGCCATACGTATGTGTGGCTCCACTTTCATTTATTCCTTCAACTTTCATTTATTCCTTCTCTTAATGACCAAGACAAAATTTTAAAATATATATATATATATATGTAAACCTAGTCAATTTTATATAGAAAACAATAAACAAGTATCTTACTGATAAAATTTACAAAAGAAACATACTATACCTAGTTGTGTCTGTTAATAATCGGATTCGAATGTTAATATGGGAAAGCTTGTTAATTAGTTTACTATTGGGCACAATAACATGACATATATATATATATATATATGTAATATAAAACATGAAAACAAATTTTCCTTCAAAACACAATAGCACAGATACATATTACACGCACAAAATAAGAAATGCAACTACGTAAAATATAGATGCTCGAGGCACACCTGCGAACTAAAACAAGAAACCACATATGAAACCATCCTTCAAGCTCTCCCTCTATCAAAGTTGAGAATATCCTATTTAAGCGGATAACCCCATCGGCAGCAGCGGCGGTGGCGACACCATCTGCTTGAACTCAGGGTCCCTTCCCATGGCTTCCAATAACTCATAGGACATGCACAACTCAATGTCGAAGCTACCTTCTTCTGCTCCGGCATCCGCCGCCAGCTTCCATATCCTTGTATTGCCGGGGCCCATGCGAACCGCCACCGGTTTTCCCCAACCAAAGTCAATGTCGTAAAAGTTGGTTCTCGGGGAGCTGCTGGTTGTCATAAACCTCCCAATTCTGCCACGCTGTGAACGCATCACTGGATTTCGTACCCATGCTTCAAAGTCCCTCTTGATCTGCTCTTCCGTGTACGAGGAGATGGCCTTGTTCATCTCCAAAGCAAACTTCCCATGTCCTCCATCTCTCACCAGGTCCCTTACTTTCATCGTCACATGAGTAAATTGCACAGTGATTCCAAAATAGTTGTCTGGTATTGGCGGGTCAGAAATTCTGGGTCCAGCAGCTACGAGGATTCTGTAAGTGACTTCTTCTTCTGGATCAAGATGTTGGTTTCTGATCACAGATCTCCAAACATGGCTGAGAACAGCTTGAAGGGAGGAGATTTTGTTGCAGCCAACATCGTCCTCTACCTCTGAGTTAGCTTTTGCTTTGAGTTCAGCAATTTTCTCCCTTTTAAAGTGGAAGATCCTCCTGGTGAATGGGGGTGGCTGAAGCGAATTAGCAGAGTCCTTGTGATAATTCTCCATTATGTCTTTGAATGGGATTCGTATGGGGCGTTCAATGTTTCCATGAGGAAACCATCGTTCAAATGTAGCAATCTTTGAATCCGCTCCTATGTGCTTTAAACCATTTCGGGAGATCTCTGCCCATGTGTTCCAAAAATTCCAAGCTGGCTTGACATCAACAAGACAATGGTTCTTCGAGCAAGTGATGAAGATGCCGTCCACTAGTTCTGTGACTTGAACCGCCATTAATGGTATCTGAGTCCCTTCGAAGTTCCTGGATTTGCTGAGTGGGAAGAAGGATTCAAGAATACGAGGAACATAAGTGGGTTCCAGAATGTCGGAAATTGTAATGTGCTCTGCAATGGCATGAACAAAGCTTGCACCGGCATTGTTGCAAGTGATGAAGACAGAGGAGGTGCCGTCATCGTCATGGGGGACAATAGCAAGACGGCCGGCGAGGGGAGGGAAAAAGTCGAGGGTGGAAGAAAGTGAGTCCTTAAGGTGCTGGACCACTGTCTCTGTATCTTTTGAGGATGATGAAGATGATGATGAGGTGGGTTTGCGATAAAGAAGTCCCTTTTGACCATACCCAAGTGCTAGATACTGAAGATCCCATGGATTCAGGTCGATTTGTTCAGATGAGTCACCATTATTTCCGTGGCTTCGTGCTTGAACGGTAGTTGTGGAGATCACTCGGATGGCTTCCATGGGATCGTGTGGGTGGTGTTTCTCTGGCACTCGCTTTAATAGCTGCACCAAGATGAGAGGAAGCTGGAGAAGATAACATATAGTATTGGTTGAATAGTGGAGAAATGAGTGAAGGACCGGGAAAAACGTGGGCAGTGAAAGAGACACTGAAGTGTCTACAACGTGCATTAATTGGATCGTCCAAGTTGTGGTGAAACAGAATAATTACTTTTCACTCATATTAAAATCGGGAGTCAGGACCTCATAAAAAGACTCACTTTGACGCATCCCTTCATGAGGGCCAACATTAATAAGGGTTTTATTGGATCCAACGGGGGGAAGAGATTAGGCATTGATCTCGAGGACAAGCATTGTAGACTACTCTCTCTCTCCGGTCCCTATTATAAAGTGTTATTTAGAAAATTTATCTGATTCAAAATATAAAATATTAAGTAATAAATTTAATTTTAATCTCAATTTTATCCCTATTAAATATTTTCATTACAAGTCTCAATTAATTTCTCTCTTCTTATACCATTATTATTAATTTAATATATTTTTATTTTCTCCTTAAGGATAAAATGGGAATATCAAAAAAAAATTTCATTAATTTTAGAATGTAACCAACTTTTCTTAATCTATATATGGTAGTTAAAAATATCTTATAATCGAGATCCGAGGAAGTACCCAAATTGGAAATCGAGCCACTGATCGGTAAAGATAGGAAAAGACAAAACATCTCTGCAAATGTGATTAAATGATTTAGTATTGGTGAATATGGAATATGGAATATGGCACTGCTGTTTCTATATAGTCCGGGCTGTTTAGTATAAAAGGGGATGAATTTCTTCGTCTTCTTCTTTTTTCATATATCTCTACGCACAAAATTTTTTTCATTAATTGTGATTATATGATAAAAAAAATACTTTATAAATGGACAACTAATTTGATATAATAATCTATATTTATTATTATAAATAAAATATATTTAAAAATAAGACATAATACATATTTATAATAATAATTTAATGAATAACATATTTAGTTTCATGTCACGTTTAATGATCTTTCACTATTTAAATCAAATAGATGACGTAGATTGTTTATAAAAAAAGGTATTGAGAGAAATGATGCAACTCCAATATAAAACCGGTAATCAAAATATATCAATTAAATATTAGAGTTAAAGATATTAATTATATTAACTTTTAAAAAAATAATAATATTTTTTAAATAGTAATATTTTTTAAAACTTTCTTTATTTAATTTGTTTCTCTTTGTTTGGGATAAATTAAATATGGTTATTTAACTCTTAAAAATATATAATAAATACTAAATTATATTTTGAAGAGAATTTTATATTTAGAATTAAAATAAAAAATTTTATATTTAGAACTAAATAAAGCATAAAACATATTCTATAAGCTTTTTTATTATTCAATATATGAGTTACTTTATCTTATTTAAAAAGCATTAAATTATTTTTTTATTTTACCAAAACATTTATGATTGATAGTGAGATTAAAAGAAACATGAATATAATGAGCATACAATTTAATGATGGTAATAAAGTATTGGTATTTTTTAAAAAATTTTAAGAATTTTATCTAACCTTAACTAATTATTTAGGTCAAAATAAAGTAATTTACAAATCGAAATAAAGTGAGTAAAAGTTTTCACTGGTTTAGCAATTATATAAATTTCCCTTGGTTCATGGCATTCTAAATTTTCGGTTGTCTATAGTACGAGTGATATAAATGGGTGTCAAGGATAAACATGGTCAAACTGCAGAACTTTGCATCAGTTAATAAATGGCTTGTGACAGTACTGAATGAGAAAAGCATTTAATAGGAAGGATAACTAACAACTAAGGTAATTTGATAATTACACGTTGACGAGGGTGGTCCACTTTGCAGTCCCCTTCCTTTCAAATTTCAAGCTCTCATATCTCTTATGAACCAATTGTTTCAGTATTGTTTGTAAAGTTGAAGTGTAATTAAATCTATAGCGAGATATTCTTGAAATTGTTATTAGTATCTTAAATTTTTTTTTGTGCAATGTTATTGATCTTCATGTCTAAATCGTAACAGTTTTATACCCTAATCTAATTGGTCAACGATAATGACCAGTAAGTTTTCCCATTATACCACCAATAGTATCAAATCCATCATACACACACATATATATTTATATATTTATGACAGTCTTTGTGACATTTTAGCTGGAAAGAATTTTAAAAAAATTGAAAAAAATACAAGAAAAATATAAAAAATGGTCTAAATAAAGGAATTTGATTAAAATATATTAATTCTAATATCCAAAGGGTATTAACTTTTAATCAAAGATAAAAAATTATTAAAAATTATTTCATAAAAATCACATATTAAAAACCTAATGAAAATCTTAAAATTAATTAGGTTGAGTTGGTTTATATTATGTTCCATTTTGGATAACCACCACATACGATTTTTTTCACCTGAACTTATCTACTCCCTTTGGCCCTATATATAAGAACATTTTAACCGAATCACGCGAATTAAGAAAGAGAGTTAAAAATAATTAACTACCTCGATTTTTTTAAAAATTTTAACCTTTTTCCAAAACTACCCTTATTAAATCTCTCTCTTTTTCTCTTTGAATATATTAAATATGAGCATTATTTTAAAAATGCATAATAAATACCACTTCGTATATTATAAAAGATTTTATATTTAGGACTAAGATAAAAAATATTATATATAAGATCGGAGAAAGTATTAATTATTTTTTTAATATACACGCATAGCTCTGAAGTACGTGATGACAATTACTATTTGTATAACTCCACAGCAGTATAATTATAATTAATGCGGTGAACTAATCAGCTAGATAGAGTAAACATTGAGATAGCTAGGGCCGGCCTGCTTGTTGACAGGCGAAATCAGAAATATCAACAAGCTGTTCAAAGTGCCTGCAGATTGACCAGGAACGCACCTGGACAAGAGCCATGCAAGAAGGGTAAATTATAGTGGCTAGAGGACCTATATAAACTGATATTTATTGCAACGAACCATATAACCGTAGCAAAAGACCAAAATAGGGAAATAGATAATTTGGTACTTATAATTAAAAATATTTTTTTTAAGAATCTGATTTAAAATTTTAGTAATTCTATAAATTGAATTTCCAATTCGAATCAACTAAATTTTTAACTGATACTGTTGATTTATTGTTATTTTTCTATATAAATCTTAAAATGTCTTTTTCCTGCCAAAATATTACACGAAGCGGTTATCACTAATTAAATTGATAGAATCCGTCTTAAAAAAGATCATGATCAAAATTAAAGCTGCCTTTTTCAATTACCCTCTCATCTATGTCCTCTTTTTCCGTTGTTTTTAGCAAATCCCACTTCGGGTTTTGTTATTCCTCCTCCAATGAATATATATTTGGAACTGGGTGCGCGATTCATCATGTTACAAGGGAATTGAAGGGATATTTTGGCAGATTATTGGGGACTCAATAAAAATTCGTCGAAAGGCTTCAGAGTTCATGCATGAGAGCACTGAATAGGCTAATTGGCTTTGACTGCTACAAACAGAAGTCGTAGAATTGTCGAATCTTGATGAGCTGTGCAGGTCAAGCTGTATACGGCAGGTGCTGTTTCTGTGCGTGGCGCACCTGCACGGCCACACACAAATTACTGTGGTCATGTAGTTTTTTTTTTCAAAAATTATTAAAAAAAAAATGCTCCTCTCATATAATTCACGCATTCCGTGCATGAATCTGATCTCCACGCACGAAATCGCTTTCGTATACGGCACTCCCATTTTTTTTTGGCTTTCCCTTCACTTTGTATGGTTGGCTTGGAAAAAGCTTTGATATGTGCATGCAAACTAATCAATTATAAAAGGATATATAGGACTATCTTACTGATAAATTTTAGCCGAGAAACACATTTTCTCTCTCTCATATTATATTTGAATTTTTACATATATATATATATATATTAAAAAATAAAAATAATATTATTAAATTTTTTAAAAAAATCTAAATATTTTTATTTTATTTCTATTAAATATTTTATTTTTTATAATTTTAATAAATTTATAATACTATATATTATATTAATGAAAAATAAAGATGATAAATAAAATTATATAATTTTATATTATGAGGAAAAAAATATATTTGTTGGCTTCGGATAAGGCACGGATGCATACGGCAAGTATACTCTAGAATCTGGATGCACTCTACGTGTGAGAACATTGATATTCTTTGAAATTTGAACAACTGGAGCGAAAGGATGTGAAAATGGCTTCTTGCCTTGTGCATTTATTGTTGTTGTGGAAATACTTACAGGTAACGTTGTGGGGAATGAAAGGGATTGTAGTGTCCAGAATTGGTCACCGTAGGTAGGGCCCAACATTCCTTTCACTTGTCCTGTCGTTATAATATTCCAAGTTGAGTGAAACTGAACGATTATATATATTTTTTTTTATATTATAAGATATTTTATGGGATAAGTTCTTGTTTTCTTAATTAATATGAGATATTAAATATTTTTTTTTTTTAAAATATAAAAAGTTTTTAATTATTTTATATATATTAAGAAAAATAGTTATATTTTTAATTTTTTTTAAAAAAATTTAATATCTTATTTTTATTTTTATTTTTATTAATTATTAATAATTAAAATTATTTTCATTTTTTTTATTATAAATTATGAGATTGATCATCAATAAATATGGACAAAAAATGTAAACTACTATTAAATATTACATAACACTTTATATTACGGATCAAAGAAAGATTTTAGAAAATCTCTTATATTTTAAACCGAAGGAAGTATTTTTCTTCCAATTTTATTCATATCTTTAATGATTTATCTTTCCTTATTTATAGTTTTATAATAATAATAGAATAAGATATTTAATGAGGGTAAAATAGAAAATATGGATACTTTTACATTAATTTCAATTGAAAAAATAATTTTCTTAATATACGTGTAATTGATATAAAATATCTTATAATGTAGATAAGAGAAAATATATATACTCCCTCCGATTTATAATATAGGATATGAAATCCAATTTTTTTTATTCATAATAAAAGGTATAAAGAATTAAATAAATAATTTTATCTTTATTACATTTAATTAGTTACTTCTTTCTCTTACAGCTATAATCAAAATCTAATCCCTCATAACAAATTATTTACTTTAATTACTTTAATATTTTATCAATAGGGATAAATCTAAAATTTTTAACATATTTAAAAATATTTTTTAATTTTTTTATAGATATAAAAATAAATTTTTTATCCTATAATATAAATAAGAAAAATTACGTGTTTCTCCATATACCACATAGTAAAAATATCATTTCTAGGTCTTATCCTTCCGTATATATGTCATACCACCCCACCCCCACCCCCACCCCCAAGAGCAGTAAAAATATCATTTCGTCGTCCTATCCTTCCGTAGACATAGGGCCAACTTTAATAGGGTTTTCTTGTTTCAAAGTGAGGAAGAGATTGGTCACCAAAATAAAAAAGTGAGGAAGAGATCTGACGATGATCTCAGGGTAGACCAGACTTTGCGGAGTACGGAAATTGGAACGGAGCCAAGTGATAGTGAATAGAAAAGACAGCAGATATTTGCAGAAATGATTTGTTATTTGGTTGAATTCTGGTAATAAATTTTCAATTATTTGTTGTATAAGACTAACCTAATTGTAATTATTATTATTGTTATAATTATAAGATCACACTTCTTTTATTTCTTCAAAATCCTTAAACCAGAGTTAACTTGAAAAACTTAACTTTAACTATGTACTTTTTTATTTATCCATGTGTGACATGATTATTTGTTTCTTAATTTGAAATTAGAGGGAATGATTGCGTTAAATAGTTTCCAGTATATTTTAATATATATTAATATATATCTCTTATATTATAATATTTGTAAAGAGGGTTACTCTTTACAAACCCTCTTTACAACAATGCCTTCTAAACATTATTTTTTTATTTTTTTTATTTTATAAACTTATCCTTTCCCTCTTTTATTTTTTTCACTTTCCTTTTCTATTTTCTCTCTTTAACTTCCTTTTCCTGTCCCTACTCTCTCAATAATTTTATCTTAATTAACTTCTCAATTCCCACACATGTTTGATTTATTTTTTATTTAAAATTTTTTATAAATTATTTTCATTTTTAAATTTTTTTATGTTTTAAATTTTTCCTAAATTTTTATTATTTTAATTTAATTATTGATTATTAATTTCTTCAGATTAAATATTATGAGTTTCTAATGTTTTTAATATTATTATTAATATTAATTCTTATTATTTTTTAACTTCTTATTTTTAAAATTTCCCTTCATTATTCTCAATGCATTTTAAGTTTTGAATTTATTTAATATTTTAACTTTTTTTGTATAATTTTGTATTGTTTCTTAATTATTAATTATTAACTTTTTATTATTAATTCTTTATTATGCTTTAAATTTACGTTTAAGATGGTCTGCCCCTCACAACCTAGGATTTTCTTTCTCTTTCATCATTCTCTCCCTCTCTCTCTTTCCTATCATCATTCATCAACTACTGGTAACAGATTTCACTGAAGAGATGAGGTATTATATTTTTAAAATGATATTTTATTTTTATATTCTTAAATCAAATATTGTTAGGTATATTTCATTTGAAATTTAAATATATAATTTTTTGTATCATTTTCTAATTTATTAGTGATTAGTAATAATAATTTATATTTTTTTTTATATAGTTGTTTGATATGATACTGTATGTTTTAAAATTATATACATTTTATTTTATAATATTTTCTAAGATTTTAATGTCTTATGCTTTGAAAAAAAAAAAAGGTGTGTGCATCGCACGAATCCTCAATCTAGTTGATATAAATTTTCCATGTGGTGCTTATATGATATTTCCTCTAATTCTATTTATAAGAATTTTTTTTATGGCTCTATTTATTAGAGAAAAAAAGAGAATTAATATTATATTAATTTTTTTTACCAAAATTATTTCTTCATTAACACTATTGAGAGTCCTAAGATGTATCTTTAGAAGGAATTAAGAGAAAGATTAATTAAGTACAGATAATTTTAAAAAAAATTAAAAATGTCACACAAATTAATTATTTTTATCTAACTTTAACTTCCTTCCTTAATACTTAGGAATTAGTTTTTTTTATAAATAGAATTAAAGGAAATATTATAAATTTTCCATTGTCTATAGGATTAAAAAAGCATATATGTAAGTGAAAGTTTGATCAAATTGTTGAATTTTCCATCAATGGGCATGTGACAACGTGTGATAAATAATGTTTTAAAAATCGGAGCAAACATCGAATCGAAAATATCTCTGAGTTACAGTTTTTATGGTTCAACCGGTCGGACCGATAGTCGAACAAGTGATGTAATAATTACATAAAAATAATATTATATGTATAATAATATATGTATAAAAAATAAAAAATATCAAATTCTTAAATTTTCATAAATACTCTAATAATATATGTATATGAAGGCTTGGAGTGATGGAGAAAAATAACAAAAAAAGTTAAGTTGAACTAAAACTTAAAACTTGAAAGGTGAGGAAGACAAATGAGAGCACATGTTGCAATTATTGATGTGAAAACTTTAAGATTTTGTTTCAACTATGTTATATTTTCTTTTTATTTTACCTTTATTTTATTTATTTATAAATTTTATATTATGATAATAATATAATTGTAACATATTATAATGATATACTCTCCCATATTATAAGAAAATAAATGGGTATTTTTTGTCTTAAAATATCAGGCGGCATGATTTTATTTGTTACTTTAACCCCTCATTAATGTAATGTATAATATTGTAAATTGTATTGAAATTATAAAAAAAAAAGAGTATTTAACATGGGTAAAATAGGAATGTCTGGATTTTTTTGAAGAATTTAAGGATGTCATTTTTATTTCTTAATATGTGTAAAATCCTAAATATGTTACCTTATAATATGGGACGGAGGGAGTAATGATTTAAATTTAAAAAAAATTAAAAAAATGGGTTAAATATAGAACCGGCCAGTTTTTTAAAAATCAATTCGATTCCCGGCTCAATACCTGTTTTCGGTTCAAAAGCTGATTTGTATCGGGTCAATCCGACTTAACTCTCAAAATGGTTCAACTCTAAAAAACGAGCTGAAAAGTTATCCGTCTAATGGTCGAACCGATTCGACTGTCCGGTCGGACTCGGTTAAAAAAACACTGGCGACAAAGCATTTATAGAGCCTTGAAGAAACAAAAACAAATTCGATACTCAATTTATTTTTATTTATAAGTGAATTTTAACTATTTTATATGAATAAAAAAATTAGTTAAAATAACAATAAGGTCCTTACATTGTTATTAGATTATTGGGTTTTTTTTTAAAATATATTGTCCTGAATTCAATCTTTAACTCGTACAGAAAATGTCTTGTTAAAAGAGATAAAAATCCACTTTAATGATCTTTATACCTCAAATGAATTAGTTTTAGTTACCGGTTGAAAATAATCCTTGTTGCTAAAAAATAGTTAAAATTAATTATGATTCTTAGATAATTAAAACCTTTTTAAAAATTTTTAATATTATCCATATTAAATTATTACTCATTATAATTATGTTTCTCTTAATTTCTCCCTCCATCATAAATGTTAGGTATAAAATTAAAAAACAAAACTTAATACTAATCTTTAACAAAAAATTATCATAATTACCCCTATTAAATCATAGTAATTAACTCCATCATAATTATATCTCTTTTAATTTTTTTCTCTATTAGTAGATGTTTTGGATAAAATTAGAAAATAAAATTTAATGCTATGTAAACAAATTATTTATATTTTAAATAAATAAAAAACTCCTTATGTGGTACGGAATAACTGCAAATTGACATGTCACCAAAAAATCCCCAAGTTAACAATGGATGATCATTGGTCATTATCTCATTATTTAAATGATTTTCTTCAATATATTAATAAAAGCCTGAAATGTATTGAGTGACCGAAGTTGGGAAAAAAATAAAGAGTTAGTAAAACTTGAGTGGTTCAACGGATAATAAAATTAATATATTTTTAAGAGAGAATGACTATTTAAAATTAAGATTACCAATTTATTAAATTTTACAACAAAAAATTTATAAAATTAAAAAAATAAATCTCTAGCCCTCAAACCAAATTAATTCAAAATCAAGATTACTAAAATACACTCACTTCATTTTACCTAAAAATGATAAACAAGACTCACATTGTTTTACCTAAAAACGAGAAAGAAGACTCAGACAAAATACTCTGTCCTGACTCAGAAAATATAAAGAGTTAGTAAAACTTGGTTCAACCGATAATAAAATTAATATATTTTTAAGAGGGAATGACTATCCAGAATTAAAATTAAGTAGGAAGATAAATTCCTGATCTTCAAATCAAATTAATTTAAAATTAAGATTACCAAAATACCCTCCCCTTACTTTACCCAAAAACGAGTAAGAAGACTCGCACAAAATACTGTCCTGACTCAGACTCGCAGCCCTAACTCAAAAACTCTGTCTCGACTGAGATGTCGTCCAGCCCACGGGATGACTGGAGAAGCTTGCTCGCCTTGTATCAACAAAGGTCTTACTTGTGACGTCGTAGACGCTGCTGACCGAATGATTGTGAGCCGAGTTTCAACCCAATGGCCCCAGTGGTGAAAATCTCCTCCAACACCCGAAAAGTGCCAAGCTAAAGCTTTTACCCTGCCTCCATTTTTGTCGTCACTTCATTCCTCAGATATCGTGCACTTCCCTCATCCTCGTTGCGATATTGCAACGTTTCAAGTAATATTAGTTTATTATTGATAAATATGAATCAATCTTTTTTTAAAAAAAAAAATTGTTCCATGTTTGGGCTCAAAGCGTCAAAAGTTGCAAGCCCTTTTTTTAAGCTTTTCTCATGCCTTTTTTAAGTAGTAATTCTTAAAAAAATAATAATCTTTTTTGCTTTAATTTCGGGGAATCAAATCGAATATATATAACAAGATATCTGGTGGATTGCAATCTCCGAAAAAGGTTCAACTTAGAATGGACACATTATTATAATGCACACATATAAAAAAAACTTATATTTTGTTATTTTTTGCTGAAGATGTGTTATTCAAGTCATATATGTTTGGATTCTGTGTTTGTTACCAAGGGATTAATATTTTTTCTCTTAAACATGAATTTGCTCCTTCATCCCTTGTGGTTCATTTCTTGTTTGATTTATTTATTTTAATGCGCATCTCAGTTGTTTTTCATGAGTTAGTATTTATTTTATTAAAGTTGTATCTAAAATAATTTGTTCTTGGATTTGACAATCTGAAATGATTGTATCATACTTATTGGTGTTAGCGTTGAATTTGCTGTAATGGTTTCTTGATACTTGTTTATTGGAGTATATTTTTTCCTTCATTCAAAGTCCTAGAATATGATTTTATCATGTGTCATACCTATAGGATTTTGGGTCTTGTTCTGACATTTGGATTTTAACATCCTTTTGTAATTGGAGTTTACTATTCTCCGTAGGGACTAATGTAATGAAGAAATTGGTGGATGAATGTCTTGTGCTTATTTTCATCTAATCAATTTTCCTTATTTCTCTACTCCTCAATTCTGTTTTTATTCATTAATTCCCTGCGTTTATAAAAAAATTTGTGTGCAAGTAGGCAACTTTATGAGAAATTTGTAGGACCACTGATAAATATGTCTTTTTAACATCATAAAATACTCATTAGTCTTTTGAAAAGAATAAGATTGAATCAAATTTATACTCATAAATATTAGAGAAAAAAAAATTTGAGAGTAAGTGATAGAGATAAAAAAAAAACATTCCAAAAATTTTTAGGTGCTATTCATATAATTACTTGCAAGAAGTTTCTAAATCCATTTTGTTTAGATAATTTTATTTATTTATTTTTATTTTGTTGATTTCCAATTTATATTTTCTTAGGACCAAAGTTATTAGTTAGATTTAAATTAGAATAAATAAAATCTATTAGATATCTTTTAAGATATTTCATAGAGTTATATTAAAGAGATTATCTAATAGTATTAGAATTAGAATACCAATTTTATTATTTTTATTTAAATTTTTATTTTTAGTGTTTTTTAATTAGATATATCTTTTAGATTTCCTAGATCTAATAGAATTATTTGAGTATCAAATATTTTTAATTTTTTCAGGATTAAATTTTTCATATTTTATCTATTTAAAGACTTCTATATAATGTTTATTGAGAAGAAATGAGTTGAATAATATTTTAAGTACTTTGAGTTCTCCCTTAAACTCTTCTATTTTCTCACTCTTTCTTGAGTTCCCCCACCCTTCTCTCCCCTTGATCATATCAGTAAGTTAATGTTAAAATTATTACAGCAAAATAAAATTTTAGTCTTGATTACCATTATTATATATAAATAGTTCAAACATAAAATTAATCTTAATTAGTTTATATAAATAGTATTGATTTTGAAATAGATTTCTAAGTGCAAGCATGCAACTAGCTTCCCCTTTGTGTATGACTATGGTCCACTACCTCACATTCACAATCCAATCCCCAAAATCAACCAACAAGTTTGCCTATTCCCGTGTATTGTTTTCCATATTTTTCTTTCTTTCTTGTTTAGGTTCAACTACACATCCACACCACACTCTCTTCACCTCAAATTACATGAGGGCTCTATGCATTTTAGAGTCAAATCAAATGAATGCATAATATTATATTCATTTAAGATAACTTTTAATTTAATTATCATAACAAATATGAAAATCTTAAAAAGACAACTTATGTAGAAATTTGATGTGTTTGTAAATAGTTTAACTAGTAAAAAAATAATAAACAGATAATTGTACACTGCTTCATGATTTCCATCATTACTAAATTTTGGTTAGCATTAATTTGTTTATTTGTTTGTATATAGTTACTTCTATGTTTTGAATATTTTGTGTTATAAGAGCATGACAGAGGAGAAGAAAAAGGAACCTAAAAAGTATAGGATTGAATTTAATAAGTTTAAAGGTGAATTTTTTGAGAAAAATACAGGAATAATATAGCTGCAAATGAACCACTTATACAAGTTTGGAATAGGATGACAGACCATCAAGAAGATTGGTACAAGAAGGATACAATAAAAAGAAGTGTAGCAAAAGAAGCAAAAAATTCACATAATGTATGATGTTCATCTTATTAAATATAATAATTGATTATGCAAATTAAAGTTTTGTGTTGTACTATATTATATTGTTTTTTTGATGTGTAGATACTAAATCAAAACACGTTGCTCGCATAGTCAACTTAAAGAAGTGGTGGATTATATCAAGGATAATGATAGATTGAAGGAAAGAGTCATTTCAATGGATTTTGGATCAATTTGAAATTTTAGTTGAAAGAGACTACGTAGGGAGCTATTTGAGGCACTTATAAATTCATTTGACCCACAAACATCAACACTTTCAGCTAGAGTGAGACAATTCCTTGTTCATGCTATGGATGTGCATTCTATCCTTAGTATACCCTATGGTAGGAAATCTATTATTTTGGATAATGATAGTGATTTCTTGGTGCAAATGAAGGAAGAATTCCAAGGAGTGACATTGGCTGATTTGAACAAAAGGATAGTATTTGGAGAGGAGGAAGACAAATTTGAAACACTGTTTATGTTGTTTATGTTTGGAAATTTTCTTTCTCTGTCAACAAGCTCAACTGTTAGTGATTGATTGATTAAAGTAGTTAGTGGAAAGACAAGGCCAAAAGAATATGACTAATTATCATTTGTATTGTACAAACTTGTTAAGGAGGTGTTATCATATAAGTTGGCCATTCAAAAAGGAAAGAAGAAAGCAAGCATCGGTGGTTGCTTATTCTTCCTCATGGTTTGTTTCAAATTCTTTTATATGTTGTTAACTAAATTTGTAGCATTTAATAATGAATTTATTTTATAGATGTATATTTTTTTAACACTTTCCACTAGGAGTTGTATGTTTGGTCATTAAAGTAGATCTGGTAAAATGGGTTAAGTCCGATGGTCCAGCATGTTTAACCCGATAAAATGGGCGAGCTATGCTTTAAAAATGGAAGTTCGAAAGAAAAATGGGTTTTTGGGTCTGATTCGTTTATGCCCGGCTTGAGTGGGCCACGGACTGGTCTGTTTAGTCTATTTTTTTTTGTTTAAAATATTAAAAATATATATTATTTTATTAATTAGTAATATATAAACGGTAAAATTTAAATATTATGTTATTTTTTGGTAAATAATAATGATGATTAATTGTATTAATCTAAATAATTATATGAAAAAAATTGAAAAAATATATAAAAATATTTAGAAAAATAAAAAGTACAAGGGCCGGCTTGCAGGCCTGATCCTGCGTGCTCAGGCTTGACAATACAAAAGTATTTGCAATCAGGGCTTTTTGGTCAGCAGGCTCGTGGCGGGCTAACTCAGATTGACAACTTTAAATTGAAGTCATTAAGTTTTGACTTATGTGTTATACGTTTAGTTACAATTGTTGCAGTTTCGAATTGACTTGCTTTGGTGGCTACTTAATCATCCCCTAACTATGGAGAAAGATAAAGTCATGACTTGTATTCCAACGAGAAACAAAAGAAAGAGGGCACAGAAAAATTAGAAGAAATGTGAATGTTATTGACTATGTAGGAATTTTACATTGTAAATATACTAATTTTTGTTGTAAAATCATTGTCATCAATATGACATTATGCCCCCATTGTTGTTATAAGATTTGCAAGTTTGTATTTTAATTTTGCAACTTATAAGCATTGTCATCTAGGGATTTCAACTCTCTTATTTGCAACTTTTTACTCATATTTTACATCTTTTTTATTCTAATTTTGTAACTTATTTTCTAAATCTTAACTGGGTTTAATCGGATTTTAACTTTATAAGTATCGAAGTGACTTTAAAAATTTATAACTTCTTACTTATATTTTACAACTCTTATTTTGATTTTGCAACTTATTTTTTGAATTTTAATATGATTTAATCAGATTTTCACTTTATAAGTATTAAATTTGCTTAAAAAATTTTACAACTTCTTACTCATATTTTTTAACTCTCTTATTCTAATTTTACAACTTATTTTATGAATTTTAACATAATTTAATTGGATTTTAACTTTATAAGTATGAAATTGACTAACGGGATTTACAACTTCTTTATTATATTTTGCAACTTCCGTGTTCTAATTTTTTTAACTTATTTTCTGAATTTTAATATGGAGTAATCAAATTTTAACTTTATAAGCATCAAATTGTCTTTAAGAATTTGGAACTTGTTTCTTATATTTTTCAACTTCTATGTTTTTACAACTTAGTTTTTGAATTTTAACATAGAGTAATCAGATTTCAACTTTATAAGCATAAAATTCACTCTAGAGATTTGCAACTTGCTACTAATATTTCGCAACTACTATGTTTTGATTTTGCAATTTAATTTTTTAATTTTAATATGAAATAATCGGATTTCAACTTTAGAAGTATAAAATTCACTCTAAAAATTTGTAACTTTCTATTCATATTTTGCAACTTAGTTTTTGAATGATCATTATTTTCTATAAGCTTTGTTTTCCTCCCCACGTTCCCATCAACTTGCATAGAACATTGATGATGGCAAGAAGTATGATGAATGGAAAGAAATCGTGGTTGAGGAGGGAGAAAGTAAGAATTGGGGTGGGGGGAGGGGGGGGTCAATTTTTTTTATTTGGTAATTTTGTATAAATTCATTAAGGGTATTTTGGTAATCTTAACTTTAAATTAATTTGCTTTGAAGCCTAGAGGTCTATTTTCCTAATTTCATAAACTCTTGGTCCTGAAATTTAATAAATTGGCGATCGTGATCCTAAATAGAAATTCCCTCATTTTTAATTGTATATAAACTATTTTAAATAATAAATATAAAAAATAATAACCAAAAAATAAAAAATGATTTCAAATAAACAAACAACACTAAAATTAAAAAAAAATAGAGTAAATATAAGAAGTACAAATATAATTTAAAAATTAATAAATATTTTATAATTTAATGTATAATTATGAGATGTAAGATATTAGTTATATAGTATTATCATTCACCGTTAATTAGTCTTCATTACTTGCACTTAATTTACAAAAAACAAAACATTTTTGTTAAAATAAAATACATACTAATGCCTTTTTTTTTTCGGCCAACACATACTAATACTAATTCTGATACTTATAACATTATGATGAGCAAAATCTGCTGAGAATAACAGGATATGAAAATGATACTTAAGGACCTAGAAGACTTCAAAATTACAAATTTAAAATATCTATAATACTTGTAGAAGTCATTTAGTTTGACAACAGCGCTTAGCTTAGTTTACGCTCCGTGCATATCATGGGAAACAAGGGTAGTTGTTTTAAGGGGAAATTATTATTAAATCTCAAAATATGAAAATATTTATTTAAAGTTTTAATATAAAAAAAATATTACATTGAAGTTCTATAGTTAAAATTAATATAAAATTCTGAAAAATAAGTATAAAATTATGAAAGATAAGTATAAAAAAATTCAGTATTGAGTATAAAATTATATTCTAATATTTTATATTCATGCTTAATAATTTTATACTCAATACTAAAATTTTTTATATTTATTTTTTGAGATATGAGACTTAAGTATAATATTTTTTTGTATTAAAATTTTTAAATAAATATTTTCATATTTTGAGATTTTTTAGTGATGTTCTCCTCTATTAATATTTCAAAATCTAACTTGTAATTTTAGAAAGTATTGGGGTTAAATTTAAAAAGCTTCAATATAATTTTTATTTTTATTTTTTTAAATGTTTTAAGTATTATTAATCTGTCCTATATGTTTTCCCTGGCTATGCATATTGTCAAGTGTCTAATCATAAACGAAACGTTTTAAAAAATAGTTTTTTAAAAATTTATTACACTATTATGTCTGAGTCTATTGCAAAAAAATAAAAAAGACAACATTTTTTTCTAAGGGGAGAAAAGTTGACAACATTCATTCATTCAGAGACAAATGTTCCGTAATACATGAAAACAAATTTTCTATTTTGAGGAATTAAATTATTGATTTTTTAAAATATTAAGAATTAGCTCTTTAATGATATAAAATTATAAGGAATTAATTTAATCTAAATGAAAACATAAGAACCAATATGAAAATTGAGAAAAGCTTTAAGACCAAAAGGTTCTTTTTCCCAATTTAAAATATTTTTATAATATTCTAAATACCATGTTATAATTTTAAAAGGAATTAGTATTAATTAAAAAATTTGAATAATAATTTTAATTAATTTCAAGGAATTTATTTTTTTATAACTAGGATTTTATTTTTTTAAGACTTTGAAATATCATTATTTTTTTCTTGTGTGGCTTTAAATGTCATTTTTCCTAACAAAGTGTACATTAAAATTTTTTTTTAATATATTTATTTGATTGGGTTAGATTCGAGTTTTGTTGGATCCAAATAAGATAGTTTTTCCATGTAATTTTTTTCATTTAAAAGTCTCGCGTTCGAGACTTTACTTAAGAGATGTTGAATCATTTGCCACTCAACTCAACCTCTCTTTGTACATTAAAAATTTTTAATCACATATAATATCTAGGAGTTAGGCATATATATTCCTTAGGCCAACTATGTTTATAGAATATGTGGATGCATTACAAAAGGAATTGTAAATTTTATTAGATTATTATATGTTAATGTCCACTACAAAAAGGTCATAAAATTGATTCACTCACAAAATATTATGAAATATAATAAATGAAAACACTATATATCCTCAAAAACATATTGATCCACATTAATGCAGCTAATTCATGTAAATATCGATGGTGGAAGCACACACTTTCGGTTTGAGTCGAGCAATTTTTTCCCTTTTAAAGTGGCAGATCCTCCTAGAGAATGGAGGTGGCTCGTGAAGTGAATTAATGGACCTCCTAGGATCATTCTAAAGGGACGTTCAATATTACCATGATAAAAACCATCGTTCGAAGGAAGCGAGCTTGAAATTTGATCCTATATATATATATATATATATATATATGGGGTTTAAACCATTTTGGGTGATCTCTGCCCATGTATTTCAAAAATTCCAAGCCAGGCTTCACATCAAGAATGCAATGGTTCTTCGAGAAAGCAATGAAGATGCCGTCCACGAGCTCTGTGAGTTGAGAACTGCCATTAACGGGATTTGAGTTCCTGGGAAATTTTTGGATTTGCCGAGTGGGAAGAAAGAGTGGACAATTGGAGGAACAAAAGTTAGCAGAGTATTCCTTGGATCTTCAACACTTGGTCTCTTGAAGCGCCAGATTTTGCAGAAATTCAATCATGTATCTCCAATTGATACAAATTGTTGCTTCTGGACTTTTAAGATTTTTTATAATATTTATCACTTTAAAATTTTAATAAAGTGCTCATTTTATTATGTTATTTTTTATTAACATCAAATGCATTCTTTAAGAGGCATTTAAATTAAGATTATTTTGATAAAATATTATTAAATTTTACAATACTCCTGATCATTTAATCACCTTATCAATTTGTGTAAAAGATTCTAAAACGATAATTTTTACAATTACAAGACACTATTTAAAGCTCAAGAGTCTCTCTATCAGTCCTCTTCGCACAACCCCATCAACAAAAAACAGTGGGACAATTACAGCTACATATAGCTGTTATTGTAAGGCGAAACATATAGCATCACTAAACTGAGCATATATAAATAAAGCGGCAATCAAACGATACTAATATTATTATTAGATGTGTACAAAAAAGTGTGGGCTAACAATTGTATAATGATGGACCCAAGTGGCCCAATTCAATTTGTGGTAGGCTAGTTGGTCAAGGTGAGACAGCTTTGAGCAAAAGACCGTTCGGCTCTAATCAAGTTTGAACCAAAGCATTGATTGATTAAAAAAAACCCAAGAATTCACCAAAAATATCAAATTGACCCAATTATCCGGAGAAAAGCCAAGAAGGACGCCTACAAAGTTCTAAAACTGTTTTGATGAAGGCCCAAGAAAAGCCCAATGCACATGTCATCAACTTTCTAATTCAAACTCGTAAAAGTACAATAGACGCAAACATACGGTCAACTAGCTCTTTGACTTGAAGTGCTAGAAGGGGTCGACAATTGGAGGAAGACTGTTTCTGTAACATTTTTCCATTAAAAAAAATTTAAAAGAAAAAAGAAGTGCTTTAAGGAATATATAAACGGAATGTCAAAATGCTTCAGGCCCTACTATATTTTGGTGGAGAATTTATTCATTCTTTCGGCTCTATAGCCAAATTGGACCCCTACTATATTCTGCTTCTTCTATGTGCATCCGACCTCCATCGATCTCACCTGCATCTCGTCGTCGACATCATTGTGTAATAAGTAAGGTGAAAGCGGTCGACATTTCTAAAATGAGATAAACATGAATTATAATATAAGTCTTTTATTTTAAATCTCCACAAGCTAAGCTCCTACTCAAAAATAATGAATTGCCTGTGCTTCAATCATATAAATATATATATAAGTGGATCATGATGAATAATGTGTCTGCTTTTAAAGTACAAGAGTGTCGTATATAAGGATAAAGTTGAGAGGGGGTGAGATATAATATATAGCATACACTGAATTGGAGAGATATGAGTGAATTACTGGGAACAATGTGGGGAATGAAAGAGAGATTGAAGTGTCCACAACTTTGTAAGCTTTGTGTTTGTCTTCTTTTCTATATCACTGAGTCTGAGGGAAAAGCATTATCACGTGAGGGTAGGTTTCTTCAAAATATATTGGTCATTGTAGGTAGGGCCTATCATTCCTTTCATTCGCTTCATACATTCTAATCCAAGTTGAGTGAACCACAATAATTATTTTTCACTCATATATTAAAATCATGACCTTATAAAAATATCACTTTCCCCCTATCCTTCCTTTGGGCCAACATTATTAGGATTTTTCTGGGTCAAACAGTGATCTCATGGCCAAGCATTGCAGAGTATTGTAATTAGAACGGAGCCATGTGATAGGGACAGGAAAAGACAGCATATCTCAGCAAAAACCATTAAATGATTTGCTATTGGTTGGAATCTGGTAAAAATTTCCTCACTAGGACTTATCTGCATGTATTTATAACTAGAGATGGACCATGTTTTATACATACGGAGCTCAAAACAAAATACTTCCTCCAGTCTTATATATAGGATATTTTATCTCGGTTCTAAATATAAAATCTTTTACAATATATGAGGTGGTATTTATTATACATTTCTAAAAAATGCCTCTATTTAATGTATCCAAAGAGAAAAAGAGAGAGATTAAATAAGGGTAGTTTTGAAAAAATATTGGGATTTTCAGAGAAATCGAGACAGTTAATTAGTTTTAACTCCTCTTCTTAATTCGCATAATTCAGTTAAAATGATCTTATATTAAGGATCAGAGGGAGTACTTACTATAAGAAAAACTATATTATTTATACTTTGTGAATAATACAGCTTTCTAGAGTTTTATGCATTGATATTGATGATTACATTGCTCCAAAATTCCCAAACTAGATATGGATTCAATATTTTATTGTTTTTCATATAGTGAAAAAAAAATCTATCATACGACTATGAGGAATTTTATTAGAGGTCACTAATATATCATACTACATATTAAGTTCTTAAAATTATGTTTTCATATAAATTAAAAAAATAAAATCAACTTGATACCACTTTAGTGGTGGTATTGGGAAGTGTTGACTTATTAGGAGCTTGAGGGGGAGAGAAAGAGAGATAACAACTTTTACTTTTAAAAGTTAGATGCTTTTCATTTGATTATTATTGGAACGGTCTATTGAAATGTGATTTGGGGAGAAGATGAGTGAATTAGAATCACAAATAAAAGTGATCTTCTCTATCTTCTCTGACCCACTTAGTTACGTGATTAAACAAACCAGCATGCAGCTTTTTACAGTGCTTAACAGATTATTCTTCAATTGCTCTATATTTTTATATTCAAGAAACAGAATAATCCCTTTATTTTCTTGGTGCTTGAAGGAACTTTCTTTTTCAATCAACTTTTGCATTTATCTTCAAATGGCTCCACTCATAAATTATTCCCCTTCACTTTGTATGATTGGCTAGGAAAAAATTTTGAAATATGCAAACTAAGTCAATTATAAAAAGATACACAAGCATTTTACAGATTTTTTTTTTAATTCCAACTTGTTGTTGGAAGCTACATTTGGCATCAACTAATCCAAATTGAGCCAAATAAAACCAAATGGGTGTAAAGCTCTCCCAATAATAATTTTCTCTATACACAATATTCGAATTTGAAACCTTACTTAAAAAAAAAAAACAAATGCCGAAACACTTAAACCAACTGTTTGTTTATTAAAGAAACATATCAAACATACTCGTGTTTGATAATGATCGGTATGAAAATTTATTACAGGAAGCATGTTAGTACTATTGGCTCAGTTTTGGGTCTGACAGAAAGAAAGTGTTAGTGAGTGCAGTTCTGGCACAGTAACATGAAGGTTGTGATTCCTCTTTCTGATGTAAACATGACATGAACAAATGCCTAAGTGCTGTTTCATTTTAAGCTGACTTCATCAATCTTAACCTTCTTTCTCTTTACTTTTCCTCTTTTAAGATACAACTTGACCTGGCTTCTTTTGAAGCTTTCTTTGATCTGATAATCATCAGTTTCTTCTGATCCTTTAATATGGAAAGAAGAGAGGATTTTGCTTTCAATATTTTCTTCTTCTCCTTTTGGTTTTTCTTTTTCTTCACTTCTGCATCTGGTATGCTTTCTCCTAAAGGAGTCAATTATGAAGGTAATAATAACATCTTCCTCACATCTGAGAATTAAAGCATGAACTGTAAAACTGACGTTCTTGTGCTATATATGCTTACAGTGCAAGCTCTTATGGGCATTAAAAGTTCTTTGAAGGATCCTCGTAAAGCCCTTTCTAACTGGGATCCTGATGCTGTGGATCCTTGTAACTGGGCATTGGTATCTTGTTCTCCCGATCATTTTGTGATTACCCTGTAAGTCATACAAACAAAATTGTGATAATTACATTCTTCTTTCAACCTTCATTTCTTGACTTCACCTTCTTCTCTTTCTTCCTTGTTCTTCTAAGGCAATTTCCAGGCCATAACTTATCTGGTACTCTTTCCCCAAGCATTAGCAACCTAACAAATCTCCAGACTCTGTGAGTAATCTGATATCTGACATGAACATATCTCCAGGCTCCCTTCATGGCTTTAATCTTATCATACCAAGCTAGAGTTGAAGAAAACATGATGATAACATAAGATCATTAGTTCTAAGTTAAGTATTTACAAATTTTTGCAGGAGCCTGCAGGATAATAATATATCAGGACCAATTCCCTCTGAGCTTGGGATGCTGCAAAAGCTTCAAGCTCTTGACCTTTCTAATAATTCCTTCACTGGTCAACTTCCAGAGAGTCTCTCTCACATGAAGAGTCTCAATTATCTGTAAGTTGAAGAAGAATGATTTATATTCATGAGCAAATTTTCATATGCAATCTCTTCCTTGTTAGGATCTGATGATTGGAATTTGAATTGGAATCAGGAGGCTGAACAATAATAACCTTACAGGACCAATACCTTCCTCTTTGGCTAACATGACCCAGCTTGCTTTTCTGTAAATATCTTCAACTTATAGCCTTCTTTATTATATTAGCATTCCTTTTTTTTCTTTCTTATTCTGCTTCACCATTTTCATTTCTGATTGAAATTTTGTCCAATTCTGAACTTTTCACAGGGATATTTCTCATAATAACTTGAGTGGACCTCTTCCTACAATAAAAGCAAAAAACTTCAAGTAATTAACTTGCTTCTTAGGCCTTTTTTTCGTCCTTCCAGTTTTTCACTTTCACCTTCTTTTTTGAGAAAATTACTATTAAAGACCTCAAGTTAAAGATATTTATATTGAGTGACTCAAGGACAAAATATTTAAACTTTGCAGAAAAAGTATAATTTAATATAAAAATGTTTAACTTGGGGTTTTGAACTGTAATTTTTTTTCCTTGCAGGTTAAGTTAACTTATTAAATATTTTATACCTCTTGTTTTTTTTTTGTCAACAAATATTTTATACCTCTTGAAACAGTGTTCAAGGAAATCCCCAAATATGTGTCCCTAGAAATGACCAATTCTGCTTCAGAACACAAATCTCTACTAATTTTAATAACCCTCAAGGTAACCACAGTTGCTGCATATTGCATGTCTTTTTATGTTTCTGGTACCTCATGATTGTTCTACTAATTTTAAATTATATATTTCTTTCTTAAATTTTATTGAAATTATATAATTTTTTCATATATATATATATATTAAAGGAAAAATTCTAGATAAATACCTAGGAAATAAAATATTTCTAAAAAGCAATCTCAAATTCACCTAGTTCTAAAAAACTACCAAGATTTATAATTGGAATTAAAATTGAAAGGAACAAAATGAAAATACACTTTCTATACTAGTGGTTTATTTACAAGTAATAATAGTATATTTGTAACTAATAAGCGTTTATTTGTAAGTGATAATAATATCACTCGTGTATCACTTGCAAATATACAATTTTCATTTGTAAATAAACTCTTATTTTTTGCACCGAAATGAAATTTTTTTCTTTTATCTTTCAATTCTAATTCCAATTACAAACCTTAATAATTTTTGGAAATTAGGTGAATTTGGAGTTACTTTTTGAAAATATTTTGTTTCCTTGATATTTATTTGGAATTTTCCCTATTTTAAACTAATACTAACCCTTTTAAATTTTGATTGAATGATATAAGTTTTCCCCTTTTTTTTTCAAACTAAAGGAATAAATTACACAAATTTTTCTAAATTTTATCAAAATTACACAATCATCACTCTTATTCTCAAAATACACATAACCCTTCCCCTCTAAATAATAAAGTACGTTAGTGTGCTCAGAAAATTCCAAGAGAAATATGTATAAGTTACTCTTTATTTTTAGTATAATTAAATTTATGTAAATTGTGAAAATAGAAAAAAAATTATGTGATGTTCACAAAATTTAAGAGATCTCCAGATAATTTACTTTTTATTTTTACATATAATTGATGTAAGTTTTAAAAATAAAAGAGTTTGAATAATTTCAACAATTTTTTTAAAAATATATTTTTATTCATCTAGACGCAAGTTTCCTTGGTTCCCCCTCCCCCCCTCTTCATATGTATTCTAACACAGTTGTTTGAAATGCTTCTCTCCAGATTCACCACCCACTGGTAAAACAAAGAGTCACAAACGTGCTTTGGCATTTGCCTTATCAGTAAGCTGCGTCTGCTTACTAATTCTGGGGCTCGGCTTCCTCCTCTGGTGGAGACAAAGGTTCAGCAAGCAAGTTTTCTTCGATATTAATGGTTAGTTTGAATCACAATCTGCATTACAACAACTAAAACTCTAGTTCCATATAACAAGTTTTCTTCATATCTATAATCTCAGAACAAATGCTAGAAGATGTTCGCCTTGGAAACCTGAGAAAGTTCCACATAAGAGAACTTGAGGTTGCCACCAACAAGTTCAGCAGCAAGAACTTGATAGGCAAAGGAGGTTATGGGAATGTGTACAAAGGGTATCTTCCAGATGGTGTTGTCATTGCAGTGAAACGGCTTAGAGATGGAGGTGCCATTGGAGGAGAGATTCAGTTCCAGACTGAAGTGGAGATGATCAGCCTTGCTGTGCATCGCAACCTGCTTCGTCTTTATGGATATTGCATCACACGAACAGAAAGACTCTTGGTTTATCCCTTCATGTCCAATGGCAGTGTTGCTTCTCGTCTCAAAGGTAATACCACCTTTCTTTTGGGTTTCAACTATCAATTATCTGATATCCACTAATTCATATTTAAGTACTATCAGCCCCAAGACTCTATTCCGAAAACTTACTTAAAGGATATAGAGTCTCTTCCATCCAAGTCATTGGTGTAACACCAACTTTCTATTTCTACATGCCTGTATTGAGCTAAAGTGAAGATTGTTTATAATTCTTCCGGTGCAGTCAAGCCTGCCCTAGACTGGAGCACAAGGAAGAGGATAGCTTTGGGAGCCGCAAGAGGGTTACTATACCTGCATGAGCAGTGTGATCCAAAGATCATTCATAGGGATGTGAAGGCTGCAAATATATTGCTTGATGAGTACTGTGAAGCTGTGGTGGGGGATTTTGGGTTAGCAAAGCTGTTAGATCACAGGGATTCACATGTCACTACAGCTGTTAGAGGCACTGTAGGCCATATAGCACCAGAGTACCTCTCAACAGGCCAGTCTTCTGATAAAACTGATGTCTTTGGCTTCGGGATTCTCCTCCTTGAACTCATCTCTGGTCACACAGCTATTGAGTTTGGAAAAGCAGCAAACCAGAAAGGAGCCATGCTTGACTGGGTATGCAAGATAGAATCAATCTCCTTTTCTTTTTATTTCGACCTTATGATTCTTGAGTTGGTTATATGTGAAGATGTTGATAAATATGCAGGTGAAGAAAATGCATCAAGAGAAGAAGCTTGACTTGTTGATTGACAAGGACCTTAGGAACAACCATGATAGAATAGAGCTTGAAGAAATGGTTCGAGTGGCTCTCCTATGCACTCAGTATCTTCCAGCTCGTAGACCCAAAATGTCTGAAGTGGTTCGAATGCTTGAAGGAGAGGGGCTTGCAGAGAAATGGGAAGCTTCAGAGGGAACTGAATCTACAAGAAGCAGAGCAAATGAACTCTCTTCTTCAGAACGCTACTCTGATCTCACTGACGACTCTTCACTGCTTAATCAGGCCATGGAGCTTTCTGGACCAAGGTGACAATAAGCTGGCAAATATATATATATATATATATTTATATCGGGGTGACAATAAGTTGGCAAGGTTCAGAAGAAAGTTATTACTTATAAAGCATAATACTTAAAAATTGAACATGTCTGATATGTATTACAGCACTACACTCCTATCTTTTTCTAGCTTCTCATAGTTAGCTATCTGAATTTCTCACAGTAAAAGATTCCAAATGAGAGTATAATACACCGACGTATGGATTAATGATAAGTTCTCTGGTGAATTCCTCTTGATCTAAGCTTTGCTGGGGCTTCCAACAAGAAGGAATAATGTTAATTGTAAGTTTGTTTTAGAAATGAACTCATATTTGTCAATGATCTGAGGAATAATTGCTTACTCCGCTTATAAATTTATGAATTTCCCGTTGACAATTCAGTTGGTAAGATTCTAAATATCAAAGGAAGCTGGAACATGAATTGAATCAGGTCCGAAAGCTTTTGGTAAAACTTTGCATGAAATCCTGTTTGTAATTATGTTTATGTATAGATCAAAAAGTCGCATGGCCAAAAATAGAAAAAGATAAAAAGGACCAATGACTTGGCCGAACTGATATAATAGAAAATTTCACTATAAATTTATTTTTGTATCTAAAATGTTAGCTTTATTTAACAAATCTCAATAAGCTATATTTTTCTTGTTTTAGTAAAATTACAAAAACATCATATTTATCTTAAAAAATAATAAATTACACAAATCTTTCTCAAACAAAAGCATGTATAAATTTGAAGAGTTTAGGTAATACAAACAAAACTAGATTTTTTTTTTCCAGTACAATGCAATGAATAAATAGTAATGTAACATAATTTTTTTTAGACAGAGAAATATTAATTTGAATAAAATTTTAAGTGAAATTTAAAACTCGAATTGAAACAACAAAAAAAGTAGAGAAAAAAGATGATGATGGTGAGGGTGATGACGATGACAACGACACGAGCACATTGCAAGCCGCAAGATTGACGTGGCTCATGAACTAAAAGAAAAAGAAAAGATGTTAAACCATACAGTGAGTATTCCACAGTGAATCATCAACATCAAGTATTTAAACCATATTGTATTTCATAGTGCTATATATTAACAAACCTAGACATGGTAAAGTAGGGGCCTAAAATACCAACACATGGATTAGAATTAGAACTAGTCATAATCATAAATGAAACTAATTTTTGATGTGGGTGAGGCCCGCCGCATTTGCAAAAGATCACGTGAAACACTCAAGAGTTCAGTGGCTTCCGATTGCTTTTGACCAATCTTGAATGTAAGAACCTCTAAAGATGGCGAAAGAGCCAGTAGATATTGCACTAAACCCACTGCAATCTCAAACACAGTACTAACTTCAATGGCCACAGTCCGAAGCTGAAGGGCACAACCATTGTGCGTAGAATCCTCCACGAAAGGGTTAAAAACTTCCTCCCACTCCACATGATGGTTCAATGCTTCCTGCCATTATCGACCCAGAATAATCAATAAGAGTTTCTCTAAACAACAAGATCAACTGTGATGGTCTAACTGTATCCATAATGGGAAAAAGAGAACTATGAAGCTGTAGTCTTTATTGCATACCTTGACTTCAAGTTCCTCCAAGTTAGGAAAACTTTCAAGGAAGCAACAAAGCAGAGAAATCTCTGCTAGTTCAGAGAAAGCAATTCCACGCAATATCAGATGTTTTAAGGAGTAGATCATCACTGGAAGCATCTGTGGGATGCTACTCGCGGACAAAAACTATGTATTCAAAGAGCAAAAACATAATATATATCAGTATGCATGTTCCGCTAAAAAACTGCAAATTATACGGTTATTATGAAGGAGATTAAACTAAAGAATATAACTTAAGTGTGTTTGTGTGTGTTATCAAGACAAGAAAAGCACCAAATCATTATTGCTCGCAAGGCAGTTTTTCTTTTTCTTTTTTGGGGGCCATAGAGGTAGAGGCAGCTGATAAAAACAGATCATTCCAATCTTGGAAAGCTTAAAAAACTCAGCCTCGGGCTAGAATTATGTAACATAAGAAAGTATGGCCATGCTTAACATAATGAAATGTTGAAGTTTGAAGAACCGTAATTTGAGGATGTCACATATGATGCGTATTTCTCCTTGGTTTAAATTTTTATTAAACCTAGCTTATATATTTCAGCGATCAGGCTCTCCACATAGAGCATCAATGTGTCCGTGGTAATTTTTCATGTTGCTTTATATTTAAATAGATCTAGTTAGCCAGACAAGAGCCACCAAATCAGATTCCACGGAACCATATTGACTTGGATTAGTTCAAAATTTGCAGTATTTTCTCACCTGAATGTAGCCGTTTAACAGACAAAGCTTCTCCATTTTCAGCAAGGATGAGAAAATGTTAACCAAATTGGAACTTTTGCCAGCTTCAAAGTTTCCTGCCGATCTTTTAAGGTCAATGGCCAGATCCACCAGATTCTCTGATTTCTCAAAACAAATTGACTTCAAAACCTGAGAATCTTCTATGTCTAAGAGTTTTAGACTGGGAGAAGATATGTTGAGATATTCAAAACCAACACAGTATGAAATGGTCAGATCGTCTAGTAATGGGCAGCAAGAGATAAGACTCTTAAGTGTTGCCGATTCAATTGTAATGTCATACATGTGAAGTTGCATCAGGCTTTTAAAGCCAACAAAATCAGGCGGCAATCTCAGTGTAAAATAGGTAAGATCCAAGCAAATCAAGTCCTCACATAAGAAGAGATGAGATGGCATTTCATATGGCTCTTCCTGTAGATTTAGAAGCTCCAGAGACTTCACGCCTCTTCTTGATAAAAAGAGAATCCACTGACTGAGGCATCTGAGTTTTATAGGGTGGTCCTGAGGAAGGTCAAGAATAAACTCACGCATAGGGCCATTGTGTTGCAAAAGAACTTCAGAGATTACACTAGGAATTTCACACTTTTTATGAAGTCCACCAATTCCGATATTTTTTAAAAATGTCTCATCGAACACAAGTCGGGATATGGTAGTCCACATATACCTCCATTTCCTTGACAGAATGCTAGTCCTAACTGCATCTTGAATAGGCAAGTGCTCTAAGATACAATCAATGACATTCCTTGGCAGATCACTGATGAGGTCCACAGAGGTGCCATGATCAACCTTCTTGTTCTTGATATAACGCTTCTTAATCATACTAGACATTCCAAAAACAGAGTATACCTTAAAATCAATAATACAATAAACAAATGTTTCGTTGCTTAGTAATATATAAACAAGCATGTTGAGGAGAATAGATTCGAGGTTCCGTAAACAAACAAACAAACAAGAACTCTTATGTTCATATCAACCTTCCATACGTAAAAATATCCCAAAGTGAATACATACATGCATTTAGTACCATAGTACCATTGCTTCTTTCAGCATTTCCTTACTCTATTTTACTTTTCTGAATCCCAAAAACCAAAGTAATGCAGCCATATGCCTAGCGCTAATGGATAATCCATAGTATGGCCGTTAACACAATGAGTTTTGCCTAGATTAAAGTGATGTCCCTCAGCTAGGTTTCCAAATTTGACAATTATTTTCTACGATCGTGTACCTAAAAGCAATGTTCGTTCTTCATTTGGCAGGAAAAAACCAAAAAAAGGAGGGGCAATTTAAAATAAAGAAAGAGTCCTGTAGTAATTATTTTGTAATTTATAATTTTTCATAAGCCAAACTTAAAAACCAAGTAAGAAAAGGTCAGAGTGCTGGTCCAACTGCAGTTTGAATATGCATCAGCATGGCATGCAATTGCCATGCAATTATAGCCTACAATAGTTAGATAAAAGTGAAATTATTGAAATTGTGAGTACATTTTGAAAAAAGAAAAAATCATTAACATTCTACCTCTTTATATAATCTCCTCGCAATTTTAATCGCTGAAAAAGAATAACAGAAAACTTTAAGGAACATACTTTATAATATTGTTCCATTCTATATATATTTCACCAATTTTCTATCAACTATGTCCTTATAGCTTTCAAACTGGGCCCAACTAACCGCCGCAATAAAGAATACACAGTAAGAAAGTGGTGGCTTTTTCTTCTTTTGGTCACCAATAAAAGTGGAGAGTTGAAACCAGTAAAAATACGTAATGATATATCATACCCTGCGGTGAAACTCTGGCAGGGAAGCAGCAACCCACAAACAAAATAACAATAAATGTGTTACTGGAAAAAAGAAAACCTGCACAAATTATGCGAAAATCGAGAAATTAAGAAAAAAAAGGAGGTGAAAACAAAAACTACTACCCACAGATAATTTAGAAAGAAAATAGTTTCTAATCAATTTCGTGCATAAGATGAACAAACAGAGAGTTGCAGATTTCGCAACAGATAACTCAGCGGTAAATCAAGACATGATCCTCAAGGAATGAAGCGGTGAAAGAGTGAGTGAGAGATTCACCTAAGCAGCAAACCACAGGGAGAAGGACAATGCGCTTCGAAGATGAGGGTTCGTATTTCACTATTTCTTACTCTGCTAATTTTCGATTTCAATTTAGTGACGTATAAGTGAACTGATGCCCAAGAATCCAGAGGATACCTCCTACTTATCTCAAGAGAATCCTAACAAACCCAAAATTCAAATCGTAAATTTAAATTTGTTCTGCATTACTAGAATTGTATTTACGTTTGTTTTTCTATAGCTTATGAAACATAAAAAATAAATAATATTTTAATTATCAATATAGAAATAGTAAATATAATTATAAAATTTAAATGTCTGAAAGTAAATCTAAATAATTTAAAATTTTAAAATAAATAAATGTTATTTTGGGAAGAACAGTGATGAATTTACTATTATTTGTCAACTTATTCATATTTTTTTTTACTTTAAAAATAACATATTTTGAATTTTCAGATACCATATCAGGGATTGGCATGTTTGTATACATGTCGTCTCACTGTTGCTATCTTTGAATTGTGATTATTAATTTGGGTTATACGTTAGATGCAGATGAAGAAAATGCATCAAGAGAAGAAGCTTGACCCGTTGATTGACAATGACAAGGACCTCTCAGGAAACAACTATGATAGAACAGAGCTTGAAGAACTGGTTAGAGTGGCTCTCTTGTGCACTCAGTACCTTCCAGCTCATAGACCAAAAATGTCTGAAGGGGAGGGGCTAGCAGAGAAATGGGAAGCTTCAGAGGGAACTGAATCAACAAGGAGCAGAGCAAATTAACTGTCTTCTTCAGAACGCTACTCTGATCTCACTGACGATTCTTCACTGCTTAATCAGGCCACGGAGCTTTCTATATTTTATTAGGTTCTCAGAGTTAATTAGCTATCCCAATATCTCCTTGTAAAGATAAGATTCCGAATGTTAATAACATAATATTAATACTAATAATTAAAAGTGGGCTTTGTTGGTGGATTTAAGAGAAATATATACGACATTTGTTTGTTTAAAAAAATCAAAACCATATTTTTTGATAGATAGGGAAGAAATATTAGATTTGTTATTTTTAAAGATTAAAGCACATTTTCTGGGCAAGAGAATTGTGATAATCCAAATAATAATAATAATAAAGAAAGCAAGAGAGATTTGATAGTAAACTAAATTTAAGTAGAAAACAAAAATTAGTAGATTTTATTAAATTTTAGAATTCTATAAATTATCTCGTGAAGTCATCTAGATATCAAGATATCTCTATCTTTTATCCAATAGGAATTCTTGGATAATTGAATTTAAATTATGTAAAACTTTAGTTAAAAAAAAAAAACAGAGAAACCCCAAAATCACTTATCTAGATTCATAATATGTGGAAGGAAACCCCAAAATCCCCGTCTTCTTCCTTCCTTGTGTCTGTATTCAATGTGGCATTACTCCTCATAAAAGCTTAATGGTTCCAATCAGCCCACCTACAGCACGTGTCCTTTTGTGCCATTCTCCCTGCAGCCATAGCAGTGCGTCTCTCCAGCAAATAGCCACCCTTGTGATCCGTTGAAATTTGTGAAAAAGAGATGCATGGGTTGCGTTCCAATTTTCCCTCATTTTTCTTTCCTTTTTCTCAATTTTAAATTCAGTAGTTTCTTTACTTTGCTTTTCTTTCGTTCCTGTTGCCTTTCATTATCTTTAAATCGGGAGCTTTATTCTAAGGTATATATCTTCAAACTTCAATTCTTTTCTCAAAAAGTAATTCCTATACTCAGTGTTTTAGAATGTATTTAGAAACATACAGATTTTGCATTAGTGATAATGATAGGGATTAAAAAAATTAAAAAAAAAATAGGTGGATGCTATAGGACGTGTTTAATTTTTGATAGGGATTTATTTTTAATAATATTTACTCCTCCCATCCTTTGGGATTTTCTAAAAGTTTTTCCTAATTTTTTTTATAAAGAACCTTTAATGTTTGATAAGATGTTTCTTATTTTAATTGTTATTAGATTTTTTGGATAAAAGAGATCGTCTCAGTTAATCAAATGATATTTAACATAGATTACATTAGTATATTAAATAGGGATAAAGAAAGAATGTTTGAGTATTTTTTTAGGATTTTAAGAAAATAACTAACTTTCTTAATCTACGTAAAGTAATTATAAGTCCCTTATAAAAATGATCGAAGAGAGTTTATTCCTAAATAATTTTAGGTGATATCAGTAAAATTCCCACGATAGAATTGAATCTTAAAGTGGAAAGTGGAAAGAAAATGGGATCAATTTGCTCCCAACTGACCGATGAGTGAATAAATAGCAAGTTGAAACCATTCATGTTCATTTCTGCTATGTCCCCAAGCCTTGAATATATAAAATTTTCCTATTTTGTTTTGCTCCTAAAGCAAATCCAAAATGTTTTCCTTCATTCTTTCTCTAAACCTTTAAATAATAGGATTAGATGAGTTTTTTTTTTCTCTCACCACATTAAGCTTTTCCTTTTTGTGTTTTACTCGTGATTCCTTCAATTTAAAGAGTACATGGTGATTGTGATAATGAGGATGATGATCACTATTATTAGCATTATTGTTTTTACAGGCCCTAAATTCTCTTATTCTTACAGAAAACTTAGGTACAATTTAAAAATAAAAATAAATGATTAATTTCATATAAATTCAGGGAAATATGTATAAATGTATAATTTGTTCTATAAAGAAAAAAAATTATAAATTTGAAAAGAATGTAATTCAAGCAAAACTAGTTTTTCCCGCCATACGATACATGGAATTTATAATAATTTGATAACAATTTTTTACTACAAGTGATATTAATTGGGATAAGATTTTAAATGAGAAATTTAAAATTCAAATTTAAATGATAAAAAAGTATAAAGAAAAAATGAAATAAAATAAAAATAAAAGCCATAATAATGACAGAATAAATAAACACAACCCAATGTATACTGTAACATTCATGTGACTTATGAATGGTAAAATATACAAGGATTGTTTGGTAAATGAGAAGTAGGAGAAAGAAGTAAAATTTTCAAAAGGTTAAACATTAAATACCACTTAATTTCAAAAAAAAATATATGGAATTTGAAAAAAAATTGAACTAAACTCTGGAAATTCTATTTCCCAAACAAAACCTTAAATAATTCCATTTTTCGAGTAGCTTGTGATATTTTACCAAAAATATCCCTAATTGTTTAATTCATTTTCTTAATAAAAATAGTATTAATATCTTTAACACTAAAATATAATAAATCTATCTAAAAAAATAATTTGAACTTCCAAAAATAAAAAAAATTATACAAAAAAGAAAAACATGGGCTACTGTCCAGAAAGTATAGCAAGGGACAAAACAAAATCATACTAGTCATAACTTATAAATAGTACTGATTATGAGATTTTATTTTATATATAATCCCACTTTAAATTGGATATATTGGGTCCCTCATGTTGACTCCCTGTCAAAAATGCCAAATCTCTAAGTTTTGCATTCTTATTTATATAATAGGATTCAGTATGTTTACATCAACAAAAACAGATATGATCAATCCAGGGTCAACTGTAAACAAGACAGTCACAGAATAAATAACTGTCCAATAAATTCTAAATTTTAAATATACCAGCATATCAAACATCCTTTTTGACAAGACCTTCACCTATGCATATATCCTATTATTCATTTATGATTAATTGGGTACGTCAATCTTCAGGAGGTCAGGGGTAACAAAAAATTCCTCCAGAGCCCACAAGGATCTAATACGAATCATAAATACTATATGATAAGACTCAGTTGTCAAATAGTGAAACAGATATTAAACCATGTAGTAATTCATAGTGATAGATATTAACAAATCTAGACATGGTGAAAGTAGGAGAGGAGAAGGCTTACCCAAAATACTAACAGTCTAACACAATGACTAGGACAACTCATAAATGAAATTAATTTTTGCTCTGGGCGAGGCCCGCCCTGTTTGCAGAAGACCTCGTGAAACTTTTAAGAGTTTAATAGCGTCTGATTGCTTTTGATCAATCTTGAACGTAAGAGTCTCCAAAGATGGCGAAACAGCCAGCAGATATTGCACTAAACCTACTGCAATCTCAAGGACAGTACTAACTTCAATAGTCACAGTCCGAAGCTGAAGAAGTGCACAACCGCTGCGGGTGAACTCCACAAAACGGTTCCATATTGGCTGCCACTCCACATGATGGTTCCAAACTGGCTGCCACTCCACATTATCGACCTAGAATAATCAATAAGAGTTTCTATAGACAACAATATCAACAGTGATTATCTAACTGTATCCATTAGGAAAAAAGCTTTGAAGCTGGAGTCTTTATTGCATACCTTGACTTCAAGTCCCTCCAAGTTAGGAAAACTTTTAAGGAAGCAACAATGCAGAGAAATCTCCGCTGGTTCAGAGAAAGCAATTCCATTCAATTCCAGATGTTTTAAGGAGTAGATCATCACTGGAAGCATCTGTGGAATGCTACCCGCAGACAAAAACTATGCATTCAAACAGCAAAACCATAATACATATCTGCATTCATGTTCAACTAAAAAACTGCAATTTTTTTGGTTATTAAGAAGGAAATTAAACTAAAGAATATAACTCAAGTTAGCGTGTTTGTTAGTGTTATCAAGACAGAAAAGGCAACAAATCATTATTGCTTGCAAGGCAGTTTTCCTTTTTCTCTTTTTGGGGGGTCACAGAGGTAGAGGTAGTTGATAAAGACTGATCATTCAAACCTTGGTCTCTTGCTCATGTAAGATAAAGGCTTAGAAAAATCAGCAACGGGCTATAGTTAGGTAACATAACCAGTATGGACATGCTTAACAGAATGAATGTCAAAATTTGAAGAGCTGTGAATTTTAGAATGACACATACGATGCGCTTAATTCTTCTTGATTAAACTTTTATTAAACATAGCTTATATATTTCAGGGATCAGGCACTTCATCCAGAGTGTCAATATGTTGATGGTAATTTCTCATATTGCTTTATATTTAAATAGATCTAGTTAGCCAGATAAGAGCCACCAAATTAGCTACCATTGAACTATAATGACTTGCATTAGTTCAAAATTTGTAATGTTTTCTCACCAGAATGGGACCGTTTACCAGACAAAGCTTCTCAATTTCCAGCAAGGATGAGAAAATGCTAACCAAATTGGAACTTCTGCCTCCCTCAAAGTTTTTTGCAGATCTTTCAATTTTAATTGTCAGGTCTACCAAATTCTCTGATTTCTCAAAACAAATTGACTTCAAAACCCGAGAATCTTCTATGACTAAGACTTCTAGACTGGGAGAAGAGATGTTGAGATATTCAAAACCAACACAGTATGAAATGGTCAGATCGTCTAGTAATGGGCAGCAAGAGATAAGACTCTCAAGTGTTGCCGATTCAATTGTAATATCATACATGTGAAGTTGCATCAGGCTTTTAAAGCCAACAAAATCAGGCGGCAATCTCAGTGTAAAATTGGTAAGATCCAAGCAAATCAAGTCCTCACATAAGAAGAGATGAGATGGCATTTCATATGACTCTGCCTGTTGATTTACAAGGTCAAGACCCTTTATGTCTCTTCTTGATAAAAACAGAATCCAATGACTGAGGCATCTAAGTCTAATAGGGTGGTCCTGAGGAATGTCAAGAATAAACTCATGTATAGGGCCATTGTGTTGCAAAAGAACTTCAGAGATCACACTAGGAATTTCACGGTCTTTAAGATGTCCACCAATTGGGATGTTTTCAAAAAATGTGTCATCAAACTCAAGTCAGGATATGGTAGTCCACATATACCTCCATTTCCGTGACAGAATGCTAGTCCTAACAGCATCTTGGATGGGCAAGTGCTTTAAGATACGATCAATGACATTACTTGGCAGGTCACTGATGAGGTCCACAGGGGTGCCATGATCAACCTTCTTGATATGACAATTCATAACCATACTAGGCATTCAAAAACAAAGTATATCTTATAATCAATAATACGATAAAAAAATGTTTAGTTGCTTAGTAATATATAAACAAGCATGTTGAAGAGAATGATTCAAGGTTTTGTAAACAAACAAACAAAAACTTTTATGTTCATATCAATCATACATAAAAACATCCCAAAGTGTATACATACATGCTTTTAGTACCTTTGTTTCTTTCAGCGTTTCCTTACTCTATTTTACTTTTCTGAATCCTAAAATCCAAAATAATGTAGCCATATGCCTAAAACTAACAAGGTAATCCATAGTATGGCGGTTAAAACAATGAGTTTTGACTAGATTAAAGTGATGTCCCTCAGCTAGGTTTCAAAATTAGACAATTGTTTTCTACAATCCTGTCGCTAAAAGCTATGTTCGTTCCTCATTTAGCAGGGGAAAAATATTAAAAAAAGGGGCAATTTAAATAAAGAGTCCTGTTGTAATTATTTAGTAATTTATACTTTTTCATAAGCCAAACTTGAAAACCAAGAAAGGGAACGTCAAAGTGCTGGTCTAACTGCAGTTTGAATATGCATCAGCATGACAAGCAATTATAGCCTACACTAGTTAGATAAAAGTGAAATTATTGAAATTGGGGGTATATTTTGGAAAGGAAAAAAATCATTTACACTCTACATCTTTATATAATCTCCTCGCAAATTCAATCGCTGAAAAAGAATAAGAATAACAGAAAACTTTAAGGAATAGACTTTATAATATTGTTACATTCTATATACATTTCCCCAATTTTCTATCGATTAAGTCCTTATAGCTTTCAAATTGGGCCCAATTAACGTGGGTACTAAAGAAAATATAATAAAAGTTGAAAGTTGAAACGAGTAAAAATATAGACAATAGATAAGCGATGATATATCATGCCCTGCGGTGAAACTCTAGTACACAAGCAGCACACAAACAAAATTACAATGAATGTGTTAATGAAAAGAAAACCTGCACAAATTATGCGAAATTTGAGAAATGAAGGGGAAAAAAGAGGAAGGAAACAAAAACTACTACCCACAAATAATTAAGAAAGAAAATACTTTCTAATCAATTTCGTGCATAAGATGAACAAACTCAGAGTTACAGATTTCCCAGTAGATAATGAGGGAGTAACCCGTTTCGCAGATGAGGAGGAAACCGAATGGACAAGGGGTGAAAGAGTAGTGAGAGATTTCCCTGACCAGCAAACCGAACAGAGAAGGACTATGCGCTTCGAAGATGAATAAGAAAGCACCTCAGACTTTTCGCATTTCTCACTCTGCTAATTTTCCTTTTCAATTTAGTAATGTAAAACTCGATGCTCAAGAATCCGAAGGATACCACTTCCTGTCTATTCTCTTTCTTACTTATCAAGAGTATTCAAACACTTTAAATTAAGATTTATTTTGGAGGAGATTGAGCTGTAATCCTCTTCTTCTTAATATAACACCATTTTAAAATTATATGGATTAAAAATTAGAATTAAAATTAATTAACTATTTTAATTTTTCTAAAAATCCTAACATTTTTTCAAAACTACCCTTATTTAATCTTTTTCTCTTTCTCTTTGGATACATTAAATATGGACATTTTTTAGAAATATATAATAAATACTACCTTATATATTGTAAAGAGTCTTATATTTAGAACCAAGACAAAATATCTTATATATAGGACCGGAGGAAGTAATTATTAAGATATTAAAAGACAGATCAGTCATTAAATTGGACAAAGCAACGGTTTAAGATTTAGTGATTAGATTGGGGTCGGACCGGTTGTGAATAAATTAATATATTTTTAATAATATAGTCAATTGGTATTCTATTTTTATATTATTTCCTAAGTAAATTTATCATTATTAATCATTATGTATCATAATAATACTTATAATATATTATAATATAGAAAGAAAAAAATTTATACTTAAAATAATACTATTTAGTACTAAAAATAATATTATTTTATTTCAAAAAAATATTTAAAAAAAAAGCTGAGACCGGTTCAACCCGATTTTTTACCGATTTTTTATTGGTTCGACAGTTCGTCCTGTTCCGAAACCCCCCGATTCCCATCTATGACAAGATCGGACCAGGGGCCGGTTCTCAGTTGGACCAATCGAATCAGCCAATTCGGTCCAATTTTTAATACTATAGTAATTATAACCCAATTTCCTCTAATCTCCTAATAAATCAAATTAAAATTTCATTAAAATTCCTTTAATTCTCTTTCCTCCAATCTCACCAAATAAAAAAATTTTAAAACCCCTCCTATCATTTTCTCTTCAATCCTCTTTATTAAAAATTTCTCCAATTTTCTACTCTCCAGTTACCGTAATTAAACTAAACATACCTTTAAATGCCATATGACTGAAGCTGCCAAAAAGAAGTAAAAAAATTACAATGACAGGTATCGCGCGCGCGGGGTTTCGCGGTCTTGTGGGCGCTGGCTTTAAATTCAAATTGTTTAAAATTATAAATTTGGTCTGCGTTACTTGAATTTTATTCACGTTTGTTTTTAATATTTTTATCTTTTAACATTATAAAATATAACTATAAATAAAATTTTAATAATCAATTTAAAAATAAATATAATTCTAAAATTTGAATCATTCAAATTAAATTGAAATAATTTAAATTTTAAAATAATTCTAAATTATTTTAGAAAGAATAGTGATTAATTTACTTTTTTTAATTACATTAGGAGGTTTAAATTCTTAAACTCTACTTACATATCATCTCATTCTCATCACTTGAACTATTCCGTGATAATTTTATTACTCCCAAAAGTTCTAAATATATCACATTTTTAGTTGGTTTTAAATGAATGATGATTTTTAAAATACAATATAATATTTATTATGTATTATTAAAAACACCTCTATTTAATTCATACCAATGTGCTGGATAAAATAAAATAAAACCCACCCACTCTTTTCTACCACTATGTATTATGATGATTAATTTTCAATAAGGACAGCTTTGCAAAAATATTATGATTTTTTATTTAAAAGAATAAAAATTGCGACACGCAATTTTGAAATTGTTTTAGGATTTACATGCTACAACTGTTAAGAGGCACTGCAGGCCATATAGCACTAGCACCTGTCAACAGGCCAGTTTTCTGACAAAATTGATGTCTTAGGCTATGGGATTCATCTCCTTGAATTTGAACTCATCTCTGGCCAGAGTTTGGAAAAGCTGCTAACCAGAAAGGAGCCATGCCTGATTGGGCAAGCAAGATAGAATCCATATCCTTTTATTATGTTTCTGACACGTGATTCTTGAGTTGGTTACAAGTGTAGATGGTGACAAATACGCAGGTGAAGAGATTGCATCAAGAGAAGAAGGTTGACTTGTTGATTTGACAAGTACCTCTCAGAAAACAACTATGATAGAACAGAGCTTGAAGAAATGGTTCGAGTGGCTCTCTTGTTATACCTCCCTGCTCATGGACCCAAAATGTCTCAAGTGGTTCGGATGCTTAAAGGAAAGGGACTTGCACTTGTACAGAAATGGGAAGCCTCAAAGGAGCAGAGCAGCAAATGAACTCCCTTCTGCCTCATCTGATCTCACTGACGACTGTTCACTGCTTAATCAGGCCATGCAGCATTTTGGACCAAGGTGGATTATATATATGTGTGTGTGTCTGTGTAAGCATGTATGTCTATATATTATATTCACATATATACATGTATATATATATCTATATACATATACATATAAATACATGTGTCTGCACATGTATAATATAACAAGTTAGGTAGGTTAAAGGTATTTATAGAATATTTACCAATGAGATCCTCATATAGATAACTCAAAATCTTATAAGTATTTTGAGTTGCATTTTTATTAGTTAAATCAAATTACATTGGTGGAAGTTATTACTTGAGAAGCATTAATATACAAAAAAATAAGATTGTCATGTATATGCATTCAACAAACACTTAAATCACACCTAAACATTTTATATTTTACCTATCTAAATTTAGCTTTCTTAATATCTCATTGTATAGATCCCAATGTGAGTATAACACACTGACACGTATGGATTAGTTTTAAGCTTTCTTGTGAAATTCCCCTTGACCTAAGCTTCTTCTTAGGCTTTCAACGTGAAAGACTAATGTTTATGAAGAATGTTTTAGATTTGTTGCATGAATAATTGTTTACCTTGAACATGAATTTTCTATACTTAACTACAATCTACAAGTTTAAGTTTTGATGGTAATAGATTAGTTGGAATTCAAAATGATATTTGATATCAGACATTTTTTTTTTTTAAAAAAATTGAAGTTGATACACAAATTAAATTACGATAGGTCCACAAGCATTTGTTAGTCCTTTGCATGAAATCCTGTTTGTAATTTTGCTTATGTATAGATTAAAAACTATTAATAACTACCAACAGGGTTTGATTCTAGTGAAAGAAATTATGGTTGCTTAAATATAATATTTTGGATTTGAAATCATGTAAATGTAGAAAACATCTTTGTGAGAGCTTTCTTCCAAATGGAGCCTAACTGTGGCTCAATCTGGATTAATCAAAATACAAAGTGCTAACTAGATACCAGAGGTTATTACCAAAAGTATTACTGACTTGAAACATGTCTTTTTTTTTTTTAACTAAAGTAATAATTAAATGTAAATTTTCACAATACATTTCTTTTTTGTTTCTATTTTTTTATTTTATATAAAAAATGTACATAAATCTTAATCAAGCATTTTTTTATTTTTCATATGATAATTTATTTATAAATTATATGTATATTGTATTCATATTATGTTTTATTTGTCACAGGGGCATATCAGCATATTCCTTTATGCTAATCAGAAGTCACCACGCGGGAAAGATGATTTTTTATTGTTAATCTGACACTTGTATCTGCGGACAAATCTTGAATGAGCCCTAATAGAATAGGAATCATCAATATATCAAAATATATATATATATATATTTACAGTCACTATATATAAACAGTCTCACTCTTCTTACAAATACCTTGTTTCTAACTCGTGCAAAACCCAAAGCCTCCGTCTAGTTAAATATTATATGACAAGACTGAGTTGCCAAATAGATAGTAAACCATATTGTATTTCATAGTGATATATATTAACAAACAAAGACATGGTGAGGTAGAGAAGGGGAAGACTTACATAGATAAAATGCTAACACAAGCATTGGAACTACTCATAATGAAATTAATACACTAAACCTATTGCAATCACAGGGACAGTATCAACTTCAATATTCAAAGTCCGAAGAAGCCGAAGAAAAATGCGTCTGCCACGGGTGAACTCATTGGAACAGTTCTGAATTGCCTGATTGTTCACAGGATGGTTCAAAATTACCTGCCACTCCACATTATCGACCTAAAATAATCAATAAGAGTTTCTCTAAACAACAACATTAGAAAATAAACTATGAAGCAGGAGTCTTTATTGCACACCTTGACTTCAAGTTCCTCCAAGTTAGAAAAACTATTATGCCCTGTTTGGTTCGCATAAGTGATTTTAAAGGAAGTAGAAGTGGGAATGGAAGTAGAAGTGGAAGAGAAAATGAAAGTGAAGGTGGGATTTAAAAGTCCGTTTGGTATGATGATGGAAGTGTAGTATAATTTTTATTTTTAAATATAAAAATAAAATAAAAAGACTGTAATACCCCTTGCCAAAAAAAAAAACTCTCCCCTCACCATCTCTTTGAACCAGACCCACAGATAAATCACCGGCGTCTTCCGCTTCATCATCAAACCCAGAAATCATTAACACAAACATCGCATCACCAACTTCCTCATCTTATTAAGCTCACTGGAAAATAAGTGCAGAAATTGAAGACCTAGATTTGTAAACCTTCACTTGTTATCTTTGTCGTCATCCATGGAAGCATTGAAGCGAGATTGACAACACAGGGAGCAAGATCGACGATGTAGGGAGCAAGATCGGAATAATCGCAGGAGATGAAATCGATGGTGCTGATTTAATGTCATTGTGGAGGAGGAAGCCGGTGACTCAAATGAGAACTAGAAATCTTCCTCAGAAATTGCGAATGAAGATGATGGGTGAGGAAAGGCATCACTGTTGTTGCTCCACCATCTTCATTGCCGACGCCGGTTAACCACGTTATCGCCGCTACAATCAAACACTCCAACCCACGTCACCTTATATCACACACAAAAGGGTAAAATGGTCTTCTGCGGATAGTTCCATGGAACTTGAGAGAGTTCCATCGCTATGGCTAAGGAACCCACTTCCATCAATTTTGATGGAAGTGGCTTCCCTATGGAAGCATGCATCCAGCGAACCAAATGAGCCCAACCAAGGATTCCTCCTCTGTTTCCACTTCCATCCCCTTGGTTCCAGCAGACCAAACGAGGCGTTAAGGAAGCAACAAAGTAGAGAAATCTCCGCTGGTTCAGAGAAAGCAATTTCAGATGTTTTAAGGAGTAGATCATCTCTGGAAGCATCTGTGGAATGCTACTCGCGGACAAAAACTAGCAAAACCATAACGTATATATCTATCTGTATACATGTTCTCATAGGTTAAGGAGCTTGTTGAGTATTGGGCCCTGCAACATTAAATCTCTGTTGGTTACCCCCTCCATATCTCAAATTGGGGTAATCTCTCCACTCAGGATTGTATGTGTTGGAGTAAGGGTCATATTTCTGTCCTAGTTGCATAGGCTTAGCCGAATAAATAGTATTGCAAGACTCAGTTTTATCATCAAGAAGAGGACATTGTGTTGTGGCATGAGTTGCAAAATGGCAAATGTCACAAAGAGGTCCCACTAATGTAGTAGAGGTGGGAGACTGCTAAGAAAAGTAACTTGGTTATTAAGAAGAAAATTAAACTACAGAGTATAACTCAAGTTAGTGTGTTTGTGTGTATTATCAAGACAGAAAAGGCAACAAATCACTATTGCTTGCAAGGCAGTTTTTGTTTTTCTTTTTTGGGGGGCCATAGAGGCAGAGGCAGCTGATAAAGGCTAACCATTCCAATCTTGGGTTAACCTTTTTATTAAACATAGCTTATATATTTCAGGGATCAGGTACTCAACTTAGAGCATCTATGTGTCGAAGGTAATTTCTCACATCACTTTATATTTCAATAGATCTAGAAACATGTGTTCGAGTGGAAAAAAAAATCGGAGTGAAAGCAGGTCTCGCATGTTTGGGGACTCTCACCGAGAGGTGGAAACTCTTAAACCCTACATCGGTGAAAAGTACATGCATGTGTGGGTATACAGGTTAGGAGGCAGGAACTTTGAACTGTCATCCGTGTTAGGTGGTTTTGTTGAGTTTCGTAAGTCTAATTGGCCAAAAAAAAAGAGAAATAGATCCAGTTAGCCTGATAAGAGCCACCAAATCAGATCCCATTGAACCATGTTGACTTGGATTAGTTCAAAATTTGTAATGTTTTCTCACCTGAATGGAGCTGTTTACCAGACAAAGCTTCCCAATTGCTGGCAAGGATGATGAGAAAACGTTAACCATATTGGACCTTCCGCCTCCTTGAAAGTTTTCTACAGATATTCTAAGAATAATTGTCAGATCCACCAGTTTCTCTGATTTCCCAAAACAAATAGACTTCAAAGACCGAGAGTCTTTTATGATTAAGACTTTTAGACTGGGAGAAGATATATTGAGATAATCAAAACCAGCGCAGTATGAAATGGTCAGATCCTCTAGTAATGGACAAGAGATAAGACTCTCGAGTGTTGCTGATTCAGTTCTAATATTATCCATGTGAAGTTGCCTCAAACTTCTAAAGCCAACTTTTGGCCAAAAACAAAAACTTCTAAAGGCAACAAAATCAGGTGGAGATCTCAGTGTAAAATTGGTAAGTTCCAAGCAAATCAGGTCCTCACATGAGAAGAGATGAGATGGCATTTCATATGGTTCTGCCCGTTGATTTACAAGCTTAAGAGCCTTCATGTCTCTTTTTGATAAAAACAGAATCCACTGACTGATGCATCTAAGTCTAACAGGGTGGTCCCGAGGAATGTAAAGAATGAATTCATGTATAGGGCCACTCTGCTGCAAAAGAACTTCAGAGATTACACCAGAAATATTAACAAACAAAGACACGCTTTTCAAGATGTCCACCAACTAGGATATTTTTGAAAAATGTGTCATCAAACTCAAGTCGGGGTACAGTAATCCACATATACCTCCATTTCCTTGATAGAATACTGGTCCTCACAGCATCTTGGATGGGCAAGTGCTCAAAGATACCATAAATGACATTCCTCGGCAGGTCACTGATCAGGTCCACAGGTGGGGCCATGATCAAGTTTCTTGATATGATAATTCATAGCCAAACTAGACGTTCAAATACAGAGTATATCCTATAGTCAATAATACAACAAATAAAAGTTTAGTTGATTAGCAGTGTATAAACAAGCATGTTGAAGAAAATAGATTCAAGGTTTTGTAAAGAAACATGAACTCTTATGTTCATATCAACCATACATAAAACATCCTGTAGCAAATCTATACTCTTTTTTACTTTTCTCAATCCTGTAAACCTCAAAAATGCAGCATTATGCCTAAAACTAACAAGGTAATAATCCATAGTGTGGCTGTTAAAACAACGAGTTTCGCCTCGATTAAAGCGATGTCCCTCAGCTAGGTTTCCAAATTTGACACTTGTTTTCTACTACAATCTTGTACCACAAGGCTATATTCATTCTTCATTCGGTAGAAATAAAATTAAAAAAAAAAAAGATGGAACAATTTAAAATAAAGAAACAATCCTGTTATAATTAATTCGTAATTTATAATTTATAATTTTTTGAATACCAAACTTGAAAACCAAGAAAGAAAAGGCCAAAGTGCGGGTCCAACTGCAGTTTGAAAAAGAAGAAACTTCAAAGAACATACAGTAAGATTGTTCCATTCAATGTCAAGTCCTTATAGCTTCCAAACTGGGACCAACTAACGGGATTAATAAAGAATATACAATAAAAGTTGAGAATTGAAACCAGTAAGAATATAGACAAAGTGATAACATTTCATGCCCTGCAGTGAAAATCTAGTACACAAGCAACAACCCACCCACAGATAAGATTACAACGAATCTGTTCCTGAAAGAAAGAAAATCTGTACAAATTAAATTATGCAAAATTTTGAAAGAAAATATTAAACAAACCCAGAGTTACAGAGTTCCCAATAGAGAATGAGGGAGCAACCCGTCTCAGCGGTAAATAAAGACATCATCTTGACCGAATGGACAAGGGGTGAAAGAGTGACTGAGAGATTCACCTAAGCAGCAAACCAAACGGAGAAGCACTATGCGCTTCGAAGATGACGAGGAAAGCACCTCAGACTTACCAAAGAATCCGGAGGACACCACCTCCTATCTATTCTCTTTCTGTCCGGAAAATGCAATGGAAAGGTCTATGTAACGCCATTTTTTTATTTCAATGGACGTCTCTACCAGGTTTTAAACAGAGGAGATGTATCCAAGATTGAAGTCAGATGCATTTTATTCTTGTTTTTAATGTTTGTTTCTTTAACATTATAAAATATTAAATATAAATAATATTTGAATAATCAAATTAAAAATGAATATAATTGTAAAATTTAAATCATTCAAATCAAATCTTTTAATAATTTAAATTTTAAAACAACTCTATTTTTTTAGGAGGAACAGTGATGAATTTACTATTATTTATCAACTCATTTTTTTATTTAAGAATAATAAATTTGACATGCAATTTTTTTAGACACGGTGTCTTTTGGGAAGCCTTATTTGATACGTAAAAAAAATGAAATGAAAAAAGTAATTTTCTAGATGAAAAATATCTTTTATACATTAAAAAATACTAAATATATATACGTATATTTATATAATTATTGTTAAGTAATAATAATGTGGATATAATAGGATATTGCATGGCTCAAACTTCATGTAATAGAGTTGGGAAAAAAAAAACCTTTTTCCCTCTTCCTTCATCAAAGTTACCAATTGGAGCCTAAGTTGTAAATTCCGTGTGACTTTTTGTACACTGATTTATTTCCTTTATTTAAATTATAGAAGTAGCTTTTCTAAATAATAACCTGCTGAAATCTAGTAAAAACAATAAACAATATGGCTGATACCTATCTTATAAATTCTTTAATATCAAGTGCTAATATTGAACAGAGAAAAGGTAACCTTATGATAGGAATATATATTTTTTCAATGTAAATGTTGAATAATGAAATGCACATTTTATTTACTAATGACATGACTAATTACTGCTTTTTTATATCAAGTTTCAAATTGTAAAACCTCTTTTAAAGTTTCATTAAAGTGACCAACTGTAATTGAATTGAATAACAAATAATTTAACGCCTTATAAATAAGATTTAGAGTTCAAGTCTTGTAATTGAAAAAAATTATATTGGAAGAGTTACTTTTATTTAAGTTTTCCTTAAAGTATAATTTTTAATTTTTTATATGAATATTTTCAATTTTTTAAGACTATTTTTTTATCTTAATTTATATTTGATTCTTTAATGGTTTGTGTGTGCATTGCATTTCGTTTGATTGTGCATACGAAATGGGCTCTTAGAATAGAGTATAAACTTTGGTGGGGAAGGATTGAAAAAGAATCTAGTTTCTTTATCTATTGGAAGTTGAAAATGTTATGAACCGAGGAAAGGCCAGAGTTACAGAATTTGCAGTGAGTATTATCACTGGCTTGGCTTATACGTATGAGAGTATCACCATCAGTTTCTGTTCAACAAACCCTTCATCAAGAAGATCCCTAAAACCCCAATTGCCACTGTCGTCATAACACGCACACCTGTGGATTCTGATTCAGCAGCCATGGTTTTCTTGGTGGTTCTTGTTTGGTTAGACATCTCTGCCATGTTCCCTCGAAGAAGATTATTGAGATTGTTCAGCTGGTGCATGATCTGACGCTGGCTCCTCGCAATACCTGCTAACTAACCATACACAATAGCTACATAAATCAATTCACTAAGATCAATATAAAATATAATATCTATAAACAAAGCACATTGTTCACAAGTTGTGAAACTGTACTACTCATTTCTCTGTACAATTTCTGAAAAACTCACATGTTTATCTAAGAATTTTCCATAACTAATGTAGCAGTAGGCAACTTCGCCTATATAGTTTCACAACCGATCTCAAGTTTGCGTAAAAAAGTAGGGTTGTGTTAAATCTTTAACAGTCAATGTAAAATTCTGTCGAATCTTTATAATATGTTCAATTTTACAAAGTGACGGTAAAATTGATAGAGATATTACGTACAGAATACAAGTTAGATGGTTAAAGTGGAGAAAAATTTCAAGACTTATTTGTAATCTCAAGGTGTCAACCAAACTTAAAAGGAAAATTTATCGAACTATTATAAAGCCAACAATAATATGTCGTAGTAAATATTGAGTTTTGAAGGATTAACAAGAGCATTAAATGAAAGTAGCAGAAATGAGAATGTTAAGATTGTGGCCATACAAGAATAGATAAAATAAGAAATAATTGTATATGAGGAAAAGTTGGAGTAGCAGCTATCGAGGAGAAAATAGTGAAAAATCGTTTAAAGTGATTTGGACATGTACAAATAAGAAGACTAGATGAGTCGGTGAGAAAAGTTTATCAATTGGCTTTTAGCCCTATAAAAAGGTATCTAGGAAGACCAAGAAGAATACTAAGAGAGGTTAGAAGACGGGATTTCTTGATAAATGATTTATCTAAAGAGATAATTTTTTATATAATCCAGTGGCGTCATATGATTCATGGAACCGACTTTTCTAAGTAAGATAAATCTAACATTATTGTTGTTGTAATGTAGCAGCAGGCAAACCCAAAGGCATGCAGCTCTGAGGATTTGTATCAATTTATCACTTAAGTGACTTAACACCAGCACATTCTAGCTATGAATAAATGCTCTTTAACAGAAAAGGAAAATAATAAACCACAGATATCTTCCAAGCACTAAAATATAATAATCTTAATGGTTGCTCCTGTATTTCTTCACAGCACTAAAAATATAATAATCTAAATGGTTGCTCCTGTATTTCCTCACTGAACTATTCAGTGACTGATACATAGACCAGTCAGCTTCTCCATGCAAGGAGAGAGAGTTTTTGTGCTTGACTATTGCACTTTGGGGAAAATCAATGCCCAACCTAATGCAAGATGACTGACAAGATTAACTCAACTGTCAGAAGTAACTTGAATTTATGAAAACCTCAGACAAACAAACTAAACCTTCGTTGCTCTTCCGATACTCCAAAAAAAAAAACTGTATGTTCAACTAGTTATTTGACTATTTTCACTACAATAAAAATCACTCTCCCAGGAGGAAATTATAGATCTCAGAATCTTAAATAGCCTCAAAAACTGAAGACGAATATTCTGAAAATAAGAGATTAGAATCTGCTTAGATACCTCTTCTATTAAAGGCGACTCTTTTGCTGAATGCAAGGAAGACGAGGAATTTGGCATGATGGATCCAGTTAAGGAGCCATTGCCCAGACTAGTGAGGAAGTAAGAGGTGGGAGCAGAACCATGGCAGGCTTCAGCTTGGAGTGACATATTTTGCTGGCTGACAGAATTTTTCTTGATGGCTAACTTAGAGTTCAGCTCCTCAATTCGGTTTGTAAAATCGTCCATCCTATCATTAAGGGAAGAGATTTGTTCGGAAAGCTGAGCGATGGTTCCCTGCCAAGTATTTTGGGAATGAAAAATAATTGGAAGAAAATAGATACAAGATTGAAGATTAAGGTAAACAGAAAAATGTCTACAAGAAAAAAAATTGTTGTAGGTACCAAGTTTGATGGTGTCGTTGGCAAATCCAGATTTCTTTCACTGAACCGACGATTCTTGGAAGCAAATACTGCCAACTTGGATAGATTCTTGTCCCTTTGGTTTGTATATGATTGTGACAAGCCACTATTGAAGATACATATTAATCCGTTAAGTGATGCAAAACAGTTTTTCTGGAATATACAAATCCTCCCCAGACTTGACTAAAATTTTACTAAGCTTCCCTCTTTGTGCACAAAACACCGACCTTATCCTACAGAAACCTCTCGTGACATGTAAGAAATATTGGGGAGAAACTAATTATTTTTTTCTTTTTTCCTTAATTAGAAGAAGCACAATCAGATCGAGGTCGCATGCAATATAACTTGGCCATATGTCACAACTAAGAGCTTACAAATTAAGGTTTAAAACTCAGTGATCCAAGAAGGTAAAGACACCAATGTAGATTTTCTCAGAATAGCCACAAATATATTATCATGTGAATTTTCAGAACTAGTTTTGATGTTTCCGTGATTTGATGGCTGTGCAACTATTTTTATGGGAGAGAAGTACTAAATGGGTTATTTTGCAGTGTTCTCATATGGGTCAAAAGATTTGTGTTCTTTTTAATTAGAAGCATGTTAGTTTAATGGAAGTAAGTGACAATTTCAGCCTTCGGAAAACAGATAACACCTATACAGAGAGGAGATTTTTACCTTCTCAAATGCCTATTTCTCAAGGCAATCCTGTCTGCAGAGGCTCGAGAAAGTGCATCTTTGGGGATCGACACCAAATCCTCGTCTAGGCTAAGCTTTGACTTTAAATCATCTGGCAGGGCCTGCAGAAATAGTTAGATAAAGTGCTGAAGATGCAAAAAGTTCTACTGGATCATGGGCTATTGTCATACCATAACTTCATTTACAAGCTTTTCAAGTTGAATTTGCTCTATGTAGGTACGAGGAATGTAAGAACCATCCAGGCCAAGCAGCTCTGCTACTTGTTTTACAACTATGCGATCCCTTCCATGCACCTTTTTATCAAGTTACTAATTAATTTTAATTAATTTACAAAAATTCAAAATGATACATAGAAAAGAGAATGAAAGAACAAGATGTTAAACCTGGAAGATGATAAACTAAACCCTTTATTGGATAAAAATACAGAGTCGACATGGAAAAAATAATGTGTATAAAGTCATTGTAAATGAAAAAATTTTTTTCAACATAACAGCCCGTTTTTCTTGTAAATATTTAAAAAAAAATCCTGCATTAGCACTTATGATCAGGCTGGGGAAAGAAAAGGGAAGAAACAAAATACACAAAGCGTGAGCTTTCTTATAGCACATCTTAAATTTCTTGAGCCTTAGTTCATAACTTCGAAGCCCAATGGCTTGCTTTGCTTGACACTTCATCCGTTAAGGAATTTTGTTTTTGAAAAATGTGCCATACAACAAAATTAACAATAAGTATCACACTAACGTGTACAAGATTGCACAAAAATGAAATAACTCCTAAATTCACACAGCCTTAGCTTGCAAGTACAATGACATGATCAAAACCTGTGAAGGATAGATTGAATATATGTCTGTCTAAACATTTAGGCTGAAAAAACTTGAGGAATTAACACAGTGAAATCCCACCAATCATTCAACTGTAACAAGATATAAGTTCTAGATTTCTCTTGGCAGTACCTGAACATAATGTCGACTAAGCTGCTCAAGCCAATCAAGTTTCACGCAAATCCTATCATCAGAGTAAACACGACTGTTCCTTTTAAGGATGGCAGCGATCGTGTACCCCAAGGCCATCAGTCCACCAAGAAGGCGCACGCTGACCTCAAAAGTAATTCTTGGTGATATGACAAAAGGATTATCTGTTACCCATTCCTGAAAAGTTAAGCATGAGCCATCAATTAGTTTATACCAGGTAAGAAGTTCATTATACAGGCAACATATACTTTTGCAGAAGTATGAAGAACCACACAAAATTAAACTGCCGAAGATATAAGAAAACCTTAACAGAATAAGGATATGATCTCATTGATCATAGTCAAGCAAAAGGGGGGAAAATGTCATCAAGCAAAAAGTTCTGAGCCTGTTGAATCCCACAATTTATGAAAAAGCCAATTAGCTGTGGCAATGTCTAAAAAATAATTATATGCACCCTCCTAACTTTAGAAAATGAAAGTAACAGCAGCTTCAACATATTAAAAATTTTGAATTTTAATGTAAACAATGAAACTGGCATTTGTACTTAAACCTAACTGTAAAAGAAGCTTGCGATAAAGGGAAAGAAAAGGAAAAAAAATAATCTGATGCCCCTAATTGGAGTGTAATGCAAGAACTTTTATGCTGTTTGGAAGGGGCAAAAGTAGAGAGAACGATTTGGGGAGGATTGAAAAAAAGGGCTGGAAAGAAAATGGAGAGAATACCTAAACTTCACTAAAATATTCTCTTCAAAGATGGAGAGCAAGAGTAAAAAAGGAACAAATAACTATTGCTTTCATGTCAAAGAGAATGAAGCCCCCAATCTAGTAAAAATACATTCATATTTTCGACCAGTTCTCATTCAAAGAAGCCTATTACATGCACAAGCACATTTATCCTGTCTTCTGCTTCAAATACTTGTCCTATTATGGAATAATATTAAATGCAGAGTAAATGTACTAAGTCCAAATTATTATTTACACATTTATGTACTAATAACTTCAGATAGACATCACGAATTTCTTGTATCCATCCATCTTCCTATCAGTCAAAGATATATCATAGAAGCTCTAGACTGAAGAACCTGTTTAAACTGCTGAGTTTTAATGCAGAATTGCATTTATGATTCTATTTTCTGTTGGCTTAAATGACAAGGGATCCAGATTGGATGAGGCTAACCTCAAACATAAGACTGTATTTCCCATCCTTATTCCGCATCCGTAGGTATGATTGGCAAGTTTCTGGATCTTCACCAGGAGGTAGAAGATATATGTCATAAGTCTCCTCCGTTGTTTCCTTATAATCTTCAGAGAGAACAGCTTTAATTTCGTCAACAGTTACTTTCCTTGCTGACTAGAATAAATTATACAATTGATCACTAATCCATACAACAGTATCAGACATAATGAAATGTTCTAGGCACGAACCTTTAATATGTAAGTAGGACTTTGAAAGCCAGCAAATGGATTGAACTTGTTGATAATTTTGATATCTGCTGTCTGGAGATCTGGCTCAATAAAGGCTTTGTACATTGGGTATACCTGCAAAAGATTGAATTTGAGAATTTCTGTGAACTGAAAAAGCTTTATGATTCTGGTTAAAAGATGAATAGAACATAAAAGTATGAACCATCTCAGATATTTGATGAATGATTTCTTCAGGTTCTTGACCAGCACGTTGTATGTCACGAATAACTCGTTTGACAAGGTCCAAGTGAACCCCACCTGTGACAGATACTCGAAGGTCCAGCAGAGGTCGCAACTTCTCACTCAAAGCATAGATGCCCTCTATAATTACTATGCGAGAGCTGGGGACTTCAACTGTTCTGTTATAAGGGTAAATTTTGATGTGAAATTGAAGGCATCTAGACTAATGGAGATCACAAATCGAATGAAACCAATTCAACTTAATTTAGGCATAAATTTAAGGTGCATTACTGCTGGATATCAGAAAATAGAACAGAAATTACAGGTCACTATAATGGCTTGTTTAGTGAAGCTTTTATTTGAACTAAAAAAATCAAACGAAACCAAAACAATGCTGTAGACCAAAATAAACCAAAAACTTTTTTCTGTTTCTGTAAAAGCTGGAATTTTTAACTTCCTGAAAGATTACTAATAAATATATTCAAGAAGACACCCTAACAACACTTTTCATGTTTGCAAAACAAACAAAATCCAAAAACAACATAATTTAGTGCTACAGATGTTGAAGGCAGAAAATTATCACAAAAGGTAAATACATTTCTGATCTTTTTTCTTCTTTCTTAATTTTTCATTCTATTGATTGCTAGTGTGTGTGTGTGTGTTATTTTTTTTTGTGTATGCACCCGGTATCCCAGCCGGCCTCACTCAAACTGTGAGGACTTCAACGTGGCCAGACTAATCCGGATTCGAGACATGACAGGCACCATAAGGGTGGGCGCCCCTACCACACCACACTGCTGCATTCCCAAGTCTCGAACTCAAGATCCTTGGTTAAGCTAGAGTGTGTGTGTTATTTTCAACTCAAAGACAAGTGCATCAAAATGCATGCCAAAATGTGCAGACTGCATATACAAAATGGTTGGGAATTTAACCTGTATCCTGTACGTGAGCTGGACTTAAAATCATAGATTGGAACCTCAACTGATTTTCCAGCCTTCAAATCACGGACATTCTGAAGCAACGTGTCATAATCTGTCAAGCGTGGATCTGCACAAAGAGATAATAGAATTGACAGAAATACAATGAGATTATTGTCTAACTTCAAACTGTCAGCTACCATTTACCAGGCACAGTAACCAAAGCATGAATGTGATACCCAAGCAAGCTAATTTGGGATCAGTTAAATCTTTGTACATGGCATGCAAAGATAGGTAAAAGATTGAACTTACTATGAAACTGAAATCCCAAAAACCTTCTAGACAAACAATTACCTAATAATGTGGAATACATGCTAACTCGTTCAGTAGCAGGATGAAACAAAGGTTAAGAAATTATTTTCAAATGCAAAAATAGGCTGCATGGTGGAACAGCTAAACTGTATTGTGGCAGCTGAACCTAAACAGGAGCTAATGCAGAAATTATCATTACAGCCTTTCCAAAAACATATACATGCTTAACATCCTACAAGGGAATTCCTTTAGCTCAGAATCACTTAGAATATTAGAATATAACATGTTAATTTCATGAAAGTTGACCCTGGGAAAAATGACATGGCTTAAAGGAGTAGATAAAAGAGGCCTGGCCTTGTACACATGCATTGAAATGCAGAACAACTTGGCTGCACAAATCTAATAACAGTAAAGCAAACACAAGTGAATGGGGCTTATAAAATTTAAAAAAAAGAAAGAAAGAAAGAAAAAGAAAAAGGTGGAAAAAGAAAGAAAGAGAGATGGACTCAAGGAAATGACAAGATTTAACATACATGACACGACTCATATGGCTAAGTTACAAACATAATCCTCTTACATTTGGTCAATTGTTGATATATCATAAAAACATTTTCTTTTACTTATATGCAAGAAACAATTTGTGATTGTTGAAAAAGAAAGAATAAATCATGCTCTCGCTGCTCTAAGAGAAGAACTACATGTTGATTCTAGTATACTGCATCCAAACAATGCACCAAAGACACATGAGACAGAACGCTAACAACATTAAATAAGAAAACATCAAATGACAACTTACCATCAAAGTTTCCATCAACAATTCGACTAGAATCATTGTAGTTGTCCATTGAAATGACTGCAATGCTGGGCATGAAGTTGAGTATTTTTTCCGTAAATATAGTCTTACCAGCCCCTGAAGGACCCGCCAAACCAACCAGTATTATTCCATCATTTTTTTGGGCTAACAATTGGCAAGCACGGATTACTATAAAGAAACCCTTTTCAAAGGATAGAAGATCATGGATTGGGGCAATCTCATAGCGATCAGAGTCTTTCCTTTTAACCAAACAAACTTGATCTTTCAAGAGACCATGACGTTTGCAATTTGAATCAGTGCTGGAAGTATCTTGGGCCATTGAAGAAGTCGAACTTCCTATAAACCAATAACAAAGCCCAGGTTATAATAATTATATGAACAAGTAATAAAGGAATACAGCACGGCCCATAAAAATATCACGTGCTTAGGTGAGGGCAGAGATAGCTCTGTCTTCTTCACATCCAATTACAAGATAGCACACTGCAGCATAGGTTCGAAATAACCCCAAAGAAACTCTCTACACGTTCTTTGTAAACTGAAGAACTTACCCCTTCTGACTAGTTCTCACATTCACTTGTTCCCTCCTCCCCCTACCCCCTTGAAAGGTTTTCATGACAATCTCATATAACAACAGATAGAATCATTCTAACAATAGGAACAACAATACCAGCAACTTTCCATTGCTGTAACCCAAATATGATTTGTCTGCTTTGCTCTAGGCTGCAAAGTTGATCAAGGGAACAGAGGAGACGGCTAGTGATTCTATCCGTTAGAAAGACTATGTGCCGAGCAAAATTCAACGAAGTAGTTAGTAAAAAAAGGGGACACTACTTCCTATGCGTATTAAACATTATTTTTTTATGCTGCATACAGAATGAAGTGAAACCAGTATAGATGACAAGCAAAAAGATATCATTTGTCTCAGGATTATGTGAACCAGGCCAAGACGATGCTGGAGGTAGGACACTTAGGTCTTCCTTTTAACTAAAGATACATTCATGTTCAGAACCCTGAAAGCAAGTAATTTCTATACAAGGTTGCATGCGATCCATTTTAATAGTTATTGTAGAAGCCGAACTTTCCAAGTAAGGAACAGTTCTGATTTGTTACATCTGACCGATAAACTGGTAATTCCCCAGACAGAATATTAATATTGGAAGAAATTGTATATGTAATATCAGGAATTAGAGGCAAGTTCTGGTTTAGTTAATAATCATGTTATCCCAGTAGTACTCCTACCGTCACTATCATAAATAAGCACAAATCGTAGCTTTGTGTTTCATAGAAGAAATCGTAGAAACAGTATACTCTAACAAACATTATGTAGAAATTTCCACCAACCTAGCAGATAGTTTCATGGCTATCACTAGCTGATTACCATAATTCAAACATCCCAGAAGACATCATCTTTTTCACGCAACCAAAACCGAAACATACAGCATTTTGATCCAAAAATAAATGGAACAACTACTTTAAGAGCAAGGAAAGAATCACTACGACAAAGAAATCAGCAAAGAAACACGCCGCGTGAATGATAATCGGCAGAAACCATGCTCAAACAAAAAACAAACCGACAAAAGCCTTCGAGAAGTATGTTCTAGCGGCAAGTCTGGATTCAACGCAATGGCGACCGAAAGCAAACGGCGCGACGAAAATCAGCAATCGTGTAAAGAACAAAAAAAGATTCAAGCATTACCCGAAAATATAATGCCCAACACAGAGAATGCGAATCAGAATTGATCCAGTGTGCACGTTGGTGATGATCACCACACTCGCCAGGCTTCCCCTATAAGTCTCAGTGATTTCAGCAATAACGACCCAGAAGCCTCACCATTTTCTCAGGTCGGTTCTGCTATGATAATTATTCTCTATCTGCTCCCATTTCTGTGAAAAGAAAATTAATTATATATAATTTTCAGAGATTTTTTTGAGAAGCGGGAATTCCAGAGAATCTGCAAACGGTCCAAGCACAATATCAGGAGAGAAAGAACACCTTATAATTAAAAGTGTTAAAGCACTGGAATAGAATATGTATATATAGCAACCGTCGCACGCCTTCACCATATTTAACATGCCCAAGTGCAGTGATACAGAAACTTCGACAGAAAATTGACCTGAAGGAAGACTGAAAAGAATATATGCATGTACGCACACAAATATATAACCAAGAAAGCTTCATTTGTTATTCTATACAAGTAATTATTTATTATGTCAAAATCATTTTTACGAAATGTATAATATTAAAACGAATTTATGGGTGAAAATTTAAAAAATATGTTTAGGTTCAAGAAATCATGATTCAAAGAAACAGAAAAAATTAGGGGTTGATGATATTTTTATCTATCTATAAATGTTTTGATTGATCAACTTATTTATAAAAACTATCAATTGACTTGTCAATATTTGTTAGATTTAGGCCAATTTGTTATGGGTTAATACTTAGTCTTTGGACCTTTTAAAGATAATTTGGATTAAGTTAAACTAATTGAGACTTTTACAGTAACGTGAATATTGTAACAATCTTCTTTCCATAAAAAAAATCGTAACTACCTTTAATTGTAAATTTGAAACCAGTTATCTAATTTTGTTAATAATAATGAAAAAAAGAAAAGGGTGACTTGGTTGCCGTGCCGAACAAAATATTATTATGTAATAATTCCCCAATAAAAGATGATGACATTTTAGTTTTGCTTCAACATCCATTACCCAAATAAATCTCATTATCATAAATTATGCAATTTCCATTATCTTAAAAAACCTAATGAATCTTTATTACATTGATGTAATTCAAATTAAATGTCATAAATGCCCCTTCTCTTTCATCTTTCATCTTTCATCTTTCTCTTCTCCATCAACACCATTTTAATAATAGGTGTAAAAAAAATTCATTAGGACATTTCAATCCTTTTTGATTTACCAAAATAAAGGCAAGCATCTAACCAGGTAAAAGGTATTGTTAGTAGCGACGAATGAATGTTATTATTATATGTTGTAATTAATGTTTTAAAAGTCAGATTGGTTGTTTAATTAATTAGCATAGAAAATGATTTAGTATAATTTATTGATCCAAGTCTAACCATCATTAAATTTTTCAGTGGCCAAAAACTATCATTAAATTTTGGCTTGACCTGAAGTATTATTATGTAATACTTCTTCTTATAAAAAATACTCCTTCCATCACATATCTATTATAGTTTAAGATTATGGTACAAGGATCAATGATGCGTTAATTAATATAAAATAGTAGTACTACATAATGACTAATATATCCTTATTTAAAAATTTTATAAATAAAATAAATTTAAAAAGAGTAAGTAGCATATAAGAGAAGAAGAAAAAATAAAATTAACAAATAAGGGTATAGTTGGAAAGTAAAAATTAATTATGCATTGATTTTATAGAACCCCTATTGCATCAATACTTCAAAAAGGAAAATATACTCGTTTTGATACGTATTAGATATTATACTTATATTGTACTTCGTAATATATATCATATACATATCATTAGTTTTTTTAGTTACCTTAAATTGTCACTGAATGATAATTAAATATATATTTTAAATTTTATATATTAATTATAAAATAAAACATAAATGCTAATAGATTATAAATATTTAATTATCATTTTCTTATTTCTAAGATATTTTAGAAGTAATTTTTAAATTAAAAAAAATAAAAGTTACTCATCATTAAAATTTAAGAGCATTGAGAATCAAATAATAGAGGAATGAACACTTTTTCTATCAAACATCATGATATCATCGAAGACAGCATTACTAATAATAATAATTTTAATTTTGTTTGCATAATCAAACATGTTCATTCAATCTGTTTTGAAACATATAGGTAATACTCCCTCCAGTATTAATTATAGAATTTTTTATCCTGATACTAAATATAAGACCATTTGCAGTATACAAAGTAGTATTTATTATATATTTCTAAAAAATACTCATATTTAATGTATCTCAAAGAGAGAGAAAAAAATTAAATAAGGATAGTTTTGGAACAATGTTATAATTTTTGAAAAAATTAAGGTAGTTAACTAATTAAGAACCAGAGGGAGTAATAAAACAAAATTTCAAACAAATATCAAAGAAATAAGATATTTCTAAAAAGTAACTACAATTCACTTTAAATTAAAAAAACTACCAAGGTTTATAATTGGAATTAAAATTGGAAAGTAAAAAATAAAAATATTTTTCCTATGTAAATGACTTATCTATAAGTGATAATAGTATATTTGTAAATTACAAATGGCACAAGCTCATTTACAAGTCATAGTAGTATCATTTGCAAATGAGTCTATTTTACTTGCAAATATACTATTATCATTTGCTAATGGATCATTTGTATAAAAATGGCATTTTTGTCTTTTGTCTTTTAATTTTAATTTCAATTATAAACTTTAGTATTTTTTTAATAGGGTGAATTGTGGTTATATTTTGAAAATATCTTATTTTCTTAATGTTTATCTGAAATTTGCCCTAATAATATGATCAGAGACGTGTTTTTTTTCTCTAATAACAAGATGCATTACAATAATTATTGCATGTTGTGGAATTATGTACATTTTGAAAATTGGCACCATCTCTATTAAGGTCGAAGGTAAAAATCTGAGTTCCTTCGAAAAATGGTCCAAAAGGTAAGAGTCCTGCATGCAATCACCAAAACAACACAAAGTCTTAATCGAGATGCAACGTTGCAATTATGTTATTTTTTTTTATTTTTAATATAAAACTTTTTTAATTAAATCACGTAAATTAAAGATAAAAATTAAAGTTAGTTAATTATTTTAATTTTTATAAAAATTAAGATATTTTTTTAAAATTACTTTTATTTAATTTTTTTTAAAAATGAATTAAATAAAGATATTTTTTAAAAATATATAATAAATATTATCTCATATTTTAAAAATAATCTTCTATTTAAAATTAAAATTAAAAAATTCTATATTTAAAATTGAAAAAATCACAATATATATAATCAAATAAACTTATATATTTATTAATATGATGAAAGAACAGTAACATTCACATAATAATATAAATATTAACCATCTCTCTGCCTATGCCGATTTGACCCTTTTTTTTTTTTGCAATAAAAGACAAATAAACATGGAGATTTTCCTGTCATTTCCTCGTAATCCTAAAATATATACTGAGCGTGAATTAACAATTAAACAAATATAAGTCAACATGATGGAAAGTTTCATAAACAAATATACATGTTGCATTCTCATTAGCTTAATGCTTGTGAGTAATTGCTATGTCCTCTCACGGTTTTTAATTTTAATAAAACAACAACAATAATATTAATCTTATCCCATTATGTAGGATTGATTATATAGATCATATGGCGCTAATGAGCTTTATCAAATATCATCTCCTCAAATAAATTATTTCTCAAAAAGTGATTCCTTATAACTCTTTTTAGTGTCTTTTTTAGTCTTTCTCTATGCCTTTTAATGGGTTTCAAGGCATTTGATTAACTCTCCTCATGGCCTTTCTTGCCCTCTTCTTTGTACATATCTAAACCATCTTAAATTTCCTTTATATATAGTCATTTTGTATCTTATCTAACTTTATATAATTACAGATCAATATCAACATTCTCACGTATGCTAATTACATCTTTTACTCTTATTGTTCTTTCAAAACCCAACATTTACTACCATATAGTATCGCTGACCTTATATAGTATCGCTGACCTTATAACTACCTTGTAACTGTTTGATAAAATTTTTTTTTAAGAAGCTTAGTTGGTCCTAAATTTAATGTTGAATTAAATTTTCAAGTTATTGTCCTTTTGAAAACATTTGATAAACTTGGAACGATGCATAGAATATAAGCATGGCTCCTACACCCACAAATCCAATCGATGAAAAAAATTGTCAAGCAATATACATGTATTTTCTTGAAAAGGATTATCAAGTAGACCACTGATTTTCCACATTTTGTGATCAAGCAGTTAACTGTCTTAATCATAAGTCATATAGAAATAGATTAATTATAATATCTCGGACACCTATTCATATGCTGGTTATTATATATAAACCAAAGAATAGCTTCTTAATTAGTCAAAATTTAATTCATTAAAAAAAATGCACATGAAAATTAATTAATTAATTGTCAAAATGATGTGAACACCCACTATAAATTATTCCCTCCCTTCCTTAATATAAGAAATAATTGGGAAAGTTTTCATGTTTCAAAATATAAGGGATACATGGGGTTTGTCTGGTGTATTTAATAACTTTTTTTCAAAAATACTCCTAATTAAGATGATATATTTTTAATATAATTTATTTGTATTAATTACATGATGGAAGAGTTAGTAATATTAAATGAGGGTATTTTTGAAAACTATTTTATATTATAGACAAATTTATTATTTTTTTAATTTATATAATTTTATTTTCTTATCCCTTCTATAAAGTAACAGAGGTAACAGTAACTTGAGCAACTTTAATTGTTATATTTGCAACCCCAAGACCCTTCATGATACACTTTGTTGGTTTTCTTCAGACTCTGGAAGCTTCAGGGCACTGAAAAAATTGTTGTAGCACAGGGAAATAAGATTAATGTCGGCTAACGTATAATGAACGACATTTGATTCTGCATTTCTGCAGAAAGGAAACAAAGCAAATCTGGGGGGAAAATAAAACTTCAATGCTATGTGCTTTCATATTTGACAGCGAAACATAGTAAGAAATTTGAGCCTCAGCACCCATCTTAGGCATGGGATGCTCATTAATTCAAGAATTGTAATTATATGATCATCAGCGAATCGGAATACAAACGAATATGAACGAAAAACTCGAACATGGCAGGGTACAATAAACTACAACAAAGAAAAAATTACAATGAAAAAGAAATAAGAAAGTCAAAGAGATATAAAGGGGATAATATAAAAAAAGTTATAAAGCAATAGGAAATGTGACTAGTGTGGCACACATCACTAGCTGAAGTACCCTGTTAGGAACCAATGAAATTCTCTCACAAAAAACTCAGAACAGCATAAACAGAAAGTCAAATCAAATGGGTAACTAGAGTTTTGCTATCCCATTGAACAAATATTACAGCTTCTATGATTCAACCCAGCACCCCTTATTGCTATTACACCCAGAAAAACATAAATATAACAACAAAACACAGTTAAGCCTTCTACAGAACTATAAACTAAAACCAACGCAGATGATACACATGAAGCTTAGGGTGAAACTATGAATCGCAGTGCAGAACTAGCAAGGATGCTGAAGAAAGAGGACTCCAAATACCTTACTACTCAGACACAAATATTACAACACAAGACTTTCCTTTCAAGAACAGGGCAAGAATAAGGCGGATCTCTTTGTCTAATACAGCCCTCCTACAATTTCAAAAGACCAGAGACACAACAGAAAGCTACCTGAAAAAACGTAAAGTGAATGTTTAGGGCATGAATACGAATAATAGCCTTGCACTATGCTTTGCTTGGATTCCATTACAACATCTTCGTACTCCTAGTCACACCTGGAAACACATCAAGAATCCGGCTTAACGTGGATGGATGGCACAGGAAAAAAGAAAATAAATTGATTCAAAAGAATAATTTCGAAAATCTATTCTTGGAATCGCTACCAAAGCTTTGATTGGAAAAGAAAAGACTTGGAAAAACGCACTTGTTTGAAATGGAAAGCAAACTATATGCGAGTTCAGGGGCCAATTGTGTGGTAAGAAAGGTGTGAAGTGAAGCCATAGTATTCCCTCAGAACCAAAATAAAGCAATGAACAGGGCAACCTAGTTAGAAGCTAGAAGAAAAAACCTATTCATCAACAATGCCACTGTGACTTTCTGAGCCTCTCAAATCCCTTGCTACGCTGCGTTTTATAATCTCCGTGTGGAAACAAATCGTGAATTCAAACTCTCTCCCTCTCTCTCGCTATATTCTGCGTTTGGATTTTTCTATTATAAATTTTATTTTTTTATTATATTTAATCTGTCATTCTTATCTAGTTTTGTTTTCCCAAAGTCATGTCTTCTAATTTCTTTCAATTGGAATCAATATATTATATGAAATTAAAATTATTTTATGTTATTAATATATTTTTATTTCATTATTTACATTTTTATTTGATTCATATTGTTCTATTCTAGTTGGATTTTTCTTTTTTTTAAAAAAAAAAATTGACCAGCACGATTCTAATCGGATTCAAAACCTAAATCAATTTTTAAAATAAAATGATTTAAATTACATAAAATGGAATAATAAAATTAAGTCAAAATTAATTAAAATTTTATTCAAAATTTATTACCTGAATGTTTTTTTCAGAATTATTTTCATATTAACTCTCAACATTATATGAAAACTTACTATGAAATTTAGTATTTTTTTAAGGAAGAATATAACATGCATTCATTGGCCAGATAAAAAATATACGTATAACATTCATTATCATATACAAAAACTTGTAAAGCCTGACGTTGATTACTTTATCCTCTATAATAAACTTAAATTTAGAATATCTCAATTTATATTTCTCTCAATTTATTTTAATTTTATTCTTTGTCTTGTAGATCAATATATTTATCGGTCCAAATTAATCACTAAAAGGACTGTTATTCAAAAATTTTCATTGAACCGTTAAATTTCAATTTAATGGCTAGAAAAAAGAATTGAGAAAAATTAAAAAAAAATTAATAGATACCTAAACTAAATTGAATTTATTTTAAACTTCTAATTAATATAATCTTTGGTACCTTTTCCCAATGGAAGTTTGAGTTAGTAGTTAACAGCTATTCTACAACACATATATATCATTTACATTTTAAGCTTATATAATTAACATTAATATTCTTTATAATTGCAAGATTTTTTTTTGACCAACTTATAATTGCGAGATTCAAGTGTTGGTTGCTTGGTCAATCACGATTACGAAATTTACACTGCCTGCAATAACCGCTCAAAATTAATCGCGTATTTTCGCCAAAATAACTTATGACTTTTTTTTTTATAGTTCAATTGGCCAAAAACTTGCGACTTTTTTCAATTTTTCCGTTGGGGGTGGTTGCAGAAGAAATAGTTTCTACATCTTCTATATTAAGAAATTAAAATTACATTTAAGTAAACATATTTTATAATTTAAATTTAGAAGATATCTTAAGAATTATAATTATTTTTAAAGATAAAAATTATTACTAAATTTTACGAAATTTATAAAGAGGCTAAAATTAAATAATTATGAAAAAAGGAACAATTTTTAACTGCATCTTTCTGATTTTACCGACGCTTGCTTACAACATATATGGAAATAACACAATAACTTTTTTCAGTGTTTATTAAACAAACAAAACACGAGCAATTTGAAGAAACTTTTAGGTGTTAACAAATCTGCAAGTCTTCCTAACTTCTCCTTTGACAAAGCTTTCAGGATTCGTAATATTCCCCATCTTCACCATCGACTCTGAGAATTGCTGGAAGAAAACAAAAGGGTCCGATGCATATTTCTTGACCAGCTCTCTTGTTTCAATCCCAAGCACACTTGAATACAGTTCTTGATCTGAGTTAAGCAATCCCTCCCCTTTCAGCAGCAAGTGGTAGAAAGAATTGTCGAAGAGGTTAGGGGTGACATAGTCCATTGCTGTTACGTTATTGTCTCCTTCCTTCGTGGGCGGGCACATCGATCTCAGGCTTCTCAGGTAACTCTCGGAGATGGCGTCCTTCGCTGAAGTTGCTTCAAAGTCTCCATAGATCCTCGCTCTGAAACTCTGACATCGTGCCATGCCGATCGTATGAGCACCTGTGAAGGTTTTATTAGTAGCTAGTAAGCTTTTGTTATTTAAGCAAGTAGTTTGGGAGTTTGATTCCGAGACTTTGTATATGAAGCAAACCTAATTAGAAGGTTTCTATCCTTTGCCTCTTAGTTTTTCAAGGGAAATTAGTTTTTGCTAAGTAGGGATACTTCTAGTCCAAAAATAAAGAAAAAGAAAAGTGAATGATACACAGTTTGAGAATTGATAGTACCTGACAGAGCTACCATGTCAGTGACTGATAGATCTTGAAGGAGAAACTTGGAGATGATGGAGAGAAGACTGTCATCTGGAGTTGGAAGGTTGGTGTTGGCAAGAGCAAAACTTGCAGTTACAGAATCTTTCCTTCCTACAGGAACATCCCAGTAAGGTCCACCAACCTGCAACAAATTAGAGGACTCACTTTTGCACAGAATCAAGATATATGACAGAAGAATATAATGAAGTACACGTTAAAACAAACTTAAAAGAGAAGAAAAGTACTGTTGCTTATATATACCAGAATGACGGCATCTCTTGCTGCAATAGTGAGAAGATCTGCACAAGAGACAACTCCAGGGCATTCTGATTCGACCGAGTTCTTGATTGTGTCGATGAGCTTGAAGCCTTTCAGAGAGTGGATATTAGTAGAGGCTTTCTTCTCTCCCTTCAATGTCACTGTATCGTCAAGCAAAACTGATCCGTCGCATCCCTGATCCCACCATATATATTTGTCATTAAAATTATAATCTCCTTGATATATATATATATGTATGTATATTAAGTTGACTTCTCTACAGAGCACGTCATATCTATACAAAGAGAAAGAACACATAATATTCTAATTTTAAATTTATAAAACAATAGAATATTTTAGTTTAATTTGCAAATAATATGTAGAGCGTGATTAGCGGAAAAAACCAAACTGGTTTTATATAAGATGTGTTAGTTGTTAAAAAGCGGTACCATTTGTCATGTTGCAGAACCTAGTACCTCGGAATAAAATTAGCTAGAATAACCTGAATGAAATCCTTGTATATATCTACCTAATCCAATCCTAGTATATACTGTGGTGCAAAATATTTTATAAGCATGCAATGCATGCAATATGTCAAAGAAAAGTTCAAGACTGTGAAGAATATATAAATACCTAAATATATGCCAACAAAAGCTAAAGTGTATCATATCTAATGTGTGACACAAATAGATCGGCCTACTACCATGGATGCACTAACTCTCTGAAAAAGAATCCAGAGATTAATATATATTTACCTATCATCTCGATGAAATCTGAGCTCTCTAAATTTGAAGTTTCTCAATTATTGGATGCACCTCAAAATTTATAACAAGTAATAATTGTATTATCATGCACAGATTTTGCATGGAACGTACGCATCCTTGATGGTTTAAGTTGTGCATATATATATATAGAGTAAAGTTTCAGACCTGGACGAAGCAATCATGGAAGTGAAGGCGAAGAACCATGGCTGCGTTACGAGGATCAGAAAGCACAGCGCACTCCATTTCCTTCCTAACAAGATCAAACACAGTAGGGCAAGACGATGCATAGTAATCAAGTGTCAAAGCAGAAGCCTCACCAGCAGCACAAAACCGAGTGAGAAGAAGAAGAAGAAGGCCAACCGTAACAAGAGTACCGAAGGAATTGAAACGAAAGGAATGAGGTCCCATGGTAGCCCAATAATATTGTTAAAGATTTATTATGTCTTCTTTGAGGGAAAAAATGGAGGGTGGGAGAGATGGGTGGGACTCAGAGGGCATATATAAAGAATCAGAGAGAGAGAGAGAGAAAGTAATGTGTTATGTGATTTGATGAGATTGAGTATTTGGAACGAAGAGGGTTTCTAAAGAGTCAAAATAAGTTACAACTAATATGTATTCAGTTGGTGGGTCTTCCTAAACCTAAAGTAAACATTCTCTAGACACAAAGCTTATGTAAGTAACGAGCAACTATATAATATATAATTTAGGTTGAAATAATAATATTTTGGTATCTTGATTAATTTGAGATGAACATATATTCGAAATCTTTTACATTTAAGGGACCAATTTAAATAGTACGAACAATTTGGGTTAACTAGCCACCAAACTAAAAACTAATTAAAGTGAATCTTTTACCGTGCAACCTTTTTATTATTTCAAATTGAATCAAAAGAAAGTCATCACCCTCGACCTTCTCCTTCACACAACTAACTGTAAATTATTAGACTTTCTCAAAGTATATGATGTTTCCTATATATGGTAATGTTGTCAGAATTGAACTTTGAATTGGATAAGATACTAATTCAAGATTCAATGGTTCAATCGTGATCTAACCAGGGTTGAACTGGTAATAATTAAAATAATATATTTTAAACAAATAATACAAGTTTAAATAAACTTTATAATTTAATTAAAGTCTCAAACTAAATAATATTGAATTATTAATCTATTATTCAATACAAACAAATTATTAATAAGTTTCATAACTTAATATTTAAATTTAAATAAGTTAATATTCATCCATAATCATATTTTGAGTTAAAAATAATCAATTATTATATTATTTATTAAGTACATTTATAATTTTTAATAATTATACATTATAATAATGTTTATATAATATTAGAATATATAAAGAAAAAATATTTTGCATTAAAAATTATGTTATTTTATCTTAAAAACTAAAAAATATTTTAATTTTTTGTTTAAAATTAGTATAAGACATGTTCAAACCAGTTTCATTAGTTTTTTTACCAATTCCCACCAGTTCTAAGTTCTCCCGGCTATCATCCTTATCTGGACCAGACTAGACACTGATTCTCAATTCGATCTATCAAACCAGGCGATCCATTCTAATTTTGACAACTGCAATATGTAGTACTGGTGTGTGTGTGTGTATATATTTGTTATCGATCGTTCTGTTCATTGCCTCAGACCTTGACTAACAGTTTCATTTTTAAAGGCATTAATTAGTTTTAACTTTTAACCCACCAGCATTACACCACACACATATATATTTAATTTTTTTTCACCGTACCATATATTTGATTTCATTTTCTTGCCTCAAAAGTTATCGCTCACTCTTTTTCAAAAGCTAGCTCTTTAAGAAGCCCAAAGTCATCACCACACAAGCCATCAAATATTTAAGAATATAACAACGGCAATTTGCACTCTGCCTTTCTTCTCTGGTTTCTTCCATCTATGAATAAAAAGTTCATTAAGGGATTGATAAAATTCTTACTGGTTTTAACTAATAAGGAAAGGAAAATATGTAGAGTGATTGAGTCATGTTCGTGTCAAGAATACATATATAAAAGATATATCCAAAATTAATTAATTCTCATTTATATATCTTGACTAAATTTTATTTCTCTCATTTGAATATAAGAAAATTTCCAGAGCCCAGCAAGAAAAAGATTGTAGCTTTAAACTTGTGTTGATTTTGTTTCATTAGTTACTTTTCTTATCGGGATGTGCATCCTTAAATGAAAAAAAAAAAAATGAACGGATGCAATTTCTTTGAAGAATAGCTTATTGGAACTAGAAGTTAATTAACTAGATTTATTGGCATGATGAAAGGTGGAAATAAAGTAAGTTTTTTTTTCATAAAAATGATAATAAAATATTATATGATTTTAATATAATCATGAAAATAATATTATATTTAAAAAAAAAGCTAATTAATTAAGTACTTGACAGACATGATCAATTAAGATTTTAAAACATCTTCTTGAACACAAATTTTTATTGTCATTCTTGAGGGTTGTTTCTCATGTATAGTCATGCATGCATGCATTAGAATATTCAATCTAACTTTACTCTTAACTCTAAAAATAGCAACATTAAATTATTCATAGGTAAATACAAGATGGGAAGGATAATTATATATTCACATTTTACAACGATTGTCTTGACTCACTTTTGTTTATGGTCACTGTAAATTGAAAGACACACACACACACAAACACAAATTTTTTTATTAAAAAAATATAATATAAACACTATATTAAAAAAAAAAGAGAGAGAAAGAAATAGGGACTCCAAATCATAGCATAAGATTATATTATAGATAATGAGCAACATGCATGTCTATTGTTTCTTTGCCCTTATGGTTTTCTTATGCCTAAAACTAAATTCAACATAACATGGATGCTTCTCCATTCTCATTGTAAATTCGTTTGTTCCCACCGGAAGACAAGAATTTGCTATATCTATTAATATTGTTACGGCACGATGAGGATTTAACAAGGTGGTTTGGGCCTTGGAGGTTAGTCTTTGAAAGCTTCAACACCCAATTAACCTTTTATTTGGGCCGCTATCAACGTCATGTGTCCATTATCTTTGGGCCTAACTCAACTCTGACTTCAAACATCCAACACCAAAAGAAAAGACATATATATATATATATATATATATAATATGAAACACGTTCAACTATCATAGCAGAATAATATCCCTACCAAAAGGGCTCATCCCACTAAGAGACTTAAAAGTACTTATCTTTAATTAATAATATATGGTTTCTGTTGGCCAAAAAAAAAAAATCTCAGTGGAGCTTTAAGGCATTGCTCTTTGATCAATCACAGCATATTAAAAATCGGGCCAGTCATTAAATCAGATGAAATAACTATTCAAAATTTAATGGTTGGACCAATTGTAAATAAATTAATATATTTTAAATAATATAAATAAAAAAATATTTATCTATGATCATAAAATTAATATTTATTCTAGGATAAAAAATAAATTTAATAATATATAAAAAATTAAAAATATTATTAATAAGTTTTACGACATAATATTAAAATCTAAACAAATTAATATTCATCTATAATTATATTTTGAATTCAAAATAATCAATTGATATTCTATTTTCATATTATTTCTTAAGTAAATTTATCATTATTAATAATTATGTATCATAATAATACTTATAACATATTATAATATAAAAAGAAAAAAATTTATACAAAAAATAATGCTACTTAGTACTAAAAAAATAGTATTTTATTTTAAAAAATTTAAAAAAAAGTCATGACTAGTTCAAATTGATTTTGAATTGGTTTTTTACCGATTCAGTCATTTTTTGATCAGTTTGTATTGGTTCTAAAAGCCTCCAATCTACATCTGTAATCAAACCGGATCAGGAACATGTTCCCAATAAGACTGATCGGGTCGGCACAATTTTTAGTTAATTGATTAATGGTCATGGCATTGCATGCATTGGTGCACATTCTTGATTATGGGGGTCGTTCTCTAATTAAGATCCACAACAAAATGGATCAACCGACTATGGTGTCCACGATGCTTCACTTGGACCACTCTTGATCCAAGAGTTTGACCAAACCTTATAACGTTCACCTCCACTGACAGCTAATATCAGATTCAGAATAGGAATTTTTGGTATATTTTTATTTAATTTTTAATGATTATTCACAAATGACTCCAGTATTTTAACAATTTCAAAATTAAGCCTTCTTTCATATTAATTTATTTTAACAAATTATATTAAATTTTTAAAAATAAAATTAATATAATTTATTATTTCAACCTTTTTTTCAAAAAGATTTGGTTGCAGAAAATGTTTTAATTTTTTTTCTTTATACTATATTACGTTTTAAAGAAATCAAAATATTTTTCTCTTTCATCCTGTTCACCTTTACAAAGTTGAATAGATAGAATTACCATTGCTTTTATTATTAATTTAATTTATATCGATTCGAATTTTTAGATTTCAATTTTAATTGATGACTTGTATCAATTTAACCTCATTGTTATTAATTGAGATGATATTTTATGTGATTCTCTTGAAAGTAGAAAATTTTGTTTTGGAACAAAAATAAGAAATTACAAGATGACATATGGTAGAAAATATATATTTTAAACAGCTAGACCAACTAAAATGAGAAATATATATTATTAAGAGCTATAGGCCAACAATTAGAATTATAATTAGTTATTAATTAGATAATATGGATGATAACTATCCAATTCAAATAAAATGGGAAATTATCTCAATCTAATTCCAGAACTTTGGAGGAATCAAATCCTATTTTCTATTTAATTTATTTTATTGAATACTATTTTTTGGGCCAGTATATTGAATACTAGTTAAAAATGCATCTATTTATCAAGTTATACTCCCTCGATTTCTTTTTAACAGTCAGTTTTCAAGAAAATTTTTATTTTTATTTATTTTTTATTTTCAAATACTAAGATAATATAAATTATTATATTGTTCAAATTATACCTTTATTTATTCTGTTAAAAGTTAAAGATAATATTAATTATTTTTTTACATGTTCATTTATTGAAGAACATGCTAAAAAATTCAAAATAAATTTTAACATTAATGTATTTTTCAATTTATGTGATGACATATAAAAATTAAGAATGGAGTAATTAGTATAGCAATACAACAATCTATATATATTAATGTAAAATTTCATCAAGGTCCTATATATTGACCTAGCACAAGCCACATGAAGAATGTTGACCAAAGTGTTAAAGCAGCTGGAGCTGCCATTTATGTTGCGAGCAATATAACTGAGCATTCCTTCTCTCCCACTCCAATCAGTTGGGTGATTGTTGCTGCCAAATATTACACATTCCACGTTGAGGTACTTCATTGCCACATCCTTTATGCGGAAGCTGATTTCTTCCATCAATATTTCTCACCTATATATATATATATATATCATGTTTAGTATAAACGAGAAAGAAAAATACAACACTGATCAGCACCTATCTCTGAGAATATAATTTTCATTTAGAAATGAAGTTCAGACTGAAGTGAAAAAGAGTGATGGGAATAAATAAATTAAAGACCTTGTGTTTTGTTGTGTCAGGGCTTGTGGGGTCTGATAGTGAAGGAGGCAGTGGAGGATCAGAAAGATCTGGAGGAGTGTTTCCGACAGAAGGAGAGGACGAGGGATTATCGTCAGACTTAATATTGCTGATCTTGGAACATTCCGAACCACGTTGTATACATACAACCAGAAGTATACGCTTCCTATCTGAAATATTATTATCAATTAAGGTTAATCTCATTGATTTGTGATGGGACACTACAATTAACCCAGTGTTTGATGTTTGCATAAAGAGATAAGTAGGGGGGAGAGAAAATTGGAATAAAAATTTATCATGTTTGAGATAGCAAGAGAAAATAGAAGGAAAAGAAAAGTGGGTGAAAAAAGAAATTAAGCACGAGGCTCACATATTTTCTCCCCAAACACTCTTTAAGAAATAGGAAAGATTTTTGAGAGAAAATATTTTGAAGAGAAAAAGAGGCATGGAGCCACATGTTTTCCTTGGGAGCTTTTCCTTCGTCCAAACACTTCTTAGTTTCATCTTAGATACTTCGTGAAGGCTAAGATTCATGCTAAAATGAAACGAAATTCAGAGAATAAAATGTGTGTGTGGGTGGGGCTATAATATTACTAGTTAAGTGAAGAAATGAAGAAAGAGACATACAGCCAAAGAGAGAGAAGCATAGGCCAAGGCTTGAGATTTACAAACGTTAACATCTCCAAATGGACTTCCTTTTTCCTCACAGATTGATGAAACTACAGCCAGGAACAACGACCCCAGGTTTCCTGTATTATCAAATAAAAAAAGTCCCATATATCACCTTGATTGTAAGTGCTAGAAATTTGTAATTAATATTAATTATATATATATAAGTAAATCAATAATTAATAATGAGATATTATTAACCTGAAACACAGCAACCAAAGACGAGTCCTCTCAAGGCGTGAGGAACTTGAACAAGTTTGAGAAGGACCCGACCCAGAATTGAGCCAATTGTGTACGATATGACAATATTGAGTGGCATGAACCACCTGCACATGATGAATCAATATTTAGGATACAGTAGGGAAATATATAATAAAAGGTGAAATTTATGTACAATTTATAGAAGAAATTAGTAATTAACTTTAAAATAAACAAATTAAACTCATAACATAGCCACGTTTTTGTGAGTTATTGTTTGAGCTAGGTTGCTTACAATCAGTGATGGATTGAAGGCATAGAACGAAACCTGTACAAATATTCCAATACTTAATTATCTTCATCATCAAACTAATTAACTCTAAGTTCTAACTAAAATAAACACTCCTGAATTTATCAAATAAATCTATACGTAAATCAAACCTGTACGAACTTGTGCATGTTTTCATATGGGATTCAATGAAGTAACTATATATATATATATATAGAATTAAGAATCAAATAAATTGGTGAAATAACTTACCATGTTGATGTGCTTTGTTGCTACGTGTCCAAGGATATTAAAACGTTCGAGTGCTAATACTGCCCCAATTACTGTCAGCAATAGAAGCTTCAGATTTGCCATTAAAGAGACCAAGAATAGGTCCATAACATTCCCCACAATGCCAATCTACTTTCTTGCCCACAAATTACAAGCTTTTGATTGTCTCCGATAAAATCAAGCAAGGCAGCAGACAAATATTAAGTAGGATATTACGTATAATGTTGCTTGCGAATCTAAGTAATTAAATTCATATTACATAGTTTAGGCATGTTTAGGGGGCATCATTTTTATTATAATTAAATAAGTTTATTAATAAAAATGGCTTTTGGCATTTCCCTTAACACACCTTGAATTTAATTAGTTACGAGTTGAGATAGATCTTGATATATCCCAGTCTCTTTAACTTGAAATAATTTTTCACAATTTAATATATATATATATATGTGATCTAAATAAAAATGGAGTATATGGATATTGATTCCAGAATATGCTTTAGTCATTCATATATAATATTGACTATAAGGAAAAATTAAAGAAATGAATGGTGTAATGATCAATATAAACTGTGTATAATTTTTTATAAAAAATATATATAAACTTAGACAAAAAAGAGTAAATAATAGGGTCCCTTGTCTCTTGCGAAAATCAAGATCAATACAAAGTGAAAAGCAATATATTAATTATTTGTAAATAAATCTTCTCTTGTGGGCATCATATAATCTTAGCTTGATGGGGCCAGTGTAACTTGGTTAAATTAGATTAATCCAATTGGCCTTCCTCAACGAAGATATAACATCATGTCATCAAACCGATGGAAATATATTATAAGCACGTTTATGTCCACTACACTTGAAATTTTAGATATTTTAATCCTTCACAATAAATATTTTTTAAAGAAAAATTAATAATTTAATTTTATCAATCTCAGTTAGAAATTCCCTATTCAAAAATCAACTATGTTCACCTAACCTGATTGCGCCTCTTTTCAACGCCAAGAGACGCAAAACAGATTTTTGTATTTCTGTAACGTACAACGCATACCTTGCAATAAGAAATTTCGTTTCATTTTATTTAATTTAATTATAATGGTTTACTTAAAGCCGTATTCTTTATTATTTACTTAAATAATTCTCAAGTCTCTTTCAATAATCCCCCAACGTCATGACCAAATTTAATCAGCATATCTTATCTCATCTCATTCATGAATTTGTGCCTGCAACATCACAAACACACTCACTCACTCACTCAACGGTTTGCATCTCCGTCAACAAAATCAGCATCGATTATTTTTCAAAATTTTCCCAAAATTTTCACTATTACTTATGGGTAATCTAGTTGCTGTTTACATTTCTCAGGAAATTGGATTCAATAAATTCATTTTACCATGTTTAGTATGAGATTTTAATCCCAAATACTAACCTAAATGGGATTAACTGCCACCAAATCCTTAAATACTTGAGACATTTTATCCACCGGCGAAATGCAGAACATCGGTTAACAAATTGAGATGCTCACATGTTGCCTGCATAGAATTAAAATGCAGTAACATTGCAGAGCATGCTTGCCCTGTTTCAACAAGAATCTTTCAGAAAAATAAACAAATATGTTCAGGGCTTACACTACTTCAGGCAAATCTCACGGAGGAATTGGATGCAGTTACATGTTCTTTTCTATAGTCACATAGGACAACCTCAGAAAAATAGTTGCACATGATTAAGTCAGGGAAAGATAATGAGAAAAGAAAGATTGAATCAAATAGGACAATCTCACAAAAATGGTCTCATATCGGATCACAAAACCAGTTGCATATGGTAAAGTCATGAGATGTTGTATCATGAACCATAAAGTCATATAAGAAGCAATTATCTCCATACATAGACAAACTTCTTCATTTGGGCCACCAAAAAACAGAGAGACCTTTTTCATTGTACTCACAATCCTTACATTCACAACCCGTTCAAATTCCACAAGCAAGTCTTACAAATTTGTAAAATGGAACAAATAGCATTCAGTATTAATCACTGGCCAACAAGCTCTTGCCACAGTGGTTTTAACTTGTAATCACAAAGCATGAGACCACACCTTCTTACTGCTGCTGTGCGCTGTTCCATGTTTCCTCATCCTTTCTTAACAGATATCAGACAGGAAATTGGATATACCATGTTTGATAAATTCCAGCGCACCAAATTGGTAGTGAAAGCACAAAAGATGACAGTAGACACATGATCAGAGAGACCTAGAACATTGATTCAACATCCTTGCAGCTTTCTTTTGGTCTTTAGCTATTAGCATGAATTAATAGTCGGAAAAATTTTACATCCCATATCTAGTTTACTCTATACTTGTGGGGAGCTTCACATTATCCTCCTACTAATGTACAAGATGCCTAGGGTGCAAAAGAGCTTGTCTCAAAACTTACTTTTGCTTACATTTGCGTTACTCATACATTGTTTTTCTGCTCAATCTTCATGTTCATCTTCACCTTCTGAATCTGCATACAGAGAAAAGGTGAAGAGGAGCAATTTGGATCAGATAAAGAGGTAAATATATCTCATATTAAGAAACAGGCAAAAGGTCCGGCCAGAAAAAGTAACAGAGAAAAGGCACCCTATTTTGAAATTTAAAATGATTAAAATTTTTTTACTGAAATTATGGTTCCTTCAGGTATCTTGATTGGAATCAAGCTGAAACATTATCACATCTCAATTAAGTATGTTCTGATGCTATGCTAAACATGTCAAAGTGGTTGTTGAAAAGATACCCTAACATTATATGTATGTCAGTTCATTACTTCATTTTCGTTGACTGATTGTATTTAAACAAGATTATTCTGTAGCCGAAGGACAAATTTACATTGCCATCCATCTAATTTCAGAGATTTAGCTAATGCCAGAACTTCCACAACTATTACACATTCTTTACTGTTTGTCTATTATTATGCAGTTATAGGGAATAAATTTTCTGAAGCTTGCCATTTTAATAGAAATTTACATTCAGAAGCTTTATATGGAACATATCCTTCAACTCACCAGATCGAACATCTTCGCTGACTTTTCCTTTTGCTTGGATTTGTTTAACAAGCATCCGGAACATCAAGACCCACCAATAAATGTGCATAACAAGCAAACAAATTAGAAGGCTATTGAACACATAATAACATATTGGACCATCCACCGCATGCTTCACCTTATCCAATGTGAGTAGAACTTCATAGCTGCCAGAAAACAAGCAAAAGCATTGAACTAAGAAATGAAGCAATATGTGATTAAAGAAAATTACAGCTCTTCTATATTAAATGAATAAGCTTTCAGCGAAGTCAGACAATATTTTATGCTGTTCTTATAATCATAGCAAAATTTAGTTACAAAATTTGTCCTGAACAGACTATATATTATGATTCTGCTCAGACTAGACAGTTTTAACATTTCCCAAATGCTAAGTTAAAATGCTTTTTAGATAATCCAGTGTCAACCTAATGTAAACTTGGAAAACTAATAATTGTTTCACACATGACTTGATTAATCATCTACTTTCAAATGGTAGTGGTACACATGTCTAGTAAAAAGTGAGAATGCTAAACTGTAACTACTTTGCATGAAGAAAAAAGCACAAAGCTGCTCTAGATGACCATCTCTGATACAAATGACAGAAACTGAAGTGCATCAGCTTTTCAGATAATCATCACCCTTGCATCCTTACATAATAAACTGAAGTTACTTTCATTTCAATCAAAACATGGCATTATATAATTATTCCCATGTACTAGTAAAAAGCAGAAACAATAGATAGTTATGAACTGGAAAACATAAGACAACAGAAAGAAAAAAATTGTAACTTTGGAAGTTATCTAATACAAACCTTGTACTCCTAATTACCCAAAATGGGAAGTAAATGAGGCGCAATACGATCCAAGACAAAACAAAAAGAATAAAAGAAATGCTAGCAATAGTTTCTGCACCATGATACTTGGACATTTTCCCTATCTCCAGAAACACGTCACTAGCATCATGAAGAGCTAAAACAACTGATCCCACACGAAAAAACCTGAAATAGCAAACACAGAAGACAATAGGAAATAAAAAATTATTAGAAAATAAAAGCAAGAGACAAATGAAGTTCTTGAAAAAATTAAATCTTTTGATGAGGAGTTTATGACAAAGTAAATTCAAATAAATTAGACAATCACAATCAGACAAAAAATTAAAAAGACAATCACAATATAAGTAAAACCCTAATCATAATACTTAGAAAAGATGCTTTGGTAACAGGACAAATAAAAATCAACAAAAGTATACCTTAAGATGTAGGACAACACAATGAGCACGACCGAAGCCACATGATGACTCATGGACACCCCAAAATCAGAACGCCTTGTTTCCCAAAATACTAAAGCAAATATGGAATATGTATAAAATCCAGCACCATACATGTAGGCTCCTTTCAATTTCAACCTGAAAAGTTTGTTATTGCCCTATTAATCAGTTAAAGATCACATAAAATTGTAATGGAAAGGACAAATGATTATAGAAGAAACACTGGAATTGAATAAGGACATTGATTTGGCATTATGATGAATCTTACTTAATCTTTTGATCTGGCCAGACCTGATTCCCTGGTCCCACCCAAAAATATTTTGTGTTAGTAAACCAAGGCTCATCATAAGTTACAGTCAGAGCAAGAATCTCCGCTGATAGAAAATAAACACATTTCCATGCTGATTCTTTGAATTTCCTAATCTTTTTCCTTCTTTCATGTGTCTGAAAATCCAGAATCCCATGCCCCTTTCCGAAAATTAACCATCTGGCCACATTCTGTTAATGGAGCTAAATTCAGATAGGCAAAATATAACCAAGAAAGTTTGAAGGAATAAATAAAAATTAAAGAGTGACAGTGTTCTAACAGACAGTATTTGGCAAAATGTTACCATAGTCATCAGAACTTAAAAGCAAAATAAGAATTCAAAAGAAGAGTAACATAATCAATATATGTTGTAGGCTCATCCAATTGCAGAGAGGCAAACAGAACAAAAAAGCTGATCAAAGCTTATATGAAGATTAATCATGGTATTTTTAGGCCAGAGATCCACTGAGTTTATAACCCTCAAGTTCATAGCATATTGTACAAGACAAACCTTAAGTAATTTTACATCATATGTTGTTTAAACCATTTTGTTTATGGCACAGCTGCAAGCAACACAAAAAGATGAAATGTTTTCAGCAGCATATGAAGTTGGCTCTTCAATATGAAAGTTTTACGAGTTAGAATAACTGTTGAGAAATAACTGGACTGCCTGCAACAATGGTCATATCATACATTTTTTTTTGCCAACAATGGTCATATCATACATAAGAAATGGCAAATTTAGCATCAAGGATTGCCTTTTCTCAGTTGCACTGATAAACCAATTGGTTGCTTAATTCTTGTTTGCAACTTTACATACTATTACTAACCAACAAAATAGTGGGCTGGTAAATTAACTGAACTGCACAGATTCAAAAAGCAACTTTAGCCTCAGTGTAACATATAAGCAAACCCACTAGAAAGAAACATTAAAAAAATCTTTTAATTTTAGCAATCTTATATTATAAATAGCAAATATCAGTAAAAGAACGGATTAATTGAAGTTACTTTATCCACTATAACAAGCAGGCCACGCAACAATATAGGGGGCAGAAGTTACTTTGTAAATTATGAGAAGGTTACCAAACAAAGAAAAAGAAAAGAAAGAAGAGAAAGAAGCTGGCGTTTACATTCCATTGGATACACAATGGCCAACAAAATTGTTAGTAGAATGCAAAACAGCAACTGCAAACCAATTCAACAGCACAAAAGGCAACAAATATTTTCTCTTAATTAGTTCATTTTTTATCATTGAGATAACGAATCGTTGACCACATGTGACTCTGTGTTTACATTCAGTCGACACTCAATGACCAACACAACGATAATTAAATACCAAACAATAACTGCGGACCAATGTACCAGCACAAAAGGAAACAATTTTTTTCTTAATCAGCTCGCTTTCAATCAAATACGCAGGAAAGGAAGAGAAATAATGAATCGGTGACAAAAGCATGCATCATTGATAAAGTACCTCGAAAACATATCTATCGAGGAAATAGCGAACGGAGAAGAAGAAAAGTGCGAACAAGGGGATAGTGGCGAAATCTCGAAATGCGGGGTCCGATTCTTGCTGCCAGTCGAAAGAGTTGAGCAGTTGAATCAAAGCCATGGTATAATCTGGCGGGAAGTTGAGGGATTTTTCTGGGAAACAAACAAGAAATTGAAATGAGAAAGCTTGACGAACATGCAGAGAAATGCAAAGGCGGAAAATCTGGTTGGCTTGGCGGACAAAGATTGAATGGAAATCACACAATTACTTGTCAAGTACATGGTCGTGCGCTCATTTCGTGGATCCTTGCCTTAGGTCGTCGAACCGAACAGTCCACTTCGGCGACTGCAAAATTTGATTCTCAATTTTCTTTCACGGGACCCAAATCCAACCCCGAGTGAAAGTCAAAATGCATGTAAATAAGTAAATAATTATGTTTCCAAAAAAGTTTAAAGAAACAGAAGATAATAATATTAACATAAAATATGAAATCGAGGTATTTATCTCACCCTGTATTTGGTTAGAAGTTTTTGGAGTATCGAAAGGTACAGAAGGGTCCTTTTTCCTCATTTGGTTTAAAAAGAAAATTTAATCTTCTCCTCTCTCACTTTATTTCTTCCTCCCAAAGTGGACTTTATCTTTGAGGTTAGTCAATTCCTTTCTATTCTCTCAAATTTTTTTTAAATTAAATAAGACTTCAATAAAATGCCTTCAATCTACTAAATAAGAAAATTTTAAAATCTTTTTAATCTCTTCTCCTCTAATTCCTTTTATTAAAAATTATTTCAATCCCTTCTCTTTAAATTCCCTCAATTGAACCAAACAAGTGAATTGGTAGCTCATTTTACTTGTATTCAAAACATCGGATTGAACTGGTCAGTTTGACCGGTTAGACTAGGAATCAGTGCTAAGTTTGATTTAGTCATAAACGATAACTATCCAGTTACAGAATCGGTGGAAAACCAGTCGAATCGGTCATGAACCGGTACAAAACCGGTTGAATCGCTCTTCTTTTTTTAAATTTTTTCAAAATTTTTATTTTTTTAGTTTTTAAGATAAAATAATATTATTTTTAGTACTAAATAGTATTATTTTTTTATAAATTTTTTTCTTTTTATATTATAATATTATATCAGTATTATTATGATACATAATTATTAATAATGATAAATTTACTTAATAAATAATATGAAAATAGAATATTAATGGACTATTTTAAATTCAAAATATAATTATATATTAATATTAATTTGTTTAAATTTTAATATTAAGTTATGAAACTTATTAATAATTTTTTAATTTTTTATATAATATATAAAATTAAAAAATTATTTAATTTATTTCCATGGATTTAATTTTAATTGAACCATGGTTGGACCATTGAATTTTGAACCAGTGTTTTAACCGATTCAATATCCAATCCAGTTTTTTGAATCAAGCATTTTACAAACTTGGTGTAGTAGAATTTGTAAAATAAATTATACTAATTATGACTTGCAAAAAAATTTTAACATTTTATTTATATTGAAATTGACCTTTTTGTCTAGTTTTGCAGAATGGCGGTGAAATTGATAGGGATGTTATATATAGAATATAAGCTTGGTGATTAAAGTGAAAAAAGAATTAGGAGTTATTTATGACCGTAAGATACCTATTAAGTTTAAAAGAAAATTTTATCGAATAGTTATAAGGTTAGTAATGATATATGTCAATGAATGTTGGGTTTTGAAAAAATAATAAGAGCATAAGATGAGAGTAGTAGAAATGAGAATATTGAGATGAATATATAGTCATACAAAATTGGATAAGATGCAAAATGATTGTATACGAAAGAAAATCGGAGTAATACCTATCCATGAGAAAATGGTGAAAAATCGTTTAAGGTGGTTTGTGCATGTATAAAGAAGAGGGCAAGAAGAGCCAGTTAGTAGAGTTGATCAAATAGTTTGAAACCCTATCAAAAGACATAGATGAATACCAAAAAGATACTAGGGAAAGTTATAAGGAATGACCTCTTAATAAATGATTTATCTGAGGAGATAATGTTTAATAGAGTTTATTGACTTCATATAACCGACCTCACATTAGTGAAATAAGGTTAATATTGTTGTTTTTTTTAATTTTTTTATCTAGTTTATAAGACTATTAGATAAGATTCCAACTATTAAATTATTTAAAAAAAAAAAGGAAAACTAGCTATTTCAATAATAAGTATTATTATCTAAACAATTTCAGGAAAAAAACATTTGAGGCATAGGCGAAAAAGTATATTGTAAGACATATATTTAACTTATCATCTAATATTATAATCTTTTTTAAGCGATTATTGAATACTTTTTTATTAGGAAATAACCGTACGATAGACTGAAGTCAACTAGCATGAAAGGAGATGTAAATAACATTCAAAATTAGAATTAAAAAATAACCGTATGATAGACTGAAGTCAGCCAGCATGAAAGGAGATGTAAACAATATTTAAAATTAGATTTCAAACCAATAATATAATAAAAGAAGTATGTCACAGACAATAGAATTTGTTATGATACCTTTCATAGTTCTCGTAATAATTTTTTCAAGAATTCCAAAAATAATTTGCTATAAGAACATTTCTCTCCTTTTTTTTGGGATTGAAAACATGGTCTTCTGCTACTCTTAATCTTAATTATGATCCACTGGCGTATATATATATATATATATTATATTGATGATGATATCATGTATAGAATTAGCAATCCGGGCCAACTGCCAATGGCCCAGGTCAAAAAACTCATGGGTTCAAACCAATTGGCTAATTTGCAGATTTTTTTTTATTTTTTAAATATTTTTTATATAATATTTAAATTAATACAACTAATCATTATTATTTATTAAAAATTAACATAATATTTAAATTTTATTAATAATACATCACTATTTAATAAAATAATACATATTTTTAATATTAAAAAAAACAAACTAAATGGGTTGACCTGCAGTCCATTTGGATTAAACCCAAAAAATTTATTTTTTATTCTGACTTTTATTTACAAAGTCCGCTTTATTTATTTTATCAAATTAAATAGATTAACCCATTTAAGTTGACCCTTGTTGGTAGAATTGTAGCACCCAACATGTGAGGAGCTGTATGTCTTCCTGCTGTTGTTATCGCCTTGCATTGGAAGTCACGACCATTGGCTAATGTGTGTGACAAGTCATACATCTAAAGAAAAGTTGTTTGATAAAATTAAAGAATCCAAAGTTCTTTTTTTTTTTTGTAATAAACAGAATTCAAAGTTTATATGGCATATTTTTCACTTCCCATTCAGTAGTTGACCCAAAAAAGAAATTCCCATTCAGTATAATATTCTCTCCCATTTTGTACGTAACTGAATCAAGGCTTGTTCCAATTGCACTGCAAACATGAGATTTTATTAGTAAGTAATTTATAAATATTCTTATAAAAATTTTTTAAATTGTGAAACTTGTCTTTATCTTGATAAACCTATAAAAATTAACTCATTTAAATTTTCTTAGAAAAAAAATAGTGCCACTCATTCTATATATTTCATGCAATATATGAGTTAAATTTAAACATTCAAATTTGATAAAGGAATTAAAATAGTCTAAAAAATCATTTAATTTTCTAAAATTATAAAAAAAAATTTAATTATTGTAACTAAATTTTGAGTTTCAAACTCGGGTCTCCAATCATCATTTTTCCAATTATTAAAAGGCAACAAGGCATGACATAAACCTTTGGAAAAGTCATATAACTTGAGTTGTTTGATAAAATTAAAGAATTCAAACCTTTTTTTTGTGTGCCATAAAGTATTTAAAGTTTAAATCTCATATTTTCCAATTGCGTATACTATTCTATCACGTCTTGTACGTAACTCATAAATTAGGAGCAGAAATTTACAACTTCCAATAGTACTGATGTCGACAATTTTTTCTTTCTTTCATACACAAAAATTAACTTGTAAAATTAGGGGTAGGCTAGTTGCTTAAAGAAAATAGTAAAGTTACAAACCTCAAATACATAATTACTCATTTGATTAATTATAGGTATGCTTTTAACGTTAAAACTCAAATGTCGTATCTTATACTTAGTTCATATATTACAGTCCAACATTACTATTATTTCAGGGGAAAACACTTAGACGATGAGGTGTTATACTGTATTGATAAAGCATATTAAAAGAAAAAAAAAAGAAAGAAAAGAAATGGCCTAGGGTGGTCATGAAGAAATATTAGGTCACGAGGCTATATAGGGCAACATTCATGGGAATCCAAGATGTCTAGGGTTGGGGGAAAATGGCCATTAAATAGGGTCTCGAAAGATAGAGATAGATAGATGATGGACCGCAAGTTGAAGAAGATCTTCCAGCCATGCATATTTTGGTGTTTGGCTCTAGTGGTGTAATTAGCTCTTTCTCTTGTCTTGTTCCTCGTCTTTTTGTGGCTTTCTAGAAATGTGAAAGCTCCATGTCCCAATCTTATCCATCGTTTTTTATGATCTAACTTGAACACTAGGGTTGGCCTAGGTTTTCTGCTTCATTCAGTGAAAATAGTAGATTCTTGGGGTCATCCTCTATTGTTGATGTAGAGCTTTGAGGAATCTCGGAAGGTCTCAGGATTGCATGGAATTTTTTATATCAGAAAATATAGATGGACTTAATTGCCCTTGGAGATGTATATATATATATTCTTTTGTCACCATCATCCATCCAATCCATTAAAGATATAACTCAGTAGTGCATACCATTTTTCTTTTGATTAATCGGAATCAGTTAGTGGAATTCTCCCACACAGCTAGAAGTGCTAAACTGCTCTTGAACTTGAAGGCAGCCTGACCTGCTTAAACGCTCTACATACTCAAACATCTTTGTTCCATTATTGAAATTATGTTTTGCAACATAAAATATTTTGTTTCTCTTCTTATGTATACCAAATATAGTTTGCCCATATATACCTATTTCATTATATTTCCTTCTCGGTTCCAGTAAAATTCTTTCCTCTTAACCAAATGGTTCTTTACTAAACATACAACACTTTAAAAAAATAAATAAATCCTCTCACGCAGATTGAAATGAGAGTTTCAAATGTTATAATTCTATGAGAGAATCTTATGATAAAGCATAGTGATCATTACACCCTTCTGTCCTCAACATAAGGGTTCTTTTAGAAGATTTTTTTGTTCTTAGTACAAGGATCTTTACAAAATTTTGTGAAGAATTACTACGTGATTTCCAATAGTTTTAATTCCCTTTCCTCAAGTATTAATGTAGAATAGAGATTATTGACTTTTATTAAGGGTAGTTTAGGAATGTTACAGTAATTTTTGACAAAAGCAAAACTTGTAACTACTTGTCTTAGTCCAAATTTGAATTATCTTCATACTTTCTCTATATATATAATCTTTTCTATTGATTATGATTGAATGATTGAGAAAACATTTTATGAATATATAATATAATTTAATTTAATGGTTTGCATTTATTATTATGAGTATAATTCTATTAAAAACAATTTGCAATGCCTATTTATGACTTAAGACTTAGGACTTGATAAATAAAATATTTCCAAATTTCTCTTCGCTCAAAGGGTAAAAGAGAAAAAGGTAGGTAATAAAGAAAAATGATACCTTAGGACTTAGGAGGAAAATATTTTCCAATGAGGATCCCAAATAAAAATTCTTAGGTGGCATGAACTGAATTTCTAAATGTTAGAAACTGAATATCCAAATGAAAATACTAATTTAAAAATATTTTATTTACCAAGTCCTTACTTGTCATTTTCCCAAATAATAAATGAAGAAAAATGAAAAATGGAATGAGTGAGACATGAAGTTGGTAGAAGAATAGGGAACAGAGTAACTAGGTGAGAAACAATAGGCACATGAAAATCTGATTTGTGTGGGAGCCAGGAGAAGCAAAGGCCACAGGGGTCCAACTCATGCTACTAATCCTTTAAAGTTCCTCTCATAATAATTTTCTACACATGTTTGCTTGACAAATTAAATTTTTTACATTCAAGCATTTATAAATTAAAAAATAATTATAAAAAATGTGTGTGTGACACCCATATCTCATTTTTCTCTTGATAGTTGAGTGTCATATCCATGTACAGCTTTTACATCTTTCTCTTCTAATATGTTTGTTGAAAGTGACACTAGTGAGAGACGCCCAAAAATTTACTTCATCCAATCCTATTTACAAGACAAAATTTTGAAACAAATTTTGATTCTTTATATAAAACATTTTGTAAGTCCAATGAAATATTAAAAAAAATTTCCCAAATTTACCTTTTATATAAATCTCTGTCTCATTATTTATTTGACATCTTGTTCCAAATTGTGGGTTGCTTGAAAATGGGAAATCTGAATAACTCTCTGTTGGGAACCAAATTTTTTGTTTAAAAAAAATTCAAATTTAAAATTTTGAAAAAATGATTATTGAGATAATTAAGGGGAAAGAGAGAGAGAGATTAGTTAAAGTGGAGATAGTAACTAATGAAATAGATGAATTTTTATACAAGGGTGAATTTAAAAGTTAAATTAATTTTTAACAAATTCAATAGAATCAACTAATTTTAATTAGCTTCCTTTTTTTGACCACTAATTAGCTTCCTTAATCCATGTTAAATTAATTAAAATAATCTTGTAAATACTCCCCACAATTTATAAAAACTATCTTTTTAAGATTTTTTACACCGATCAAGAAAAGTATTAAATGATTTAGAATATTATAAAATTTAATAATATTTTATCAAAATTATTTTAATTAAATTCTCTTTTAAATGATATTAATGAAATGAAAAAATAGTAAAATAAGTTATTAATATTTTATTAAATTTTTAAAATGATAAATATTATAAAAAATTTTAAAAATTTTAAAGTGATAATTTTTAGAGTATAACCAAAGTAGTAGGACAGAGTTATAAACATTTACGTATGATTTGATTAAGAACAACTTTTTGAACTAATAATAAACCCTAAATTTGATAAGGTGTGTCATGAAGAGGTAGGTGTACCCATTCTGTAGTTATCAATACTTTTTTTGCTTTGTAATGACGATTTATCCTCACACTAAATGCTTGAGAAGTAAGAGCAAGTAGAATATTCAACTGAATATAAGGCCGGTTTGCCGACATTTTTTTTCTTCAAATATCCTATAAATGCTGTGCATTCCATTTCAAAAAAAAATTTACTTAGATTTTTTCATTTTAAAATAACTATCACTTTAAAATTTTTAAGAAATTATTAATTATATTTAATTAAATTTACCTTCCAATAATAATGAATAAAGAGACATTAAGAAATACTACATAATTAATAAAAATATTATCATAAAATACAATTAAATTGTGTTTATAATTTTAAAATGACAATTATTTTGATTTGGAGGAAATAAAATTTTAAGGAATCAAACGTGCTTTATTAAGAGAGTGGCTAGTATCTTATTTACTTTAGGTGTTGCTGATAATGAAGAGGAGGCAATCACAGGGAAAGAAAAAGAAAAAACAGGAGCTACAAAATTTATGACATATCAAACAGGAGGATTCACTCACCTCCCATGTTGAATTTTTCTCTCTGGCCTGACTTCTCATGTTGATTGAAGCCGTATAAATACAGAAATGGTGATTAGACAGACTTGTGGTTGCTTAATTATTGCATTAACTGTGCCCCCATTAAATGGCATCAGTACAAAATGGTTATTGGAACTAATTCTGCGGAGGTGGTGAACATTATTAGCAGGAATAAGGTTGAAGGGAATCCTATGGGGAACTGTATTGATGATATCAGAAATGTTTCACCAACGATTGGAACATTATTTTTATTTATTCATGGTTTTAGCAAAACTAATTGACTTACTAGATTGGCTCATGAGCACGATGTGCATTTTTTTACTTTCACTAACCCTCCTATTAGTTCCAGAGGGTTAAGAGAGTTGAATGTGCAAAAAGCCTAAGACTTTTTCCTTGTGTAGTTGTTCCATAGCCTTCTACTGAAAAGGGGAAAAAAAATTATGCCCCATTAAAGAAAAAGGAACCAGAGAATAAAAACTAACACAACATTATCCACAACTCTAAATATACTACAACTTCATTTTACTTTTACTTATTTTGTTTACTTTATTTTTAAAATGAGTTGATTATGAAAACCGAGTGATTTATACCTCATTTAAATTTAGTATCTAAAATTTATCCAAAAATAATAAATGCGAAAAAAGAGAAGGAAGACAGAGTGCCATATGGGGAATAAAGAAAGAGGAAAATAAAAGGACATGGAAAGAGCAACAAAATGGAATTCACATCTAAAAGACCCTGAAGCTAAACGCCAAATGACCCCAGTTGGCTTCCCTGTTTCATGCCCAGCAACAAGCTGTCCTTTTGTTTTGATGACATGACTGAGATTTGAAGCTTTACTAAATGACAAATTATGCTATTCAGCATTCTAGGTTTAAAATTTTTCACTCTTAATTTTAATTTTAGGGTTATCAATATTAATGTTTAATATAAAATATAAAATATATAAATAATCACACTGTTTACATGCTACAAGCAATATAGATTATCTTACATTCTGTACAAATACATGAGACATACTCTACTTATAAAACATGACTGTAAAGACTCTGTTCACATACCATAAACAATTCAATTCATTGTGTAAAGCACAGAACCCACTTTAATTTTAACTATATCAAATTAGATGAATTATTTTAACCAATAAGCATATGTATTAATTGTTTGGTAAAAAATTTCATATATATATATATATATATATTTATTTTTAGAATTTAAAGTTAAATAAATCTAACATATTGAAGAATCAAATGATAAGTATACAATAAAAATAAATAAGAAAATAAATAACACTTTAAGACCATGAGTTACACTATTTACTCTCAATGGTATTATATTTTTAAATTATTTTAGATGATCAAAAGAGTTAATATTTTAAGTAGTATGACAAGAACCCACAACTCGTATAAATCTTAATAATAACATTTTTACATTGTAACTAACAATAATTCTAGTCACTAAGGATGCTAACTAATCATAGTTATTAACCCTTGGTGTGAAATATAAGGAGAGTAAATGTTTTTTTAACTCCTGATCCCTAAAGTGAAAGTCTTTCCTAAAATTAAGGGTAGACATATATTTTTTACCCTGCATAATAGCATATAAATAGGGCAATTTTCGCTTTATTAGTAACAAAAGATCCTGTCTTCTAGTGATAGAAGTGATGAAAGCAAGTCATGGTGCTAGGATTGCCAGGTAACCCAGACGTACACTGGCGACTCAATAATGCAGGTTAAACGTGCACTACTGTTGTGATAGGCCTCTTGTCCTGTCTCAAAACTAAAATTTGTACAACTTTTATACAGAAAATAATATTATTTCTTTAAAAAGCATATTTTGAGAATAAAAATTTTAAATATGCCATGGTGGGAAAGAGGAAATATCTCTAGGAAATGGAAGAAAACCCCCTTGTTTTTTTTTTTTTTTAAGAAATACACTTAAAAGGTGGATTAAGAAGAAGGGTGGAAGAGGATAAAAAACCAGTTCAGGTGGCAGGTGAGAGAGACAGAACAAGAAATCACAGTTCCAAGTTTTGATGAAAATATAAAAATCCTTACTTGCTGGGTCTTATTATGCTCTTGTGCCTGAAGCTTCTCAATGGAGCCTTCCCATGCTTCAGGGGAATTTAGTGGCAATAATGAGTCTGGATGGACTGCTTATATTGGTTCTCACATTCGCACAGAAACCTACAACAGTGATGAAGATGAGAGAAGTGTAGATGATGACGGTGACGATGGCCATGATGATGATGATGATGATTCAATGGCTTCTGATGCATCGTCTGGTCCAAGCCACCTGCAATATTTAGGCATAAACAGTGAAGGAAGTCATCGCTCTGATCATCTAACAAAGCACAAAGATAATGATCATAAAAGCCTCCTCTCAGGCAAGAGGACTAGCAAGCAAGCAAGCAAGACAAGATATGGAAGGAATGCTGAAGTAAGAGAAGAGGAAGATGAAGATGAAGAAGAAGAAGAAGACTTGCTGGTAGAAGCAGACAGTGCTAGTAGTCATGTTTGAAAGGTAAGGAAAATGTTCACTGCTCTTTGAAACTAGTTCAACTAAAACTGTACTCTTACATAATTTTGGACCCCAAAAACTAATCACAAGCTAGCCTTTTTTTTCTTAATCAATTCATTTATCTGTTCTGGCTTATTACTAGGGACTTTAGAAGGGCACAAGGCATGCAAGGAATTTATCCTCATCCACTATATTCTCCATACCCATCCATGTCACCTGAAATTTTCAATTCCTAGAATTATGTATTATTGCTCTATGCCTTTCAGTCTTCAAAAGGGGAAAAAAAGAAAAAAAAATGCAAAGAGTCCTGATTTGGCATCAATTTTTGGATTTCAAATGAAATCTCAGTTCCTGCATAAATAAATAGCCTCGTATCATTGTCTCAAACTTCCTTAAAAGCAGATGAAGCAGGGAGGTAATAGTGTGCCTGTGATTCCTTGATCACAAGCTGTCTCAATGAGCTTTGAATCTAAAAAATTCTATTCAAGTGGTGCATGAGCTGTGTTTTTTGAATACCAAAATTCTGTTCTGATGAGAATAATACTGCTAATTTGAAGGTATAACATTGAGCTAAAAATTGGACTTGCACGAGACAGCTTGATAACACTAGTTCTTGGAATTATATTAAGCTGGAATAAAAGGAAGCAAACAAAAGTACATTATTAAATTGTGCAGTAATTGCCTGGTCTAGACAGAACCAATAATTGGGACTAGAATGGTTTTCAAATGTTTACTTTGTGTTCCTATCAGTTAGAAAAACCAGATCACTCTTATTTTAATGGTACTGAAGCGCAAAAACCAGATCCCTCGTTGACTAGACAGGTTATATCCAGGAATTTATGAGGTCTACTCTTACCTAAAAGAAAAAAAAAATAATCTATAGACCAAACTGCAACTCTCTGAAGATAACATCTTCGCAAGCAACTAAAATAAATACGTAATAATAGGTAAAACTTCGTTTTGTCTTTCCCATAATAAACTATATCTCTAAAGCAAGCCATCTTTGAAAATTTGGAGAGAGAAGTGTCATCGTAGAAAGTTCTCTGAAGAAGACAAATTCTGAGGTCAGTCAGTTGTTTATAATGTTTCGACTAAGAATTGCTTTATGTAGCAGATTGAAGACATTAATGTGGATAATTCTCTTTCTATGGTAAGCAATGAAACAACTGTACATAGGTAGAAAGAGGACTGCATATGTGGACAATTGAAGTTATGAGTTATGACTAATCAGAATGTGTCATAAACTTGGATCTGCAGAAAGCAGCAAAAGCATTTACTGATCGACGGCAAATGAGGCCCAGTGAGTTTAAAGTGAGTCGTCATGAGTCATTTTCAATCTTTACATACAGCTAAATGTAAAATGCTTAGCAACGTGTGTTCAAAATCTGCTCACTCTATTTGTTGTGGATCAAGCAGAAAAAATACATACAATGTGATGCACTTTACCAATTCACGCAAGGAGAACCAACAAAAAACATAAATCACATATATGATGAAGAGGGAAGGAAAATACAAAGGACGAAAAATCCACATTTGGATGAGGTTCTAACAGAAAAGAAATCCAAGTGAGCTGGACCAGCAAGAGTTTGTACAGAAGTATTAACTTTCGGTTCTCATGAGGCTTGACTAACTTCTCAATTTGTTCCACGTAATTCTTTCAATATATATCATCAACAATTTTTTTTAAATATTCCTGTCCTTCCATCCAGTAAAGTTACAGGAACTAAATTCTTAATTTGGTCCTCTAAAGGGATGGATGAAAATGACTGAAAAAATATTGAATGACTAAAGAAAGACGCTTTGGAGCACTAGCTGAGAAGTTGGTTATCTTTTATGGACAAAACAATAATTTACTCTTTCGTTTTCAAATCCAAACTACTTGGTTAGAGTAAAGACAAGTAGAAAGAACGATCACCACAAAACAGATGTTTAAAATGCCATGATTGGTCATAAAAGTAGAACATTCATAAAGTTTGGCAAAAGCTCATGACAAAGAGATAAGCACGAAACTCAAATCTTGAATGATTCAGCAGTAAAAGCCCCTCTCATATGGATGGGCAACAAAATAATCCATGCACCAAATTAGCTGGCAATCTTTTTCCAATTTAAGTGTAAAAGTAAATTCCAGAAGAAGAAATTACCTCTCCGTTGCATACCCTGGATCAACAAGTACAGGATGAAATATCAGGTTTCTGTCACGTGCGTACCTCACATAGTCCAAAAAGTTCCAATAATGCCACTTTATTATACTCTAATCCTGCAAAATCAGTACTATTATGCTTAGTATTTTAGCAGTCAGATTTTGTAAATGTTTGCTAACAGTATTTCCAACAAGCACGTATATGAGGTGCAAAACTTTCACTTGTCATGATTTTATTAAAAACATTATATATACGGAAACTAAACTCAGTTGCAGGTTCAAGTCTCAGTCTTTGTCAATGCTTTTTTCTTGGGTTTTTTTTTTGGGGGGGGGGGGTGGCAACAGACAGCTCAGCAGCAACTTCCTTGATTATCCATTTACTACCAAAACCTTGTCTATTATTTTTCTCATTCCTCTTAATTTAAAATATATGTGATTATTTTAATCAAGAAACTCAAACTCTCCCGAAGAAAAACGTTATTGTAGTTTCCCCACAACTTAACTTTTCTATTCATTCGGTACATCATGAGCTTAGGAATGAATAAAATATCCAGACCTCATGGATTTGAAGATTCAATTGGAAATTGGAATAGGGTTAGATTAGAGATGTCAGAACAGCTCAACTACTATGGTATGGGGTTTCTTTATTAATCATGGAAAATACAACATAATTAGCACTTGAATTAAAAAGAATAAAGAAAGATAAACCCTAAAGAGTCATGGGAAAGTATGCAGAATGCGTCCACAATTTGAAACCAGTGAGACATTCATTCACACACAACTTTAATAACTAAATTATGATTCAACCCCATATAAAACTAAACCATATTTAATGATAACTTCAGATGTCTGCAACAAAAAATAATTTTCCATAAAAATTTTGAATTAAATAAAAAAATATAATTCTAAATCCTTAGAAACAGCAAAAATAAATAAATAGGGCCCACCGAACTCCCGCCAATCGGAGTACACACGTAGTCACGTACCCAACGGTATTATCTTCAGAGATGCTCTTTCACAGCCACAATTTGCACAATAACACTTTCACTTGCCTCTTGGAATTCACGCCTTCACCTTCTTCTTCTTGCAATACCACAGAACAAGAATCGAATTCCCCAAGCCTCAACAATGAACTTACGCGCCATCTTCTCCACCCCTCTCCCACCCTCTCTCTGCATCAAGCCCTCAATTCACCCTGCCCGAAGGAGGCTTGCCGTCTCAGCCCAAATCCCTACCAACGCAGCCGCCAAGTTCTCCATCTCCGACGAAACTCTAGAGTCCCGCGGCTTCCTCCTCCGCCGCACCACGGAAGACCTTGACCTCCAGCAGCTCAACTCCATTTTCGTGGCGGTCGGGTTCCCGAAACGTGACCCGGAAAAGATCCGGATCGCGTTGGAGAACACGGAGACGTTGCTGTGGGTGGAGTACATGAAGACGAAGAAGCCGGTGGCGTTTGCGAGAGCGACGGGGGACGGCGTGTTCAACGCGATCATATGGGACGTGGTGGTGGATCCGTCGTTCCAAGGGATCGGGTTGGGGAAGGCGGTGATGGAGAGGCTGATCGAGGAGTTGTTGGGGAAGGGGATTTGTAACATCGCGCTTTATTCGGAGCCCCGAGTTCTCGGGTTCTACCGGCCGTTGGGCTTCGTGGCGGATCCGGACGGGATCCGAGGAATGGTGTATTCTAGGAAACAGAAAAAGAAAAAATAGCAATCATGCCCACACATTCTTTTAGTTCAATTATTTATTAATAAATTTCTTGTCTTCTGAATTGATTGTAGATTTAGTAATTTTACATAGGCATAATTTACTAAAGAAATTGTTAATATAGTATTTTAACTTCATTCTTCTCATAGAATTGTAAAAATAAGTAGATAATGAGATTTTAATCTTCAAGTAACTACTATTTCCAAATCCATATACATGATGTGGCTACAAATTCCTCGTATATTATACTATATAAACGAAGTATGCAAGAGCTCTACCTAATTTATATTAATCAATATATTATATGTTTTTTTTCAAGATTATATGCTTTTTTGGTTCAAGGTTTCAGTATTGTTCAAAAAGTCCCACAAAAATATATTGACAATAATCAAAACAATTAGCCTTATTTAAAGATTTGGTTTGTTGCCAATGAAAATTAGTTCAATTGAAAAGAATATAACTTATATATCATAAAAATATGATTTTGAATTTTACTATTAATATAAAAATCTTACTAGTAAAAATTTACCCAGACTCTTATAAGTCCTTGAAATTTAACTGCTCTAAACTTTTTATAACAATAAAGAAATTAAATTGTCAAAAAATGTTGGTCTAATAGTAAGGTCATATCCTATCAAGGCATGAGGTTAAATCTCATTGTTGATGCAAAAGCTTTTTTTTTGTGTGTGTGTGTGTGTAATTTATATATTCCCTTATAAAGGGTCTTCGAACCCATGATTTCTATGAGCTTCCAAAATCCAATTACTCTAAACTTTATGTAAAAAGAAAGTCAAAAAAGTGGATTGCATGAAGGTATGCAGTCAAAGAATCTAAAGCAATTTCTGGAAGTATTTGCTATGTCACATGCACTTTAGAGTGCATATAGAACTTGTTTAGTTGTCTTCAATACTATATCAAATAAATTTGCCATAATGCAGGGTGGTTGCTTAATTGGAAGCAGTGGGAGCGAAATGATTTGCTATTCCATAATGGAAGAATGATCTTACAAGAGTGGGAGGGAAAATAAATCTCGCCAATGAACTTTATTATTGACTATTGAACAGATGCTACATTCCTACTTACTGAACCAATATTACATCCTCAATTTTTCTTTTTCAAAGACGCTGGTTTTTACAACAACATGGCCCCATTTTGATGATTGAATCTCCATGAGCGAGCGATTCCTGTAATGAAATTGACACACGGATCAAGGACATCCGAATCCAAAAACAATATCTGAACTAAACCTTTCAGAGAAGTCACCCAGAGAAACCAAAGGTGTAGTACAGCAGCATCAAAGCTAGATTTAGTAATCAAAACAACCACAAAAGAAAGATCGCAACTGTGTGTATCTATACAAACTCATAAATGACCTAGAGGTTATTTTCCAATAGAACAAACATCCAGAAACAGAAGAGCGAAGGTATGGATCATATGGGGAAAGTCAGTCTAAACGACCTTGGCAAAGAACATATATGAATGCCTTAAGCAGAAGGAAATTAAAAGGCCCAATTAAATTGTAAGAAGTCCATAGTGTTTGTATGTAATGAAGGAACCAAATACTAAGTTTAAAATTAGATCAGGCCCTCAAAGCTACCCATCTGATTCAGTTCTGAAATCCAGAAGATAAGAACTGAATGCCTATGAGCCCATGAATGAATAGACTATGTGAAAGAAAATAAGCTCCTAGTCCTATCCTAATTCTATGTAAAACACATCCATGAATGAATAGACTATGTGAAAGAAAATGAGCTCCTAGTCCTATCCTAATTCTATGTAAAACATAGTGTTCAGAAATGTCAAAAAGAAATTTCAAAAACCACAGCAGCCCTTGCATTGATGAAGATTACTCCTATACAGCACAAACATAGGCAGTATAAGTCTGGTCATGGGTTGTGACGTGTGAATCATGAAAGTCACTTTTCAAATTAATAAAGTGTCAGGAAGGAGTGAAATCGATGAGGTAATTAGATTTTAGACCCAATATAACTCTAGTTATCCATTTTTCGCCTTTGTGTAATCATGTCTGTTTCTATCAGATACACTGTTAAGAGAATGTTATATCAAGGAAACTGCTTGAGGATATTACTAATAATTTAAGTTGGGCATCAATATAATGGTGAGACAAGGCCAATAGCAGGATAGTTAAACACTGGTAGTACATAAGCTTATAGCATGGTAAGCATATTCTAGAATTTCTATCTTGCATAGGCACAAAAACCAGTGGATTTCAGTCATAAGTCATGTCGGGGCAGAAAAAATCTTTAGTTATGAAGAACATTTTACTGTTCTGATTAACCAAATATGATTAACCCAGAGGCAGTGCTCTTTGCCTAAGCATATGAGAATTCCACACAAAGTAGCCATTCTCATATGCTTAGGTAAAGAATTCCACACAAAATGGTAAAGAATTCACAGAACCCCGAATAAGTTATGACTATACTGCCCTCTTCAAAAGTAAAATTAGTTCAACGGCACAGCAATTTGCCCAAGCATACGAAATTTCCAACAGAAGTAGCCACGGTTAATAAATTCACTAGACCGTAAAGAAGTCATGAAGATTACTATACATGTCAGATTAACCTTATATGAATCATTGGCTGCACTTTGCCTTAGCGTATGAGAAGTCAACACAGAAATATGGTAATAAATTCACTGAACCTTGTATAAAGACTGCAAGTGATGATGATTAATGTACTCTTCAGATTAAGCATATACGATTAGCTCAATGCTAGCGCAATTTGCCCAAGAATATAAGTCCACGGAGATGCATGGGTAATAAATTCACCGGAATTTATGCAAGTCATTAAGTTACTACATTTTTCAGATATATGATTAGCTCAAGAGCAGTGCACGTTGCCTGAATAATGATGAGTAGCCAATTCACTGGCCGTAAATAAATCTACTAAACCTATAATAGCAAATTCAGGCATTAATAAATTGAGTGTATGATGCTGTGTACCCATAATGTCAGGATTCAGGAAACGTCCTTGGAATTGAAAAAGAACGCAGCAGAGCATAGAATTGAAGCAATGAAAGCAAAAATCCCCAATCCAATCATTAGGGAAATCCCAGCCACCACCAGATCCAACATGCTCTGCACGCTCAATCCCATTACCATTTTCCTTTTCTTCTTGGGCTCTAATAACTTGATGGGTCAAGTGAGGGGGAATTTTGACAGATGGAAGTAGAAGACGAACCAATTTTAACGACAAAGAATTTTGGGGAAGAGACGTGATGGATGATCTTTCTGCGTTTGCAATGGACGACTAGGCTATGGGAGGATCGAGACCGACGAGCGGTGAATGTCAGAACCGCTAAAGAAAGAAAGGCATGAAATTTCCTCAATTTTGGATTGTGGGAAGGCAGAGAAGCTACAAACAGATTATGGGGGAACGAGAATCTTTCTGAACTTCGACTCGGGGTGACACCATTGCTATATCAGAATTCAGAAGTCTTCAGTTCTCCTTATATAAGGTGACGCCACACGACTCCCTCCATTCGTTTCACTCTCCGGATTTTAGGAATTATTTTGGAATTGGAATTTGGACTCGAATAATTAAAAAGTGCAGAAAATCAATATATACTCCCTCTTCTTCATAATGTAGGTCATTTTTTGGAGATGAATAATTAAAAAGTGCAGAAAATCAATATATACTCCCTCTTCTTCATGATATAGGTAATTGGAGATGATGCCTTAGTACAAAATGTAAGACATTTTGGGAATTATATAGTGTATTAGTTTCAAATATAAGGGATAAATATAGTTTGTCCCATGTACTTATTTATTTATTTTTAATTGTGCACATATTAAATGTAGGTTAATGTTTTTCTATGATAGAGAAATTTAGTGGTGTATATATATTTTGGGAAAACTACTTCAATTTAGGATATATTTAAGAGAATTAATTATTTTTAACTATTATCCTTTGTATACGTGAATTAGTTATTCGTGGTTTATATTTGAAATTAAAGAGAATAAATTTTTTCTATTTATGTCTTTGACATAAAATTAGAGGGTAAGAGACAAATGTTATAAGAAATATAGAAAATGATATAATTAATAAGAATAAATGATAAAAATTAAATTTTTTGACAAATTTAATCATTTAACTTATTTTTTTAAAATACATAAGATAATTAAGAATAATTTATATTTTGGACTAGATGAAGTATACAGATATATAAAAGATATATATTACTATAAAAGTACAAAATGTTATCAAAATAAATCTTATATACTTGCTCTATTACGCTATATAGTATACTATTATGAGAAATTCATATTTCAAAATATAATGCATTACGTGGATTACATTGTGTTTTTTTTATTATTTTTTAAGTATTTCCCATAATAAGTAAGTTTATATATTTTACGGTTACCAATGCATTTAATGAAAATTCTTTAATGGTTTAGTCAAACCATAAATGAATGAAGGAGAATTTTCCCTAAAAGTTTCACTCTTCACAATTGCTAATGGCCTATGAGAACTCGGAAAAAAGAATAAAGAAGAGAATGACTATAATTTATTAATGTAGGAAGTATTATTAAATAAGGGTAATTTAAAAAATAATAAAAAAAATTTCGGTTACTAATTATTGTCTTGTTACGTATATACTCCCTCCGTTCCTTAAAATAAGGGACAATTGGGGGAGTTTCCGTGTTTTAAAATATAAGGGATACATGAGGTTTATCTGGTGTATTTAATAACTTTTTCCAAAAATATCCCTAATTAAGATGATATGTTTTCAATATAATTCATTTGTATTAATTGTATGATGGAAGAGTTACTAAAATTAAATGAGGATATTTTTAAAAATTATTTTATATTTCAGATAAATTTATTACTTTTTTTGATATGTGTGATTTTATTTTCTGTCTACTATATTAAGAAATATGAAGAAGTGGAGGAAATAATAATTAAAAATGCACTACACAAATAGAGAAGAACCTTGGGAAATGGTATACGAGGAAATCAGTTTTTGGGAAATGAAATTTCTTCGGCCAAAGCACTCAGCAGTTCCCAAATAGAGACCGTTGGTCAATTAGTCAATGAGCTTTGATAGCATAATCGATGCATTAAACATGGTGCGGCACAGTGTTTTAATAATATAAGAGATAAATAGTTAAATTATATAAAAAAAGTAATTGGAATTATTGACGTTGTTAGAAATGTAAAATATTTTTTAAAATATTATTATTTAATGTTAATAACTTTTATCCTATAATTGATGAGAATAAATTGTAATTAAGGATATTTTTAAAGAAAATATTAAATGCATCATAGAATATTTATTTATCCTTTATACTATCTATGGTCCTAAATATATAATATTTTATTTTGATTCTAAATATAGAACCCTTTACAATATATAAGATAATATTTATTATATATTTTAAAAAAAGTTCCTATTTAATACATCTCCAAAAGAGATAAAAAAATATTAAATAAGGATAATTTTAAAAAATTATCGTGATTTTCAAAAAAATCAAGATAGTTAACTAACTTTAATTCATATTCTTAATTTACGTGATTTAATTAAAATAATCTTATAAGGATGAAAGGGAATATTTTAAAAGATGATATTGATAGGTTCTTCAATTCTTCCTTATACTAATGGATGGAGGAATTATTTATTAACCAATATTATTGAAGCTTACTGTTTCCTCTTTCTGCTCTTACCCTTTTTTTTTTTTGGTCATTTTCTGCTCTAACCATTATCATCCTTTTAAATTCCAAAGGAGTGTGCGTGTTATATATGGAGGCAGGCGAGTTATATTTTGAAAAAATGATACACTTCCTCTTATACCTAAAAATAGTCATTTTAGATTTTTTAAAAATTTTTATAATATTTATTATTTTAGAATTTTAATTCACTTTAAAATTTTAATAAAATATTAATTACTTATTTTACTATTTCATTATTTATTAATATTATATAAATAATTTAAGAGAGTACTTAAATTGAGGTCATTTTAATAAAATATTACTTTTTTTTTATTCTAAATATAAGACATTTTACTTTAATTTAAATATAAAATCCTTTTTAGAATATAAAGTAGTATTTATTACACATTTATAAAAAATGTACTTATTTACTTCATCACAAAGAGAGGGAAAGAAATGGATTAAATAAATACAGTTTTGAAAAATTGCCTTAATTTTTTAAAAATTAAAATAATTAAGTAACTTTAACTCTTATTCTTAATTTATGTGATTAAGTTAAAAGAGTTTAATCCCGAGGAGGTACTAAATTTTGTAATATTTTAAATTATTTAATGAATGGTCTTAATTTGTGTGAAAATTCTAAAATTAGGCTTTTTTCGTGATCAAGGGAAACTACAAAACAATTGAGATATCAATTGTCAAGAAGAAAACCACCCAGACATCCTGCAACATCAACAGGTGTCCACCCCATGCATGTGAAAATGGCATTGCCAGTACAGCGGGTTTCTCTTTATCACACACACTGAACAATAAAAATAACCAAGAAAACAAAGAACGAACTTCTCAATAATGTCTCCTAATTAAACAGTTGTTGTTTCCTAGGGAGTCAGAAAGTATAGACCATTTTATATTATATTAATGGAGGACATTGAATATGTTTTGCCTTTCTTTCAAAGCCCATTATTGTACCTTTTTTTAACGCTTCATCCCAAAAGGGCCTTCAATCTCCACAACCCCACTTCTTGTATCATTCCATCCATAACCTACCATCTTCGTCTTCCTATACTTTCAGCTTCACTCATTCTCCTTCTATGTGCTGAAAGCTATATGCATGAGCTAACAAAAATGGTTAAGTCGGTCAATATCTTCATTATCTCTCTTATAGTACTCACTGTTGCAGAAGACGGAGCCATTAGTCCAGGTTCTGATTCTCACACATCAGTTCATAATCCTTCCCATCTAGCAGCATCACTTGTAAGTGGGTATATAGTTATATACTCATTTTAAGTTTTATGGGTTATTTTGTTCAGTTAGATATACTGAATTTATGTGCGTATTGTTTTATGTCACTCTGGACCCTGGACTACAAACTAACGCACGGCACCTATTTGTGTGCACCTATTTGTGTTTTTGTCTGTGACTCTGTGTATGTAGGAGCAGTCAAGGAACAACGAAGATGATGGTCAGAACTGTAAGGGAATTGACAGGGAAGACTGTCTAGGTAGAAAAACTATGGTCGCTCATACGGATTATATTTATACACAAGATACTAATGGACCATGATTTTGCAGTTTTCTGCTCTTACTTGTCTTTTTACTTCTTAAGTAGCATACTGTAACCGAGAGATAAGTGTAACCAGTCTAGAATATAATAATATCAGCAATTTGCAAAGATGTGTCTTCTTCTGATGAATTTGTTTTCTGAGAAGATTAAGCACTTCTGATGTCCCAAAGCCTGTAATGATAGGTGGTCCTTAAGCTGTTCAATGGCTACAAGCTGCTATCCTTCTCAAAAGACGTTGAAATCCATTAAATTCCTTGGTAGCACAAATATAAAGCATTGACTTTTCGCTGAAGATTCTTAATATATAGATTCAATCGACCGAAAGTTAGGTAGATGAAATCACTGTAAGCTGTGTTTCATATGTTTCTATTTATGGTTGGTTCAGTCAAACTATATCTTTTAAAATGAACCTCCCTGAGAATTTTTTTTCTGTGGGGATAGTTTTCTGTCATTGTGAAAGTCATCATCATGGATTGAAGTGTTGTACAGTTATCCAAGAACGGTATACATGACCTGTCCGTGGATAATAAGCACAAGTCCACATCTCAGGGTCATGAATATGAAAGGGAGGAAGGAACAGAGAAGGGGGAAAGAAACTGATGAACTTCTTATCTGATATTGACTAATGTGAAATTCAAACAAGATTTGTTGTCTGAAACTCTTCCAACGAAAATAAATGGAAAGCTGAATTTGGTTTTGTACATGATAAAGATAACTGGAGAATTGAGGATGCATAAACATGAGACTGAAGAATTGAGTGAAAAAGGCCATCAAGCTGAGTGTGTCGTGTGGCTGAGATAAAACCAATGGATGGACTTTTATGTATTATCCCCTTTGACAAATGTGTATGGATTATCTTATTTGACTAAAGTGATGCCTTCAACTGTGTGTCGAACTTTCATATTGCTCAGGCTAGTCATGACCTTGAATCAGATGAAAAATCAATTTTGATGTTTGTGCTCCTTCTTTATGGTCTAAACATATCTGTGCAGTTACATCTTCCATGTGATTCGCTTTTATCTTTTTTAGATTGAAAAGTGGATCATGTTTAGGATACTTCTTAGTCCTTAAAGATAATACCACAAAATTAATGGCAGTTGGTTCAAGTGGTTCAATACTTATTTCCCATAGGCTAGTTCAATTCAAATTAATTAGGACCCAATGTAATTTCTGAAAATCGGTCAGTAATTTGAAAAAAAGAAAATTAATACTACAAAAGATTGAAGTTGGTTGCGATTCTTAAATAAGCTTGATTAAAAATGAGAACATTACATTAATGATGAATTATCTACAAAGTATTTAACTTCAACATTTATAATGCATACATTGTGTGCAGAGAAACAGAGGAAGTGAATTTTATATACACTCATTTTCATTGGTTTATATTACTTTCTTACCTAAAGCATATTGGGCAGTGTTATAAAAAATAAAAGCAGAGACATATGTTAGTATGTTAAAGATGAGCAGATCCCCTGTGATGTTGCTCTTAGATCAATCTAGATCATTCATGTTTGATCAAGACAATTTAAATTTAAATATTTTATTTTTGATTTTGAAGCAAGCAAATGCGTGGTGAATATAAGCTTCTAACTTCTATCCAATGCATTTTCTTTTGGTTTGAAAGAACTTGAAAGATTCTCTTCATCCTGCGTTTTACCTCATAATGAAGTCTTTTTCGCTTCTTTTTCTTCATGACAGTCTGATAGATTACGGGAATGATGCATTAAAAATATGTTTTCTAAGAGATCCCCAGGAGGGAAGAAGTGAAAACACATAATCCTAAAATAACAAAAACTAAAAGAAAAAAAATTACATTCATGTCACTATCAAGAGTGACTCATGTATGAGTCCTCCAAAGTTAAAATGAAATGTAATCATTGTGAATTTATGATCATATTTTACATAAAAATGATCGTGATGTTATTGTTTGCCCAACACAGCAGAAAAGTAAATTTTGGATTCCACTTGGTCCATCCAAGCAATTACAGTTGAGCACAACACAGAAAATCCAAAGAAAATTCTCAGCAAGCAGAGGTTAAAGTAGTAAGCATATGAACAGGGGTAGGCAATTTCACAAGCAAACTTCCTGGTGAGATTTGGTATCGTGTACAGCTCTGCCAACAACACTAATTTAAAAGTAGTTTAATTTGGAACAGTTTTTGCTGCTTTCTTGCATTTCATTATCCTAAGTAAAAGAGAAAACCCAAAAATGATGAGTTTTCAAGTTGTCACTATTCTTTTACTAGTTGTGTTTATCAGAGGAAATGGTCGTTTAGAAGATCTCACTGAGTGAACCATAGCTCCTTGTCCTATGGGCATCATTTTCAATTCAATTTGGTCATAATTTATAACCCTTGGTAAATTCATTGAGCATATGCAGAAGCAGATTTACTTGCAGTACTAGTGCAGATTTTTTGACATTTTGGAAAGAGAGATAATGATCTCTTGAAATTTGCATTGATCTTTCTTGTTTTTTGGTCCAAAATGGAAGGGAGGTAAGGCGCTTCTAATTTTTGGTAAGACTCAAAATTTCAACAGTTGAGAATCCATCTTATACTTTTGACTACTATTAAAGACTTTTTTGGCACTAAGGGCTCTGAGAGCTAACCAATGGCTAGATCACTAGCAAATATTCACATTGGGTGAAAGATCTCTCCATATCGAGTGTCACCAAGTAAAACTTCAGTGATAAAATTGGTCTTTTTGCCACTTGTCCTAATCTGCATTGGTATATACATTGATCTTTCAAGAAGGGACAAATTTTTCAATTCATGGAAACATCATGCAGCACTAGCAACTTCCATGAAGGTGTTGGGTTTTGACTTTTTGTCAGGGTTTGGTAGGAGGCATTCTAATCCAATTTGATAAAGAAGGTAAGAGGGATTTGATGCTATCAAGAATTTAAGATTCCTTTTGTCAGAAATACAATTATGAAGCTCCTCATAGGCCCTCTTTTCCACCTTCATCAACCCATGTTAATGTCTTGTCTGCTCTGTTGCCATACTTCAACACAAGCAAATCCTTTCTGCAGATACTTCCTCTGTATGCTTCTGAATGTTTAGACCATTTTGATGAGGAAAAAAGACTTGCTAATACAGTAGTTAGTCATCAAAAATTGACCAATTCTTTTGTCAATTCAATCTTTTCAAGTTTGTTTAGGCGAAATGTGATGTCATAACAAGGATTTTGGACGTAACTGATAATATATGCATTTTTTAATTGTCTGATCATGAACACTTGGTAATCCAATTTGGTCACAAGAATGAACGTTTAGGATGGTTTTCGTGTCCCTAGAAGAATAGAAAGGGAACAGATTTTGAGTTGTTTCAGCAAGTATTCTTTTCATGTCATATTCATTGAATTTGGAACTCTTGAAATTAAAAATTTATAAAATGTCGCTTAAGTAAAAGAGATAGACACAAGAAATAGAACAGATATGTCAACAAAATATACATGAATATATATATAGAAGTTAAAAAAAAAAAACTTGATGCATACTCATACCCATTATTTTATTATTTCTTCATTTGAGAGTGTATTTCCAGATTTCTCATTTCAAAATATATAAATAATATGCTTGTTATAGTAATAACTTATTGATGGGGCACTAACACCTTTTGGGGCGTTCTTCTGAATTTCAAATGGGTTATGGCTTCTTCAACCTTTCGACTTGCATACCTCATTTCTCACAAACTAAAAGTTCTAAATAATGACATAACATTATAAAACATCTTGAAATAATTAAATATAATTTAAAATATCAACCACCTTCTACATCAGTCTCAAACGCTTATTTAACTCGACATAGCTCGGGATTTACTTAATAAACAGTTATGTTTCGTAGTATTGACTTATGAACATGATCAAAATTTGATGGTATCATTGAGAAACCCAGAAAAAGGAAAACTCAGAACATGTAGAGCTGTTATTGGATAGCTCAAAAGAGTTAAGAAACAGAGTGTTGTTATATGGAACATCATACATGCGACACAACAAAATACCAAGTTTTGATATATTTTGTGTGTGTGTGTGTGTGTGGTGTTCATGTTAATGTTTCCAGAAAGCTCAGAAGTCATCAAAATCCGTGAGGGCACTGGCAAAAGGGGAGCCAATCCGTAAATCCGCTACCATTTGGCGAAGATCGGAAGCTTCTTCCTTGAGCTTAGCATTCTCCTGAACAACCCTATCATGGGACTCTGACACATAGTTCAGTCTATGAATAAGGTTATGGTTCTCTGTTCTGAGTCTGACAACCAGCGACCACAGCTCGTCCATGTGCCTCTGCTTCCTCATCCTGGACCTTCGAGCCGACTCTCTGTTGGATATCATTCGCCTCTGCTTCCTCTCGTCGATCATGCTTATCTGCCTCTCCTCGGCTTCATCGGAGGTCGAGGAAGAAGGAACAACATTGAGTTCTTGATGATGAAGATGGCGATGAATGTGATGGGTTGTTCCAAGGAGGTTGTCTATGTCAAGGTTTTGGAAAAGGTTGTCGGGAAGAAAGGTGGTGATGTTTTGTGGGATTAGGATTGGGTTGTCTGGGGTTAGGTAGTGGGTTCCTCTGATCTCACTTGGGATCATGGCTGCAAATTTACAGGAAGATGATGATTCTTGAAGAAGCAGGGATCTTGTGTTGTCGATTTAATTTGGTGTGAAAATTAAGCCTCAGATTATGATGAAGATGGGAGAAGGTGGCATGCGGTGGGGAGGACATTTATAGGAATGTTAGGGGGAAAAGGTGGACATGTTTAGCTGAAACCCCGATTCTCTTTAAAATACAATTTTAAAAACTTTTATTGTTTTATTTTGTTATAAAACTTTTGTTATTTTAGAATTTTAAGAATAGATCCTTTTTCCTTTTTAATTATATTCACATTTATTATTATTAATATATTCTTTTTTGTTAATGATAACATAAATTAATTAAATAAGGATATTTTTGTATGTATAATAAAATTTTACATTAATTAATAATTTCTTAATCTATGTTTCATAAACTTAAACAATAGTTATGACATGGAGGGAGTAACAAATAAACAGCATGTAGCGGAAGAGGTGGAGTTGAGATTCTCAGGATTATCGATAATTAAGGGGAAAATTATCGTAGATCGAGACGAAGCAAAAAACAGCAGACGCCTGAGAGAAAATGACGTAAAAGTCAATTAGGGAAGAGTTTTTTCCCAGGACCCTATCCAAATTCAGAGGCAATTTTGAAAACTGAAAACTCTTGAAGGCAATAAATAAATAATCCCTAGTGACAAATGACGCAATGCTTGAAAGACAGTTTAAAAGGTAATCTAATCTAATTAGAATTACATTAAATTCGTAATTTTTTTGGTTAATGGCATCATGTACTCTATTATTACAATTCTGATGAGTCATGCACCACTGACTTAAATATATACATGGAATATGGATTAGAGCGAGGGACCATGTAAGCATAATTTGTTAAAGTGGTTAACATGTTGAACCTAAATATTTGCCATTTTTAATTAATTATTTAAATATTCATCATAATCCCATTATTTTGAACATTATTCCATCTTGGTGAATTCTATTTTGTAATGACGACGCTTGGAAAATTTTCTGGTAAAGAGTAAATCGTCATTGCTCGGCTAAAAGTTATGAGATAAGCATTTCTCATTAAATAAAAGGTTATAATCACAAGTCATGAACAACTTGTTCTCTTAAGGGAAACTCAATGAGCTACGTTCCAAGCACAAGAGAAATGATGAATTCCAAAATATGATGTATCAACATTTTTATATTTTTTCGTTTTTTTTTCTATGTGCCTAAAATATATGCCTTATCATCTCTATATATCTTTTTCACTATCAACCCAAAAGTGGTGGTTTCTTCTTGGTATTATAAAATGTTCCTCAAAGTTGCTTAGTGCAATTGCTATTTTGCTAATCTTTCTTTCTAAATCTAAAGGCTATATACAAATTAGTGCCAGAATAATTTGTCTTATACTGTGGATGACCTTTCTTCTTAAGGATTCTTTTTGTTTTGTTATTATAAATGAACTTTGGTGACTCTCCACTACAGAAAAATTATTAGGATAAGGGCGAAATACAAGATACTAGGTAAATAAAAATTTGAAAAAAAAAGAGACAGTGGTGAAGTACAATTAATTAAGGAATATTCATTTTGTGAAAATTAAGTCAACCAAATTCTATGCGCAGGAATTTAATTGGAAAATATATGTTGCTGAATCCATCAAGCTTTAGATACAAAAGTTGGCAAATATCTATTATCGTGGTAAGACCATTTATGATGGGGCCTCTACAGAATTAATATTTATTAGAATTCGAGGGCTTCAATTCTCAGCATCTCTTCCTAACCCAAGTTATTTATTAGCCAAATCTAAAAGCATACCAAGCAATGGATAGAGCCATCTATTTTTGCTTTAATGAAATCACATACTTTAATATTCTTCTTCTTGTTTCTTCTTAATTACTGGAGCACTTCAATACTTACATACGAGTTTGTTATTATTTTTAGATATCAACTAATCTTCAAAAGCATGATTAATCCGGATTGAAATAAGTCGATTCCTATATCTATGAAACTCTTAATTTTTTTTTTCTATTCACAAAGATTTGAACACAAGAACTTATTTTCTAGGAAAAATGACTGTCAATTTTTTTTTGTTATTTTACAAAAATTGCCCCTAATTAAATTGATTTAATTGTAACCTTATATTAATTATAGAATGTAATATAGTAAGGACATATGTGAAAAAAGGAATTAAATGTTCAGTCCATATTGCAATATGGCTTATATTTAGAATCATTGAAACTTTATAAAAAGTACTCCCTTTGCTTTTTATTATATCTCATGTTTGAGAAGAATTTAAGTAGGTAAAATATAAGTCACTTTGTCAGTATTAAATGTTTATTTTTATGTTTGCCTCTTATTAAATAATTATGGTGGAGAGAGATTATGAAAGAGATGATTAAAATAAGTACTCCCTCTGATCCTTAATATAAGACCATTTTAACCGAATCACGCGAATTAAGAAAGGGAGTTAAAACTAATTAACTACCTCGATTTCTCCAAAAATCTCAACATTTTTCCAAAACTACCCTTATTTAATCTCTCTCTTTCTCTCTTTGGATACATTAAATAGGGGCATTTTTTGGAAATATATAATAAATACCACCTCGTATATTGTAAAGGATATTATATTTAGGACCAAGATAAAAGATCCTATATATAGGACCGAAGGGAGTATAATTTAATAAGGATAATAATGAAAAGTTATGATAAATTTTACAAAGTTCAAGAATTTTCATTTCTTTTCTTAGTATGTGTGCAAAATGGTTAAAAATGATTAATAATAGAGAATAAATGAAGTAACTTATAATAGGGATAAAAGTGAATATCGTAGAAACATATAGAAAATATTAATAAATTAACATAATAATAGTAAATAAAGTAATATAATGTTGGGTGGGTTTTAACATAATAATTAATCACAAAGCAAAGGAAGCGTGGGTGTGCAGAGCACAGCTCGCGCATCCAATTGCACAGACAATCAATTCAAACGTTAGAAAATATAATACCTCCCACGAAGCCAATCATTCCTTTTCTCACCCAACTCCTTCCGTACCAAACATGCACCTCACCGATATCCTTTCTCCATTTGGCTTGTCTATATAGGGCCATGCTAATCTTTTCTTTTTTTTGTTTTGTTCCATTTTAATTTTATCGGATGTCCTTGGCCGACCTCATAGATATCTTTTAAAGGAGACGATTCATAAAATTTTTTAGTAAACACATTTGATTGATTTTCTTAAAAATTCGTTTCATTATGGGTACCTTAATTAGACTTGCATCCCATGATTTGTACAGATTTCAAAACAAAATATTTATGAGAAAAATCACATTATTTATAACTTATAAATACTATGATTTCTTACTGTTTTTAACACACACACACACATATATATATATATATTTTTTTTCATTGATATATTGATGTGCTTTGTGTCGCTCTATTCTCCCCACCATGCATATATATGGCAATTTGCAACTTCTCTCTCTTTTGTCTTTCTCCCCATTTTCTCTTCAATATATAGCTGCGCTCACCAATTTTAGAGACGTCCAACCTACCCATATATAATGTTTCCGATGACAAACCCCTACATTTTTTGTTATTTTAATAATCTCATTATAATATATCTCCCATAGGTTTGAACCTCCATTTGGATGAAAATAAAACATGAGTAAAAAAAATTTAAAGAAAAGATAAAAGGGAACCCGGACATCACTTTACCTAAGTTTTTACTTATTTTCTCTTCTAGTATTCCGTTCGCCTTATTTTCCCTCATTTAAAAAAAAGTCTAAATATTTGTAATTATATGCATATAAATTAAAAAAAAACTATTAAATAGTCTAAATTGTTATCAAAACTCATGGTAACATTTCTTTGACTAAGTAATAGTTGAGCTTTGCTTACTATTGTTTTCAACAATTAAAAAGTAAATTGATATATGTATATATATATATAATTATTAATGTTTCATTATAAGTCTATGGTGAAATCATTTTAAATCAAACCAAAACTCCACTAACAAAAAAAAAAAATCCAAAACCATCGATCGACAATCATGAAAAGAGGATGTGCTTTTTTCTTTTTTCCTTTTGCGATTTCAGGAATATATGCTTTAATTAGTCAAGTGTCAACAAAGAATTTATTATCTCTTTTCCATTTATACTCCTCAGATCTTTGTTATAAGAGCTTTTAAATAAATTATTTTCAACAATAAAAAAGTAAATTGATATATATATATATATATAATTAATGTTTCATTATAATTCTATGGTGAAATCATTTTAAATAAAACCAAAACTCCAGTAATAAAAAAAATCCAAAACCATCGATAGACAATCATGAAAGCAGGACGTGCTTTTTTCTTTGTTTTTTTTTTGTCCTTTTGCGATTTAAGGAATATATGCTTTAACTTGTCAAATGTCAACATAGAATTTATTATTTCTTTTCCATTTATATATACTTCTCTGGTCTTTTTTAACTAAATTACAGATATAAAATTACTTAGTTAAAATTAGTTAAGGTTAATAAATTTATCAAAATTTTTTAAAATTTCCCAAAATATCTTTAATGAACTCTTAATATACTCATGAGAGAGAATATCTAGTACATTAAATATGAAAGTGTTAAATCAAAGGTATTTAGGAAGAAATGAAACTGAAATACTTAGTAAAATGCATAACATCTTATAATAAAGACCATATAATAAGTACAATAAGGATTGGAGGGAAAAGTCATCAAAGTCTCTAAGCTATGTGCCTATGTCACCTAGTGCCCTTCAGAAATAGTACATGAAATAGCAATACTACATTTTCTCTTATATCAAATGTAAGGAACAAATTAATGTGAGTTTCTTCTTGATTCAAAATGTAAGGGGCCGGCAAATGCATATTTGTCCCCTACATTAATTAATTATTTTTTTCAATCATACTTCTAATTTAATGTTTTTCTATCTGTATATATTAATTAGGAGTATTTTGAGAAAGTTTTTTCAATTTGAAATATATTTAAGAAAATTAACTATTTTCAATCATCATCCTTAATTAATACAAATTAATTATTTGTTCCTTACATTGGAGACCAGAGGGAGTATATGTTTATTATAATTAAGGTCATAAATTATATGATAAAGTATGACAAAGCTGTTTTCATTGATATTTTTTTTTGTTTCTTTTTTTAATCATCTTTCAGATTAAATCACTTTCTATGTTAGAAAATAAGACTGACACAATTATTTCAAATAAATTATGAAACGAGAAAAAAAATCTTTTTATGATATCAAATTAACAATAAAATTTTATATTAATTAAAAATATAAAATTTTCAAAAATTTAGTTAATTATAAAACCCAACTTTGACATTCCGTGCCATTGTTAGGTACTCAACAAGTGTCAAGTCAATAGTTTAATTTTACACTATAAAAATTAAAGATTATATATCCATAGAAATGTTGCCAAACTTGAAACTACTAAACTAGTTTATTCAAATAGACGTGAGACATGCAATGATCATAAATCTCCGTTGAGAAACATTAATTTAACAAGAAAAATGGAGGTCCACAAATTTATAGTAAAAAAAATTGATGAATTATAATGAAGTTAAACGCCATTGGAAAACCCAATATATGATCTGTGAGGGGAATGATTGGATTGCAGCCTCGATGACACGTATCACCATAATTAAAATAATATTTTCTATATATAATCACAAGATTAAAATGACTTCTTTCAAACACCTAACCATATGAATTAATAACAAATAACGCATGATTTTGAACATATATGTCGCACTTAAAATGCAATGGGAATAATGTGAGAGAAAATTGATTTATAAAAACCAAATTCCTTTAATGCTGCTGATCTTTTAGCAGCTAATGGGGCTATGGGGATGGGTCCTCAGGGGTGATTCTATATTGCTACATCCTCTCTTTTATCTATTTTGGAAGCTGATTTTTTTATTGATGGTTGTGATTTGCATGAAGAGACAGGAATGAAAGCTGTGAAGACTGGTATAGGCTGATGTTTTTTTTGCTTCTTTAGGATTGTTTGCTGTTTTGTTTTATTGCTTTTGGTTTTCTTAGGTTGTATTCTAGGTTCTGTTTCTCTTTTTCTTGGCTTCGGCTATTAGTTTGTATAATGTTTCTTGGAATATTAATAAAATGGTTTGTTTTTTGTGCAAAAAAAAAAAAAAACCAAATCCCTTTTCTCGTGTGTCGTGTCATTATGCATCACAATTCGAGTTGGACAACATTGCTTGCATTTTGATGGACAATAATCTGCCATTTCATTATATAATACACTTTTTTAAAATGTTTATGTTTAAGACATTTTATATATTATATAGTATATTTAATTTTACTCAAAATGTTCCTGATAAAAGAATGAAATTTAATTAATGTTGTGAAGTTTAATTCAATAATAAAATATATTAAATAAAAGTAATTTAGAAAAAAGTGAAAAAATTTTCAATTATTAATTATCACCCTTAATCCGTATTAAAAGTGTCTTATAAACTAGAACGGACCTCTGATTTAAAATATAGATCTTATTTGACTAACTGAACACATATCTAGGAAATAAGTTAACTAATTAAATTTATAAAAAACTTATATTGTTTTATAACATTATTCTTAATAAAGATAATTTCTAAGATAATTTTCTCTCTCACAAGTTAATTAAAAATATAGATAAATTTAAAAAAATTAATTAATACTTTTAAATTTATCTAATAAATAAGACTTATATTTTAAATTAAAAAATAATTCTAAATTAAGAATTATATTTTAAACTAAAGGAAGTAATATTTTCCTAAGCAATGTTAGCTTACTTGAGTATTTTTAAACTAAATGCAATTACATCTAAATTTTTGTGTACCTAATTAAAAAAAAGGCGCAGGGGACGGGACGGGAGGGGAGGGGATGGGAAGGGAGGGGGGCTAGGAATTACATGTTCTCATATTAGAAAATTATGTAATTATTATTATTTTTTTGCAATATGATTTATTGGTTCGATTTCATTAGGACTGTTCACTAAACTTGTGATCTTAGTCAACTCGGTCGGACCTGACAAAATTAGATCGAGTCCAACTTGGAAGAAAACAGCTTGGAAGCACGACAAACCAATTATTCGGACTAGGTTTTGGCATTCTTCTTCTTCTTCTTCTTTTTTTGCACCCGGTATCTTGGATCTTCCATACTTTAATTGGAGAATTTATCGAGATTCAGACTAATCTGAATCAAATTAGATATGTAGGACCTTTTCTGATAGCAAGTTCTACCATTAAGTATTTAACGCTACTGCATTCCTAAAACTTGAACTCGAAATGGTTAAACTGATATAACCTCATTGTTAGTTAAAGCTGGCAATATAGATTAAGTCCAATGGGTAAGCTCATTTATTCCGATAAAATGGGCTGATTGAGCTTTAAAAATGAAGGCCTGAATAGACAACGGGCTTTTTGGGCTCGGTTCATGGCGGACGGACCCATTTGGCTCATTTTTTTTCTTTTTTAGTTACAATATTAAAAAGACATCTTTTTTTATTAATTAATGATGTATAAATTGTAAAATTTAAATATTATGTTAATTTTTAATAAATAATAGTAATAATTAGTTGTATTAATTTAGATAATTATATAAAAAAAAATAAAAAAATTTAAAATTGTTTTTAAAAAATACAGGCTTGCTGGCCCGCTATTTATGAGATCAGACTTTTAAAGCTGAGCCTGTTTTGGCATCCGAGCTTTTCGGCCAGACCTATTTTGGGCCTAGCCGTGTCAGGTCGACCCAAATTACCAACTCTATTGCTAGTTAAATCAAATGCTTGGTAGTTGGCATTCTTCTTCTTTGATTATTCTGGGATTGATCTCACTTCTAGATTATTTTGGGTTAACTGCTGATTGATATGAATAGTGGTGGACTTATTAGTGTCTAAGGGGGTTAATTGACACCTCTCAATTTAAGAGAATTGCTTATCATATCTCTAAATTTTAGCATTTTGACTTCATTGACCCAAATATTTTGATCCCACAATGCTCAATTTGGGGTCACATTTTTTGTACTTGGTTCAAAATTGTTGTTGGAATTTTATTGAACACAATAACACAATAAACACTAAGTTAAGATATTTGCAAAAAGAGAGTTTAATTAATTCAAATCCTCAAATAATTTTTATTAAAAAAGTTATTTTTTTCTAAAACCTGAATTAGTAAAGATGAAAATTGAGAGACTATCAGACTAACCTAATATGCAAGAAGAGTATTAACAATGAGTTGATTATTTATAGGTTTTAAAATATGAAGTCCCAGAGAGAATAATTGTAAGGTATATGATATATTTGATTTTATATAAAAAATTTTGTAAGATTTTGATTTATCTTCTTAAGATAATAGTTACTATCATTTATATAAAAAAAAAAGCTTCCCCAACTATTCCAAGGCCTTAGGCTCGCCACTAGATATAAACATCACTTGGGTGTGGAAGATGATCAATTTTGTCTTTTTTTTTTAGATTAGATATTTTCTTTTTGTCAAATTTTAATAACCGCCTTCTATTTTATTTTATTTTTTAATTTTTATTAAATAATAAATTAGTAGGCAATTATTTTAATAACGACCTACTATTTTAATTTTATTTTTTATTTTTTATTAAATAATACATTAGTAAGCGGTTCTTTAGTAAACCACCTACAAATTTCAACTTTTGTATGCGATTATTTATATAACTACCTACAAATCCTTTCCGTCTTATTTTTCTTGTTGTTTATTATTCTCAAATTTAGCGTAGTGAATGATGATGATGTTAAGAAAGAAATGTATCTCTTCTCCCCCTAGGTTGATGTATGCTATCTTTTTTTATTTTTTATATTTTGGCTGTTGAACGAGTGCCCCAACTTGGTCTAACTCGAGGAGACAAACTTGACCTAGTCTTATGGTTGGTTCTTCCTAGGCTAGACCGGGCCTCGGGTTCAAAGATTGAACTTGAGACATGTCTAGGATAGGTTTCAGGTTGATAGTCAACTTAGTCAACCCCAATCTTTATGTAGCCCTAGTTTGATTCAACGATATAATAAAAAGAAGAAAAAATTAATTTAGCATGAAATGGGAGGTGGCATATAGGAGAGGATCTATAAATTGATTTATTGTTGAGGTAGATAATCTATTGACGGTTAAATGAAACTTATATATATATATATATATGTACATGTACATGTATATATGATCAAAGACAATGAGAGCTCTGTATGATTTTTCCACGGAATCTCAAGCGCACTGATGCTTATGATAAACTCCACCTCTCCACATCAATTCCCATATTTTTCTGAATCTTAAAGAGAATATAAGCCAACTCATTAGTGACACACGAAAATTGAAAAGCAATTTGACAATCGATTGTTTTTTTTTTGACTATCACAATCCATTGTTACTTACGTGCAAATAAACGCGAATTATATTAAATTAATTTCTCTACTATTTCTTATTTTACTCATTTTTTAATGATTTACATTTAACTGAACAATTTTTTTTGCATGTAAAAAATGAATCACAATTCATGATTGGTAAATAATGCAATTTATTAAATGTTTAATTAATTATATATATATATATATATATTAATATATCGATCATATTGACTGATATAAATTGATGTTAATATTCATATGAATGCTTTAAATATAATATTTTTAATTTTTAATTTTTTATTTTGATGATAAAATTAAAAAAATACTACATTCAAATTAATTATATTTCGTCCGAATAATTTAAAAATTATCAATTTTTTTAATAAAAAAGAAGAATGGAGATTCCAATTGGCAATGGCAACCCAATTTATTGGTAAGATGATCATCATTTGCTTTGCATCTAAAAGAACAAGTGGCGTAAGCATGTCAACTTCGATTATTTTGGCGTCTCCACTTGTGGCATACCAATTGTCCTTCACGCCCATGCTTACCCAATTAGAAATTACAGCTAATTAAAAAAAATAAAGTTAGGACGAGAGACGTATCAGAAAAGATGATTATATAGTGTCACACTTCCTTAATTAATTAATTGTCCACTAGATTAATTATTATGAGACTATCAACCCTCATCATAATTGTCGTCCGATTGGAGGCTACTGGTTTCAATATATAAACTCTTCCTGGTTTGGAATAACTATACTATACTATACTCCTCCATATCAATATCATTTTATTTTTTATTTTAAATTTTTTTATTTAGACCAATAAAATTATTAAATAATTTAAATTATAGTAAGTATTAATAATATTTTACTTAAATACGTTTGAATTAAATACTAAAAGATAATTTATATTTTATCTGTTGTTATTTTTAATGAAGGGTAAAATAATAAAAAATATAATTAATACTCCTTAAGTAATGTAAAAATCATAGATAAATTGAGACATTTAAAATGTTTTAAAATGATAAATAAAATAGAAGGAAGGGAGTACAGTGTTTGAATTAATTAATTTAATTTGTATTTTCACCGTTTTGAAATAATTATCATTTTAGAATTTTTTTTATTTCAAAATAATTGTCATTTTACAATTTTTAAGAGTGCATTAATTATATTTGAATAAATTTACTATTCAATAATAATAAAAGAAGAGAGAAGTACTAAAGAGAGTATATAATTAATAAGGGAAGTATAGTAAGATACAATTAAATTTTCTAACTTTTAGTTAGATTATTTATTAACTTTCTTAATCTACATTCATAACTCAAAAGTAGTAATTATTTTGAAACGATGAGAGTAAAATATATTTCTTCCGTTTCAAAATATAAGTCCTTTTATAAAAGTATTTTTTGATTCAAAATATAAGTCTCATTTAATAATTTCTAGGGCATTAAATATTCTTTTTCCTATTTTGTCCTTATTTAGAATTAAATATAAGAGATATAACAAACTTTAAATGTAATGTATTAAATAAGGGTATTATTGAAAAATAATATATTTTTTTATAAATTTAATGAGTAAAAGTACATTTCTTGGTTTCGGTGTAATTAGTCAAATATGATTTATATTTTGGACATGAGGGAGTAAATTTTTTAAGCTAGCCATAAACTTTTGATTTGATCACAATTAACTTCTTAAGCTTATTAGTTAGTTAGCTGTTGGCTTGATTTTCTAAATTTATTACTCCTTCCAATTCTTTTTATAAGTGTTTTTTAACTAAAATTACACACATTAAATTATGCAATTAAAATTAGTTAAAAGTATTTAATTTGTCAAAAATTACTATAATATTTTTAAAATATCCTTAATAAAAATCATTTACTTTTGTCTCACATGTATTAATACTGAAAGAGAGAAAGTTAAAACTATATAGGACATTTTTAAAAATCACACATTAATATTTTATTAAATTTTGAAAAAAAGAAAAAAAAATTCTTCTTAAGAATTCTAATATAAGGACCGGGAGTACTATATTAACCATTTTTGGGTCTTTCAAGAATTTTATTGAAAGAAGTTGATAATTAATTGCAAAGATCGAGAACATAATATAATTTTAGCCACGAATTTTTGTTACTACAACGTCTTCCATCCTTTTCATAATAATAATAATAATAATAATAATAATAATAATAATAATAAAGTTTTCCTTCCAACTTGCTTTGGCGAAAAGGTTATAAAAAAACAAAGTTCCATTAAAAAAATATACTGATTACTTAATTATGGACTAATCCTGCTAAAAAGTTCTCTACCAGCATCAGTAAAGAATGGTGATGGATTCTCAAATGTAATTATCACAATCAGACAACAATTTGGGGGTGACAAGGTGACTTCAAGTATTCAAGAAATTAGACATATGTTTCTTCATATACATAGAGTTTGAGTATTTGAGATGAATTACTATTTCAGATTTATAAATAATATAACTTAATTATTACAGATGATATATTTTATATAGAATATTAGACTAAAGTTGGCCTTAAACATTTGTACACAGCTTGAAATAAATCGTATTGTTTATGATATTATTACACTTTCTCATATATAACCAACAACTCGTTTATTGCCTCTCTATTTAATTTTTATTTATTCTTTGAGAAAATAATAATATCACAGAAACTTGGGACCCAAAACAAAATAAAATAAAAAAAGGTGATCTTATAAATAAAAAACATTTCTTTGTGCTTTTAATAAAAATAATGAAAAATAACTACTAATTACTATTGAATAATATTAATGAAAAATGTAATAGATATGACATATCTTATCTATATGCGATATAAGAAGTTTTAATTGTTACTTTGATTTCAAAATGTGATTTCCTCTAATGTAGGTAATTAATTATAGAGAAACACTTTTGACTAGTAAAACAATAGAAAAAATTGAAAGATTGAGTAGTAAAATTAAAAAAATAAGTAGTAAAAAGTTATATTTTGTTATAAATTTGTTACTTTCCCGTAATTCCCCTTTAAGTTACAATTTTTCTTCTCTAACACTATTGAACCATGAGAGTCCGATATGTCATTTTGCCACATTTTATTCCTTCTATTTCCGTCATTCTTAACACCCAAACATGCGAGGTGCTATCTAGAACACATCACTAAAAGACGAAGTCGAATTAGAAATCAGTAAAAACTCATGCATTGAGACTCATCAAAATCTATGAAGGCGATTGCAGAGGAGGTCCCATTCTGCAAATCTGCGGCCATTCGGCGAAGATCAGAAGCTTCTTCCCTGAGCATAGCATTCTCCTTAAGAACCCTATCATGGGACTCCGACACATGTTTCAGTCTAAGAACAAGGTTGTGGTTCTCCGTTCTGAGTCTGACCACAAGCAACCTCAGCTCGTCCATGTGCCTCTTCTTCCTCATCCTGGACCTTCGAGCTGACTCTCTGTTGGATATCATTCGCCTCTGCTTCTTGTCATCGATCATGCTTCTCTGATGCTCCTTGGCTTCATCGGAAGTTGAGGAATTACAAGGAGCAACGTTAAGTTCTTGATGATGATGATGATGGGTTGTCACAAAGAGGTTGTTTATGTCAAGGTTTTGGATTTCGTTGCTGGGAATAAGGTAGTGGAGTCCTCTGATCTCACTAGGGATCATAGCTGCAAAATTTACAGGAAGATGATGATTCTGATTGTGGCTAGGGTAAGCTTGTGTGAGGAGTGGGTGGGATTTATATTTTGAAAGCCAGAAATGAGGACCACTCTCGGGTGGAAGACATAGTCTTAAGCACATGGAAAATCAGATTCTCCTATAAATTTGTAAAATTTATTATACAGCATGTGACATGTGTTAGGTGTTGATTAGATTAAATTTCTCTCATTATCGATAAATTAAAAACTGTGCCTACAAATTGAATTTCAGAAAAAAAGGTCAAAATTTTTGAGAGAGCATCATACAAATCTTCTGCATTTTTTTTTTGAACCAAAAAATAAATATCCAGAGAACCCATCTCATTTTTGGAGGGGGTATTTTTCATTTTGTTTTAAATATACTTTCATTTCAAAATTTTAACGTTAATAATTATTGATAATATATTTAATTTTTGCGTCAAATTTGAGAATGAGTTAACGATATTAGATAAATTAACTAAATAAATAAAGTAATCCTTCGTGACGGACGCAACGAAGGCCAGTTTAAAAGGCAACTTAAAAGATAAACCTGAAAGTTTTCTTTCATGATTATACAGAAATTTTTTCAATTTTGATGGCTCATGACCCACTGACACATATATGTGTATATATATATAATTGGGAGGGCTCATGTGCACCATCTATAAATCTATATATTCTATAATTAATATAGGTATCATATGTTGCATGAGTTTAAGAAATAAATTATATTGTTTATGGTTAAGAATAATGCAATTTGTTAAAATTTATTGTATAGATTTTATTTAATATATAAATAATATAATCCATAATTGATGTGAACCTTCTAAACGAACTGGCCTAGATGATCTAGAAAATACAATCAATCAATATATATTAAAAAGGAGGATAGAGTCACATTGTGTATTAGCCGCACAGTGTAGCTTTACCTTGGGTTGTGTGCCATTCTAACTTTTTTTTTCTATTTTCTTTTATATTATTTATTTGATATCAATTTTTTTGAAGATATGGAGAGTTAGTGATAATTTTTTTTTAAATTTAATTTATTTTAGAACTAAATAAAATGTCGTTCATGTGTCCCACGCATTTATGTTCCCTGCACGAGCAGCAGGGGAGTAAAATCTAGTTGGTTAGAATGGAAGCAAGAAAACAAATAAAGAAACTAAACAACCAAGAAAATAGAACCTCTAGAAAACAATGGTCCTGTTTGGTTGTTTGATTTTTTATCATCCCCATTCTCACCTCCATAGCAAACTAGCATAGCCTCTCTACCATTCCTAGAATACTGATCGGGATCCTGCAAGTGTACAGGGTTGATCGCAGTAATAAAAAGTCTCCGGAGTATTCCAGAGATCGAACCCAAGGGAGGTAGTAAATTTATAGTTCAAACTTTTAATCTCAAAAATTAATTGATAATTAAATTGATAATTCAAATTTAAAGAGAAAAAAATAGAAAACAAAATGAAGTCTGAGGTTTGATTCAGTTTTAGAAGCGTCAAGGAATCAGAATTCACCTTATGAGATAATTAAATTTTATTTCTTAGTTAGACTCTATATAATTATAGTGACTGTTGTTTCTAAAGCGTCCTAATTACCTCTCGGTCAATTAGTCCTAATTTAATTAGCATTCAATTCGCTCTCGCGCAACTAAATTTTCTAATTAAAGCTTGAAAACTACAACATATATCACCATGAATTCCTAATTCTATCTCTAGATTAGTTATTCATGTTTATCTCTCTAAATCTAGGTTCACTCTTCACCTCTCAGTCCATCAAGTTTACCCATTAATTAGATTCTATGGTGATCAAACATAAAATCCACATGAATGAACAAAAGAGATAAATATAATAAAAAGATAAATTAAATATAACTTGAAGAACAAATCAAAGAGTCTTAACTAGAGAAACAAATCCAATCCATCCCAATCAGGCTACATCCCTACCCCTGACTGGGAAATTTAGCTACTCATGGATATACAAATCAAATCACAACTAAAATCTCAAATCATAATGAAAATAATAAGAAAATAGAGTTATATTAGAGAAGAATAAATCTATCACTAATACTCTCCAAATCTCCTTGCTCTTTCTCTATAAGATACTCCTAGTTACTCCCAGATACGTTTAGAACCGTATTCTCTAACTTCTGAGTGCGTTTCTCAATCTCTCTTTATGTTTCAATCGTGTATCTTTATATAGGAAAATTTTAGAAGCCCATAAAAGCTCAAAATATCATGAAAACACGTAAAAAAACGTGTTTTTACGGACCCCAGTTGCATGACCCGGCGCCGGGTAACCATAAAATTAACTAATACAGCGCCGGGTGCTTTAAATTGCTGAAAAACGTGAAAAATCGAGTTGACCCGGCGCCATACGGACTTGACCCGGCGTCGGGTGGTCACTATTGTACGGACAGTACTTCCATTACGTCATCAGCTCGTATTGACATTTTGAGTTCAATTTTCTCCATGATAACGTTGGAATTTGAGAAGACTCTAAACATAAAAGTTGTATATCTTTGTCTTAGCTTTCCAATGAATCTTAAATCATCTCAATCGGAGCTCATATGTCAGAGTTATGATCAAAATACCGAAGGGTGTCATAACTTTTCAGCATGAACAATTTGTAACGTTTTTGCTCCAAATGCTTCCAACTGAACCTATAACGTCATAAAACACAAAAATATATAAAATCATGCTAAAATATATCAATGTAAACATATTTAAATACAATTTAAAGCTTAAATGTGGGTATTTTATATGTATAAAATAGACACATCAAATCCCCCCACACTTGAACCTTTGCTTGTCCTCAAGCAAGACTAAAATTGTGCTGCACTCATAAAGTTATTTCTAGATTTATCAAACTCAATTCTCTTTACTAGTGATAGTCCGTCGCCCATATAAATAAAAGGAGTGCTCAATAAATCAAATATTAGGCTCAATAGCAACTCACTTATCATTCCCATTAGTCTATGAGACTTTAGTGTGTGTGTGTGTGTATACTTAGTATGTGAGAAATTTAGGCAGCCAACTAAGCAAGAAGAAGAAAAATTACGACGCTTATTTAAGAACTTAAAATACCTCAATCATTTATATATAAACCTCAACTCAACTCATGTGCAATGAAGATCAACAAAGATTTATTTAATTAATTTCTCCGCACCTTGTGCTTCAATTTTATCTGGGGATTTATTTGCTTTTCTTGGGCCATTATGCTCTCTTTTGACGTGAAGATCTCGCATTTGTGATGCGTACCCCCGGTTACTCAAGCTACATAACCCGTTGCACCAAGATGCCTTTGGCTCACTCATAGCTCACTTTGTACCTTTTGACGCGAAGGTCTCACATTTGTGATGCGTACCCCCGGTTACTCAGCACAGGTCGAACCAGTGAAGTGGATTTATATATTACTTTTTTTTCATTTAAATCTCGAATCATCTCTCCAACTAAATAATAAATTCATACATAATGATTGTAAATACCCGAGTTCAGAAATAAATGTATAATTCATCTTCCTACAAACTCAGTCACTTTTCTACACCTATCACATGCTAAGTTATAGTGCTCAATTTCATAGCCTCAAGACTCATGTTCCTGACTTGTAAATTAACTATCTTACCCCATTAAGCACAACAATTGAGTATCCTATGGTGACAGACATAACCACTAGTTCAGAAAAATAAGCAAAATAGATCTAAACAAAATCAATTAAGCACATAAATTTGTAAAAAATTTTCTAGTTCCACCACATCAGTACAATTCTTAGGACAGATCAACTAAGAACATCTAATAAACTCCCCCCACACTTAGATTCAACATTGTCCTCAATGTTGCAGAAATAAAATAAAAGATAAAGGAACTGAGACTCCCCTGATTTATAGATGATACTTGAAATATTCTTTCGAGTCCCTTATGTTTGTTCCAAGCTTGTTTTCACCATAATCAATTCAGTCCTGCAACAAGTCTTGAGGGAGAAAATTTGGGGTAACAAGAGCAAAAAAAAAAATAATAATAATAAGAAAACAAAAATAGAAAATAAAAAAAAGAAAAATAATGTTGGGTTGCCTCCCAATAAGCGCTAAATTTAACGTCGATAGCCAGACGAATTAGGAGATCACGAGATGGCATCCTCCAGAGGCTTTGATCTAAGCCCTTCAGATTTAGGATTAAGCTTTTTACTCCACTTTAATTTCATTCTTCCCTTAGAGAGGCTCTTTATGATAAAGGTGGGTACCAGCCAGTCCGTTCGGATTACACATGTGCTCTTTTTCTTTTGGGAACTAGGGGGTGCCACTTTTCGCCTAACCTTTGCTTCCTCTTTGACAATCTTTTGAATTGAACCTTTATCAACATCTACAGATCTGGGAGGAGATGCCAATTCTTGCATTTGATAGTTCTGGCCCATAGCTATGCTACAACAAGTTTCCTTAAAAGTGGGATTGTTAGAGGTGGCAAGATTAAATTCAGCTTTTTCATCCCCGACTCTAAATGTCAATTTCCCATTTGGCACATCAATTAAGGCACCCGTAGTAGATAGGACTGGTCTTCCTAGGATTAGAGAAACGTCTAGTTCATCCTCAGTATCCAACACCACAAAATCAGCAGGAATAATTAGCTTTCCCACTTTGACAAGTACATCTTCCATAATTCCAATTGGGTACCTTACTGACTTGTCAGCTAGCAGTACAGTCATACTCGTAGGTGTTAGATCTGTGACCTCAAGTTTCTTGCACAAAGAGTTCGGCATCAAATTAATACCAGCCCCCAAATTACATAAACAATTATTAATCAGTTGATAATCAATAACACAAGGAACAGAAAAACTCCCCGGATCTTTTAGCTTTGGAGGCAACTTTCTTTGCAGGATGGCGCTACACTCTTCAGTCAAAGGTACCTGAGTGCATTCTTCCAACTTCTTGTTTGACAACAGCTGCTTGAGGCATTTAACATATGAGGACATGTTCTCTAGTGCCTCAGCAAAAGTGATGTTAATGCGAAGCTTCTTAAATATATCCAGGAACCTTTGAAAATTAGCATCTTGCCCTTTCTTTTACAGTCTCTGAGGGAAAGGAATAAGGGGTACATATGTCTTCACATCAGTGGAAGGTGACTGTCCTTCAGTATTATCATAAACTTTTGGGATCTCCTTATTCTCCTCATCCTTACCTTTCTTGCCACCCTCAGTTTTTTTTTTCACCTCTTCCTTCAATTCTTTGCCACTTCTGAGAGTAATTGCCATAATTTCTTCTTTTGGATTAACTTCAGTGTTGCTAGGGAATTGGCCTTGTATCTTTTCAGTCACCATATTTGCTAAGCAACCCACTTGTGTCTCTAAGTTTCGAATAGCCGCTTGTGCAGCATTATTTGTAGTGATCTGGCTAGCCATAAATTGATCAAAATTTTTATTGATGGTTGCCTGACTGACCATAAATTGCTCCAAATTTTTGTTGGAAGATACTTGATTAGCCATGATTTGAGCAAGCATCTCCTCCATCTGAGGAGACTTTCCTATAGATAGTGCTGGTGGCTGAGGGGATGCCTGTTGCTGGGATCCTGGTGGTGCTGGTGGATTTTTCCAAGAGAAGTTTGGATGATTTCACCACCCAGGATTATATGTGTTTGAAAAGGGATCATTCTTTCTTTGTAGAAATTGTGGACGTTCAGCATTTGATCCCATATAATTAACTTCTGCATTCCCTTCAATCATATAAACACATGTGTCTACAGTATGACCCGAACCACCGCATGCAGAGCATAATTCTTTAGGAGGATTAGAATTATTGCTCTGTTGTTGAAAAAGAAGATCAATGCGTTGATTTAACTTTTCTAACTGTGCAGACATATCAGAGTGAGAGTTAACTTTATTGACAGGTACTCTCCTACTTCGAACTCCTTTTTGTCTGGTCTGAGTTGCCACTTGATCATATATATTCATCATCTCTTTGGCAGTCAGATTACCATCCCTTGCAGCAATGTCCACTAAAGACTGGGAGGTAGAGCACAGAGCATTATAGAACAGTTTGGCAAGCATCATATCTTGAAATCCATGGTGTGGATACTCATATAAGTAATCCTTGAATCGATCCCAAGCTTCATAGAACGGCTCGCCCTCCAGTTGCGCAAAGAGATATATTTTATCTCTCAAGTCTACAGTTCTCTGAGGAGAGTAAAACTTGGCAATGAATGCATCGTAGATCTCCCTCCATGATGTCAAGGAGTTTTCAGGAAGATTTAAAATCCATCGCCGAGCATTATCCTTCATGCAGAAATTGAAACATCTCATCTTAAGCTCCTCCTGAGTCAAACCATTCGGGGGAAGTTGGTCAATCCTGTCATAGAAATCCTTCAAAAAGCCCAATGTGTCTTCGCCTATTCGCCCATGAAATTGTGGCAATGAGTTTAAGTGTATGTTCTTAAACTCGTAATCTTTGACATTGTCAGATAACCGGATACATGATGGGCTATCATAGATGGTAGGCTTATCTCCATCTCTCCAAAGTAGATTAGCTTGAGCCCTAGCAGACACTACTTCATTAGCCATCTCGTGCCTTCTTTTAGCTTTGTTTTCCCTGCAACCACATTCAATTTCAAGATTAATAGCAATCAATTCAGATGTATTATTAAAACTTTTAGATCTTAACAGCATGCAGCAAGGAAAAAAAATTTAGAGACAAATAAAATTAAAAAAAAATTTTATAGGACTAAAAATAATGAACTACTAAATCCGTTAACCTCCCCGGCAACGGCGCCAAAAACTTGATCAGGATCCTGCAAGTGTACAGGGTCGATCGCAGTAATAAAAAGTCTCCGGAATATTCCAGAGGTCGAACCCAAGGGAGGTAGTAAATTTATAGTTCAAACTTTTAATCCCAAAAATTAATTGATAATCAAATTGATAATTCAAATTTAAAGAGAAAAAATAGAAAACAAAATGAATTCGACCTATTAATATTGTGCCTATATATATATATGTATATATAAATAAGAATACAATGAATTCGACCTATTAATATTGTGCCCTCAATATTAGTATGAGTAAATACACCAGGTTAATATGATGGTAACAATGATGATAATGACAATAATATTAATAATGATGAGAATGAAGTTGGTCATATACATATATATGTTTATGATCATGATGATTATTGACATACTTATTATTATTGTGTATCCCCATGTGATATTTTGTGTGATGATGTTTTGCTACCATGTTGATGATGAGAATGATAATGATTATGTATGATATTGACATGATAGCATAGCATTTTGGGCATTATCACTCATGATTATACATGTTTGAGCATTTGTGGTAGGGTGGGATACACGAGGCCTTGTGTTTAAGTGATAAATATGATATATCTCTACTATTAATTCATTGTCCTTTGGCTGGGAGATGCAAGTAGTAGTGGATTGGGGATGTACCTTCCCCAAATCACCATTAATTCTGGTGGTTTAGGGGAAGGGGAACCATGGTCCATTCATTAGTGGAATGGCCTTTGGCTAGGTTATAACAAGTGAAAGTAAGCTTAGTAATTGCCCTAAAATTAGCCTTCACCAATTGTTTGAAGGAGGCTACTTATCGAGATTATCTTGTAATAGTAACTAACTCATGGTTCTTGTCATAGTTCATGTGGGTTCTTGCATATCATGTACATGGCATCACGAATATTACATGTTGCATGTGTATGGTAATATATCGAATTCACATATTTGACTTGTAATGAACTTCTGTATTTATAAGCTTTTTAAAAATAAAATCCTTTGTTTTATATGTCACCCCTGGATACTGGGATGTTTGTCTCACCCTCCATCGATACCCCATTTTAGGTGAGGATTTTAGTTCTAACAAGATGGCAACCGAGGCGGGTTTTCCCTTGGTCAGTGCATGGGATATTTGAATACCCATAATCAGTATGTGTTTAGTTGACAACACTTGTTATATGTCTATTTTGTATTGTGCCAAGAGTAGTTTTGTGATGGATACCATGTGTGATGTGGTTTTGTGAATCCTCTTGGTCGTTAGCTAGGGTTCTTATTTCTAATGCATGTCTCATGTCATCTATAACTCTATGGTTGTTTAGGGTTAGGATGGGTATGGATGTATGTGTAGTGAATGGTGAGGTTGTAATCCTTTGTGGTTTGGGTGTTCTAAGCTAGTCCTAATGTTTTGTAGTAAGGTATGTGGTGGTTATCGGGTGTTCTTGGGCATACGTCCCATTTGTTGTTATTGAGAGTTTAGGTCTATGGTATTGATTACCCATATGTATTTTGATGAGTTAGAGTTGTGTGTGAGGTTAGTTGGGGATTTTGGTGTATTTAGTGGGAAAAGGGTATGTCATCCAATAGGTAGGATTAAGGTTCAAATGAGTCAAAACCTAAGAGAGTAGCTTTTTTTGGCGTGCTACTTCCTTGAACAAGGTCCTTGTGTTATTTGTGACCTGTTGGAAGAAGTTGGTGGCTAAAAGGTCAATAGTTAGGGATTGAGAGGTGTTGAAGTCAAATTTTGACCTAAAAGTGACCATTTCAATCACGGATGCCCAAAATCTCTATAGAGAGAAATTTCAAAGCAGTTGGTGTCTTTAGTTAAAGGAGGTATAGAGTGACTTGTAGGCATTGGAATCACACCAATTGAAGGTCTGGTTAGGGAGATATGCATGTTAGAAGTTAGACCACCTTATCAGCAAATTGCTGATAAGTTATCAACAAGTGGCACCACAGCACTGCACATCCTTGTCTTCTTCCCCATTTTGTCCAAGAGTCTCCCATGTCGTGGCGCCATATGCTTGGCCATGGCATATGGTACCACGGCAATGCCTTTGTCCTCTATTTTCTAGAGTTTTTGAGGTGGTGTTTTTGGTAGCATTGTGTCTTAGGCCCTAGGTGGGTCTTCTTCTTGTAGGATGTTACAATAATGGTGGAAGGAGTTGCAAGCCGAGAGTAATGGTTGTGTGCTGTTGCTAGCGGATGAAGAGGAAAGAGGGCGGAGGAGAGTTTTATTTTTCCAAGGGTATTTTGGACTTTTCAGTTGTAACTGTATTTAATTAACTATAAAAATTGAGTTTGATTCCCACTTTTTTTATATCATACCAAACAGATTTATGGTGATCTTTACTCCATTGTAATCTATTCTATTCCATTCTATTACTATCCTTTTCAGCAACCAAGTGAAACCAATGCCTCTAGCAAGGACAAGGAAGGCTTAAACAAAGAGGATTGGGAGTGCACTTGTGGGTGTGGAGGACTGTGTTTCCCCATGTCTTTGTTATTCCTTTAAATTCCAGTAAAGTACCACTGTTTTGTGTAGAAATTTATGAACCGATGCTATTTGGGGCATGACTATTGTATGCTTATTGCTAAATGTTAATTATGTCCTATATGTAATGCGATGTGTCTTTCCCAGATGTTTGGTTGTGTTGGACTTGATATTAATGTCTCTAGGTCCCTATGGGTTGGTATGCCTAGAGTGTGAGCTTAGGGTAGGTTTTGGGTTTTTGGTGTGTAAAAAGGACATATAGCCCATTAGCCTGAGTTGGGGTTCAAGTGGGTTGAAATTTGAAGGAGTGGTTTTTTCAGGTTAAAACCTTCTTGGACATGTTCCTTATGTCTCTTATGATCTGTTGGAATTGTCTCCTGATGCTAATTGCTTATGGGTGGCTATTGGTGGTGTTAAGTTCTTGCTTATGACCAAGAAGTAACCAAATCGGTCATGAGTATCCAAAATCTCCATATGGAGATGGATTCGAGTAAAACTAGTGTCTATAATTAAATTGGGACAAGATTGACCTGTAAGAGTTGGAATCAGGTAAATTGGAGGTCGGAGCACAAAGTAGTGCATGTGAGAAATTTGCTTGAAAAATCAGTAATTTGTTGATATAGTTTCTGATATGGGCGTTGTGGTGTGAGAAGCTAGGCTTCGGTGCTAGTCCCCTTTGTTTCTAAATTCTTCAAACTTGAGAACTTTCGCGTCACGGCAGTACTGTAGTAGCCACAGCGCTGCATCCTGATTTTTCCTCTTTTGTTTTGTTTGACCATTTTTCTGGGTTTTTAAGTGATGTGTAGGAGTTTGTTTTAGTAAGGTGTTACATCATAAATACTTGAATTTATTACCGTGTTTGGTAATAAACCTCCATGGGTATACCAATCAATTCACTTGTGTATTTGAAAACAAAAATTATATATGATTTAAAATTTTTTTTACCTATGTGATTTTGTTCTAATCAAAATAACAAAGGATTCGTTAAATTTTGCAAAGTCAAGTATTTATCTTAAATGAAAATTGTCAAAATAATATGGTAATTTTCTTTAAAAGTCACACGATGTGAGATTTTAGGAATCTTCGTGGATGTATAGATTGATTAATTAATAAGTAAGATTTCAGAATCTCCATGAATTTACCAAATGGGTAATAAAAATAAATTGATTTTTTAAAGTAAATTAGCTTTTCAAAAATTGAAAACAAACTCATTCAAAAAACTCTTATTTTGATAAAACTATAATTTTTCTTTAAAAAAAAAACTCACTTACTTGGATTTTTACCTCGAACTACGTGAACTTTGATGCTTATAATGTGGTATGTAGGCCCCAGAATTTCATTCTAGATCAAGTCCGCTTTTGTAAATAAATTCTTTTTTATTATTATTTAATTTTTTTTCCTTTTCTTTATATGTGTTTTATGAAGATAATTAAAATAATTTTAAGGATACATTAATTTTGTATAATTAATTTAAGGTAATTGTTCTTATAAATGGATGTTATAGGGTGTCTAGCACTTTTTTCATAACACAATCAACTCTCAAACCGTTTTTATTCCGCAGAGCATTGTTTCTTTTTCAAAGATTTTTAAAAATCCATTTTTTTAAAAAAAATTTGGTTGTGACTCTACTTTATTTAAATTTTCTGTTATATGAAAAATGGGGTGCGACATGGATCAAGTGTCATTGATTATTATTAAAAAATTAACTCTTCAGATGTATTGTTGCAAGTATACAACAATAAATAATGATTTAATATTTTGTAAATGAAAGATATATTGAATGAGTTTAAAGAAAATTTTAGGTAAAAAACATAAAATTCAAACTAAAAAAAATTGAAAAAAAGATAAAATTAAAATAATATCAAGATTTCATATAAAATATAAACATTATAGGGAGCTACACTATTTAGGAGCCGTGGATAGTGTGAGTTCTCTTGAGCACTATGCAGCAGCCCACTCTAATAATAGAATTGAGAAAGGCATGGAATTTAATGCAACATTATTCTTGGGGCTTATGAATACAAAATAATAGAAGAAAGTTGCACTATTTATGATCTAGTACATCTTGCTTTAGATAGTGAATATTTTTTCTATTTTAAAATAATTGTTACTTTAAAGTTACACACACAGATTAAGAACATTAATAAATATCCTAAAAAATTAATAAAACTTGATTGTATTTTACTAGTACCCTTATTAATTATGCAATATTTCTTAATCATTCTTTCTCCTTTCATTATTATTAAGGTTAAATTTGTCTAAATATAAGTAATACTCTTTTAATATAAAAATTATAAAATGACAATTGTTTTGAAAGAGTGGAAATATTTTTTTTAGGCCAACTTGCACTACGTTGACAATCAAAGCACTGAAGATTAGCTAGATCCAAAAAGTCTTGGCCAAATCTTTGCAAGACTTTTCTTTCCCTCACATGTATAAATTGTATCAATTAGCTGTATAAAAACAATTAAAATTTCATCAAAATGATGGAATTTTTTATGATAGAGTATATTAACAGATTTAAATAATATCTAGATGATTGTGGCCAAAAAAATAATACCTGGATGATTTAGAATGTCTTTTTACTTTACACTGCCCTATCACCGAAGTGCATTATAGCAAAATAAAGTTAGGTGATTCCCCACCATATAAAAATCAATGAGATAAGGCTTAAGTAAAATACTATATATATATATATATATATATAACAAAGAATAAATATTTAACAGGCGTTAGTTCTAATGGAGAGGGGTTAGAGTCACTTGAGTACAATGTTTCGAGTTCAAAACCGTATAATGCAAAAAATAACTTTGGGAGAGCTCTCCTTATATGGGTTTGACCATAGTTTGATTCGAATTAATCATAACTTAAAGTGGTGACCAAATACTAGAGAGTTATTAATATATATATATATATAATAAAGAATAAAAGACATGTAGATATAGTGGTCATGAATTACAATTAAAGAACATTCCTGATATATACATATATATATATATATATGCAAAAGGTCAACTAAACTATTAGTGTTGGGATTTATATGGAAGATCCTTGTTATGTCCTGCTTTTATATATAAATTTAGTAAATATCTAAATATAGTGCAGCTGCTGAGGTCTTTATTTGTAGAATTTGTATATGGGGGTTCCATTATGATGAGCAAAATAAGCAAAAACCATTTAAATTAGGCTGTGAAGCACGTAACTGAAGTAATAAAATTTGAAGTATCCATTTATTATATTTGAAATGAATGTTTATGATTTCAATATTAGTTCATATAAATATCAATGCCTTAGGAATGGGCATTTCCTCCCAAATTTGGTAATGTATGAAACGGGGCATTCGCCTAAGCAGTCTACACAAGCAGAATCGAACAGTACGTGGGATGCCTAAACCCATTTCAACTCCATACAACAAATAAACTAATTCGTCAGGGGATCATCAAAATAACAGATATCAACATCTAAACATAAACTCATACGTACTAGCCAACTTATCCGTACACTTCCCTTCCCTATAAGAATGAGTCATCTTAATCATCCAATTGGAGTCCAGCAACCTTTGAATCCTTCTGATAAAATTATTCTGCGAGTCACCATGAATGAGAGCATCCTGCAACTTAACAATAACAGATATAGAGTCCCCTTCAATTATAACAGTCCTTCAACCCTCCTGCTTAACTAATTTCAGTTCCATATAAAAAAGCAATGTCAACTCTGTCTCTTTCAACAATATTTTGCTCAAATAAGCACACATTCCTCCTCTTCCACAACAACCAGCATCAAACTCCAATAACGTACACCACTGAACTCCATTCCATTTAGTATGATCAGTTAAATTTTTCTGCAGCCACTGTCTTAAATCAGAACTGAAGAAATCTAATACATCCCTTCCCCTAAGCTACGATTCCACACTTTTTCTAGCTTCACCACAATCTCTCAGAACATGACAAATATCCTCCTTTTCAATTTGACATCTTTGACAGAATGGAGAGCTCCCCATCATCTTGCTCCTCCTAACAGCTATCAAAATCCTCTCATTGGCCACTAACCCAAGGAAAACATGTATTCTTCTGGGTCCCCTCTAGTCCCGGATCTTCTTCCAAAATCCATCTCTACTACTTTCATACCCCATCCACTTTATTCTATCATCATCACTAGGCACCGCGAAAGCTCTTATTCTTTCAATCTCATTGCTTGACAGAAAATCATCAAGCATATCCAGCTTCCAACGACGTTCACTATTCAACAAATCCATAACCTTCCAATCCATACATTCCTCATTCAACTAATTCTCACTTTTCAAGCAACGCAGCTTCCCTATTCAACCATTTATCTCTCCGAAGTCCCAAACCTGACAGTCCTCCCAATTCTCACCTCCCATTCCACATTCTCAACAATTTTAGGCCACAAGGAACCTAAATGCTTCCATAGAGGAGACTCACTTTGCTTCACACTGCATTCTCTTATCAAATCCATGCCTCTCTCATACTTTCTCCTTATCACTTTCGAACAAAGCTTGTGAAGTTCACTCGCCACCTCCCACCCAATCTTACAAAGCAAAGCATCATTCATTCTATCCAACTCTCTCAATCCAAAACCATCATGTGATTTCAGTAAAGAAACCTTCTTCCAATTCATGGAATGAAGAACTCTTTTTTCCGTAGTAGATTCCCAAATGAAATCCTTTTGAAGCTTCTCAATTTCTTCACTGATTCCTTTTGGCCATTGACCGCAACTTGTGAGCCAATTTTCAAACTTTTGAAAAAGATTGATACAAGGAAATGGGATGATGATTGTAAGCAAGTGTTTGATAAAATCAAGGATTACTTGCTAAGTCCCCCTGTTTTAGTCCCTCCTACGCCGGGGTGATGCTAATCCTTTACTTAATTAACCATACTCCCCATATCAATGGGAGCTGTATTAGGACAACATGATGATTTTGGGCAAAAGGAGCCAGTGATTTATTACCTAAGCAAAGAAATTCACTGATTACTGTAAATATCTTGGAGTTCCATTACTACATAAAAGAGTCACAAAAGACACATACGCTTACATTGTTGATCGAATGCAGTGGAAACTTGCACGGTGGAAGGCAAAGACAGTTTCCTTGGTGTGGGGCATATCACCCTTGCCAAGAGTGTTCTCACTACTATCCCATACAATGCTATGCAGACTTCTAAGCTCCCGGCATCTTATTGCAACAAGATTGAGCAATTAATTCGCCATTTTGTGTGGGGATGCACTGAATCACATAAAGGCTATAGTATAGTCAAGTGGAAAGATATGTGTTAGCCTTTGAGAAATGGAGGATGTGGCTAATGACCATTTTCTAAGAGGGATAACTAATTTTATAAGTGGATATAACTAATTTTTCAACTAAAATGAACTAATTATCCATATAGATATAACTATATTTTCAAGTGGTTATAACTAAATTTTTGAGTTGCCGTAATTAATTTTCTAAGTAGCTAGAATAAACTAATTTTCGAAATGGGTAAAAGTAATTTTCTAAGTGGATATAATTAATTTCCAAAGTAGGCATAGTTAATTTTTCAAATAGAATGAACAAATTTTCCAAGTAAATTAACTATAATTCTAAGTAACTATAACTAAATTTTTAAGTGAGTATATACAACTAAATTTCCAAGTTGACCTACTTAGTTTTGAATAAATTGATTTTTTAAGTAGGGATAATTTTATAAGTAGATATAACTAATTTTCAAAGTGAGTATAACTAATTTTCCAATTGAAATGAACCAATTATCCAAGTATGGACATAACTATATTTTCAAGTGGATATAAATTTTCAAGTTGGTATAACTAATTTTTCAAGTAGAATAAATTAATTTTCCAAGTAGATATAACTAATTTTCTAAGGGGATATAACTAATTTCCAAAGTAGGTATAGTTAATTTTTCAAGTAGAATGAACAAATATTCCAAGTCATACAACTATGATTCCAAGTTGGCATAACTAAATTTTCAAGTTAGCACAATTAATTTCCCAGGTAGAATAAACTATTTTTTTAAGTAGAAACAACTAATTTTTTAAGTAGATATAACTAATTTTCAAAGTGAGCATAACTAATTAGTTACGTCCACTTGGAGATTTAGTTATATCTACTTAGAAATATATATAGTTATGTTCATTTGGATAATTGGTTAATTCTAGTTGAAAAATTAGTTAGGCTCACTTTAGAAATTAGTTATATCCATTTAAAAAATTAGTTATTTCTATTTGAAAAATTAATTTATTCTATCTAAAAAATTAATTATGTCAACTTGAAAATTTAGTTATACCCACTTGAAAATTTATTATGCCTACTTGGAATCATAGTTATGTTACTTGGAAAATTTGTTCATTTTACTTAGAAAATTAATTAGTTATATCCACTTAGAAAATTAGTTATATTCACTTAAAAAATTAGTTTATTATGCTTAGAAAATTAGTCATACCAATTTGAAAATTTAGTTATATCCACTTAAAAATATAGTTATGTCCATTTGGATAATTGGTCCATTCTAGTTGGAAAATTAATTATCGCACTTGTATGGAGTTCAAAAGGGAGCTAGCTCAAATAAGTATTTTCTTTTAATGACTTTTTTTCTAATTAATTTTATACATTTCAATGAATGGGGTTTGCCATGGTGCCTTCAATAGCTTGGGGAAGGAAGAGTTTTACACGGAAGGGAGTACTGTGTCTTATGGGGTTGCAGATTCTAGTCTTTTAACTTTTGGTATTTTTGTCAGTGAACTATTTTTTAATTCTTCAAAAGGGACCTTGGTCATTTTAAGTGGCTTGGGGATCATGATAAGGAAATATATGCCTTAGCTGTTCCCAAATTGTCTTTTTATACCTGAAGTATACTTCTAATTCGAATAATCAATATATATATATATAATCAACTTTAAAGTAGGTGTTATTCCAATAGTGTCTCATTTGGGGCTTTGTGCAATGCAAAGGGTTTATTTCTAGATATGCACACAATAATAACAACAATTTTATCTACTAAGTAGGGTCGATTACATGTATCATACGATATCAAATTACTTAATTTATAAAAATTATATTTTCAAATAGGTTTTTCACCAAGAAATCCTTTCTAATAGCTTTCTTAAGTGCCCTTCTTAATCTACCTTTGCATCTCCTTCTAAAGTTAAAAACCATCTAATGTAGTTTTCTCATTGTTACTTCTAACTTCCTTCTTTGCACTATTTCTAGTTAAGCATATAACATTAAAACACGTTGGTACTGTAAAATTATTGTATATGTATTAATGAATTTTTAATCTGCATATGCATCACCTTTGCAGTCATGGGCTACTTATAGTCTTATAAAATGCAACTGTTAGCATTGTAAGATCGATAATCAATACTGATATGTGATGTGGCTAGCTAGAGGAAGACTTCAAATCTATCTTTGGAAGAAATTAGACACACTGATCAAGATTTGCATGACCAACCTGTCAAGACTCAAGACTGACATTTATCAAATATGATCAATCATGCACAAATACAAACACATATTATAAAATGGTTGTCAGGAAAATTTTGTCTTATATTAAAATTTAGGGAAAAAGACAGTTTAGGATCTTTATATAAAAATATTGACAAATAAACAGTACCAATATTGAATTCAGTTTATTCGAGTTGGGAATTCAGTTTATAGGAGTACTGAATTTTTAAACCGGGTCCTTGGAAAAGAATATTTTCATATGGGGGTCCTTAAATGTCTTTTTCCCTAAAATTTATTTAAATAATAAAGTAACATATTTTCATATATAATACTTAAAGTTACAATTTAATCTTGGGTGTCTTTTACCAAGCAGTTTCCCGAAAGCTGTTTCCATAAGGAGTAGACATTTATTTTTCATATATTTGTTGTGCTTGAAAAAATGAGTTACATTATTTAGAACTTGTGAATAGTATATATTTATTATAAATTTTATTTTATTATATTGACATATATAAATTTTTGGCAAGTAGTTGAGGTGACTTTTTGTTAAAACTCCAGAAGATCTCCACTCTCCACCATACACACACAAATATATATATATATATCTATAATATTTGTGTTATATATATATAACTCAATTGTTATGAGTTGAGTTGTTGGAAATAGTAAGTTGTATGGCGAAAAGTCAACACAAAGTAGGTCTAGAAAATGAAAGAAGGAAATTTCTTGAGCACGGGAAAACAATGTCATAATTAGTTTAACCCCCGGTTGATTATACTGGCAAATAAAAAAAAGCAGCATCTTCAATTTGAAATAATATGTCCAAATCTCGTTTTTCAAGAACCAAAGAAACTACTATCAGAAAAGCTGTCAATGGTTTGGTTAATTTTCTTAAATGTGCAGCGGTTGCATCCACGACCAAAAGAAAAAAGGATAAAAAATTGCTGCAATAACATTGGGTAATTATGAAAAGAAAATTTAAAAATCGAGCTATCCAAATTGCATCCAATAATACTCAAATATGACTTAGTAGTATTATATACTAAATAGTTATATAAAAAAATCATGTGACAAATATTTTAAATTGCAGAAACAACCAATGCAATAATTTTGGTATTGTGCTTGCATGTAGAGCTCTTGGGTGCCATGGTTTATGTAATTTAAACATTCGAACATTAAGACATTAAGAATAAATTTATGTATATACATGCCTCCGTTATTGTTTTCTTTATACTTAGCTGATAAATAGTTAAAAGTAGATAAAAGTCTGATGATCATGATATATATAAGCAGAAACAATAAGCAAAGTAATTTTCAATTTATTTGACAACAGTACATTACACATTACAAAGCGCTTCAAATTTAAAAAAAAAAAAAACTGCCCCCACGAACACTGATTATATACATAGGACTACAATTCCACAAAAAAAAAACAGAAAAAAAAATCAATTAACAACCTTTTTCTAACACTAAGATATCCTCTAACTACTGAGAGCGAAAAACTTTTCCCTTCAATACTAAACTAGAAAAATATAGTCCTATTAGGTATAATACTTGAAGGGGCATATATCTCAGGATACAAATTAAGACTACGAATCGAGTCTCCGTGTGTTGTCGTTACATAGATTCATATATATTTATGAGTAAAGTTGAGTTTTTCGCATGCAAATCTGAAGGAGATAGGTAAAGCGAGCCATAGGAGGATGGAGAAGCCAGTAGCAGCAGAAAGAAGAGAAAGGAGGAGGCAGAACCTGGCAAGCTTAGGGTACTGATGGCGAAGGAATAAGGAAGTGAAAGAGCCAAAGAAAGAGAAATTAAGAGAGAGGATAAGGCATGAAAGAGAGAAGGGTGATCTTCTGAGAAGAGGATGGTCGGAACTGGGCTGCCCTTAACCTGTTTCTATGGGAGTTGGGCGACGGAGACAAGCGCCGCTACAGATGTCAATAAAACTGAAAATTCTATCGGCCTCTTTTTCTTTCCCTCTTCTTCCCCTCCCATTTTGACATTAGTGGCATAAGAAAGATTTCATTTTCTGTTTGCTCGGGTTCATTTATATGACATTTCGAGAAAGTGATGATGTCACATGAAGCCACAGAATAATTCAATAAACAAAATAATAATGCCTCGTTTGGTATATAGAATGATTTTTAATGGAATGGGAATGAGAATGAGAATGAGAATGGGAATGGAAATGAGATTAGGAATGAGAATAAATTTTAAATATATATTTGGTACGATAAGAAAAATGATGGGAATAACAAAAAAAAAATATGACAAAAAAGTGGTGAAATGACTCCAATGTCCTCAGTTTTTTTTTTAAGATCTCCCTTTTTCCTCTTCCTTCTTCCATCATCGGAAACCACCGTCTTCCTCACTGTGACTCCACCTTCCTTCATCTGCATCTCTGAACAGCATTTAAAAAACAAAATCGAGGGGAGGACAAATGCCAGATGATGAAAACGATTTCAAATCTGGGGGAGGTGGAGCTTGAAGACGACGATGACGATGACTACGATTTCAGAGGGAGGTTAAATGCTCTGTACAATTTTTGAGTGACAGAGAGCTTGACCACAATTTTTGATCGATGGGAGTTCTTTCTTGCATGGTCTGAGGTTGAGGTGAAGACAAAGACAGTTTGGACGGAGGAGGCGGTGGAGGAACCTGGTGAAGCGAAGACGAAGACAGTTTGGTCAGAGGTGGTGGTGGAGGAACCTAGTGGAGGTGAGGGAGAAGCTCGACGATGGCGGAGTGGGTGGTTGACGGCGATGACTGGAGGGTATTTGTGTCTAAAAATTTTTATTCCCATTGCCTTGAGCTCATTCCCATGGGGGTGTGTGGGATTGCCCATTCCCATGTATGTGAGAGTCCTCCATTCCCATCAATCCTTACTACCTCATACCAAACATAAGGAATAAATCATTCCCTCACTCATTGCCATTCCTTTACACTTATTCCATCATACCAAACAGGACCTAAAAGTAAACTTATCAGAGGGAGAAAGAGGGAGAGAGATTCCGGGGGCTTTTTATCCAAATAAGACAAATAAAAAAACAAATTACCCAGATGCTTCAATTTTGGGACCACCAACTTTCTTGATCACGTTTTACGAAAAAATGGGTTTGTGTGCGTCCGATTTGTGCAAATCCGCCTAACTTACACAGAACTTCTAGTGTTTTTTTTTAATAACATTCACTCCATCCGATCTTATATATAGAGTCTTTTATCCTGATTCTGAATATAAGACCCTTTACAATATACGAGATAGTATTTATTATATATTTTCAAAAATACCCCTATTTAATGTATTCAAAGAGAAAAAGAAAGAGATTAAATAAGGGTAGTTCTAAAAAAATGTTGAGATTTTTGGAGAAATCGAGATAGTTAATTAATTTTAACTTCTATTCTTAATCCGCGTGGTTCGGTTAAAAATGATCTTATATAAAGAATCAGATGAAATAGATGGAAAAGCCAATGTTATTATAATTAGATCAAATATTGAACCAGATAGGAAATTGGTTCAAAATTTAATGATTTAACTGTTTTATAATCAAGGTTGGATCGGTAGTGATTAAAATAATATATTTTAAACAAATAATACAATTTTAAACAAATTTTATGGTTTAATGAAACTAAATATACCTGATTTATCAATTTATTATTTATCACAAGGAAATTATTAATAATTTTAATAACTTAATATTTAAATCTGAATAAATTGATATTTACACATAATCACATTTTGAGTTCAAAATAGTTAACTAATAATATATTATTATATTATTTGTTAAGTAAATATATAATTTTTAATAATTATATATCATAATAATGCTTATATAATATTATAATATAAAAACAAAAAATATTTTATACTTAAAATGATGTTATTTTGTCTTAAAAACTAAAAAAATTATTTTAAAAAAATAAAATTGGGATTGGTTCAGGATTGGTTTGACCGATTAAAGACTGGTTCTACTAGTTCGCACCGGTTCCAAAACCTATCAGTCATACTCTATAATCGGACCGAATTTGGTACCGGTTCTCACTTAAACCGGTCGAACTAATCGGTCCAATCCGGTTTTAACAACACTGGAAAAAACTTATGCTAGTGTCAAACGATGCTGGTAGTTGGTAGCAACCTTGTTATAGTGTGGGAGTCATTTTGAATCCATACACCTTGTGCATGTCCAGATATTGCACAATCCCACCATTGCTTATTTTTTTTATTGCCGGCCTCTTGAGTTTTGACATGATGATTTTTTCTAACACCAAAGGCATCTCTTAGTTAAGTATCAAAGATTATCGAAGTGAGTTTTACTTCTTCTAATAAAGTTTTTTTTATACATACGGCTATGAATCGGACTTATGACAATATATTAAAGGAACTCAATTATCTATTAACTGTACCATGTCACAACTCAACATCTCTTTGGTGAATTCTAAGCCCTAGTAGCACTGTTCTTTTTGCTCCAGTGATTCTTTATCCATGTTATTTTGGATTTGTAATCCTTATTTGAGTCACAGATATTCAAGTATACTCAAATTTACACGACACCAAGACCTAGTTCCTTCAATTCTCGTTACATCTATGTTTACTTGTTATGAACTTAGTAGGAGGCAGGTAGGCATAGGCATAACCTTGCCCTACCCTTAGTAGCTTGCCATTGGCAGAAATTTTGTGATTTTTTTTTTCAAAAACTAATAGAAAACATTGTGAGGTACTCCGGCTTGCAAACTCGCGGTATATTGGTAAAATGTTTTGACTGTAATATCAGGTTAAATTTGTTTCTAAAGTGTAGCATTTGCCCAATTTTCTAATTTCGGACGATCGGTAATAATTATATTTGAGGGAAGTATAGTAATTTTTCTATTATATCATATTTGAATTTTTAATCCTTACCTACAAAGTTTTATGAAGTTAAACATTTTTTTAAAAAAAAATCACCTTTTAAATATTATGCAAGGTATTAAAAATCAAATCAAATATTGAATCGGTTAGGATATCGGTTTAAGATTCAGTAGTTGAACCGCGATCAAACTATTATTGAACCGGTTATAATTAAATTAATATATTTTTAAATTTATATTTCATTCAATCTCAAATATAAGATATTTTGTGAGAAATTTTTAAAATTCAAATTATAAGTTACATCATAAAATTCATGCACCATCTGTTTTTCCAAAATACACTTCATTATGTTAATTATTCAAAATTGAAAATTCGGAAGTATAGTATGAGGGACAAATTTGGGATTCACAAGTAAAAAGGTCAACAATTAAAGGTAAATATGGAGAAAATATATTTTCTACAAATTTAATTAATTTTAATTATTTTATTGATCTATGTGAAATAAGTAATGATGACTTATATATAGTTGAGATTGAATAGTGCTAATTATTTTAAATAAAAATAACAAAATAGAAAAATTAAATTTCAAATAAACTTATATTGTAAATGTCATTTTTTATACAACAGTTGAAAAACAAAGTAATTAAAAACTTAAAACATGACAATAATAAAATTTATTGTAGCTAGCTCCGAGAAATTTATAGAAGTATTTGGTTGATTACAAAATCCAAAGTCTGTTTTTTGAGGACATCCTGTAATCCAAGTCTTTCGAATTTTAAAAATAATTTAAAAGGTTAACTTCTTCATTGTAAATTTTACAGAAATAAGACACTTGAATGTAAATTTCCCATATTACTTAGATTTCAAAACTTGAGAATGCTAGGATATTTTAAGCTCTTAATTCTTAAATCAATTGCGTACCGATTCAAACTTTTGACTTTTGGCCCATTAGATTGGCAACTTAATCAACAAGTTGGAAAAAAAATTCAGACGGCCATGTCGAATATGATATATTAAAATATTCTGGAAAAAAAAATCATAAATATAATATTATTTTACATTCATTTTTAAATCGCTTCCTCTATCTATTGGAAAGAAATAGGAATTCTGGACTCGCCAATCCTTGAACACGACTGCTATTTCTACGAAGAATATCTTCCACATGCCTTTTTGTTAAGAGAGATAATTTCTTGCAAATCCTGAAAACAACGAAACTTTTTTTAAAAAAAAAAACTGTCCTTTATTTCCACATCATCACCCACGTGTCATTTTTTATGCCATATTATCATTAACTTATATATTAACGCCGCCAATGCACTGTGGGATATATAAATCTATAAATAGATTTAACTTTAGGATTAACTTTGCTAACGATAGAAATTATAGGGAGTTCTTTATACACTTTTAAGTGTACGGTTTCTATTGGAAATGAGTGTAAAGTATCGGGACAAATTAAAGAATTTGTTTCTTTTTTTTTTTCACGCTAATTTCTATTCAATTTTAGATAGGGACATATGTTGCTTTCCCACATCTACCTCCACGCGGAAGAAATGGAAATTAACTTCAACTCCTTCAGGCCTCAAAAGTCAGAACGTGTTGAATGAAAAATGATGAATGCATTTAATTTAAATTATTTATTTCATTTTTATATTTTATCATTAATTAATATTTAATTCAGTCTTTATCTTGTTTTGTTTTTCAAACAATTTCCTTCGTTTTCATTCTTTTACATTAATCTGTTTTCCATTCTAAATGGAGGATTTTTCCTACACAACTACCTCTACGCATAGAAATTCTAGAGGTGTTGAATTTGGCAGATCATTGATTAAATATTGACCTAGTTTGGTGCATGACTTATATCAAGCATGATAGAATGAAAATCTTATCTAAATTATTTAGATTAAATTTGGATGGTTCACATTTTTTAAATAATAAAATCTAAATAATCTATCTTTCATTCTAATAGTTTAGATAAAATTAGATATAGTTTTGGGAGTTGTTTGATATGGAGGAACTAGGGATGAGAAATTCTATTGCTTTTGTTAGTTGTAAAAGAAATATATAATTTCTCAAGAAGTTGGACTTAACTAAGGAAGTAAAATTTCTCGAGTAAAATTTAAGAAAATTTTACTTTTCAAATTATTTATAATAATTTTTTAAATATACTCTTATAATCTTTTTTTTTCTTCAGAGAAATTATATTTATGTTATTAACCTTAAAACATGATATATTTATTTAAAAATAAATTGAACTTTCTGAGAATAAAAAAATAAAATAAGCAAGTTAGAATAAAATTTTTTAGGAAGTTAGTTGCCCAAAACTAGGGATGGAACTAGAAAAAAAAATTTGAGCAGGGAGGGCGACAAAAATAATAATTATTAAAATATAATTTTAAATATTTATTAAATTAATATAATAATAAAATTTATTAAAATTTAAAAATAATGATACATTATGTAACATTCTTACAAGTTATTTTATAATTAGTATATATGAATTAAATATGTTTCTAAAAATCTGTCCTAGAATATATATATATATATTTTTTTTTTACTAGATAAAAAATTCTAGGATAAATTTGAAATTCTGTTGCCGAGCATTAAAAAGTGTAGTTTGGATACTATGCAAATGATATGGAAAGAGATGTATGCAAATTAAATGGAGGGAGATATCATCCATCTGACACGTGCCCGTGTGTCTTTTGTGGGATTGAAACTAAATGAGTTGGGGCGCAATTGTTGTCAGTCAAAATTTCTGACGGGGGCTAGGGGGACAAGTATCTGTCTCCACCCAAAAGTATACCAAGTGATCTCTTGTGCAATATACTTTTTCCGGTCCTATATATAGGACCTTTTATCTTGATCCTAAATATAAGATTTTTTATAATATATGAGGTGGTATTTATTATGTATTTTCAAAAAAAATGTCCCTATTTAATGTATTCAAAGAGAAAAAAAGAGAGATTAAATAAGGGTAGTTTTGGAAAAAGGTTGAAATTTTCGGAGAAATTGAGATAATTAATTAGTTTTAACTCCCTTTCTTAATTCGCGTAATTTGGTTAAAATAGTCTTATATATAGGACCAGAGGGAGTATGAAATTTGATAAATAAATTTCTACTCACAACTTGCCAGTTGATTTTATATTTTGTATTGAATATATTGATAGTGACCCACATATCAATCTATACAGGGAATTCCTGTGGATGTCAAGAAGCAATAATATCAACAAGCTAACCAGGGCATTAGTGAAGCGTGGGAAAACAGAGAGCTGATCTCTATGGTAATTATATTTTTTATATGTCATATTATAAGTAATATTTATTTACCATAGAAATAGACCCATGTTCTTGTGTTTAGGGGCGACCATCCCCTATAAATGAATAGCTTGTGGTATGACATTGAATTAATGGTATCGTCCCACTCAATATTCTTACTTCGCCCTTTCAACATTTTGGAAAAAATAAGCAATTCACCACATCAATAAGGCTCATACTGGGAGAACAATTCAAAGGTGGCTTCAAAAGCACACTTCAAACAAAAAAAAAATCAATAGAAATAATATTTTTTTTTAACAAAGTCATTTGTTTTATGTGTTATTTTGTACAATATTTTCTTAAAATAATTTCAAGTCCATCATGCTTAAAAAATTTACTTCCTCTCTTTAATTTTTTTCAAAGTCTTAACTGCATACATTTAAAAACATAATTATTTTATAAATTGATCATAAAAATTAAAATCTATAAAATAAATAAATTTTGTAAGGAGATTTTTAGTTTCATTTTCTCAAGACTGACTAATAATAAGATCAGGGGCGGACTGACATTATCCATGGTGGGGGCAGCTACCCTCACTAATTTTTTTTCACTTATTACTAATGTATATATTATGTGTTTTTAAATTTTAATAAATATTATTATAATATTAATATTAATTTAATAAATCTTTAAAATAAAATTTTAATCATTATTAATAATTTAGTATAACTTTCGCCCCCTATAATATTTTCCTAGTTCCGTCTCTTCTCATACATACTTAGAAAATTAATTGAAAGCTTTGATATTTTAAAAAATTATTATAACTTTTCAAAATTACCCTCATTAAATTGTAACTCATCTTAAATATATTTCTCTTAATTTCTCTCAACTATAACTCTTTTGGGTATTTCCAAGAAGAATAAAAGTGGAAAATAAATATTAAATGATACATAAATTTTATAAAATAACTTATATTTTAAAATCTTAATTCTCCAAAAATATACACTATAATAAAAAAAAAAAAGGGAGTAGTTTGTTCCCATACAAATAGTATTTGCTACAGATTATCATTATTGTTGTTGTTTTCATTTTAATTTCATTGTATAATGAAGGTGATGATCAGCGTTTCCGTTTAATTTAGATTCCCTGTAGTGAAAACTTTATGAAATATTTTTAAAATAAGGAAAATGACAGAATTAATTTATGACTTATCATAGTTAGCTCTTTTCTAAACATCTTTGGGTGGATTGGATTTTGCAGTAAAGTTTAACAATAGCTTTGTCGGAAACAAAGAAAGGAGCAGATGCGTTGGAACTCTAAACCCTCAGAAAGAAGAACCTTCAGCTTCTCTACTGAAGAATAACTCATAAACTCTACTCCCTCCATCCCATTTTATGGACATTTAAGATTTTGACATAAGAATTAAGGAGGGCAATAAATAATTGGATAAATTATCTAAGTATTGCCCTTAATAATTACTTTCTCCGTTCCTTAATATAAGAGATAAAAGATAAAATCACACAGATCAAGGAAAATAATAAATTTGTTTGGAATATAAAGTATTTTCCAAAAATATCCTCATTTAATGTTAATAATTCTTCCATCATGCAATTAATACAAATGAATTATATTGAAAACATACTATCTTAATTAGAGGTATTTTGAGAAAAAGTCATTAAACATACCAGACAAATCTCATGTGTCTCTTATATTTTGAAACACGAAAGCTCGTCCAATTGTCCCTTATATTAATGAATAGAGGGAGTACTTTTTTATTAGTCATCCACTTAAGTAGTGGTGATTTTAATACAGGAAATGAATATAGATATAATTGGAAAAAAATATATACTTCATTAATTTTCTAAAATGATAGATAAAATGAGACGTAAAAAATTTTCTAAAATGAAAGATAAATGAGACGGAGGGAGTATTCCAGGAGAGATAGTTGAGCCTGTGTGGATGGTTAAACTCATGCGTCATGCATCATGCATATATGATGCTTGCCAAGTGCATATATGGAATTGAGGATTGTAGTACTTTTAATGTTCCGGCAACAGATTGATGTAGATTGAAATAACGGTTCTGAATGATATTTGATATATGTGTGGAGATGGTTTAGGGATAACGATATTTGGGATAATGATAATGGAAATATCAACTTTGCTCTATACTCCCTTTGTCTCATATAATAAAATAATGAGAGGAGTCTCAAGCATATTAAGAAATTTTTATTATATTTTTAAATTAAAAAAAAATAAAATTTTTAATTTTATCCTTATTAATTCAACTATTTTCATTAAATATAATACAAGTTATAATACTAATAATACAATAAATAAAAAAATAACAACTCACTATACATTACTTTTTATTATAATTAAGACTAGAAAACTCTTTATTCTATTTCATAATATGAGTTGGAAAGAGTATTTTGTTTTTCTTTGTATGAGAGTTTTGACGATAGCGTGGGGTTGTTGAGGTTGGACTTTGGGATTGTTGGATAAATGTTCATTAATGTATCATTTTTTTTTTTATTCATTGGTTAGGTGTTGTTATCGTTTTGGGAGCTTGGTGTATGATTTTATGTTATTGATTTATTGAATCCAATGGGTCATTTTTGCAAGGGTGAGATATTAGGCTCTCAACTTGGGTTGTGCTAACTTAACTGAAAGAGGGCATTTTTGGTTTTGATGTCCCATGTGGCCCACATTGTGAAGTTTCTGCTCAAGGTTGGTGTCATTAGTTCGGAGACATCTTATAAGCTTCACATAGGAACTTGAACTACCATAATCAAAGGCTTGGAGTTCAAGATTAAATTGAAAATTGAGAACCAAAAGATTAATAAATTTTATGATCTTATATCCCTTGAAGTTATGTGTATATTCATTTTGGATATTAATATATTTTACCGTTTACCAGAAAAAGATGTCTCATCCTAATCCGCTCACTTGAAGTACCCCCAACATAGAATTCGTTTAATTATGTAAAATTTCCTTCTCCATATACTTTTAATTAGATAAATTAAATCTTTAATATTTATCGATCCCTTTATGTTAATAAGTCTCCTTCAGAGTATATACTTTTGGAGGTTAATATATTTCGAAGTTTACCTCAGAAAAAAAAAAGGTCTCATCCTCATCCGCTCACCTGAAGTACCCCCAAGTCTCTAACGTAGAATTCATTTAATTATGTAAAATTTCCTTCTCTAGATACTTTTAATTAGTTAAAATTAAATCTTTAATATTAATCAAGTTTCCTTCAGAGTATATAATATCATATATTCACCAAATGACACAATTATTAAACGAGAAATTGAGAAGGGATGGATGTGATAGCTGGGTAAAACATAAACTTTATTATTATCAATAAGACATTATCATTATTATTTGAGAAACAAAGGCTTGTTTCTCATCATCATTAATATTTGGGTAAGAAAGTCTTAATTAACATTGACATTCACATTTTAACTTCTGGATATTGCAATGAGGAATATCGCATGGTGGTAAACACTTGTCCTCGCAGTCCGAATCAGTTTGACATTCTTGGCGTGAACCTGCTTTGATTCCTCCTATTTCACCTTCCTCCATCATCCTTCCCTTTCGTCTCACATCTGCTGATGCCAAACCTGCCAATTTCATATATACCACGTTAATTTCAATCTCTTTTTTTTTTTAAATTTATCTTAAGAAAAATACATAATTAATTAAATACAATCAACGCATAGAATTAAACTAGCTAGCTACCATCGCAGGCTGATAGGATCACGAGGACAATGATGAAAGCCAGCTTGAAAGAAATCTTCTCCATGGTTTTTTCTTTGGCTGAGACTCGCAAGTTTGGAAGAAGAAAATTTGTTGCTTGTGTTTGAACGAAGAATTGGTTCTTCTTCTACAAATTTATAGAAGGATGATTTTGAAAATATGGGCATATAAAGAGAAGGGTGTTTTGGGGGGAGATTTCTTTCTTTTTTTTAATTTGATGCAAAGATTGTGTACTATTTTAAGACAGTTGGATTAGTTAATTAATAATTGATTGAGATTTAGAAATCAGATTTTATACTTTTTAAAATAACCCATGTAATTGATTCTAAATTTTTATTGATTTGGTTTTTTATGAGATGTATATCCTGACCTTCATAAATCATAATCAAATCAATCAGATTTTTCATTATTAATTTTCAAGTGTAAAATTGATAAAAGATTTTTCATTATTAATTTTAGAATGTTAATGAATGGTCTAGAGATTCCTCGGTTTGGCATTCTTGTAGAATTAAGGATTCTGATCCTAATGATTTGAATCTCCTTTAGGATTATGGCCCATCTGATATCATTGCTGTTTTTTTTTTGGCCAACATATCATTGCTGTGGGAAAAACTAAGCTTCACACACAATATTTTTTCCGGCCACACGTCTCACAGAATATTGGGATATACGATATTTATTCTATTTCTATTGTCATCATTCAATAGTTACGGCACGCAAAAGGCATTTTTTCATCCATAAAAATTATATATATTTTTTATTTCATTTTTTTGGTCAACATTTCATTTTCCTTTCTATTTATTTCATTCCCTATGAACCAATCCAAATGTATTATGATTTATTAAGGTTTCGCTTTGTTTTGTGACGGTTATCAAAGATATATATTTTATATGAAGTATTCTAATATATTACTCTCTCTAGTTTTTAATATAAAACTATTTTAACCGAATCACGCGAATTAAGAAGGGGAATTAAAACTAATTAACTACCTCGATTTCTCCGAAAAGCTCAACATTTTTCCCAAAGTACCATTATTTAATCTCTCTCTTTTTCTCTTTGGATACATTAAATAGGGGCATTTTTTGAAAATGTATAATAAATACCACCTCATATATTGTAAAGGGCCTTATATTTAGGATCAAACCAAAAGGTTATATATATATATATATGACTGGTGGGAGTATGTAGTAAGATTTTTTTTAAAATATGGTCCGAGTATCATCAAATCAATTTGTACAGAAAAGCTATATCCAAATTTTATTGTGTTAATACCGTCCCAAAATTTAAACACAAACCGATTCCTTATGGCATAGTTAATAATTTTTTTTTATATATAAGTAGAGATCAAGTCTAGCTAATACGGTGGTCCAAAAAAAAAATGTCTAGCCAATACGTAATAGAATATTTTTGCAAAACAATGAGACATTTGAACGGCATTTCCATTTCGTTAAATAAAAATTGAGATATGTAATATCTATTGTATATCCTATTTATCATTATTTAATGATAATTGATACTTGTTTCTTTTTATTATTAGTTGTCATTTAAAGACAAGATATTTTTGTTGACAAGTTTTTTTTTAATTCATTTCCCTTCTTGACTATCCAAATTTGGTGCACATCTTGTGCTTGTTTCATTTGGACTGTTCAAATGAAATTTGGACAATCCATATTTTATTATTTTATTTATATATTTTTAAAGCAAACTATGTTTTGTTCTATAATTTGATAGTTATTATTTTGTATTTTTCAGAATTTAATAAAGAAATTATTAAAATCTAAATTCAAAATAAGAACATCTGGACGTTGAAATCTCTTCTGAACAATGAACAATCAAGATGAAATGTACACATGGTGCACATCTTTGCACACCAAATCTTAAATGTCTACTTATTTCATTCATTATCAATCTAGCTTTATTTTCTGATGATTAGCGATTGAAATCTTAAATGTGCTAGATGGATATATCAAATATTGACAAAATTCTTTCAAATCTCTTCAAATGAACAATTAAAAAAAATGTCACTGTGATGACTACTAATTAAGGAGGTTCTGGTCACTCTTGCATTGCTTACTAGCACTAGAGAATGATATATACCAGTGCATATCAAAAGTATACTAATTATATATAGATATATATATATATATAAATGTTTCAGCACAAATAAATAAAATTGAACGGAAATGTCAAAATATATGTTATGTCAGGACGTACGTATCATGTTATGTTAGTGAAATGACTGATTAATGAAAGGTTTTCTTTTCATCAGATTCGAACTTCAACCTATTTGAGAATCCATTTCATTCAATTCCACTGCAATTGGCATAAGAATTTTTATTTATATGTTATAATTAAGAGAGAGGAATTGATAAATATATAAGAAGAGAGTGCAGAGTAGAATTCTTGTATATTCTGTTGCAATGGTGAACATGATAGCCATTGAAACCAATTTATGGGAACCCTTCTTCATCGTGAGAGTTCTTGATGTTTGTTTTTTCTTTCCTTGAGATGTTTGAGCCAATCCAATCCAATTTATAGTTGTAGAGGGAAGGCTCTTAAATTGCAAAAGAATCCGAAAAAAAAGAGAGAGTAAAATTTAATTATATTGTAGGCTGACTCTGTATTAGTTGAACATTCTATTAAATGATGGAATTAAAAGATATATTAAATCAGATGATTGGCCAAAAATATTAAATTCAATGTTATTAAATGGGAGATTTTTTTTTGAGAGGGGATTTATTGTTTATTGTTTATTGTTTATGTTGTGAATATTATCATGTTTTCAGTTTTTCAGTAAGGTCTGGTAGATAATATTTTTACGTAATTAGAAAATTAATAACAAATATTTAATATTTTCTTATTATTATAAATAATATAAAATAATTTTATTTTATATTTTCTTTCATTTTATGAAAACTCATTAACATTTTCATTTTAATTATCATTACAATATTTGTATACCAAAACAATTATTCCATGAACAAACCAAAGAGTCCCATGCAATTAATAAGCCATATTATAAATAATGGCGTGTGCTATAAATTTTATATTTCATATCAATATTTTCATCAAATTACCAAACTCAAATTTAGAATAGAATATTTATTTATTTTCATTACATAATAAACATAATTATTACATATCAATCATTAAGACTTATTATCATAGTGATATTTGAAAATTTAGGTGACTTAGGACACGAGACCCCATACAAAAAGCCTTTCACAACTCAAAATTAAAACTCATTATTATTCCAATGGAAGAATATTTTAAGATATTTTGCAATGTCTTTGATCAATGTGAAACGGCATATCACTCACTTCACCTTCACCCTTCACCTAATATGCTGTTTATATAAAACCACCCTCCATGATCTCTCATAAAAAAGTATGCAATCCATGTAAGCTTGAGGTAACACACACAACGCAATTAGTTATATTTTTTTTTTAAGTGAAAGAGAATATTCCCTCCGGTCCTAATAGGACCTTTTACTTTAGTTTTAAATACATGACCCAAAATACAATACAGTATTTATTATGTATTACCAAAAAATGTCCTTTTTTAATTTGAGAGAGAAAAAGAAATAAATTTAATAAAAGTAGTTTTATGAAAATATTATAATTTTTAAAAAAAGTTATGATAGTTAACTAATTTTAATTCTCATCCTTAATTTATATCATTTGATTAAAATAGTCTTATATTGAGGACAGAAGCAAATAAGTTATATTAATTCATGCTGATTTGAACCATCATTATTGTACTAGAATGTCATCAAACCATGGGGGTTAAACATGAATCATATGGTGTACATAGTTTAGGGTAATTAATGTTGTTTAACGATGACAGGTTCCATTGAGGCGTTTTTGGGAGCAAGATGGGGAAGCTAGAACAGAGGCTTTTGCTGCAGTTGTCTTCAGTAACACACTGTTGTTGTCGTTGTCGTTGTTGTTGAGTATGGAACTTTTGGTTCTGTGATACTTTTGGCAGTAACAAACATGGTCTATGCAATAACCATGTCCTATCCCACATTGAGTCGCGTCACAATCTGCGTTAGTTTCGCATCCAATCACACTTGACAGCGATGCCACTGCATATATATGTATGTATGTATGTATGTATATGTATATGGGCTCAAAAATTTTAGGCAATGGAGACCACACATATAGATTTAATCTTGCATGCTGCTGTTACATAATTTAAATCAATGAATAGGCAATAAAAGAGCAATACTAAATGATTATACTTTTACCTAATTAAAATGGGAATATTTTATTTATAAGTTCTAATTAAAGGATGGAGGGAATAGATAAAGAGAAAGAGAGCGAAAAGTATGATTCTTACATGCTGCTGTTATAGTGAATATGAGAATCACCATTGAAACTGGTTTAAGGGAGCCCATCCCTATGCTGATTTGTGAGAGATATTGTGCTTTGTTTTCTGAGATGTCTGACCCATCCAAATCTAATTTATAATTGTAGAGGGAAGCTCTTGAGATAGCAAGAGAATTTGTATAGGAAAGAGAAGAAAAAGTAGAGTCCAATTCAATTACTATATTTCCAAAACTACCAAAATAAACATGATCTGAAATATATATCAGGATATCTATGTTCATAATTATACTGCAAATTAAGGACATGTGGTAAATCATAGCTTGATTGTCCAACGACAGCAATTGTCCCAGTTTCCTAATATGAACTGCAGCAACTGTATACTTACGGTTTGTATTAATTTATCTTCCATGTATGTGTTTCCTTTTGTCAGCCACGTCAGTTATTGTTATTAGATGCTGACATACCAACGATGCCATGTGATTGGGGATAATGCCGAATGGATTCAACGGATTGGAGATGCCAAAATTTTGATGCTGAAGAGGATTTTGCTGATGGCTCTTTTTCTTTTGTCTATACTCCTTCTCCAGGGAGAAGTTGCACACTGGTTAGAGCTTAACTAGAGGTCTCGTATCCAAGTTTGAGAAATGCCGTCGCATTAAATATTCGGTTAGAGTTTAATTTACCGTTGTTTGTGGTTTTATTAAACTCAATCTGAATTAGTTTGGATTCTTAATAAATTTTTTAATTAAAATGTGATATGTTCAAGATACTGAATATTTTAATTAAAAAAAAAACTGCACATTGGATAGCAGCCCATGTAATTAGAGGGGTGTGTCCCGATAGTGTGGGTTTGATTTTTGAACCCATCAACCCCACTCGCTTTAATCCTGAGCAAGGAAGCGAGGTTGATGGTGCTCCAGATGACTTTGATTATGACGTGCTTTATTCATTTTAGTTCCAGAACTGGTTTTGGATAATTTTATTTTTCTGTTTATTCAATTCGTTGCTTTTAATTATTTTCCTTGTGAGACTTATTTGCTTTTCCTTGCTGTTTGAATGGAGATTTCACTTTTCGGTAAAAAAAATTATATAAAGAGAGAGAGAGTGTGTGTGAGAATCAGATTATATTAATGCATGCCCTTTGAGCCATTATTATTATTATTATTATTATTAATGGGTGAACATGATAACCGTTGAAACCAATTTAGGGGAATTCTCCATTTTGAGAGTTGATGTTTTTATTTTTTTTTTCTTGAGATGTTTGAGCCAACTAAATTCAATTTATAGAAGCAGAGAGGAGGTTTTCAGATTGCAAGAGAATTAAAACAAATTTATAGTAGGAGGATTTTGAAAATATGGGAAGAAGAAAATTTGCTGCTTGTGTTGAACGATCAATTGGTTCTTCTACAAATTTATAGTAGGTAGATTTTGAAAATATGGGAACTTATATATATAAAGGGAAAGGTGCTGAGAGGAGTTTTTTTTTTCTTTTTATTTGGTGCAAAGATTTTGTACTATGTTAAGACAATCCGATTAGCTAAATATTCATAATTGATTGAGATTTTAAAATCAGATTTTATACTTATTTAATAACACATGTATTTTGTTGATATCAAATTTGATTAATTTTTTGTGAGATGTATATCCTGACCTTCATAAATCATGATCAAATCAATCAGATTTTTCATTATTAATTTTCGAGTATTAAATAGTTAAAGGTGTCAGAGTTGATCAGACTGCAAAACAAAACCCAAAAGGATAGTTTAATTAGATTAATAAAATCGTGATTCGCTACTTAGAATGTTTAGATATGCACAAGAAATTTCCCCTATATAAGACAAAAGGAATGGTCTCTAACTATGTATAGTATTATTTTTGGAATGACAATATGGTTAGAGATTCCTCGGTCTGGCATTCTTTTATAATTAAGGATTCTGATCTTATTTTACCAAAAAAAACAAAAAAAGACGATTCTGATCCTAATGATTTTCAAATCTCTTTTAGGATTATGGCCCGTCAGGTATCATTGCTGTTGAAAAAACAAATCTTCACATAAAATACATTTTTCGGCCACACTTCTCATAAAATATTAGGATATAAAATGTTTATTCTATTTCTGTTATCATCATTCAATAGTTACAATCTATTTTATAAGTTTTTTAGAGTTGCAAAATTTATCCATAAAATTATTTTTTTTTTCACTTCATTTTATTGTCAACATTTTATTTTCTTTTCTATTTCATTCCCCATAAACCGATCCAAATGTATAGTGATTTATTGAGGTTTGCTTAAAATGTGACTGTGTTATTAAAGATATATTCTTTTTGGTCCATATTATAAAATATTTTGTATGATAAGTTATTAGTTCAAAATATAGGGTATTGGATATTTTGTTCCTATTTTATCCCTATTTTTAATACTTCCTCTCTCCTCATTTATAACCTTACAATAATAAAAGAATTTGGTATTTAATAAAGGTAAAATAAAAAATATGGGTATTTTTTGCATTGATTTAAGTTAAAAAAATAATTTTCTTAATATGCGTGTAAGTGATACAAAATGCCTTATAATGTAGATCGGAGGAAGTATATATTTTTATAAGAAATATTCTAATATATTATGTTGTGAGACTATTTTTTTAATATGACCAGAGTATCATCAAATCAATTTACACAGAAGCTATATCCAAATTTTATTGTGTTGACACGTCCTAAAATTTAAACACAAACCGATTCATTGCGGCATAGTTATGAGAATAATTATTTAATTATATATAAGAAGAGATCAAGTCTAGCTAATACGGTGGTAGTAAAAAAACAAAAAAAGGTAAAAATATACTTTTATTCCTTTAACTTTTAAAATATATTCAAAACTTTCCCTATGATTAACATCATTAACTATATGAACATAAATTGTTAACAAAATATTCTTAAATGCTAACAAAGCATTTTGTAATGCTTACATATTTATCCATGACAAAAAAATCCTAAGATTATGGTTTTTGTTTAGTAATCATATATTTATAATTATTTATTTTTAATTTTTCAATTTATTTTAAAAATATTTTCAGCCCAAGGTTGATGAATACATAACAATATTAATGGTTAGGCAGTGAAAATTGATATGTTAATATTAAATAATGCATATATAAAAATGCTTTGCCAATATTTTTTTACTAACATAAAGACTTTTGATTATATTTTGAAAATTAAAGTATTGAAAAGAAACAAAATAAAGTTAAGGGACTAAAATAAAACTTAATATAAAGTTAAGAGACGAAAAATATGTTTTTCCCAAAAAAAATTGTCTTGCTAATACATACTAGAATTTTTTTTTTCAAAATGTAACTTCCTAAACAAATTCGACCCTAGCATACTTAAAATCTCAGAATCGACTTTGAAAGGAGTAACACAGGTCTGGGGCCGCGACTAGGTATAGTATCTCTGCAAAATCAGGGAGGTAATATGGGTTGGCACCATGGCCAAACCCTGGCACCGCGGCGCCATCAGCTGACAGCAACTCAGTACTTTGCTAATTTTTCTAGTGAACTTTCGACACGCACAATTTTGTGCTCCGATCTCCGATTGACCTGATTTTAACTCCTATAGTTCACTCTACTTTGCCTCTTACTGTAGACACCAAACATGTCTCAAAACACTTCTGTATGGATATTCTAGACATTTGACACCCAAATGGTTACTTTTAACCAAAAACAAGAACTCAACCCCTCTAATAGCCACCCATGGGCAATTGGCATGCAGAGACCATTTCTACAGATCATAAGAGACATGAGAAATATGTCCAAGAAGATTTTTAATTCGAAGAACCATTCCTCCAAGTTTTGATCCCTGTGAACTCTAACTTGGTGTAATGAACTATATGCTCATTTTGCAACACCAAGGGCCCAAAACCCTCACTAGCCTCACACCCTAGGCATACCAACCCATAAGAACCTAGAGACCTCAATCTCAAATCTAACATATTCAAGCATCTAGGAAAGGTACATCACATAGCATATAGGACATAATTAACATTCCACGTTAGGCATACAACAATCATGCCCCAAATCATATGGGTTCGTAAATCTCTACATAGCATAGTGGCACTTTACTAGAAATAAAAAGAATACAAAGACAGGGGAAACATAGTCCTCGGCACCTACAAAGACACTCTCAATCCTCCTTGCCCAAGTCTTTAGTGTCCTTGCTAGAGTTAGATCTTTTGCCTGGAAATTGTTTTAGCCACAAGGTTAGACATATGTCCCAGTAACCAGGGGTAAACTAATACATACACATAATCATAATGTCATGCTAAAATACGAATACAATTCACCACCAATGCAGTATGCATGATTTGTAGATCCAAATCTCATCAATACATGACTAGAACCATGAGCTAGTTACCATGATAAGGTAACCTCAACCAGTGGCCCCCTTCTAATGACCTATGACGGCCGATTTCAGGGTCACCACCCTGCTCTCCTCCCAATGGTCATGACCCGACTAAAGGCCATTGCACCAAAGGTTGAACCATGGTTTTCCTTCATTTAAACCACCCAAATTGATGGCTACTTGAACATAAGGCCTCATTTACTATTTAGCGGATTGATATACCACGTGGTATATAGAGCATCATCATCCAGACCATATGTCCCAACAATATATACAATGTGACAATGCCTAATGCATGCTAACATGTCAACATGTATCACTTTTAATATGCTAGCATGCCATATGAAGATATACAATTTATTATGGGGTGCATAATCATCATTTCGTATCAACAATCATCATAATTTACACATATCATAATTATTATCATCATATTACCATTTCCATCATATAATGAGGTAAGAATAAATAACTTACTAGCCGTATAGTTGCATATATCATGATATAAATATGATCAAGTATATCCTAGCTATAAGATATATCATGCTATGAAAAGGGGAAAAAAAATATATATATATATATATATACACACACAAAGCTTATATATCATAATATGAAAATGACTAAACATATACCACAGCACAAAAGGAAACCCCGGTTATTTCAACCATCCAACCCACTCGACACCTTGGTAGGCCAATGGAACCACCACAATTAGTCCGATGCTTTGCCAAACACAAACTAGAGCCAACGAATCACAATTTGGTCAACAACAACCTACATAACATTAATTCCTCATTACTATCACAATTTCTCAACCTTAACATAAACATTTACTAACTCAAACATAACTCGAATGGAAAATAGAGCTTCCTCAAGCTAACACAAGCATAAAAATACCTAAAACAACTTTTAGAATCACAATCATACTCATACAACTTCGGATTCCCAAATATATCAACACTTAAGGATTAGGGTTTGGGAGATATAACTCTTAAACATTATAAAATTAACATCTAATCCATAGAAACGTCCAACAACACCTCTAGAATACATTTATATACAAATTAATTGGTGCAATTCAACCCAAATCGGAACCCTAGCCCAAATCACGAAAATCACCAATTATTCTTGAAGAAAAATGAAGAGGAGGGTTGAGGATCAACTTACTAACAAGAATAAAGTTCCCTAAGTCTCAAAATTACGTTCTCTTACTCCCAAATACCGAACCCTAGCAGAGCAGTTCGTCTTCCCTTCATTTTTTTCCCTTCGTGATTGGTTCCGACTTCTGATTTAAATTGATTCAACATCGCTCGCTGTGATGCCATTTAAGTTCGTTGCAGCACTAAGGCATTTTGTCTCTCTATGGTTGCGGTGCTATTGCTCCTCGTCATGGCACTAGTGCTGTCTATTTCCTTTCTGTAACTTACTCTATTTTGATCTTTCCTCGAGTCTTGGTCCCTCCTGTCCTACATCATTAGATAGAGTCTTTTTCAAAATGATGTCTAGGGTCATTACATAAAACAATGAGACATTTGAATGGCATTTCCATTTCATTATATGAAGGTTGAGATATATAATATCTATTATATCCTATTTATCTTATTTGATGATGATTGGTACTTGTTTCTTTTTATTATTATTTGTCATTTAAAGGCATATTTTTTTGTTGATGAAATTTTTTTTATTCATTTCCTTTCTTAACTATCCAGATTTGGTGCACATCTTGCGCTTATTTCTTTTGGATCGTTGAAATAAAATTTGGACAAGATTTTATTATTTTGTTTATATATTTTAAAACAAAATATGTTTTGCTTTAAAATTTGATAGCTGTATAATTAGTATTATTTTGTATTTTGCATTATTTAACATTGAAAATTATTAAAATATAATTAAAAAATGGATCATTTGGATTTTCAAATTTCATATGAACATTCAAGGTTAAATGTGGTGCACATCTTTGCACAACAAATCTATGCTACTTATTTCATTCATTATCAATCTAGCTTTATTTTTCTGATGATTAGCAATTGAAGTCTTCAATGTGCTGGATGGATATATAAAATTGACCAAATTATTTAGAATCTCTTGATCAAATAAAGTAAACAACAAAAGGATGTCACCCCTGTGATGATTACTGAGGATGTTTTGGTTGGGAGGATGGCAGATACAGAAACCATCGTGACATGCATCTAGCAATCATGTTCAACACAACCCAATATAGTCCTCATCACTCTTGCATTGCTTACTAAGGATATATACCACTACATACCAAAAGTATAATTATAGATATATATATCAATATTTCAGCACAAATAAATAAAATTGAAATTAAGTGGTTTAAGCATTCCTTCACGGAGCTTCATAGTTAGAAGGAAGAGATGGCAAGAAGTTCAAAGTCAATGGCCAGCAATTAAAGCATTATTGGGATAGAAAAGTGGGTTGACAAACATTTAATCTCCACTTATTTGACAAGAGCTAGAGCTGAAAAGAGTCGTGCTAATGACTATAAATCTAACATTTCTTGGGAGGCAACCCAAGTTTCTCACCTTGTCTCTTATTGTGTTTCTTTTGTTGTTTTTAGTTTGTATAGTCAATTTATGTAGTATGTTCTTGTGATTTTGCCAGGTCAGTTGTCTAATGCTGCAACGTGGGTTCAATGAGGAGCATGTAACATCTTAAGAAAACATAGACCCAAACTACCTCTGATGACCACATATCAACTAGAGTATCCCAAAAAACTTGAAAGGATAAAGAACTAGGGGAGATGAGTTAGAAAAAGAAGATAACATAAAGAAATGACCCAAAAACTCAGATCAAGGGAGAAAAGGATGAAAAAGGGAGAACAAGGGTGTGGTGCCGTGGTGCTAAATTCTGTTGTCAAATGATAGCAAAATTGATTTTTGGGATGAAATTCGGACGTGCATATCTCTCTAACTGGACCTCCAATTGGCATGATTCCAATATCTATAAGTGACTTCTCTCCTCCTCTAACTATAGACACTAACCTTGTCTTAAAACTCTTTCATATGGAGATTTTGAACATCCTTGATTGAAATGGTCATTTTTAGACCAAAATTTGACATTAACCTTACCCAAACACAAACCATTGACCTTTTGGTCATCAAATCTTTTCCAACAAGTCACAAATAACACAATGACATTGTTCAAGGAGGTGACATCCCCAGAAAACCATTATCTTAGGTTTTGACTCTCTTGAACCCCAATCTCACATATTGAGCAATATACCCTTTTCCACCAAACACACCAAAATTTACAAATAACTTGATATATTGTTCTCACTCATCAAGACACACAAGGGCAACATATGTCTTAGATCTCGGACTCTGAATAACAATAAGTGGGATATATGCTCGTGAAACCTTGATAACCACCAAAGTGTGGCCTCACAATTCATTACATAATCGTCTATACATGTTCTATTCTCAACAATCTTTGGATCAATGATGCCATGAGACTAACAACAGAGTGTAGAACTCAAGAACAATGCATAAAACAAATAGAGTCACATTACACATGGTATCCAATCATATCTCTACTTTTGGCACAATACTAAATAAACATATAACATGTGTTCTTGGATGAGTTCATAGTAATCATGAGTACTCAAATATCCCTTACACCCATCAAAGGAGAAACTACCTCAGACACCATCTTGCTAAAACTGAAATCCTCTCCTGTGAATGATTATTAACAGGGGCAAGGGGATGAGACAAATGTGCCAGTAACCAGGGGCAACTATAAAAACAAGAGGTTTTACCAATACATATGCCTTATAAAATAGGTACACAGTAATATATATATATATATAATTACACTTATACAATATATAATATGCAATATGATAAATGTCATGCACATAATATACAAAACTCATATCAATCATGGTAGAAACCATGTGCTAATTATTATCACAAAGTAACTTTGATAAGTAGCTCCCTTTCAACACCAAGTGAAGGTTGATTCCGGATCATTACTAAGTTCACTACTATTAGTCATAACCCGGCTAAAGGCCATTCCATTAATGAGTAAATCATGGTTTCTCGTTCCTTGGACCACCCAAATTGGTAGTGATTTAGAAAAGATACATTCCTAATCCACTGCCACCTAACTCTCCTGGCCAAAGGAAGAGGATGCAAGTCTGAAGTTCGCTAAAAAAATCAGCAATTTGTTTATACAAGTTCTTATACGAGCACTATGCTGCCAAAAACTTGGCCACGGCACCAAGTGGTATTGCCTCTCCCAGGCCACGGCTACACTATGGCTCACCATGGCCTAACTCTATTTTGGTGTTGTTCAGAGTTTTTCTTTGTTATTGATGTTTTAAAAGTTATTTTTGGGGCTTTTGGGAGTAGGTTATTATAGGAGTTGAGTGTTAAACTCTGGGATTGATTAGTTAAATTCTTTATTTATTATAATGTGTCCAGTATAAAATCAGGGTAGCTCATTGTTAAATCATGGAACTTGAGTAGTAAATAGTGAAAGTTGAGTATCAAACTTTTTAACAATGGCATTTAAATCATTTCCTATTTAAAATATTGATCAGTTTGAGACCATGATCTTTTTCTGTGATTTTAAAATGACATTAATTGAATGTTTTGGTCCTAAAATGTCATTTTCCCTTATATATAAGCTAGTAGAGATCAAGTCTAGCTAATATGATGAAAAAAAAGGTCTAGCTAATACGTATTAGAATATTTTTCCAAAATAATGAGACATTTGAACGGCATTTCCACTTCTTTATATATATATATATATATTTATCTAACTTAATCAGATTTAAGTATTGTCAGGCATAAATAGGTGTAACTTTCAATATGAATTTTTCTATTTATAAAGTTCGACCTCGAGACCTTACTTAAGAAATATTGGATCCCTTGTCATTCAACTCAATTGCCATTAGGGGCATTCCCATTTCATTATATAAAAGTTGAGATATATAATATCTATTATAACCTATTTATCATTATTTAATAATAATTGATCCATATTTTCTTTTATTATTATTTGTCATTTAAAGGTTTATTTTTTGTTGACAACATTTTTTTATTCATTTCCCTTCTTGACTATCCAGACTTGGTGCACATCTTGTTCTTATTTTATCAGGACCATTCAAATGAAATTTGGACTAGATTTTATTATTTTGTTTATATATTTTTAAAGCAAAATATGTTTTTGTTTTATAATTTGTTAGTAATAAAATTGATATTGCATCATTTAATATAGAAAATTATTAAATCTGATTAAAAAATAAGAACATTTGGACGTTCAAATCTCACCTAAACATTCAAGATGAAATGTGTACATGGTGCCCGCCTTTGCACACCAAATCTATGCTACTTATTTTCATTCATTATCAATCTAGCTTTATTTTTCTGATGATTAGGGATTGAAATCTTAAACGTGCTAGATGGATATGTAAAATTGACCAAATTCTTTAAAATCTCTTCAATTATAGTAAACAACCAAAAAAAAAATGTCACCTCTGTGATGACTACTGAGGATGTTTTGGTTGGGAGGATCCCAGGAAAGTAGAATCTCTTTCAATTTAGTCTAATTTTTTCCTAAACTAAATCTGCATAAAATTTGTGAGAGATTGTGTTTTGTTTTTTGAGATGTACCAACCAAATCCAATTTATAATTATATAAGAAAGATCTTTACACATGGCAAGAGAATTCTTATTGGAAAAAAAGGGTAAAAAAAAATAGAATCACATCAATTACTGTAGTTCCAAATCTACAAATCCGATCTAAAATTAGGATGACCACCGCAAATCTCATTCAATCTGCTTTGTTCATTTCTTCATCCACATTATTTTGTAGCTATTCCCTTATTCCCTCAAAGACGTTTTTGCCAGTTGCAATCGTCGCTTCTCATCTTCATCCACTTCTAATTACATTCTTTTATATCAACATTGTTTTTTACTTCAATCACAAATTGTTCTATATCATTCAGTTAATTCATTTTTTTATTTATTACTACTTCTTCCATAGGCAAAAGTATGATATAATAATAATAATAATAATGTGAAACCGTGGCTGCCAAAAATGTGGCAATTGCAATTGTCTCGGTAGTTTTTGCCATGATTAGATTATTTTGTATATTTCCATCCAGAAATTTAACATATACTTTCTCTGGTTCATATTATAATTTATATGAGAAGTTTTTTGTTAAAAATATTAGGTATTTGATATTTTTCTTCCCATATATTTTTTCTAGCCTTCATTTATAACCCTATAATAATAATAGAATGAAATATTTAATAAAAATAAAATAAAAAATATTGTTACTTTTTTTATTAATTTTAAGTGAAAAAATAATTTCTTTAATATACGTATAATTGATACAAAATATCTTATAATGTGAATTAGAAGGAGTATAGATTATTAGAGAAAAATTATTCATTTGGTCTCTAAATTATTTAACAACTTATGTATAATTTGTTCCTGAACTTGAACCTTTTTTTTTTTGTGCACTCCTCTGATTTTTTAAATCATTATTCTCTGAACTTTCAAGAGCGATAAGTTAGTCCTTGTTTGCTTTTCATTGCTGTTTGGATGAAGAATTCACTTGTTCAGTCGAAAAGAAAAATTATATAGAGAGAGAAAGAGAGAGAGAGCATGTGAGAGTCATATATATTACTGGTCCTTAATATAAGACCATTTTAACCGAATCACGCAAATTAAGAAAGGGAGTTAAAACTAATTAACTACCTCGATTTCTCCAAAAATTTTAACATTTTTCCAAAACTACCCTTATTTGATCTCTCTCTTTTTTCCTTTGAATACATTAAATAGGGGTAATTTTTGAAAATGTATAATAAATATCACCTCATATATTGTAAAGGATCTTATATTTAGGACCAAGGTAAAAGGTCCTATATATAAGACCAAAGAGAGTATATTAATACATGCCCTTTGAGTCTTTATGATCATCATCATCATCATTATTATTATTCTCATCATCATCAAAGCATAGGATTACATACGAATCCTATGAAGTGAGTACATGATTGAGTCTAACTAACTGCAAGAACAACCACAAATTCCATGGACACATGTTTTGACACAATTTGGGTGAGGACAGGTATTGCACGGATCTTTAGTAACACACTCTTCTTTTTGTTGTTGAAGGTTGGGATGACTAGTGTGCAGGTTTTGGTTGGGTGGGACGCACATACAGGATCCCCCCACACACGCGCCTTTCAATCCTGACCGTTGACATTCCCCATCACAATCCACGTCACTCCCGCAGACCTGGGCTCTTGCTGATGGTGCCACTGCATATCAAAAGTATACTAATTACATATAAAAAAATTAATATTTCGGTACAAATAAATAAAATTGAACCTAAGTGTCAAGATAATTTTATGCCATGACATATCATGTTATCTTAGTGAAATGACTGACTAATGAACAGCAAGGGGTTTTTTTTAACAAGATTCAAACTAAAAACCCTATTTGAGAGGTGTTGAATCCGTTTCATTTTGACTACACTGTAGTTCCACAAAAAATATTTTATTTACAAGTTCTTATTAAGAGAGAGAAAGGAAGAAATAGATAAACAAGAAGGGAGTGAAGAGTAGAATTCTTACGTGCTGCTACTATAGTGAACATGATAACCATTGAAACCAATTTGAGGGAACCCATCTTCATTTTGAGAGTTGATGTGTTTTTATTTTTTCTTGAAATGTTTGAGCCAACCAAATCCAATTTATAGTTGCAGAGAGGAAGTTTTCTAGAGTGCATGGGAATTAGAACAAAAACAGTAGAATTTAATTAAATTAGGGTCAACACTATTAATTGGATAGTCTGTTCAATGGTGGAATTTAAAGATATATTAAATCTTATTAGGTCATTGGTCAAACAAAAATTACATTAAATGTTATCAAATGGGACTTGGGAAAAATGCAGTTTTTATTACTTATGTTGCAAATACCTCCCGTTTCAAATATATGGGATGATTAATTAATTTACATAGATCAAGAATGATGGTCAAAAACAATTAGTCCTTTTAAATATATCCTAAATTAAAATAATTTTTAAAAATACCCTTAAATTAATTTATACATATTAAATTTCTACTCACAGAAAAATGTTCACCCTCATTAAATTCTTTTGATCAGGATAAAGTTATGAACATACGATGTCAGGATCATAATTTTCTTCTCAGTAGCTATAGCTTTCATGTTGCACTATAAGGATTACTTAAATATGAGGCATTACACATCATAGCATTTGTAACTTGAAAACCAATTAAGTTCTGGTTCAACTTTCTTGTGCACCATACCTCAATTACAGCACCCTCTAGAATTCCTCGCTAAACAATCTTAAGCTTCTATAGATTTGGAGAAAGAACATTACAAGCTAAAAGAAATTGAATAGTGAAATGACTGATAATGAACAGCAAGGGGTTTTCTATGAACAAGATTCAAGCTTCAGGCTCCATTTGAGAGGTGTTGAATCTCTTTCATTTGACTCAAAAATACAAAGTATATATGTAGCTGGCATAAGAATATATTTTATTTGCAAATTCTAATTAAGAGAGAGGAAGGAAGAAATAGATAAAGAAGAGCGAGGAGTGAAATTCTTACATGCTATTGCTATGGTGAACATGACAACCATTAAAATCAATTTAAGGGAACCCATCTTCATTGTGAGGGTTTTTATGTTTTTTTCTTTGGTTTTCCTTGAGAGGTGAGATGTTTGAGCCAACCTAATCCAATTTATAGTTGTAGAGGGGAGGTTTTTAGATTGCAAGATAATAGGCGGGGAAAAGTAGAATTTAATTATATTAGGGTCAAATCTTTTAAATGATGGCAAAAGTAGAATCTCATTAATTCAATTTAGTCTAACTTTATCTTAAAATAAATCTGCATATATAAGAAAACAAAGGTAGCATCTCATTCTATTACTATATGGCTAAATCTAGGAACACAATCTGAAATTAGGATATCAATGTCACAGATGGTGTGTATATATATATATATATATTTTTTTTTTGCCAGATGTCACAAATGGTATATAAGAAGCTAATTTTGTAATTGCCTTTTTTTGTTGTAGGAAGTGTTAAAAAAAGTTCACTTTTCCTTTTCTATTTAGGTTTAAGAGTTTATTTTTCCTTTTAATTTAATATATGCAAGATTGAAAAAATATATCAATGTATTATCAATGTAATGCTATGTGCTAGTGTGTACATGCATATTGGCATTAAAATATGTACTATTAAATTATATAATAAATTAATAAAAAATATTACGTATAAGTTTACACTAATATAGAATTGGACTTTAAATATAGGTACCAAAATTAAGTAAATCAGATCGGTCACTAGACCGGTCGAGACACTGATTCAAGATTTAATAATTTAAACAGAATTTAATTGGGATCGAACCGGTCATAATTAAATTAATATATTTTAAATAATATATACTTAAAGAATAAAAAAATAGCCATCCGTTCCAAAAAAAAAAAGAGAGAAGATTTCATTTTAAAGAAAGTAATATCTCTTTAAAAAAATACAATGTAATGCCTAAAAATGTATAACTACAAAGTAATATCTATAGTTTTCATTTAAATCTATAATATTACCTAGGATTTATATTAAAATTAAATTGAAATATTAAGTTTGAATTTTTTTAAATGAAATTCTTTAAAAAAAATGGCATACCAGAACAATTTGAGTTTTGAATTCTATTCCCCTTATCATACTATTTAATATCCATTTTATTGATTAAGTAAATTAATCAGCAATTAATTATATTAATATCATTCATTACTATTCCACTCTTCCTTTTTAAACGTTTCTTTCCCCCTTTTCCCACTACGGCTGTTTCACCCTTGCCAAAGTCATTTTTCTAAAACGTCTTTTCACTCTTGGAATCAATTAGAGGGAATGATGAAATCACAAATATTCCTTCTAATTTTTAATATATGGTTCTTTTTAATTGAATTATGTAGATTAAAAATAAGAGTTAAATTAATTAATTTTCTTAATTTTTTTAAAAATTTAAATATTTTTTTAAAATTACTCTTATTTAATCTCTTTTTCTTTCTTTTTCAGTACATTAAATAGAAATAATTTTTAAAAATATATAATAAATATTACTTTATATATTATAAAATATTTTATATTTAAAATTAGAGTAAGAGATTTTACTTATAAGATCGAAGTATTATAAAATACAAACATAGGTCTCATTTTCTACCCCCATTCCCTTCCCCGCAAAGTCAAGTTTTAGAGACGTGTGAACGACAGCCACACATCCATATGAAAATCACCTTTGCTCCAAAATATTTCTAACTATTCACTATGCTTTTTTCTCTTAGATGTAGATGAAAGCTTATGCCAATTCACCATTGAAGAAAAAACTAGATCGTGCCTTAAGCTTCATTTGAAAGGCTTCATCTTGAATCTTGATGTTATTCTTTCTATTGTCTTCTCCTTATTATGCTCTCTCTTCTCAGTTTGGTTTGTATACTTTGCCATAGCTTTCCTTGAGTCTTCTCAGACATGTTTGGTAGTATTTTTTATTTTATTGTTTTTAAATCAATTTTTCAGAATAAGTTTTGGGAATAAAAAAAATAAAAAAATTTATTTAAATAATTGTTCTTAAAATTATAATTAGTAAAATCTTGAATGAATTATTCAAAATTTATAACTTTACCATTAATGAGGTAGAAATTTTTCACATTTTCTTATATCTTCCAAAATAAAAATTATAAAATATCTTAAAGATGTTTTAAATTTTCTGTTCTTTTATTTTTCAGAATAATTTATAAAAAACAACTTTATCAAATAAATTTTTTTATTTTTCAGTTTAAAAACAAAACTTTTCTACAATCACAAATCAAGTAGGCCCCTCCTTCTCTGTTTTTTTTTTCTTTCAACTACCTAAACTGGTCAACCATCGATTTTAACGGTTCTCACCAGTTTAAATTTTAAAACTGGGTTGATCAGTTATTCACCAGTTCTCCCAACTTTCGGTTTTCTGTTCTTTTCTAATTAGACTTAGAATCCGTTCCCAGTTAAATTGGCTGATTGAGCACGGTTCCCGGACCATTGATAGGTACGTTTCTTAGGAAAAAAAAAAAAGCATACCGAAAGTTGTCCACCTAACCATATCCTTTTTTGAAAAAATACCCAAAAAGTGAGATCTTTGGGCACTTCTTTCTAATAAGCGTACCTAACGCTTAATAAAAAGCTACAATCCGTGGCTCTGCCCTGAGCTTAAAGCCTTTGGAGCCAAACCCCTCCCGCCCTCAACACTTCTATTCGCTTGAACTCACTTATCTCCGAAGCCTTCTGCTTGGTTGCCATCGTCATTTTGGCCGCGCCACCCACTCCCTCTTCATTTCGGCACCTTCCCCTCGCTTTTCTTCTTCTTCGCGGGTCCTACTTCGTGGGTCGTGGTGGCTAGTCTCCAGCGAAACTCGGTTGTCGGTCTTGCGTGGGTCATCGTAACTTCATGGTCTCTCTTCTCCATCTGGTTCGTAGGTCTCTCTTCTGCTTTTTGTGTCGTCACTCCTGAAAATTTTTAGCTTCTTTTATTATTTAGTTAGGGTTCGATAATCTTGTTGAGAATGCTGACATGTGTGGTTTGTGTGGATGCAGGTCTATTGATCTGTCGTATTGAAAGTGAGTTTGTTCTCCACATGACACAAGGACTGGGTTTGGTTTCGCAATAACTCTTCTGTCGTTATCGAATGTCTGTGAAACTCTGCTAATTCGTCCTATTCGGTTTCTTTTTTTTTTTTTTTCCAGTGTTACTCTGTTACTTATTCTCTGTTAATCCATGTTGTTGCATTGTGTATTTCTCCTATTCTGTTGAACGACTGGGTTTGATTTCCCTTTTGTGTCATAACATATCACCTTATATGTTTCTCTTTACAACTTTCCTCGTGGTTGAAAACCAGCCCATCCAGTAGGTTGAGAAGTTGGCTTGCTGTCAAATGTTTTAGCACTACCCAAAACCTGAGGATTACTCCCCTTTTGCTCGAAGGTCTAGGCACCTATGAACTGCCAGCAGATACAGCAGTGAAGCTTTCTATTCCAAATCCCATGTATCAAAATCTGAAGGTGGTTGAGTTGCTTGCTCATTTTGATGACTTTTTCTAGTCCTAACAGATTTGGCTCTATTGTCTGTAGGAACAGACTTTTGTTGCTTGGGTTCCTCTGTAGAAGCTTGCCATGACTACATTCATGCTACGGCTCTATCTGGCTCTGCTAAAATGAATGGCTATGAGGTGAGGTGTGTTCTAAATTCAGGAATGAATTGGTACCCTTTTACTCAAAACTAAAACAACAAGTGCATCTCCCGTATTTGTGATTCACTAAATTTGTGTTTGAATAGCCCATTTTCCTTAATTTACAATATATTAGCTGTTCATATAATTTCATTTATATCTCTTGCATCTTACAATTCAATGCCCGTTTAGTTACTTATTCATTTAATTAAGGGAATATAATGTAATTTCACTAATACAGAAGTACAGAATAGGTCAGTTAGTTTGTTTATAATAATAATGATGATGATGATGTAATTTCTGCTCTTTGTTGCCCCTCCCACTCCCAATATTATTTGGATACTCCTAAGTATCACATGATCATAGTCTTTTAGCTTCAGTTCAATTGACTACTATTCTCAAATAAAGTATTGAAATTAATTATATAAAAAAAATTAACTTAATAGTGTTGTTTAACAAAGGCAATACAAACAAGTCTATAGCCATTATTAATTTATTCCGCCATAACATTGTTTTGATCACCTGTATTTACCCAACAGTAAATTTAATAGTCTCTGCAGAAATAACAAGCTAGGGAAAAAAAAATTATGATTTCCTAATCTCACCCAAATTTTTCCATTTGAGTGCCACCTCACCCGGTGTTTTTGTTGAAGAACCTTCTTCTTTCAGGGCATTAGCAGCAGCATCTTTTAAATCCATCATTCTCATGCCAAACTCCTTACCTCACCTTGTAGCCATTCATTTTAGCAGAGTCAGATAGAGCCGCAACATGGTTTTACAATTCTCTTATACATTAACATTTCTAGGAATCCAGAGAGTTGATATCATCCACAAGATGAAATTTTCTTTCTTTGTTTTTTTTTTAATATAATTCATGATATGTTGATATCATCCACATGTTTAGTGTTTTTCAAATCTAAATTACTTGTCAGGAGGTCTCACACCCGTTCGTCCTTTTTCTGATTAGAGCACTTATTTGTAAAGTAAAAGAATTTAACTGCATTCTAGCTTGTGCTAATTTGGTCCAATTTCTAGGAGGGGCTAAATGTTTATATGAGAAGCTGTAGTAACAAGAAGACAAAGCTATATGGGATAAGATTAAGTGCATGTTTGGGATCACTATTGTAAGGTTTGAAGAAAAGTGAATGTGTTTGGCTCAATTTTTCAATCCCGTTGAAGAATCATTTTCGGCTCAAAACGGAGTTTCAGTATAAGCAGGTAAGGACATGCTTTTCTGTTCTGCTTTTTCGTTTCCATCTGCATTTATTTTAAAGTCAGATAAAAATATATCAATAAAAGTGAGAAAAAATGGAAAATTGGGAAAATAAAATTTCCATAAAATTTCTCCTATCTATTGACCAAAATGTCCCTTCAAAATTTTAATTTCCATAGATCATGACTTGTAAGAAAATATTATATCAGATATACTATGTTCCCAATTAAATAAATGCAAATTAAACTTTAGTCCAAGAAAATTAAATTAATCATAAGATAGAGTTTAAGCTCAATTTAGAGGAAAATTATGAGTTTTATCAAAACTAATTTTCAAATAAATCATCTAAATATAAATACGATAGTGCAAAACCAATTCTACCAAAACTCATTTTTAACTAATAGAATGCTCTTCTTGGACCATTCTTAGATTTGACTTACTAACCACTTTGTGTTCCTTTTTTTTCTGGATCCTGTATTTACTTTTACTCTTTTTGTTGTGTAGTTTTATCCCTCCTAATCATGATCTCATACATAAAGTATCTTGCTCTTCTTCCCCTTAACTTGTGCCCTATATGTTGAAAATGAATCCTAGCCATTGAATTTACTGCATATAATGTACTCAAGACTTTCTCATCCTCCTGTCTGAATCCTAGCCATAATTTCAAGAATGTACTGCTCATTGCAGATGCATATCTTGGGCTCATGAAGATGGGGACTGAGGGTGGGTTGGCAACGTCTCTTACAACTAAGGCTGAAGAAGTACCTCTTAGATTTACTAATGATGTAGATATTGATGCAGAAGGAAATGTTTATTTCACAGATAGCAGCACTAAATATCAAATGAGGTAAGGTTGTGTTGGTTCAATCTTTTAGATGCTGATTGCTGAGACTCTACATTTTGGAAATAAGTTGTTTTTAAAATAGATTTGCCAAATGCTGAAGATGCCTGCGGTGTTAATTATAGATCACTGCTGCTGCAATTCCACTTGCCCTGTGCTTATAAATGTGTGTGTGTGTTTATTTATTTTATTTTAAATTTTGGATAAAGATTGAGAATTCTCTGTTATAAAATCCTGTGTTTGGGAATGGTTTTGCTATGAGTTTCTTCTACCAATGTAGGCTGTTACGAACATATATATATGCCTTGGTAAGAAACTGTGCCATGGATATTTGAAGCTATTTCTCTGCATCTTTCTCTATTGTTAAGAAACAGTGTCAGTGAGTTTCTTGAGACTGCTTAGTTTTATGGTTGCAGCAATGGAAAATAGGATTGCATTCTTATTACATAGTTGAAACTGCTGCTTTGCTGGATAGTGTGGCTGCTAAAAGAAAAGCAGGTAATGTGTTATGATTTGGAGCACAAATATATATACATTCAATTCATTCTTGCATTATACTGTGTACTATCTGTGTATTGTATGGATTCTGGAATAAAGCAATGTTTTAATTAATTAATTGCTTTCTGCTTATTAAAAAATATTGTTAATCATACGAAGCTTGAAATTTGAACAGATGATCCAGACTTGTTATGGATGTATGAAGAGCCAAATTCAGATTCTGATGGGCCAGAGGAATTTAAGAGAAAAGCAAAGTCAAAAAGTGAGCGTGGAAAATGGGAGAAGGATGATGAATAATTCTGAAGTTGATTTCAGTCACAACCCATCAAATGTAGTTGTCATATTAAGAGGTTTTATAGATTTTTTTTAGCTTGTTTAATCACTTTGTAGTGTCAAGATATTAATTATTTGTAATTTGTATATTGATATGAATAATAATGGAAAATGTTTTTGAACTTTATAGCCAAAGTGTTTATAATTTTATATGTGTAATAATAATAAATATTTTTTTGTCACAAGTGAAATAGGATAGAAAATGAAAAAATATGTTAAAAATGAGTTTTGGACGCGCTTTAAATCAGAAGTGTACCTGATGATCGAACTTTGAAAACGCTTATGAACAAAAGCGCACCCTAAGGCCTGTCCATGGTACGCTCTTGTCTGGAAGGGTGTCCAAAGATTGCTTTAATATAATAATTCCATAATAAGAAAAAATAAAAAATAAGCATTAATTTGTCAGTTATTCTAACAATTCATATTGCTATATGATGATGTTTTCTAGACTCTTAGAATTTGGATCCATCCTTTCAATTTGTTTTTGTTTCATTTTCTCTCAATTTTAACTTTTGGGCATTAATTGAAATATATTTAACAGTCTAGATCAATAACTAAATATTATTCGAAACTCATAGTTTCATTCGATGAGTGACCAGTCATGTCAAGGCATGGGTTTACATATAATCCTAGAGAATGAGTACATCGTTGAGGCTATTGCACGTACGAGTCTTTAGTAACACACTCTTCCTTCTGTTGTTGTCGTCCTCGAAGGTTTGGATGACTATTATGGAGGTTTTGGTCAGGTTCGCAGTAACAGAAACTGCCATGACACACACCATGGAATCCTACCCAACACATCCCATTGAAACCAATTTAAGGAACCCTTCTTCATTGTGAGAGTTGTCTTTTTTTTTTTTTTTCCTTCCCGACATGCTTGAGCCAACCCAGTCCAATTTATAGTTGCGGAGGGGAGGTTTTTAGAATGCAAAATAATTAAGAAAAAATTATAATTTAATTATATTATGGTCAACTCTATTAGTTGGATATTCTATTAAATGGTGGAGTTTAAAGATATATTAAATGCTATTATATCATTGGCAAACAAAATTAAATTAAGTGTTACTAGATGGGAGTTGGGAAAATTGCGGTTCTTTTTGCTTTTATGATAAAAAATTTATCATAATTTTTTGGATCTTGGTACATGACCTTTAAATCTATGAAGTGCTAAAGTGTAAGATTGGAAATAGGTCAAACCCCTATCAGGGCTTTCGACATGATCTATTTAAGGCTTAATTTGATCTAGCCTATAATAAATAGGTTAGGCTTAGACCTATAGACATGCCCATTTACTTAAAACTTGACTTGAAGTCTTCATGCCAAGCCTGTTTAATATTTTTTTACATTTTATATTATATATAAATTACATTATATATATAATATTTAATATAAATATGTAATTTAAATTATTTTTATTATGTTTTTAATATAATATAACTTTTATTTTCAATGTTATGAAGCCTTACCCTAGAATTTGCTTGTCTCCATAAAACTCTACCTTCCCACTCTACCTTGCCTTTGTTGTTCTCATCTTAGGAACTCTCCACTCGTTGCTTTCCCTTGTCAATCTCCCCTTCCATTTTGCCTTCTATCTTCTTGTTCCTCCATCTACTATGCAGCTATTCATTGCTATTTGTAACAACCCTCAATATGCTATTTTGGACTTGATATTGGACTAATGAGAAGTTTATCACTTGAATTATATAGAATCAGAGGGATCGAAAGGAACATGATTTGGAGAAAATGGAATAGAGGAAACTCACACTGCGACGTGAGCATTTTGTGCCATGGTGAGATTTGTCAAATCTCAACATTTGGGCCAAGTTAAAGATGGTTTACTTACCGCCATGGCACCAGTCACAAAGCGTGTTTAAAACAGAAAGTGAACCCATTGATGGAGGAAAGAGAAAACGAAGGAGATATAAGGAGCTTAGGGTTCGACTTTTCTGGCCTATGGGCTCAATTTTTGGACTTGGGAGGCTTAGATCTTGTGTAGTAACTGATTTCCCAACCTTCTTCTCCCTCTTTTCCAATCTTGACCATGGATTTTTGGTGTTGGTTGATGGCAGTCCATTTGGGGTTGATTTCCATCGATTAAATTATGTCTTAATGCTTCAATGATGTGCTATTATATGTGCTTAGGAATTGGATTATGGATTTTTGTGGTTTATGTGGTTGTTTCTTTGAACCCTAGTCTCTAAGATTGCAGTTCTTACAATGTCCAAACTTGATTATGGTCAAATATGGATTTTTGGCTTGTTTTGAGTATAAAAATGGTTGGAAAGAGCATTGGAGACTTAATTTCATTGGGTTTATGCTTGAGATGTTGATTTAAGCTATGCCGAAGTATGCGATTGGTCTTGATATTTGTGCTTGGTGCTTGTATAGGGTATATGTGTATGTTTTGATGAGGTAGATGGATTCCAAGAAGTTATTTTGAAGCGGCAAATTTATTGGTAAATGGTTAAATTGTGTTATGGTGGATTTGGGTCTCAGAGGCATGAAGACTTCTTGTGTAATTTTAACGGTTTAATTGGAAGTCTTGTTGGATGTTTGGGTTAGATTGGTGTTGGATGTTAATTAATTATTGTGGATTGTCTTTTCTCTTATATGTTGTAGTGGGTGATCCTTTGGCTTACTAGTATTCAGCAACTTTAGGTAATCGGGGAGTAATTTTAATTATTCTATATGTTTGAAAGTTTTCATATCATGATATACTATTTATATTACGACAGGAAATAGTAAGTTTTCTTGAAATCCTTTCTTTGAAAAGTATGATAAGTAAGTGAAAAATAGTCTATTTTGTATTCACATAGATATGTTTGTATAAATGGGAATATATAGACTTAACCTATGAATGTTATACTCTAAGTAATTGTATGTGTAACAATGATGACAAAGATAATATTAATAATGATAAAAATGGATTTGGCCACATATACATATAGTGGATCATGTCATATGTTGATATACTCTGTTATTGTGCATCCCATGTGATAATGTTCTAGCATGATGGTGATGGTGATGATAGTGATTCTATATGACATTGACATATTAGCATAACCTTCAAGCATCATCACTACATTATACATATTGAGACATTATTGGTTAGGTGATGATGATTTATGATATGAGGATATCATATGGTATACTAATCTACTGGTGGGAAATGCAAGGCCTTGTGTCCAAGTGGTAAGGTTGATGGATATATCCTTGCCATTAAATCATTTTCCTTTGGCTAAGAGAGCTAGGTGGCAATGGATCAAGGATACACCTTCTCTAAATCACCACCAATTCGGGTGATTCAATGGAAGGGAAACCTTGGTCTATACTCTAGTGGAATGACCTTTAATCAGGTTATGACTAGTGGTAGTGAGTTTAGTAGTGCCCCAAAATTGATCTTCACTGGTTGTTGGAAGGAGGCTGCTTATCAAAGTTACTTTGTAACAGTAACTAGCTCATGGTTCCTGTCATGATCGATGTGAGTTTTGCATATCATGTGCATAGCATCTGCATAATGCATATGACATGTGTGTAGTTATATATATATATATATATCAATTTCTAGCATTTTAACTTGTAGTAAGCTAATATGTTTGTAATCTATTATATTGGAAATCTTTCACTTTACATGTTACCCTTAGTTACTAGGACATTTGTCTCAACCCTTGTGAATACCCCTTTTCAGGAAGAGGATGTCTAGCTCTAGCAAGATAGTGATCAAGGTGAGTTGTCCCCTTGAACAAGCATGGGAGATTTAAGTATTCATGAATGGTATGTGTTATCTAAGGATACATATATGTATAGTATTAGGCCAAGTTGATTTTATTACTGGTGTCATGTGTCATGATGTTCTGTGCTTTCCTTGGGTAGTTTTGAAGCTCAGGCTGTGATGCTAGTCTCATATCATTTTAATTCTAATGTTGTTTGAGGTTGGAGTATGTATAGACATGTTGTAGTAAATCTTTGAGTTTTACTCGTGGTGAACTTTCGGGTGTTTTTGGGCACGCAACCTATTCTTAGTCCTTTGGAGTTTGGGGTTTAGGGCAATTGTTGCCCATATGCATCTTGATGGTTTAGTGTGATATATAAGGTTATGGTAGATTTTGAGGTATCCAATAGGAAAAATGGTAAGTTACCCACTAAGTGGAATTAGGGTTCAAGTGGGTCAAAACCCAAGAGAATGGTTTTCTTGGGGTGCCACATCCTTGAACAATGTCTTTGGGTTAGTTGTGACCTGTTGGAAATGGTTTGGTGACCAAAAGGTCATTAGTTGAGAATTGAGACAGGTGAGAGTTGAGTTTTGATCTAAAACTGATCATTTCGGTCATCGACATAAAAAATCTCCATACAAAGAAATTTTGAGACAAGGTCGGTGTCTATGGATAGAGAAGATAGAGAGTGATTTGTAGGTATTGGAATCACTCCAATCAGAAATCCGAGTAGAGAGATATGTGCGTCTAAATTTTGTCCTAAAATTAGATTTGCTATCATTTGACAGCAGACACTGGCATAGCGGCACCAAAGTCCAAGCCGCGGCACGGTGCATCTTTGCTTTCATCTTCATTTGTTCTAAATCTTCCCTTGCCGCAGTTCCATATTTCTCACCATGGCAGTGCCTTTGTCTTCCAATTTCCTGAGTTTTTGTCTAGCTTCTGGCGGGTGTGGTGTCCTCGGTCTCGATTTTTTGTCTTCGATTATTTTCTCCCTAGTCTTCTAGCTCTTTTTCTCCTAATTCCTTATCCTTCCCAAGTGTATTTGGAGTGCGTTTGACTAAGTCATGGTCTTTGTGGGTGGTTTTGTTCTATATTCTCATAGGACATTATACCATCCACCGCCTTGTTGAATCTAACGAAACAATATCATATCGTCATCACCCACCTTTTCCCATACATGGTCATCTTGCACTTTACTGTGCTAGGTTCATGGGATCTTTTATGTGAAGATTAGAGTATTTTTGCTTCAGGGGAGTGACTAGCTTGTTTTGATAATAATTGCAATTCGAACAATGCTAGGTATAATAAGAGCCATCCAAAGAATAAACACAATTACGGAAGCCCCATGCCTCACTAGATTCTCTCTTTAACCTCTAAAATGCGTAATTTCCTTCTTTTCTTATTTGGTTTAATCATTTGAAATCATCTTTGTAATGTTAGATTTTAGAACTCTTACTTGTTTAAATCACATTTAACACTTTACAATTGAGCCACATCTTATTGGAAAAATTTGTAATTGAAATTTCTCAATGCAAAACTTAGTATTGTCAGAACCAAACCGAACTAGCCGGTTCGACTGGGAATCGATACTAGGTCCGGCCTAGTTATAGAGTACGATTGGTAGGTTTCGGAACCGGTGTAAACTGGTCAAGAATCGGTGGAATTAGCCTTGAATCGGTTGAGCCGATTGTGAACCGATCTTGAACCGGTTTGACCCAGTCTTAATTTTATTTTTTTTATTTTTTTAAAAATTTTTTAGTTTTTAAGACAAAATAATATCATTTTTAGTATAAAATATTTTTTATATTATAATATTATATAAACATTATTATAATATATAATTATAGAAAATTATAAATTTACTTAACCAATAATATAATAATGGAATCAGCCTTAAAATGCAATGTTTTGGAAAGAAATAAATCTGTTATAAATAAAATAAAAATATAAGAATAACATAAATATTTTAACTTTATAATTACACTGCACTGATTTAGGCACCATAGGAAATCCAGATTCCCAAATCTTAATATTCAAGGAGCCTTATTGTGGCTTTCATGAATCAAATTAACCATCAATGAGACATGGCCATTCACTCTCCTCCTATAATATTCATGAATATCCAAGACTTGAAATTCTAGCCAAAAAATTAAAACACATGAAGTTGAAAATCTTTCATCAAGGATACATTGATTCGGGATAATATAAGTTCTAATATTAAAATCTAAGTACATTGTATTTCTTAAGTTGGCCTCTAATGATTGAAGGTATATAAATAAAGATTAAGACAAAATATTGTATACACACTTTAATGAAAGTGATGAAAAGCATTCTCCCTATTTCTCACCTAAAGTTTTCTCTTAATCTTATTAACACGCTTACGTTTCCTTTAGTTTTATAGTAGTTTACTTCTTTTTGTGGTTTATCTTTTATATTTCAGTTTAGCCTAATTTTATTATTTTTATCTTATATTTTATTTTTGTAATTTAATTTCGTTTTACTTTAATTTGGTCGGGTAATTTTTGCTTTTATTTTTTTTATTACAATTACAATGCAATTTCACTTTATTCCTAAATTTTATTTTAAATTTCACCTTCATTGTTGAATTTTATTTTGTTTAAATTTATCTCTTAAATTATTCATATATTTTTTCTTCTCTTTTTTTGGCCGAATGAACTTTCAGGACCGGACAAAATCACCTCATATGAGTAGCAATTCAAAATCCAATGTGGGACTTAAAATATACTCTCTCACACACTCACTCATCATCGATATGGGACTTAAAATATTTTTCTTTTTTCTAATACTACCAAATTAAAGTTCTCTAAATATTTAGTGGCAAAAAAAAAGTTCTTTAAATATTTAAATTTCACATGAACTAAGAATTACAACCTTAAGAAAATTTAACGCATAACACCAAACTGATATTAGTAAAGATTCAAGATAAATTTAGCTATCACGTGCCAATCAATTTAATTTCTTAAAAAAAATTCAAAATAAAGAGATTTTTTTGGTCTTAATTAAATGATCCATGAATCATTTTAATGGTTCATGAAAGTTCAAATGATTCATAAATCATAAAGTTTATGAAACATGAAAGGAAAAAAAGTTTTTGTCTAGATTTAATGTGCTTACGCTGATTCATCATGGTGTATATATATTTGATTCATGTATGTATCTCTTTATTAGAGAATTATTTTGCCAAAAAATATCTCATCATTACCTATAAATAGTCCCCACAATCTTTCATCATTCCATTCATTCACTCATTCAAAAAATACAATTTCAACCAAAAATATCTCTACTTTCCGATCATTGTCTCAATTTTAACTTAACTACACAAACTCATTTGTATTTATCTTTTGTTGAATAAAGGATAAAAACAAATTATCACTTTATAAACACTATTGTTGTCAAGACTTAAGTTTTAGAAGTTCAATATCTACTTAAAAGCCTTTAATATATTTTGTAGGAAATTTGCCACTAATCCAAATTGCACCATAGATTTAGAAATAGGTGGAGCCGAAATAAACCTAAAGAAAAGTATTATCCACATCTTAAAGATTTTGTGTACAAATTTCTCTCCAATCTCCTATTATTCTACACTTTAAAAGATCTATTCCCAACAACATCATTACTAGCTCATAAAAAAAATCTTCTTTTATAGAAGCCTATTTAATTAAGCACATATATATATATATACACACAAAATAAAAAGTATTATTTATATCATCTTATGACCTCTTCATCACAATCAATTTATAAATTAACATCATTTTGAAACAATTATTTCCTCCACAATAATAATCATTGTTGTCTCCACAACAATTCTATAATTTTCTTGGTGTCAATTTATATATATTCCCTCCAGTCCAAAATATAAGTCCTGTTTCAGAATTTTTTTAATCCAAAATATAAGGCCTATTTAGTGATTTCTAGTGTATTAAATATTCTTTTTCCTATTTTGTCCTTATCTGTAATTAAATGCAAGAGAGTTAATAAATGGTATGGATAGATATATTATAATTAATACTATCTTAGACTTTTATAGGGACAATATTGGAAAATAATGTATTTTTTGACACATTTAATTAGAAAAATTACCTTCCTTGGTTTCTTTGTAATTAATCAAACTAAATTTATATTTTAGATAAGAGGGAGTACAAGATTTTATCATCATTTTTTCCAAAACCATTATTATCATTTATAAAATTTCAAATTCTAAGAGGCAGAATAGGCTCACGTTGTGGCAAGCTTATCATGTGCCGTAGTGCCAGTTGCAAAATTTGTTTAAATTGGGACTCGATTTAGTCAACGGGAAGAAAGAATTTGGTGGAGATGCAAAGGAGCTCTGTTAGGTTTCGAGATTTTTGACCTTCGAGATCAAATTCTGGACTCTAGAAGCTTGAATCTTGGTTAATAAGTGAATTATACCTCTCCTCTTCCCTTTTTTGTTCATTTTTGGGAAGAAATTCGTGGGGGCATGATGGATTTCGGTTCAGTTGATATTTCTACCAATTAAAATGGTTGTAAATGTGTTATTGATGTGTTATTTGGTGTTCCTATGACTTGGATGTGAGTTTTGGAGGGATTGTGAATGGTTTATCTTAAACCCTAATCTTGAATTTGTTAAGGAAGCTTATGATCCGAATTTCTTTGATTGTTTATGGTTTGGGATGGGGGTTTGGGCCCCTTGATGTATATTTGTGCTATTGAAACCATGGGTATATCACCACTAAACTTGGTTGGTTGGATTATGAATTATTTGAATGTATGTATATTGTGTTAATTGGAGGTACTATGGTATTGTAGTATTCAAAAATGTTATTTGGAAGTTATGGCATTCTAAGAAGTAGTTCAAAAGAAGAACTCATCAATTGTTTTCCAACAGCCTACAGGTTCCCTTATATGTGTTTGTGAGTGGATAGTCCAAAGGTAATTGGGATGTAATTCTATATGTATTATGTTTTATTTTCGAACATAGGTGTTGTCTCTTTCATATCATGATATGTGTCTCGTAGATATGTTTGACTCTTTTTCCATATCATGATATGTTCATGGCACAGCTAGGAGGATTACGGTAACCTCCACTCTTATTACTTACATTTGGTACATGAGAATATGTTATTTGTCATATATATGATTCATTGACATCCCTATTGTTATAGATTGCTTGTTGATAAGCATGCTAATACGATGATTATTTATATGTGAGCACAAAATACGATAGTATGCAAGCATCATTACATTGTTGAACATGAGTGCATTAATGGTTTTTAATGATGATAACGTATGATACCAAGTGGTATACTAACTTATATATATATCCTTGCCACTAAATCATCTTCCTTTGAATATGAGAGCTAGGTGGTAGAGGATTGAGGATACACCTTCCCTAAATCATTACCAATTTGGGTGATCAAAGGGAAAGAAAACCACGATCCAATCATTAGTGTGACATTTGGTCAAGTCATACTAGAGAGCAAAGAGTTTAGTGATGTCCCTAAATCAGTCTTCGCTAGTTATTGGAAGGAAATCACTTGTTGGGTGTACCTTGTAATGGTAATTAGCCCGTGATTCTAACCGTGCATGTTGGAAAACATTCATATGATTGCATCTGCAGAGCATCATTACATGTATATATATATATTGTTTTGGTTATGTGATTAGTTGTTGTATTCCTTCAGTTACTGGGACTCTGTCTCATACCCTCTATGGTTAACAGTTCAAGTGAAGAATCTAGCACTAGTTAGGAGAAGGCTAAAGAGTCTTAGATCTCTCCTTTACTATAACAGCCCACATCTTATCATTTTAGATATGTATGTGATTTATGGAAGGGACCAAGATTAAAGGAACACATGAGAAACAAAGTAAGAAGAGAAAAGAGACAAAAGCCCTCCACGACTCGGCGGTGTCCCTTCGCGCTATAGCGAGACCTTGCAATTAGGTTGATGGACTCAAGGCAGAATGTAATGGCACCGTGGTGCAGTGTCACTCAGAAAATTAGAACAAATCAAAATATATCAGATGAAAATGTAGAAAATGTGTGGATGAGGCAGAGTGCTCTGCTAGGGTCTGAATCTTGAAGGTAAAGGATGAAGTTCTTATTCTTTTGGGAACTCAAATCATCAAGGTAAGGTAATTTTACCATCTTCCCCTCTTCTTTTTGCAAGGTTTGGGTTATTTTTGTGGGTAGGAGCTTGGGTTTCAAATTTACTGAAGTTCCATCGATTAAAAAAGTATAAATATGTTATTGATATGTTTTGTAGTATTCTCAAGTCTTGGGTGAAGAATTTTGAGTGATTGTAAAGTGGTTTTCCCAAACTCTAACCTCTAATCTTGGTTTTCATAAATCCAACTAGTTGGGTTCATGGTTTGTTTTGAGAGTTAATTTGAGTATATGGATGAGTGGGTAAATGGTTGGTATATCAGTTCCATTGGGTTTTATGTGTGGGATATTGGCCTAAGCTATATCGAAGGCTATGACTTGTTATAATATATGTGTGTGTGATGAATTATGTAGAGTGTGCCTTGCTTTGTAGAAGTTAATTATGCTCCAAGAAGTTGTTTAAAAGTGGTAAACGCTTTGGTAAGTGGTATTTTAATGTATGAATGATTTATGCACTAGTTTCTGTGAAGGTTTTGATACTTGGAAATGGTTGATTTGCGTCCTTTGAAGTGGCTTCGAACTAGTTTTATAATTGGAACAATGTGAATTGACTTGGGTTGCCTCTTCTTTATATGTTGTAGTTAGTGACCTAGCGGCTTACCATATTATCGTGTGGGTTTGGACAACTTGAGGTAACTGAGGAGTGAATTTTATCTGCTAAATAAGTTTTAAACATTTCATATCATGATATGTGTGTTTATATCATAACTAGTAAGTTTTCTCAAATACTCCTTCGTTTTCCAAAACTATGATGTTATGTTGCTAATGCCAATTTGTATGCATATGTATGTGTGTATGTACATATTAAAGTGTAGTGTGATATGCATGGTAGGTAAATGTGGTACTCTCCCTTGATCTTATTTTGTATAAAATGGTACGTAAGTTAATGATGATACTAAAAGGAATAATAAGGATAAGAATGGTGATGATTGGAAATGGTTAATGTAAATGTATACGTATGTGCTTTTTCTTTGAGAGTGATAGATGGTGCTATGTATATATATATATCATGATTAATGTGCATTCCCATGAAATATCTTGCTTGATAGAGTTATGCTAGCATGATGATAGTGATAATGATGTTGATGATGATATTGGCCTTTATGTATAGTATGATGACATGTTAGCATAACATTCAAACATCATCACTACAATATGCATATTGAGACACTGTTGGTTGGGTGATAATGTCTTGTGACATGATAATACCACATGGTATGCCAATCTACTAGTGGAACATAAGAGGCCTCGTGTCCAAATGGTAAGGTTGATATACATATCCCTACCATTAAATCATCGTCCTTTAGTTAGGAAGATCTAGTGGCAGTGGATTAGGGATTCACCTTTCCTAAATCACTACCAATTTGGGTGATCCAGGGGAGGTGGAACCATAGTTGACTCAATAGTAGGATGACCTTTGGCCGGATTATGACTAGTGGTAGTAAGTTTATTAGTTGCCTAGAATCGGTCTTCACTAATTGTTGGAAAGAAACTACTTATTAAAACCACCTTAGAATGGTGACTAGCTTATGGTTTCTGCTGTGATTGATATGGGATCATGTATATCATATGCATTACATTCTGCATAATACAAGGCACATGAGTAATATATATATATAGAATATCAGTATTTGGTTTTATACTGTATGGTTGTGCATGTAATCCTTTTGTAAATGTAAGTCTATTTTCTTTAGTTGCCCTGGTTGTTGGGACATTTGTCTTACCCCTTGGGGATAACATTTATAGGAAATCAAATCTAGTTCTTACAAGAAGTAGTAAGAAGTAGTGGAGGTGGACAAGCCCTCTTGGGGACGTGCAGGATATCTAAGCACCTATATCGATATGTGCTTTATAGAATGCATGTTACATTTAGTATTGTGCCAAGTGTAGGATGCATAATGATGCCATATGTAATTGCTATGCATGTGTTTCCTAGGGTGCGTATGTCTTATGTTACTATCGACCTCAAGGATGATTAAGGCTTTCTTGGGTACAGAGGTGTATGATGAGTCAAGTGTGTTCATGTGCATGGATGACATGGTAGTATAAACTATCTTGATGCTTTTTATGAGGCTGTTTGCCGTAGTTGTAACTTGCTATGCATGTGTTTCCTAGGGACTTTTTGGTTTTGAGTTCAAGGGGGTCAAATCTTTGGAAAATGGTATCTTTAAAATGTAACTACCCTGGAAAATGTCTTTAGGTGAATTGTGACTTGTTGAAAGTGGTCCGATGGTCAAAAGGTGTATGGTTTAGAAATAGGAAAGTGTTAAAGTGAAATTTTAATAAAAATTGACTATTTCGGTTATAGGTGTCTAAAATCTCTATACAAAGAAATTTTGGGATATGATCTACACCCATAGTTAGTGGAGGTGTCAAGTGACTCGTAGGCTTTGGGATCATGTCAATTGATAGTACAAGTAAGAAGATAAACACATCCGAAGTTTGTTTGATTTGATAGCAAACTGCTGTCAAAAGAGTAGCTGATGGCACTGCAACGTCATCTCCTCAAGTCGCGATGCCATAGGGGAGAATGGTCTCCCTTATTTTGTGTGTTGCCTAGTTTTGTTCCAAAGTCTTCTGGTCAAGTTCAACCTAGATTTTCTAAATCCCTCCTTATGTTTCTCATCGGGAATGTCTTCTTTCAATTGTTTTCCTTTTATATCTTGTTTCTTATCATTTGAAGTACCCCTTTTTGTCCTTTTCTTGGTCTTTTATTGTAGGGTGTTACATTCACACAGGGACATCTAAGTTTATAGCTAGTAGCTCTTATGTAATTGATTCATGTAATATATCGTGTCAAGTAGTATAATTGTAGTGATTGTAGCTTGTAACATTGTATCCTAGGTAGTTGGTATTGTATGTGTTTCATGTATTCGGTGGAATTGTATAACATTCTATGAATATGGCAGAATACTTGTTGCCTTGTTGATATGCTATGTGATGTGCTCTTAGACCCTAATATGAGTCAAATTGCAGTTGTATGGTGTGTATTATATCTTGTTTAACTTGGAATGTGTGTTTATGGTTGGTGTGTGAGCTTGTTTGGTAAAGTGAGTATCTAATCCACCGGTTACTTTTGAGGTTCTAGGGGGTTAAATTTTACAGGAATAGTTTCTTTAAGATGAGATCACCCTAAACCCAGTCTTTGAGGTATTTAGGACTTGGGTCAGGTGTTAGTTTTTGATTTGGTGTTAAGGCTTCGAATCGGAAGGCCCAAGTGCCAAGTTTTGGTTCAAAACTGACCATTTAGGTCTTGGATATCCACAATCTCCATATGGAGATATTTTGAATTATGGTTAGTGTTTAAAGTTAGGGTGGAAGCAATGTGACCTGCAGGAATAGAAATCAGGTCAATCGGTGATCTGAGTAAGAAATTATGTGCATCAAAAGTTCATCTAAAATATCAGCAAAAAGCTAATATTGTATCAGTACATGGCGTTGCAGCACCAGTGGTTCAGGTCGCAGCACCACACTCCTCTGTTACTCTTTCCCTTTGTCCAAAAACGCTTCACGCCACAGTAGCGCCCTCTATTTTTATTCCCTTTATGTTTTAATATCATGTCATATAGTTTGAGTTTGAATCTTATTTGTAGAGTGTTACAACTCCTACAGTAAAGGGGGTGTGCCCAATACTGTGGGTTTTGAAACCATCACCCCCTCTCTTTAATCCTGATCAGGGATACAAGGTCAAGTAGTTTTCCAGCGGACTCTAATTCTAACATTCTTCATTTTAGTTCCAGAATTTGTATTGGATAATATTATTTTTCTGGTTGTTCATTGGCATCTAATATTTGCCTTATGAAACTTGTTTGCTCTTTGCTATTTGAACGGAGAATTCACTTTTCGGTAAGGAAAACAAAAGGGCCAAAATACCCTTGAACTTTACAACATTTACAGAGGACTCCTTTATAATCTCTAAAACAGTAAAACCCGATAATAAACTTCTCCTTGAACTTTTATTTATGTACAAAGAACCCCCCTTCTGTTAGTTACTCCGTTAAATTACCAACAGAGAGAGAGAGAGAGCCGCCACATCACATTTAACTTACACACATGCGAGTTGACATGGATTCAAGACTAACTCATCATTTTCCCTCCTACAAACTGCACCAATGCCCCCGAAATGCAATTTTGAAATTTTAGTTGTTCTCCATTTCAGGATTAAGCACCACTAGTTTCTCCCGTGTTGTCGTCTCCTAGAGCATTTGGCTGAGCGAAAATCATTGACCTTTTCAGAAACTGTAGCTCGTCCATGAAATGAGATCATACTTCAAGACTTCAAGCTCATGTGCGTGAGGATGTGATAAGTGAGGAAGGAAGCTGTTGTGATATAGGTCAATTTTTTTATAAATAAATTTTCCGTCATTTAGACATAAATGGGGAATCCATGCGTGATATTGAACCCAACCTAATGTCCTCTGTTTTGTTCCACATGTACAGAGCAACCAAAAAGCTCCCTGAATAGAGTTCCGACTAAACGCACTAAATAAATTACCAATTTTCTGTTACTGATTCTCAAGTAGTGTTCATGACATTCCATATGTAATTGGGAGATTGGAAGGTCAAATGTTTTATTCTATATTTGTTTTTCTTTCACAGGTGCAAATTAAAGAGTAACGTTATTGCATTTATTTTCATTGGGATAAAGTTATTAACTTATGATGTCAGGATCATGATTGCTTCGATTATTTGTGTGTGCGTGTGTGTGTGTGTGTGTTTTATTTGTTCTTCTCAAGAGCTATGGCTTTCATGTTGCAATCTATGGATTACTTGAATGGGTATTACACATCATAGCATTTGTAACTTGAAAACCAAATAAGTTATGGTTCAACTTTCTGAATTTTGTGTAACAGACCTCAAATACAGCACCACTAGAATTCCTCGCTAAAAAACTTCTGTGGATTTGGAGAAAGAACTTGAAAGATCAACATATAATGTAGTGGAGCTTAATTTGGTGAAATCTTATAACAAAGCTAACGCTATTTTAGCTTCATCCCATCATTCTTACTGTAGAGCCTGTCACAGAGGGTCAAAAGTAGTGATCAGACAATGAGCTTAAGTTTTAGGAGACTGACGCAAAAGCTTTCGTGCAACGACGAAGAAAGGACCAATTAATGGTTCTAGCGTGATGGGGAGGAAAAGAAAATTCGAAATTGCATTTTAGAGTTATGGCGTGCATTTCTAATGGAGGGAAAATGTATACTGTATGTAAAGTCTCGTATGGCAGATTCTATTAATAATTTAACAGAAAAGCTAATGAGAGGTCTCTTATGTGCATAAATCAAACTTGAAGGAGGCTTATTGTTAAATTTTAAAGATTAGGGGAGTTCTTTATACATTACCAAAAACTTAAGAGAGTTATATGTATTTTAGTAAAAAAAAATTATATATAAAAAATGAAAGGGAGAGAGCATGTGAGAGAGTCAGATTATATATATATATATATATTAATGCCTGTCCTTTTAAATTATTATTATTATCATTATCATCGTCATCACATCACATGAGAGGTGAAGTGAGTACATGGTTAATTGGTGCTACTAATATTATCTATGGAATGGAAGGGTCATTAGTAAGGCGCTCTTCTTTTTGTTGTTGAAGGTTGCGATGACTGCTTCCCAGGTTTTGGCTGGAATGAACGCACGCACAGATACCATCGATACACGGTCGACATCTCTCATTACAATCCGCGTCTCTCTGGCAGCCCTCAGCTACTGCATATCAAAAGTATACTAATTATTTATTAAAAAAAAGTAATATTTCAGCACAAATAAATAAAATTGAACTTAGTATGAAAATAATTTTATGCCACGACATATCATGTCATGTCAGAGAAATGACTAATTAATGAATAGCAAGAGTTTTTCAATTAACTAGATATGGAACTTTAATCTACTTAAATGGTGTCTAATTCATCTCATTTAACCAACTGTAGTTGATATATAAGAATATTTTATTTGTAAGTTTTATTTAAGAGTAAGGAAGAAATTGATAAAGAAGAGACCGAGGGGTAGAATTCTTACATGTTGCTGCTATAGTGAACATGATAACCATTGAAACCAATTTAAGGGTACCCTTATTCATTGTGAGAGTTGTTTTCTTGTTTTCCTTTTTTCCCTGAGATGTTTAAGCCAACCCAATCCAATTTATATTAGATTGCGAGAGAATTAAGAAAAAGTAGATTTCAATTATACTAGGAAGAATTCAATTATATTAGTATCCACCCTATTAATCTATTCTATTAAATGGTGAAATTTAAAGATACATTAAATGCTATCAGATCACTGGCCAAACAAAATTAAATGTATTAAATGGGAGTTGAAAAAAAATGCAGTTTTTATTGTTTTTATGTTGTAAATATTACTCCATCCCTTTAAAAATAATTGTCACTTTAAAATTATGTACACTTATTAAAAAAGCTAATAAATAATCTAAAATTAATAAATTTTAATGATATTTTACTATAATATCCTTATTAATTATGTAATACATTTTAGTATTTCTCTCTATCTTCATTATTATTGAAAGATAAATTTATTCAAATATAATTAATACACTCTTGAAAATTATGATATAGCAATTGTTTTAAAAAGGATGGACTGTCATATATATTTTTTGGATATCCATGATCTTCTAACTTTAGATATAGATTATTCTCTGCAATGCTTTTGAAATGCTAAAGTGCAATGTTTTGGAAAGAAATAAATTTATTGCAAATAAAATAAAAATTTAATAATAACAAAGATTTTAAATTTATAATTACACTGCACAGATTTAGGCAGGGATTAATCCAGATTCCCAAATCTTAATATATATTCAAGGAACCTTATTATGGTTGGGAAAAAAAAGGAACTTTATTATGGCTTTCATGAATCAAACTATATCAAAGAAACTTGACCATTCACCTTCCTTTTATAATATTCATGAATCCAAGACATGTAGTTCTGGCCAAAAAAATAAGACATGAAGTTCTATCATCAAGGATACATTCATTCGTGATAATATACATCCCATCTAACTACATTGTATTTGATAGGGACAAAATATCTAAACTGTAAGTGTATAAGTCGTATCTAGCTAGTAATAAAGTGATTCATATAATATCGTTCCAGTGGAGACTTAGTTTCAAGACTCAACTAAACATTAATTTTATATTTTCACTCAAATTAAGCAAAACACAAATTAAAATAAGAAAATAAAATGCAAAAATAAATCTAAACTATGGTTACATATTAGTGGCGATTTTGGAATGCAAGAAGGGCTATCTAGGATAATTATTCACCTAAATATAGATTAATTAAATAATTAATCTCTTTTAGGTCTTAATTACATGCATTTGCTAGCCTAGAGCACTAATTCACTTATTGGCATCTTACTAGTAATTCATAATCTTTTATATATGTAATTAACTAATTAGTGCATTAAATTGCTTAAACTCTAATTATGGTTAAATGGCTAATTAAGTATATTCCTATCTTAATTAGCCAATTTATCCAATTCTATGTCTAGAATTAAGCAAACTCACTTAATTTAATCACTCGACCCATTCCAATTTCCATTTTCCAAGTTCAATTAAAAAATTACCAATTCAAGAATCCTGACAATTTCTCAATTTTTGAATTCAACACATTCATACCAATTAAATCACCAAATATATTGGTGATTTCTTCAATATATTGAAGAAATCCAAGCTTGAGAAGCTTCCAATCCCAAATCCCAACAACCACAGCTCCAAAAACCACCTCTAGTTGTCCAGAATTCTAAGGAAATGCAAGGTGCTCAAGAACCCTGGCCTTTCCCACAAACATAGCTCATAAAATGAAAGTGTGCGTCATTGGTCCGTGACTTTCGCACTTGCGAAAATATTTTGGAGGTTGCAAAATTAAATGGTGTCTAATTCATCTCATTTAACCAACTGTATCAACAAGCATGCGACTCAGCTGGTGGGATTGTGCTAACTTACCACTACTACATCTCATCACAAAGGAGAAAGAGATACAATAGTTTCCATGAATAAACACACCAATGTCATCAAACATTTGAAAGCAAGACTAATCAAAATGACAAGAGTTTTATTATATTTAAGAGCCTCATACGGGACTCTACGTTCAGGGTAATTAATGCTGTTGTTTAACAAAGACAAGAACAATTTCCGTTATAGCCAGTTTTGGAGCAAGATGGGGAAGAACAGACGATTTTGCTGCAGTTGTCTTCAGTAGCACGTTGTTGTTGAATATGGAGCTTTTGGTTCTGTGATACGTAACAATAACAAGCACCATCTTTGCAATGGCCATAACCTTCCCCACACTTAAGCTTCTCACAATCTGCGTCAGTTTGGCATACATCCGCATTTGACAATGATGCCACTGCAATATATATATATAGGGGCCACACACATACATACATATATAAATATAAGTAACATTAAAAATATAATATATTATATTATTATAAAACGCAAAAAAGGGCTAAGAATTGGAAGCTCGAAGAGCAGACATGCAAAAGGCGAAAAAAAATGTTTGTGGATGAGCTATACCCCCACTTCCATACCAATAGGTTCAGTGCGCACATACATATCACTCAATTTCATCGAATCACAATTCAATGGATTACATAAATTATTTATAACTTCATAAAATTTAAAACAATATTCTCTTGTACATTACATGACTAGGATTCAATTTATTTTGAAATTAATTAGTTAAATAATTTTGTTACGTCATGAGAACAATAAATAGGCAATAAAATACTAATTGTTTTTATTTATATAACAAGAATATTTTATTTACAAGTTCTAATTATAAGAGAGAGGAAGGAAGGAGTAAGTAAAGAGACAGGGATCGAAGAATAAAATTCTTACATGCTGCTGATACAGTGAACATAAGAACCATTAATGAAACCAGTTTAAGGGAGCCCATCTCCAATACTAATTGTTTTTAGTGTTTTGTTTTCTGAGATGTCTGAACCATCCAAATCCAATTTATAATTGTAGTGTAAAGCTCTTCAGATGGTAAGAGAATTCTTATAGGAAAGAGAAGAAAAGTAGAATCTAAGTCAACTACCATATGTCCAAATAGACCACATCATGATCTGAAATTAAGATATGTATGTGCATTGTTAATGGTATATAAGAAGTTGATTCTTGTTTTTAAAACATTGTAATTGCCTTTTTTGGCAACAAAAAGGATGAAGGAAAAATTGCACTTTTCCTTTACTAGTTTTATTTATGATTTTATTTTGTCTTTTATTTTAGTTTATTCTGATTTTATCTCTTAACTTTGATTACATTTTATTTGAATTTTTTTCTCAAAATTCAACTGATTTTCTACTGATGATGAACTAAAAAAAATCAAATTTATCAAATTTATGACATAAATATGGTTTATTTTACATGTTTCCATCAAGAAACTTGACATATATAGTTTAATATAAGAAAAATTAATTATTTAGTCTCTAAATCATACATCAATTTACAATTTTGTTCATAACATGAAAGGTTTTCGGTGTCATCCTCGCACTTTTAATTTTTTTTAACATAACTTTCTAAACTTTCATGTAAGGTCACTAGTAAGCTAGTCTCTAAACTTTCATATTAATAATTGGGGAAATATAATTACAATTAGGAATTAGTACAATAAATTAATTATAAAAAAATTTTTAACTAATAAAAAGCATTAAAATTTAAAATATTGAGTAATGAAATTAGGAGTATGAGTAGTAACAGATTCATTTTTTTAATAAATTTATTATTTTAGTTCCTAACTCTAATTCCCCCTTAATAATTTAGTTAGAACACATGAGGACATCCAAAAATAGCTAATATGATTAAATTATATAATGTCATGTCAAGTGTCTTTGGTAGGGACTAAATTACTAATGCTATTAGAGTTCAGAGATAATAACTTACTAATGGTATGAAAATTTAGGGAGTTACTTAAAAAAATTGAAATTTGGGGATTATTTTACAAATTGATGTATAGTTTAAGGACTAATGACTTTTTTCATACTCACACATATATGAAAGACTAAAATATATCAATTTGTTAGCTGAAATAATAGCATGTGTGGACATGCATGTTATCAATAAAATAAGAACTGCTAAATTATAAAATAAATTAATAAATATAAGATATAATAATGTATAAATTTAGTATTTAGCATATTAAATAAAAAAATAAAATGTGGCTCTTGATGTGCCAGTTATTCTAATAATTCATATTGCCTTTCTTCTTTCTTCCAGAGCTTCATCTAAGTCACGTCGTAGGAGTTTTTCTCAGATAGGTGATTTGGGCAATTACTTTAGAGTTCCTCCCCCTTAAAAAGTGATTTTAAATTCATTTTTGGAGAAGTTGAAAAAAAGAAGAAATTCCTTAAGGAAATGGTCTTTTAAAGTTTATTTGATACAAACAATAAAAAATAATATATATATATATATATATATATATATATCAAGTGGATCTTGTAAGCAGAGTCGATCATATTCAAGGGTGATGGGAGGGGGAGTGGTGGGAGCTATGGTCCCCCAAGGTTTTACATTTTACACATTATATATATATATATGCATACACTCACACGATATATATATATATACACCCCAAAGTTAAATCAAAAGCTTAGTTCCGCAGAAACTTTTGAACTGGCTCCGCCATTCATTGGAGTAATAAAAAATCCAAAAAAGAATATGAGCTGATCCAATCTATATGGGCATAAGGGGATTGGAATTCACCTTTATGAAATGACTGATTTTAGCTCTTTGATATTACTTTTAGCAATTACAGTGATAGTTGTTATTATAGTGTTATGGCTACCTCTCAGTAAACTGTTTATTCAATTAGAAATTAATATTCACTCCTGCATAACTAAAACTCCATCCAAACCATAAAACCACAACGTAAATTGTCACAAGTTCTTAATAATTAATCGTAAAATCCACATGAAAAACAAGAAAAGCAAATGTAATTTTGAAAGATAAAACTCAAATTAATAAATACTTATGAAGTTCAAAAATCAAACCAAAAGTAATTAAAGAATTTAGAATTTTAGATAGTCAATCCCAGTTATGTATATGAAGTTTAGCAATCCATAGAAATCAAGAAACATATAATATAATCACAGTAAAATCACAAAACATGAAAAGAAAGATAGTGGAAAAAGAGTTCTTAGAGTAGAAGAATAAATTTTGTTGCGCTCATTGTTCAAATCCTCGTTCCTGTGCTTTAAAATACTCTTAAAATGTTCTATGGACTCCCAAAATTGAATTTTGGGCTGTTTAGGAATGAAGATTGAATGCCCAAGGTCATCCCCTATTTATAATATTAATGCAAAGAGTCATGGTAAAAGATGTATCTATAGCTCAAAAAGTGTCAATTGTGTAACTTCTAAGGCTTTAACCAGTGCCAAATCACTGCATAATTGGCACCGGGTTAATCCGTAGCACATGTTGGTCCGGACAGCGTGTGTAGATGCTGATTGATGCCCAAAAAGAAAAAGAACAAACAAGTCTTCCTGTGTGCATATCCAATCGGCACTGGTTGTAAATCAAAATTTTTTCTATATTTTTTGTTGTTTATGGCTCAGAATCTCTCATATTTAGCTCCAGTGATCGTTGAAAATCATCCAAAGCTGGCTTAAAATATGTAAAACCAAATAATACACTCAACTTATATTTTAACCCAATTTAAAGCTCAAATACAGGTACTTTTTATACACACACACACACATATATATATATATATAATAGACAAATTATAAAGGGAAAATTGGGAAAATAAAGATCAAAAAATAAAATATTTGAGAAATGAAACCAGAATTCACCTTGTTTTGGGGTCAGAATCAAATTTTTACAAGTAAGATTCAAAAATTTCCATCCGAGAATCGAATTTTTTTTTTATCAAGTGAGAATTAAATATTTCCAAGTGAAGATCGAAAATTTTCAAATGAAAATTGAATTTTTTCCAACTTTGGTACTAAAAACTAAATATTTTGATTTTTTTAGTTTTTTTAGTACCAAAATCCAATCTTCCCTATTATATATATATATATATATTTATGTATGTATGTATGTATAAGCTCGTAAAACTCAGCTTTTACAGGGAGTCATGAACAACATGGAAGGTTCACAAGAATCCTACTTAACTCTCCTTTTCTTTTACCCTTTATTTGATTTGAAGAGATTTTTTTCTCCCCTCCCTTTCTATTCCTTTCCTCCAAAAATGGAGGGATTTGAAGGAAAAATAGAAATTTTTCTTTTATACTTATTTATTTTCTCTCACCTTTCCCTCCTAAACCAAATAAGACAACATTAAAATTTTTTCCCTCTAACAAATCTAAACAAAAAAATATTAAAATTTCTCCCTCCCTTCTCCTCCTCTCTCTTCCACTAAAATCTCTCCCCACTCCTCTCCTCCCTTTATTAAAATTCCTATCTCTCTTAAACCAAACAGTACCTTAAGACTTTCCTTGGCATTTTTGTTTCTCGTTACTCAAATGTTGTTTTGGTATGGTCCAAAAGATAAAGGTATATGACTTTGTATGGAGACTGATCACCAACTCTAGAAAAAAGGAATGCCCTCTTCGAAAAAAAGTGTACTGATTCGCCATATTGCCCCGATTTGTAAGATATGTTCCGAAACAGTGGAGCATTTGATGTTGGGTAAGGTTTGGCATGGTTATTGCTCACTTAATATAAGAATTGATAAACAGCATAACAAGGATGGTTAAATTATTGTAAAAAGAATTATTCAGAGTTGGCCACAAAAAAAAAAAACATTTGTTATGTGACTGTTATCCCTTTTAAATTATTATGGTATTTTAAAATTAATCTCATCAATCACACTTTGTTTTTTCTAGTATTTATTATATCAAATTACGATTACATATCGACAGATACATGGATCTGCCACAAGTTCACAACCAGCCTCACAATGATATACATTCCAGAAGGTTTGCGATTAAGAAGTGCAGGAACAGAGCACGGCCCACAAAACAACGAGATAAGCAGAGGCAATGGAAGCGATGGAGAAGAAGACACAGAAGCTTCCGGTGTTGCAGGTGTTGGGTAAGTTGATAGCCTTACACATGATAACTATTGAAACCCATTTAAGGGAACCTTCTTCATTGTGAGAGTTGTTTCCTTTTTCTTTTTCTCTTTTTTTTTTTTCCTGTGAAATTCTTTATATGAGTAACATAAACAACAAAAGTACACAGCAGTTATCAGCAAGCACGCGGCTCAGCTGGTGGGCGTTGTGCTAAATTGACCACTGTTACATCTCACAAAGGAGAAAGGTATACAATAGTTTCCAAGAATAAAACACACAAATCACAATGACAAGAGCTTTATTATAATCAAGAGCCTCATACAGGACTCTGCATTCAGGGTAAGTAATGCTGTTGCTTAACAAAGACAAGAACAATTTCCGTTGAAGCAAGTTTTGGAGCAAGATGGGGAAGAACAGAGGATTTTGCTGCAGTTGTCTTCAGTAACACACTGTTGTTGTTGTTGTTGTTGTTGTTGTTGTTGTTGAATATGGAGCTTTTGGTTGTGTGATACGTAACAATAACAAGCACCATTTTTGCAATGGCCGTACCCTTTCCCACACTTAATCTTGTCACAATCTGCGTCAGTTTGGCATACATCCGCACTCGACAACGACACCACTGGACACATACACGCATATAGAGGCTCAAAAATATAATATATTTCGTCCAGTTCATACTGTAAAGTATTGGCGGCGTTTTTACGTATGTTAAGAAATTTTTATTATATTTTTATATTTTTAAAATAAAAAAATTAAGATTTTTATTTTTATCTCTATTAATTGATGGTAGATATCACTTTTTTAATTCCTCCAACACAAGTTATAAAATTAGTTATTGAATAAATTAAGAGCAAAACAGTTACATTTTTTCATGGCACCTTATATTATAAATAAAAAAATTCCTTCATAATATTTTATAATATGAATTGGAACTAGTATATATCGGTAGCATTAAAATTAAAAACATATTATATTATATTATTATTAAAAGGGGAAGAGGGGTATAAGAAGGAAGCTCGCAGAGCAGACGCGCAAAAGGCGGGAAAAAAAATGGTTGTGGGTGGAGCTTTCCATGCGAATAGGTTCATCCCAGCAAATCACAATTCAATAAATTACATAAATTATTTGTAATTTTATAAAGTTTAAAACATTCTCTTGTACATTACACGACTAGGATTCAATTTATTTTGAAATTAGTTAAATAATTTTGATACGTCATGAACAATAAATAGGCAATAAAAGAGTAATACTAAATTTTTTATTTTTACATAATAAGGATATTTGATTTACAGTGTCTAATTAATAGAGAGAGAGAGAGAGGAAGGAAGGAAGGAAGGAAAATAAACAGAAAGAGAGAGCGAGGTTCTTACATGCTGTTACTATAGTGAACATAAGAACCACTGAAACCAGTTTAAGGGAGCCCATCTCCAATAATGTGGTTTGCGAGAGATTTTGTGTTTTGTTTTGTGAGATGTCTGAGCCATTCAAATCCAATTTATAATTGTAGATCGAGAGGAAAGCTCTTTAGATGGCAAGAGAATTCTTATAGATAAGAGAAGAGAAGTAGAATCTAAGGCAATTACCATATGTCCAAATCTACCACAAGATGAACTGAAATTAAGATATCTAGGTGCATGGTTGATGTGGCATATACGAGAAGTTATTAATTCTTGTTTTTAAAACATTGTCATTATTATAAAAATAATCAAAAGCAAATTAAATAGAGAGAATTGAAAAGCCAAAGAGATAGAGAAGAAAGGATTTTTCTTATTATTTCATTCCATAACCAATACAAATTAAATGCTCCGTTTATAGGCATAAGATTACAACTTAAAAGTCAAATATTAACTATGAAACAGTGAACCATAAACAATACATGAATTTCATTAATTTATGAGGAGATGAATCTAAAAGGCTTTGAGAGTTATAGACGCATGGGAAGATGAACAATTCTTTGAGAAATATATTGTAAAGTGGCATGGAGAAATGGACATCCACACACACATATGTAACTGTAATTGCCCTTTTTTCCAAAAAAAAAAAATTATAATTGTAATTGCCCTTTCTTGCCAAAAAAAAATGAAGGAAAAGTTGCACTTTTTCTTCCTCCTTTCTAGTTATATTTATGTTTTTATTTTAGTTTAATGTAATTGTATCTATTAACTCTAATTGCATTTGATAAAACAAGACAAGAAAGCAACGGTAAAAAGAATATGAGTTGATCCAATCAATACATTCATGAGAGCATGAGGGGAATGTAGTTCACCTTTATGGGATGACTGATTTTGGCTCTTTGATTTTAATCTTAATAATTATAGTGATCGTGTTACTTTAGTGTCCTAGCTACTTCTCAATCAATTAATCTTTATTCAATTAGAATTGAATTACTGAATTCGCTCTTGTACAACTCAAACTCCTAACCAGACCCTCAAACAACAATGTAAGTCACCACAAAGTTTTAATTCTATCTTTAAATTAGTTATCTCTAGATATAGACTCGCTTTTCACCTTTTAATCCATTAAGCTTTGACATTAATCAAATTATATATAGTGATTAATCATAAAATCCACATAGAAAATAAGAAAGAAAAATATAATTTTAAAAGATAAAACTCAAATAAATAAATACTCATGAAGATCAATAATCAAACCAAAAGTAATCAAAGAGTTTAAGGTAGTCAATCCTAATAAGGCTCATAAAGCTCAGCAATCCACCGTAATCAAGAAAATCATTGTAAAGTTCCAAAACATGAAAAGAAAGATATAATGGAGAAGAGATCTTAGTGTAGGAACAAATTTTGTTGCACTCGTCATTCAAATCCTCGATCCTTTGCTTCAAAATACTCTTAAAATGTTCTTTGGACTCCCAAATTGAATTTTGGCTGTTTAGGAATGAAGATTGAATGCTTAGGATAGTACCCTACTTATAATAATTCCAAGAGTCATGGTGAAACATGTCTCTGTAGCTCAAAAAGTTTCAATTTTGTGACTTTTAGCTTTTGTTTGGAATGAGATGAATATAGAGGAGAAGAAAATTAAGGGAAGAAGTGGGGAAAATATAGATTTCCCCCTATTTGAATAGCAAAGAAAAATATAGGAGATGAAAAATTGAGGAGGAAAAAAAAATATGACGTCCACATATTTTTTTCCCCCAAATTTTCTTTCAAAAAGTAGAAAAAATTTTAAAATAAAACTTATTTTTCAAAATTACCTTTGATGAATGTTTGATATATATTGATGTTATCTACACCATAGGTAGCCACCCTTCACTGTCAACGCTAACCACCATCCTCCACTGGAAGTTGCTGGCCACTACCATCGGTTCCTAGTCACCAGTCATTGGTCACTGTTGCTAATCATATACTGATCCCACCAATCATCGGCTTCTACAGCTGATTGTCAGTTGCCACCTTTGGTCTTCAATCATTGCCACCGATCATTGGTCACCAGGCAACCATTGCCAAACACTAGCTGCCACCGTTTGCCTTCAATTGCCAATCGCCACCAACAATCATCACCTATTGTCGCCAACCTTTGCTCGCCGACTGTCATCATCAGTTATTGGCCACTACTGCTTAGTGTTGGCTGCCACCGCTAGTCATCATTCATTGATTGCTAGTACTAGTTGTCGACAGACACCATCGATCATTAACTTCCATTATTGATTGTTGGTCAACATTGTCTGTTACCACCACCACTGGTCATTGGTTGACAATAAAATATTGCATGTTGGGGCTGTAAAATGATTAGTGATAGGGGCATTATAGTCCTTATTAAATAAATAAATTTTCTCTTCTCTGTTGCTAGTTGTCACCATCAGTCCTTGACCGGAATCATTAGTACCACCATTATCAATTGCTAGCTACTAGTTGTTAGCCACCAATCCTCTTTTACCACTATTGGTTGTCAGCTGACACCACTAATCATCATCCTCCATTGTCAATCGTCTAACAATGTCGTCAGTAGCCAATTGTTACCACCTGACATCAGCCAACAATAGAATATTACATATTGGGATTATAAAATAATTAGTAATAGGGTTATTATAGTTCTCATAAATTTTCTTTCCTATGTGTTTTTGCCCCCTTATCCAAACATAAAGAAAGAGAATACTTCCTCTCCATTTTTTCTCTCTCTCTCCATTTTCGCTCATCCTATTTTCTCCTCTCATTCAGACAATGCATCAAGGCTGTCACACCCGAAAATGTGACACGGATGGCGCGGGAAACGACAATAAAAAGAAAAAAGAGAAATCAGCCCACCCGACGGAAGGCCGATTTCGAGGGAGTCGCCACCAAAATTTTAAGGAAAATTTTGGAAAACCGAAATAAAAACAAAAAAAAAGGATAAGGATTGGTGTGCGAATCAGAGTTGGGTTCGGGAGTACGATTGTGAGTGGGGAAGGTGTTAAGCACCCCCACAACACCCGTTCCTAAGAACGGTTACCTTAGGTTGATCATGCAATTTTTATGGCTTTTTACTGATTTATTTTGATTGCCCTTTTACCATTCACATGCGAAAATAAATATAAGAAAAATGTAAAAATGAAAATAAAGAATAAAATGAGAGTATGAAAAGTTGGGGAAAATAAAATAAGAGTAAAATAGAAAAAAACACCAAATAAAGTCAAAAAATATCTATTTATCTACTAATTGAGAGAAAAATGCCAAATAAATCAGAAAATATTCATTTATTTACAAAGACAGATTTGGAAAAATCAATTGGTACATATTTATTAAATTAAGGAAAAAATACCAAGTAAAATCAGAAAATATTTATTTATCTATTAATTAAGAGAAAAAACACCAAATAAATCAGAAAGTATTTACTTATTTAAAAAAGGCAGATTTGGAAAAATCAATCGGTACGTATTTATTAAATTAAGGAAAAAACACCAAGTAAAATCAGAAAATATTTATCTATTAATTAAGAGAAAAAATATCAAATAAATTAGAAAATATTTATTTATCTACTAATTAATCAGAAAATATATGTTTATGTACAAAGGCAGACTTGACCCAGAATTAGAGTCTGGAGCCTACGTACCCTGCGATAGGGATCAAAGTCGACGTAGTTCGGACTAGAAAGACGTGTCACTGGGTTAATATTTTTATTATATATATATATATATTTTGAAAAGAGAGGTTTATAGAAAATAATTAGTCTTTCCACAAAGAAAACAATTTTTAGAATTCGTTAGTGTGTTTTAATTTGTAAAAAATAGATTAATTTCCATTATTTACTCTTTTCATTTATTTATTATTTTTGTTGTTTTTTTGTTTTTGGGTTCTACAAAATCAATTCCTAAAAAGAAAGAATATGTGTTTTTTTTCTCAATTTAAAAAAAAAATAGGATTAAAATTATATGTGATTTGAACATTTTATTTTAATTTGAAAAGGTAATATTTAAACAATTTCATTTTTACGAAATAAAATTAATTGGCTCATGTGGTGACTCTATCACTCACAATATACCCATTGATACCTAAATGTCCACGGTAGTGATACTCGAGACAAAAGGTATAAAAAGTTCAAAAGAAAACAAATAATTTTATTTTTTTTATATTTTTTTGGTACAAAATATATCTTTTCTTTTTATTATAAAAGTAAAATAGATTCTTAAAAGAATTCAAAAATGTGATTCCTACATATATTTTTGAAGAAAAATTATCAGTATATGTGGTGACTTTATCACTCACAAATTACTGACCTATATGTAAAGTACCCACGGTGTTTCCGCTCGGAGTAGAAAATACCAGAAGAAAAATTTTAAATGAAAATCGAACAGCATATATGGTAATTTGATCACTCATAATTTGCTTATTTACGCTTATATGGTCACGGTGATGTCACTCGAGACAAAAGGCGAGAAAAGACTTATAGGATAAAATTAAAAAAAAGAAATCATTTTTGTATTAAATTATAAAAATAAATACGTTTATGATTCTTTTATAAAAAGAAAAGCCGTAAAAACAATTTAAAAATATGCCTTTTGTATATATTCATATATTATTTATTTTTATTTATTTATTTGTTTTATTTATTTTTCCTTTTTCAGAAAAAAAAAAATCAATCAGGATCTGTGGTGATTTTACCACTCACAGCTCACTAATTAACACCTAAATATCCACGGTGTTACCACTTAGAACACAAAGGTAAAATAAAAATTTGAAATAAAGGGCTCTCATTAAATCATTTATTTTTATTTAAAAAAACCATTGGTACTCATAAATATTAAAAAAAATAAGATTTAACCAACGTTTGTACCATGGCAACTCCTCACTCATGGTACACGTGAATGACGCTCTATGGGCACACGGAGACTTGGCCCCTCGTGGCAAACTCTAAAAGTGAAAAGAAAGTGACCACAATAAAAGGTATAAAAATTCATGCTGCTCGTGTGTTTGGTGTGTACACGAGTATATCAAATATTATTTTAGACTCATAGGACTCAAATAAATTGAGCAAAAGGAATGATCACTCCCTCTAGTCCTCAGTCCAATGCTTGCTCCCCGTAAGTTGTCATTTCGCTTCCTCAATTCCTTCAACTAATCCTTTGCAATCTCTCTCATCATTCCTCACCACCTTACGCGTCTCCAATGTGCCTTTAGTTCACCAAATCCTTTGTCTCACATGTCACAGAAGCCAATAAAGGAGTATAGGTATAAGTATCATCAATGGACATCTCTTTGTAAGACGGTAGGAAAAACAAAAACTATTGAACTCATAAGGATTCCACACATCCATTCCAGTTTATATCTTTTACACATCCACTCATGATGAAAGCTCTAGGGATATGTAATCTAGCATCTTAGGTCAATGATCCAAATATATTTTGGTGAGAAAACTAAGACAAATCCACAACAATAAGGGGCACTTACAACTCATGAAATATAATAGACTGAAACTGGAAAAAAAACCCCTAAAAACAAAGTCAATGTGCTAGTCTCATGTTTAAAAGGAAACCATTATGACTTTAGTGAGATCCAATGAGTTTTTAAAAAAATGCAACAAGAAGAGTCAAATATCCCACACCCAAACATGCCAACCAGGTGAATGGCCAACATGTTGTCTCATAACATCACACCTTTGGAACACATTTTATAACATCTTCGTGGTGGGAATAAAAGGAAGAGGGACCCATTAGCTTTGTACCATAAAAGCCAAGGATGGACAAGTAGGATGCATTTATCAGGGTGTTAAGATATATACTGCCCTATATAAACATGCTAGCCTTCCAAAACAAAGTGGGTTACTGGAAAGGGACAAATGGAACATTAACTCTAGGATTCCTCACTTCTCCAATCCCACGGACGTGACTACACTTTGAATGACGCAGGACATATTAAAAAAAAGATGCAATGATTATGACTAAACACTTAATCCCAATATTATAAATGATCTCCTCATCAGTATTTTAACGAACATCTATTAGGCATTCGATACAGAGCATAATACTAATTTCAATCCTAGAAATCAATTAATCAATAACATATAAAGACTACTCAGCACACAGCATCCCAGTCCAATGTCTTGCAAACTAGAAACGATTAAGCAAACCATCTAGCTATCTTTAAGGGCCTAGGGAAACAATTAAACGAATTCTGCCACAAACAATGAGCTCACTCAGATCAGAAATTACTAGTTCATTCCGAGTAGGCTTCAGCAGGCAATCTAGACAAAGCCATAAGCACCTAGACTGTTTCACTACACAACCCAGCACTCAATAAATGTTCATTCACATTAGCAAATTCACAAAGAGACCAAGACTATCAAACAAAACATAGAACAACTAAAGTTGAGTTTCTGAATTAGATTACTAAGCTCCATAATATCTAAATCTTAACCAAACTATTCTCATACAGCTTATAAGCACCAAATCAGCGTCTCCCACAAGCACAGGACATGACATTTTAGAATGGAACCAAAAAAAGAATGAGTAATCGGTTTTTCTTAAAACAGCAACATATCACGGTTGATCAAATGGCAGTAAAACAAACATAGCTCCCACATCAGAGACCAAAGAGAATCCAAATTCCGGACTCATTTTTTACAGTCCTAAATCTAATCAGAAATTTCTTAATATGAACCAAGTTTTTAAGGGGAATTACCTGTTGGAGATCGCGTTTTATGCCTACCGCTCAACTCCTTCGGATTCCTCCTGTGCTCTTCCCCTTCGTCTCCTGCGTTCAGCTTCTCCCTAGCCCTGCTTCCTCTATCCCTCTCTTTTTCTTCTCCGAGCCTGCTCGGTTTCTCACTCTCACTCCCACGGTCTTCTACTCCAAGCTCCCACTTCCTTCCTCTCTCAGCTCTCTCGGCTCCCTTCCTTTCCTCTGTTTCGTGATTTCCTTTTTTTTTTGTGTTTTTTTCTTTCCCTCTCAGCTCCAGCTCTCACTCTCACTCCCATGGCTCCCTTCGCGACTCTCTCTCCCTCTCTCTGCTTTTCCCTCGGTTCCCCCTCTGTCGCGGCGTCCCTCGGTTTCTCTCTCTCTCTGCCTCACCTCTGATTTTTCCTTCGTGCTCCCTCAGTCGCGGCCTCCCTCGCTCTCTCGCGGCTGCCTCCTCTCCTTTTCTTTTCTCAAGCCCTAAGGCTCTCTTCCTTTTATCTCCATGGTTCAACTTTTCTCACGTGTGCTCCCTCTTTTTCAGTTCACGCGTGCACGTCTCCCCTGCTTCTTCGGCTCAGTCTGTCCTTTTTTCTCTTTCTCCGTGTCCAACTTTTTCAGTCCCGCGGCCTCTCTCTTCCACTGTTCTCTCAGTCCGCTTCTGCAGTGTCCTTTCTTTTCCTTTCTTTCTCTGCTCCCTCTTTTTCAGTTCATGCGTGGTCTCTCCTTTGCTTTTCTCTGTCTGCTGTCCTAATTGTTTAGGGCAGCCCTTTAGTCCAAGCCCACGAGTCCAATTGGGCTCGTGGTATTTGGGTATGAAATTATCCCCTCTTCTTCTTCTTTTTTTTTTTTGTTTTTTAATTAGTTTTTTTTTTTTTTTATTTTATTTTTTCATTTTTTTGTTTTGTTTTGTATTGTTTTTTTATGTGTTTGTATGTTAATTTTGTTTATTTAATTCTTGCAAATTTCTTCTTATTTTTATTTTGTTTTTTTTCATTTATTATTTATTATTTATTTTATTTTATTTTGCTATTATTTTTTTTCATTTTTTGTAAAATGTCCGGACAAAATGGGGTGTTCACAAAGGCTAACCAGTGCTAAGTCACTGCATAATTAGCGCCTAGTTGATCTATAGCACGTCTTGAGCATGATAACATATACTCCATATGTTCCTTAATATAAGGGATAAAAGACAAAATCACACAAATCAAGAAAAGTAATAAATTTTTCTAAAATACAAAAAGTAGTTTCCAAAAATACCCTCATTTAATATTAATAACTTTTTCATCATGTAATTAATACAAATGAATTATATTAAAAACTTACTATCTTAATTAGGGGTATTTTTGGAAGAAGTCATTAAATACACTATACAAAACCCATGTGTCTCTTATATTTTGAAACACATAAACTTCTCCAATTGTCTATTACATAAAGGAATGGAGGTAGTATAACCGATGCCGCGTTTGGTCCCATTGGTGTCAACACAAAAGGTGTGTCTTCCTGTGTATATATCCAATTGGCTGGCATCAAAATTTATTCATTCTACATTTTTCATTGTTTCTGGCTCATATCTCTCATTTAGCTCCAATGATCGTTGAAAATCATCCAAAGCATAAAATATGTAAAACCAAATAGTACACTCAAGTAAACTTATATTTTAACCCAATTGAAAGCCCAAATATATAGGCACTTTATATGTATAAAATAGACGTATTATATAACATGTATAAGCTAATTAGTAAAACTCCCACTACTTAAAAGGAGTCATGAACACTTGCACTATTTAAAAGGAGTCGTGAACTATAAGGCACCTAGTAAGTTAACTCTTCCACTATTACACTGAACACTTTCTAAATCGGGTAAAGTAGACTTTCTAGATCCTTTTCTTTTTAGTCTTTTGATGCCAATTTTTGTTTCTCTTTACTCGAACGTTATGTTGGTATGGTCCGAAAGTTGAAGGTATATTATTTTGTAAGATATGTCCTGAATTCAGAGGAGAGTTTGGTGTTGGGTGAGTAAGGTTTGGCATGATTACTGCTCATTTCATTTAAGAATTGATAAACGAAGCAAAACAAGAACGGTTGAATTATTGTGGAAAGAATTATTCAGTGTAACCAAAAACCAAAAAAAAAATTTGCTATGTGAATGTTATTCCTTTTTATTTTTTTAAGTATTTATTATATCAAATTACGATTACATATCGACGGATACATGGATCTGTCACAAGTTCACAACCAGACTCACAATTATATCAATTCCAGAAGGTTTATGATTAAGAAGTGCAGGAACAAAGCACAGCCCACAAAACAACGAGAAAAGCAGAGACGATGGAAGCGACGGAGAAGAAGACACAGAAGTTTCCAGTTTTGCAGGTGTTGGGTGAGTTGAAAGCCTTAGTGGCAGTCATGAAGGCAGACACTACGCAAAGCACGAAGGCATGGAAGGTGTGAGGACGACCCTTGAAGACGATGGTCGGAACAGGGTATTCGTCGATGTATTCGTAGGGAAGCTGAAGGAGGCCGGTCATCACCGTCAAGCACACTCCTATGACACACTCTAGCACTGTGAAGCGAGCGATTTTTCCAAAAGGGGTTTCGTAGAAGACATGTTCTTGGACGTGAATCATTGAGCAGAGAGAGAAACAGGGGATGGGGCTTTGGAATGTGAAGACTCAATAGATTGAAGCTCACTTCGGTGTGTGTAATTTGCGTGTGTGGGATCATTTTGAGGAATTGAACATATATATAAATGGTGGCAGAAAGTGATTGCTGGGTTATTTTTTTGATGACGCGAACAGGATGCTTCTTGGAAATGTAGCGGAACTTTCTCACGAAATGAGATGAGAGAGAAACCTGGCAAAAACAAATATGAGAGAGAAACAGGACGAAAGTTCAAGTAAATTGGGGTCCGGAAAAGTTAAATGAAATCATCAAGAACTTTTGACCAGAGATATGTTCGTGCTGACTTTTGATTATGACGCGGCGATGATCAATGCGTGCCGCGTTGGGATTTTGAAATTTTTTTATGTGGTTTTCTTTTAATATAAGAATATTTTAATTATTGAGTTAAAATTAATTAATTATTTTAATTTTTTTTAAAATTACTCTTATTTAATTTCTTTCTCTCTATTTAGAATATATTAAATAGAGATATTATTTTAAAAATATATAATAAAAATTACTTCACATATTTATATTGTAAAGGATCTTATATTTAGAGTCAAAGTAAAATATTCTATAATTAAAATCCAAGAAAGTAATAATTACAGTTACTTTCACCATTCATTAGACACTCATTCCAGTCTATTTTATATCAATTACACATATATTGAGAAAATTATTTTTCACCTTAAATCAATACAAAAAGTACCAATATTTTCTATTTTATTCTTATTAAATGCCACATTTTATTATAAGAATTATAAATAAGAAATAAGAAAGAATTAAAGATAGGAATAAAATAAAAAAGAAAAATATTCAACATCCTATATTTTGAATTAGAAATTTGTAATACAAAATACCCTATAATACAGATAAGAAAATATGATTTTTATATGAAAAGTACTTTTAAAAAAAAATTCTTCAACATTATTTTTACTCTTTTTAAATATCATTTTTCTAACAACCTTACTGCAAATTTTAGATATAGGAAAAAATATTATTTATTAAAAACAAAATAATTATATACTTCCTCCGTTCCTTACTATAAGAGACAAAAAATAAAATCACACAGATCAAGGAAAGTAATAAATTTATCTGAAATATAAAATAGTTTCCAAAAAGCCTTCATTTAATATTAATAACTTTTACATTATGTAATTAATACAAATGAAAAAATACTATATTAATCAGAGGTATTTTTAGAAAAAAATATTAAATATACCAAAAAAATTTCCTCATGTTTCTTATATTTTGAAATATAAAAATTTTTTCAATTGTCTTTTATATTAAGGAACATATGAAATATGTGATAGGGAGAAGATTAGAAATTATTGTTTAATTTAATAAAATATTTTATATAAGTTATGTTTGCGTAAGAAATTGACTTGTAAAGTGATTGATAATAAATTTTAAAAATGGTTGTAAATATATAAAATAATAATAATGAATATATATATATAAGAAATTTATTCATTTTACGTTTTATAACAAATTATCAAAATAATTCAAGTTAGCTTTTTCTTTTTTAATGTATTTGTTTTGAATTATTTTAATGTTTTTTTACCATGGAGTTATTTAAAATTTTTAATGTTTTGATGATAGATGATAGCTTTATTTCTTGCTTTCAATCGTGACTCTATATGTTTTTTTTTTGTTTTTTATTTTCATTTTACTACAAACAATGTTGTAATCCTGAAGTGAAGGTGCAGTGATTTGCAAGAGCAATGGAGATAATCTGTGTAACTCAATTTAATTATAATTAAGTGCTTTAAATGATAATTAAGTGATTAATTTAAGAATATAATTTCAAGTGAACTATAACTAAAGGTATTTTGGAAAAACAAAAATTGGTAAATAGTATATGAAAATGAGTCTAACATGGATTAAAATCTAGTCACATAGGATGATTAATGATAATAAATGAATGATGGAATGTAAACTCTCCAAAAAAATTTCATCAAAAACACAAAAGAGACCATAATTTAATCACCTAAAAAAGTCAAAACAAGCTAATAACTAGCTAATCAATATAGAAAATATACTGATGAAAAAAATTAGCAACCAAATTCATGGAATATAATAAAATGTCACAAAAATATACTTAAAATAAAGATTTTAACACATTTTTTACAATCTACACAAAACCAACTATCACACAAAAACGTAATAAAATACACAAAATAACCATATTAATATGATAAAGTGCTAGACTTAGGGGATAAAAATATTGTAAAATGTGGTCACATCCCGTGATTCCCCCTTATTTGTGTCTCTTATTTGCATTGAAAATTTAGATGTCTACAATTTTTCTTTTGCTTGTACCCCACATCAATGTTCTACACTACCAAATATTAAATATGACTATATTTTTTAAATTTAAATTTGAAAAAATTCAAGATTTCTAATTAAAAAGGTACCACCTCTTTACTGATTGAAAAATTCAAAATTTCTAATTTAATAATATAATTAGATCTCTTTAATTTTATCAATGACCAAAAGTATCTCTCTAATAGCTGAAACTCATTTGAAACTAATTTCTCTTCTGGATCCTAGGAAAAAGGTTGATCTTTCTTATTACTCATCATGGATCAATCCCTTCAGCTCAAAAATACTCATAACATATCAATCCCTTCGACCTAAAAATATTTCCTCCATTTTAAAATATAGGGCAGAATTAACTACCTCTCTTTTATCAAGGGGTTGTTAAAATTAGTTATATGCCTTAATTTTATAAGAAATTATTATAACTTTACAAAATTATTTTTACTAAATTATCTAATCTTAGTTATTATTTTTTTTTTTAGTATCTCTCCATTATAACTTTTTTTTATTATTATAAATATAGAGAAAATTGGAAAAAAAATCATTAAATAGTTATTAACTTTCATAAAATAACTTATATTTTAAAACTTTAATCTCCACTAAATTCATGTTATATTTTGAATCGGAGAGAGTATATAAAAGACTGTCATTGAATTTCAGCCATTGATTAAATCCATTCATTGATTTCTTGACACGTCTCTTTGCTTTTTTAAAAAAAATTAAAATTAAAATTACAAAAAGCTCCCCAAATGCTGCGTTTTGAATCCCTCTCAGTCTTCATCTTGCTTTAAGAAATGCTAATCATAATATTTTACTAATAAAACCAGGTACATGTCTCTTCTGGAACATCCGATAAAATTGGAAGCATACAAAAAAGATTAGCATGGCCCCTACAAGGATAACACGCACAAATCGAGAATAAAACCGGATACATGGCAGAAGTTCATGAATAACAAACAACAAAGGATCTTGACAAAAACAAAGAAGTTAAACTATTAATATTAAAAAAATAACAGAATCAGAATGAACAAGAAAGAAAGAACCCTGAAGAAGCAGCTTTGTCCAACCCCAGAATGATGTTTAATCAGCTAATGTCAATAATCAGGCATGCAATTATTGTGATCCTTTTATGCTGAAAATGGCCACTAATGCCCAGTCGTTGAGAGATAATTTGATTGAACATCAAACTGTTTGACGCTGAGGAAAAATATTCTGATCATAATTAATAAATTTTAAGATCCAAATCAACTCGTTAGATGCAGACTATAAAACTGAACTGTAATTCTGCATGTTCAGCCATGGTTCGGTTTCACCAGTCATTTCAAACGGACATATAAAAGCATAAAGGAAGCATGGAGGATAGATATTCCTGTTGCACCAAGCTCGTATAATCCAACAGAATAAAGCATATCAGATTATGAAATTTGGTGCTTTCATTGAGTTAGCTTTTCCTATATCAGACAAGCAAGGAATCAGAGGACCCATGGCACTGCCACTTCCAATGGCCATCACTTCACAGATACACATATTTAAGAAGTTAAACCACCAATAAGGTTCTATATCCCACACAATCAAAACTAATCACAACTTCCCCTTTGAATCAGGGATCAAATAATAAACACAACAGTTTGTGACTGTCTTAGGTATACAGTTGTGTCCTTAGCATTCTATATCAATTGGGTCCACATAACATACGAAAGTTAAAATGAAATAATCAAACTCAGAATGTGTTCCCCATGTTGACTTATCGTTATGACTTGTGGATGATCAAATGGGTAATTCCCTTGAATTGCGTAGGGAATTTCTCAAGACTCAAACTCAAACATCTATAATTAAATGTATATAATTCTTTATTAATTAAATCAAGTGCTCATTGGTTGTATGTCTATAATTTTGTTTGTGACCAGTGTCTGACAGACGGAGCTAATTTCTCCTACGGTTTGTAGGCAAAGAGTGGATCCTACTTGCACGCACCCTCAAATATCGATCCCTTTAATTCATCGGCCTAAAAATATATAGAAGACTGACGGTACATGATGTAGTCATTGAATTTCGGCAATTAATATTGGTCAAAAACCAATTTTCGGCCATTAATTAAACCCATTCATTATTTCTTGACACGTGTCTTTTTCTCTTTTAAAAAAAATAAAATTACAAGAACCTCAGCACTCCTTACGGTGATAGCATCACATTAACGGGTGTTTATTGCGGTGAAATTTTGTACCATTAGACGGTTTAAATATACAATTTTTAATTTTGATTTTTAAATAATAAGATCATAAAAAAAAATAATAATTATAAAATCATGTTTGTTTTACATTTTGCATCTAATAAAATAAAAATATATTAACAAAATAAAATTAAATTTAGACCATCCATTTTTTATCTAAACGTTCTAAATGTGCAATGAGTACTCATACTTAATCACTGAGATAAGCTCCGAATAGAAATTCCTCTTCTTCTCGCTCTAAGAAATGCTAATCATGATATTACTAATAAAACCTAATATTATTAATAAAACCAGACACATCACATGGAGGTTCACGAACAACAAACAAAGGATCGCGAAATAAACAACGAAGCTAAAGCATTAATATAAAAATTAGATGCAAAATGATGTTAAATTAAATCAGGCATGGAATTCTCAATTCTCTGTGACCCTTTTCTGCTGAAAATAGACGACTAGTGCCGTCTCGTTGTGAGATAACTTGATTAAACATTTAACTGTTTTACTGTGTGTGTATACTTCTTTTTCCTCTTCCCATTTCCACCACTGGCACATTGAAAAGTTTTCTTTACTAATACTGAGGAAAAATATTCTGATCATAGTCTATAAATTTTAAGATCCAAATCAACTCGTTACATGCAGAATATAAAACTGAACTGTAATTCTGCATGTCCATCCATGGTTCAGCTTCACCAGTCATTTCAAACGGACATATAGAAGCATAAAGGAACCATGGAGGATAAATATTCTTGTTGCACCATGCTCGTATAATCTAACAGATTAAAGCATATCAGATTATGAAATTTGGTGCTTTCATTCAGTTAGCTTTTCCTAAATCAGACATCCAAGGAATCTGAGGACCCATGGCACTGCTACTTCCAATGGCCATCACTTCATAGACATACATATATTTAAGAAGCTTAACCACCAATAACATTCTATATCCCACATTTATCCACACCCAATCAAAACTAATCACAACTTCCCTTTGAATTAGGGATCAAATAATAAACACACCAGTTTGTGACTGTCTTAGGTATACAGTTGTGTCCCTAGCATTCTATATCACAAACCATATATATGCCAACCCAGGGATGAGAATATGAATTCAACTCGTTGAAGATCTGCTACAATTATTCCATTATCCCAGGAAGCTCAAGCTTATGATAGAAGCATCCAAGAAGGCGGTCCAGAGGTACAGCTCGTGTTTAGAACTCAAAAAAGTATTCATTTTAAAGGAAAGAAAAGGAAACAGAGCTGCAATTTTTTTGTTTAACAAAAAAGGAAGAAAAAAAAACCAGCAAGGGAGTGTGTAATTTACACAGCCATTCACTCCTAATATCTCTCTCATAAGTTGTGTGGAAATACACGTATTGTTAGTCAGAACAGCAAATAGCATCAGCCACACAAGCAAAGCAATCAGAGAACTTTGAAGGCAAATTGATTCAGGATTCCACATGACATTCAGGCATAAAATCCTCATCATTTTGCTTAGCTTTGTGCAGAAACAAAATCTGAAGATTAAAATTCTTAAGGAAATTCGAGAAAAATGCCATCTTTTTCTATATGAGATGGTGGCACCTAAAAACTTGCTCTTTTAGGTGCAGGGTACCCAACTACAATAGACAGGAAGAAAGAAGAAGCATCAGGCACGTCATATGCAACAACGACATCACAAACTTTCAGGTGGGAATCTGAAGCTCCATGCCAGTGCTTACTCAACCAATAAATTTATCAAAATAAGCAATCTCTATAAACAAGCTAACAGCTGACACATAAGAAGAAGATATCAGACATGCAACACAATTCGTCGGAACCAAGAAAGAATCAAGCCTATTGAATCATCCAATTATATTGTACATCAAAGCATTTAAGCAAACTAGCTTGAAAATCTTCACCCAAAAAAATGACTGCGGAAAAAAAAATTCTAGATTTATGGCACGAAAGATTTATGAGCGTTTATGGGAGGACTAATTTTGGGGCTTTTCTTTTGCATCTTCCAAAGGGTTCCTTCGGAAGCTTCTCTTAACCCTAATTGCCGCCGCTTCTTACAAGGGGACTAATTGCTCACATTTAACACTTGGATAATGGCAAAACAAAAAACGCATGGATAATTTATTTGGGCCGAAAATGACCTCGTCCTTAGCCCGCTCTTAGCCCATTCTAATGCTTTTTTGGCAGGGAGAGTGAAATAAAATGAAATGACTATATGTGTTGAGTCATTGTTTAAGGGATTTTTTTAGGAGGGAATAAAATGGCAACAGATGACCTCATAATTCATTCTTAACTATCGTAAATCTAATTTTTCTTGTCCCCCAAATTGGGGGGTCAACGATAGAATTACTAAAATTAATTATTTAAATTATAAAAACACCTATAACCGTAACAAAAAAAAATTATTCTCATGATTTTTTTTACTCTTTCCATACCGTTAAATCTATCCCGCCATATTGTTTAATATTTCGTCATCACATCAATCAGATCACTCCAATGACATCATATCTCACAAGTACAATTGAATCATTACTTTTAAGCTATGTTTTCTTCCACAAGTTTTGTAATTTATTATAACTTTCTTACTTTTTGTATTTTATCATAGTTGGTTTAATTATTTTTATTTTTTGATAAAATTTTTACTTCCTTCTGAATATTATTATTGGAAGAACCAAGTCGTTTTACAACATATTATTATTATTATTATTATTATTATTATTATTATTATTATTATTATTATTATTATTGGAAGATGCTTTTATTAAAAAGTAAAAGCAATATGAATTTTTTTATATGAAAAAAGAAGAACTTATTTTTTACTTAAATTTGCTAATAAGGGTAATATTGAAAAAAAATTATAATTCATTCCATTCCATCCATTTTATAATAACTTTCAAATAATAGTCAAATAGACCACTCATTCCCCTCATAAAACTCTCAAACAATGGAACATTTCGTTTCATTCCACTCCATTCCATTATGTTTCATTAATGACCATTTCATTCCATTTCGTCATAACCTCTTAAACATAGCCTAAGTGCTCGTTTGGTTTTCAGTTGGTCAAAATGAAATTTTGGTAGAATTGATTTTGTAACGTAGTTATAGTAAAAATTAATTTTAGATTAATATGTTTATGTTTAGATGATTTATTTAAAAATTAGATTTAACAAAAGTAATTATATTTGGATGATTTTAATCAAAAGCACTTCTAGTTGTGTAATTATTGAAAAAGGCATAGATTTTAAAATAACTTTTTATTCTTAAAAATTCATTAATTGTGTTTAATTAAAATTTTGATTTATCAACAAGTTAAAATATTTAAACATGAATATTTTTAAATTGAACAATAAAAGAGGATAATAATAATTCAAAGTTATAATGATTTATAAAATAAAATATTTTCTTTATATATATTAAAAACAATAAAAAAAGTAGGAAAAATTAATCTTCCAGTCCTTAAACTTTACACCCATTTGTAAATCAATCCCTAAGTCATATTTTTTTTCAAAACACTCCTCAAAGTATTGCATTGTTTCAACAGTAGTCCCTTAATTATGCAATCGTTAGCCACTCAATCCTCAAAATTGTCACATGGGAAGATGGTGTGAACATTTTGCTGAGATATCAAACTGAGCTGCTAATGTGGAGGACACCTAAAAGAGATGGCTGATGATGAAACAAAGAATAAAGCCATGCAGGAAACCAGAGCATGAACCAAGCTAGATTTTTTTTTTGTTGCTTGATGAGAAGGGATGCAACAAGAGAAACCAGAGCAAAAAAAAAAAAGCTAACTTCCGATGGCAAATGGCGACAATAGTACATACTTGAACTTCTTCAAGGAAAAAATCATTATGAAAATTTGACTTTTCTTTCTCGAACATAAGCTTTTCTTTCTCGGTACAAAATACAATTTGGCTTTGGTTCCTTTCTGTCCAAGTCCATGCCTCCACACTAAACCAATCATAATGCAACTTTGAAAATAAAAACTCTTCTAATAAAGGACTTTTTGGTCTTAGCTGGGGACCTGGATATGTAGAGAATTGTGTAATACATATTATAATATATATGTGTGTGTGTAACACCTTAAACTTACATCTATTTCACATGTATTAAACTCCAATTATATCTATTATTACATGATTAGAGACTTGATTGCATAAAAATATTAAAACAAAATTTTCTTTATTTCGGGTACTGTGCATTGTATTATTTTCATTTTACCCAATAAATTTTAAAAATTCATAACTAATTCTAGAAAAATCATTTCATAGTGATTCAAGTCTCTAAAATTATATAAAAAATCTTCTCTACATGGAAAAAATATGAAACAGAGTATTATCTTGACAAATTCATACAATTTATTTCTCAAACATTTACTATACATTTGGTTATTTTCTCTTTCCCAGGATTTTGGCCTTATATTTAAAAATTCTATCCTGAGCCAAATCATACATTCTTTATGTAATATGAAAGCCCTGAATGTACACTTTTTAGAAATATTTTTCTTGTACATTTATTTTATTTATACAGGGCATGGTGTTAACTTAAATCATAAAAGGTCAGAATTCCACTTTTGCTAGAACAGTTTTGGAAAAACCTCCATATCTCCTATCATGTAGATCCAATTACCTCCAAATCAGTTGCATATGAAACTTGAAACATAGAAATTTCAATAAATACAAACCATTGAATTTTTCGATCTCTGCAAGATTTTATATTATCTTTTTAATTTTTCAGTATCTAACTTTCAGTTTTCAATTTTTCCAATATTTTCTTGTTCTCAACCCTAACTTTGAAAAATCACTATAATTTATACATATCGCCAAATGGAGTGCTCTTTAGACCATTTTAAAGCTCTACATGTATACTTTAAGAGCATATATATTACCTAACTAACTGCCTTGGCTTACATGAATAGTACCTATGTATTTGTCAAGGTGTCTAGATTGTATTTCTACATTCATGTCTTGGCAAAATAAGCTTCATATCATACATATATCATCATTCATTGTACCATATTCATACATAATATCAAAAGGTGTCTCAAGGAACATACTTGCATCAGCATACATGATTCATCATTTGCATACAATTTATACATATTATCAAAAATTGACATCAATCGTTGTAAGAACATAATTTCCACCAATTCCCTCCTCCTTTCTTTTGGCTCTTCATGAACTTTTTGCATTGTCTGGCCTAAACATGGTAAGCATTTGGAAAGGATGAGATTCAAAGAATCTCAGTAGTTACCACTAATCAAGCAAATATATAATCATATAATGCAAGTACACTTCAGTAAATCATCATTCAAATATTTAGAATTATTTATGTTTAAACATTTTATAAAAAATTGGATAGAGTTTCTCTTTAGGTTTTGGACATTTCAGGTCTCAAAACCCCTCAAACAACTTAGTCAATAACATCAAATCATCACAAATCAACATTGCAAATAATAGGCAGCTCATCAAAATCATTGCAAACTATATGACAATACAATGCAAGATTGGGTTGGTGAATTACCTTGTGGCTTTCCAATACTTTCCAAACTTTGTAGACCCTTTCTTTGATCCTCTAACACTTCCTTGAACCATATTACATCATAAAACAAGGTCTTAAGTCATTGATTGCATGGCTTCCTTCATAAAGAGCTCCCTTTAACTCTAATTTTTCACTTTGCTTTCCTTTTGCATTTTTTTGTACAACATAAGTGTTCTAATCTATTTTGGATCCAAGAAATCCATTTTTAAGGTCAAAAACTTGAAATTCCCTTTCCTTTTCACAAACCCTAAATAGCATAAAAATAGAGAAAATTGTAGAAAAATAATAACTCATCAATCTTTGAAACCAATACCATAATCTTGCATCTTGCGACATATGTTTCACTTTTTATGGATTGATTTCTTCATGGCACAATTTTCTCTCTCTACTCTCTCTAGGTCAGAAATTTCAGTGGGAATATTTGAGAAAATAGGCCATGAAAACTCTTACAAACTCAAGAGAACACAAAATAATAGCCATAATATGTTACCTTAGCAATTTGAGATCCAAACTTTGCCTCTTGTCTTCTCTTTTTCCTTCCTTAGTTTCATGAGTTATCTCCCCCTTTCAGCTGCTGTTTGCATCGTGAATGAGTGAGGAAGATGATAGTTAATGACTTAATGGGATAAATATCTAATAAAGCTAATTAATTAATTTCATCTTTAACCTTTAATTACCTTTTTGAAATTAAAGCTTTTCACATAATTCCCATGATGTCCCAACAGCTGGTAAGACGTGGCTCACTTCCTTTTTTTGCCCAAAAATTACATCAAAAACTTTAATAGACCAAAATACTTTTTACCGATTAAATTTACCCGTATCGATTAAATATTTTTGCTAAAATTGTCATTATATTGGTACAGGATTATCCAAAAATTACTTTTAATCCAAAATCATTATTTTGATCCAAAATATATTTTAGTAAGTCTAATCATTGTCCTTGAATCAATACTGCCTTTTCTTGCAGTCTAAACTAACCTTTATCGGGTAAAATATTAATATTAAACCATAATTATCCAATAAATATTATTTTGATCTTAATAGATTTCTTGCTATATTCCATTGGGTTTATCTCATTGAAAGTTTCATTTTGACTATAATTTTTCATATTTCCCAAAATACCCTTGACTCATGGCTAATTTACAAATTTTGAAATTTTTGGGTCATTAACTGTAATTTTTTTCAAACTTATTTTCATTTCCTCCCCCCGTGAAGGTGAATTCCTTCCCTCAGGACTAAATTGCAAGTTTTTTTGGACTAAAATATAATTTTCTTATTTTTTTATTTAACCTGAAAAAATAATCTTTACCTTTCTTCACGTTTAACGGTATCTCTCAGTTTTTTCCGGTTACTCATTTATTTTATGATATCAACATTTTTTTTCTTGGGGTTTAAATGCAATATTTACATTTTTATTCTAATCTGAAAAATGACAATTTTGCCCCTGAATCGGGTAAAAATGTAATTATTCATTTTTTTGGGCACTTTCTTGTAATTTTACCTAGATACCAATTTTTTATTATTTCTTTTTCACTATTTACATTAACTTCAAATTGGTCTATCTCTTAACTTGGACCTTCCGGGAACACAATACTTATATTGTTATGCTCAGCTTGGAGTGGGCTTTCATTCAAGTGGCATACTGCATATTTTCCAGGGTAAGTTCTAGAATTAATTTCTGCTAAGGACCATATGAAAAATTAATTATAATTAAGGAACAAAATAACTTTTTCAGAAAATTAGATGAGAAATTAATTCTTTCTAAAGTCTGATTATATATAGCCTTTTCGTCTCGCTTCGTTTATTATATTTTATTCATTTTATAACATCTAATAAAAATAGGGATATTACAATGTGTGTGCATGTGGGTCTTTTTTTTTTGTTGGGGGCTTGAATCCATGTAAACGAGTAATTATATTGATAGTAATTAAAACAAGATATACCAACTAGTTTCCATTTGTTTTTGTGAGTCTGGCTTGGTATATTTATATTTAGAAATCAACAAGAGACATGCAAAGGAAGACCCACTTTGTATGGTAAGAAAACATTCACACTCTTATAAGTCCACATGAAATTAAACCCAACTCACACACAAAAAAGAGAGATTAGGAGGATCTCACTCCTAGTTCTTTTGTTTGCTTTCTCCAGTGCAATTATTTTTCTTGCATCCCAACAATGCTTCTCTATTATTATATTATATTTCATGCTTCTAATTTCACTCATCATTTGTCTCTTGTTAATTTCTTTCTCCATACTTCTTTCATCATCTTTCTTCATTTTTGCGTATCTAGCTATTATTTATAGTTTAAAGTCTTGGACATCCTACCTCTGTTTGCCTTTGTTTTTAGGGACAAAAACATAGGTAAGGTGATAAATTATATATTTTAATTTATTCATTATAAACATATCTCGTATAAAGGTGAAAATGATCAATAAATTTATAGATTATCATTCAATAACCCAAATTAATATTAGAAGACAAGGGAAACTGATCATAGAATATGTATAGATAAGATAGAACCATTAAGTAAGATTATTGAGTGAAATTTCCTTGTGTTGGATTCTATAAATTAGAGCACCTAGTGTGCTCTGTTTTCATGTGTTCAAGGCAAGGCATATGTGGAAATGGCAATAAAGATATATTTGAGGACATTCTTTGTGTTAGCCAGTGTTTGTATTAAAAATCTCTATTTATAGTTTGAGGAAGAACTATGGGTCTGCACATGGTGACCCCTAAACTTTTGCAATGAAGTTGGAGAAGAAGCCCCAAAGATGGGTAGCCCAAGAGTCTCTCTCTCTCACACACACATACTCACACACAAACGAGTAATGTCTTCAGCAAGTATGCAAACTTTTTGCGTGGCTTTATTCCTTTATCATCAGTTCTCTTTCTCTCTCTCAAACCACCATTGTAGCTTTTTGTGTGGCTTTATTTTTTCTTTTATCATCAGCCATCTCTTTTAAGTGTCATTTATGTCAGCATCTCAATTTGACATCTTAGCAAAATGTTCACGCCGTCTTCCTATTTGGCAATCTTGAGGATTGAGTTGCTAACATTTGCATAATTAAGGGACTAACGCTGAAACGGTGCAATACTTTGGGGAGGGCTTTGAAAAAAAATATAGTTTAGGGACTGATTTATAAATGGATGTAAAGTTTAGGGATTGAAAGATTAATTTTCCCAAAAAGGTAAAAGAAAACATGGTGAATGCACAGTGGGATTTGAAGATTACTCAACAAATAATACTCATCGCTACTGCGCGATTCTTCTTTGCGTTTCTCTCCAAATTTACTCATCGGCGATCACATCTCCAATTCACGCACATCACGTACAATAAGGATGAGACACCGATGAGGAGCTTCAATGGGTTGCAAGGTATGTATATTGTATTAGGATTGTTTGATGATTTTTAGAATAGGGGGAATAAATTTGGGATTTTTTTTTATCTGTGTTAATTTATCTGATCAACCAGTAGAGGTAGCAGCGTTGCCGTTCGAATTTGTTCCATCAATCTAAGTTTTTGGTGGGAGAGGAACAGAGCAAAAGAGAACAGGGTAGGATTATCAAACTTGAAGCCAATCTAAGGTTATTTAGGGAATTAAATACATGTTCAGAACTCCGTTTTCAAACCCAAAAGTGGTTATTCATATTTCCATCCTCTTTGGCTATTCTTGTCACCACGTTGACAAATATGGTTTGGGCATAAAACTCATTTTTAGCTGAAGCAACTTCGCACCTACTTCTCGGTTATAATTCCCCAGTCTTATTTATATTTATTTTAAAATTACATAAAAATTAACTAATAAAAATGAAAAAAAATAAAAAATTTGAAAAAATAAAATTTTCATAAAATTTCTCCTATCTAATGATTAAAATATTTTTTCAAAATTTTATTCTTCATGGACTACAACCTGTAAAAAAATATTACATTATATATATATATATATTATATTCTCAATTAAATAAATACAAATTAAATTTTAGTTTAAGTAAATTAAATTAATCATATAATAGAGTTTAAGCTCAATTTGAAGAAAAATTATAAGATTTATAAAAACCAATTTTCAGATAAATTATCCAAACATAAACTTGTTAGTTCAAAATTAATTTTTATCATAACTATATTATAAAATTAATTCTATCAAAACTTATTTTTAACTAACTGAAAACTAAATGGACCCTAATTCTTCCAACGAACTATTCAATTAATGCAAACATGATTGTACCAATAGAGATGCACCTAGCTACATACTTGTGCTTTAACTGGGTTTTGGGGGCAAAATGATTTTTCAACGTGAACCAATCCGTACAACCAAACACATTAAAAAATAGCAAAACTTGAGTTTTGGGGCTAAACGTGGTTCTGAACGTAAAACTAAACAACAAGAAGACAATATTAGAGCAGAGCTCTCCTCATGTATCAAGGATTTTTTTCTTCTTCTTCAACTAAAGAATTTAGGACTCGGACTAATCTATCAAACTAAATTGGACCTTTTGGGGGTCAGAGTAATCTGATCGAGCCGAATTGGACCTTTTGGGTGCCAAGATCTACCACCGAGTTGTTTCTTCAAGAGATTGCTGGGATTTTTATCCTAATATTGTATTAGCTTGTTCCTGTTGGGCTTAGCCTCCCTTTTTATCAAAATATACATACACACACACACACACACACACACACACACACACACACACACATATCTATATATATGCTGTGGGCTCATTCTCCTGACCTTGTCTTATCTGATATGAGCCTAGCTTCCTCTTGTCTTCCTTCACCCCAATCCTCCGCCCGTCTGTTGTTCGTGCGCTCTATTTAGCTTGTTCTTGCGTCCTGTTGTAGTTCGTGCATTCTATTCCTCTACTCATCGGAGCTTCTTCTTCGCCAGAGACCCATTGCAAGGTTCCATTAAATTACTATTCTCCGCCAGGATTTCTTCAAAGCTTCCTACAGATTCGAGCTGAGCATCTCCATTCTTCAGATACTAAACTTGATTGGGTTTGATCAAGTTGATTGATTGGTTTTTTATTATTATTATTATTATTATTATTATTATTATTATTGGATTGCTTAATGTAATCTTTTGATTTTGTTAAAAATTTCATTGTTAATCTTTCAATTTTCTTCAGGCCGTGGAGAGTGATTCACCTGTGTTCCCTCCTAGTCATATCTCATCTTAATTCATAAAGCAAAAGCTGTGTTTATGTGGTTCTGTAACTAAACTGCTTGGAAGATATGCGAAATAGATATTTATATTTGCTGTCTTGCTGCTCTATACAATATTATATTCTGAACTGTAATTGTTTGTTTGAAGCTTGAACTACGAAGTTTGAAGAGGAAGTAACGTATTGACAATGGGAAATTTGTTTTCTGCTCTGGTTTTCACGCGGCAAAATGATGCGCACTGCTGTATTACTATTAAGGTCCAACAACGACGTCATTTCAGGACATTTGCTACCTTGGCCGTTGGATCTGTTGGATTATTTGCAGCCGTCCGACGCACATGATAAGCAGACTCTGCTCAGCGTGGTGCTGAACAGAGAAACCGACCGCCGACCGTGCTAGCTTTCCTGAAGCTACAGACTCTAAGCAGAATATTAGAAGCGTCCACCATCCCTTTGATGTAAAATAATGATGTTTTCGGATCGGAGCTGGCTTGTTTTATCGCTTTTGGACATTTGATATTAAACCTCGTTTCGCGCCAGAATTGTTCCAAGAAAAAAAAATGGCAGCGTCTTCTTCTAACTATTACTGTGCATTGCTAAAACTTTGCTGTGAAGCCCGGAATCACACCCAGGCAAAGAAGCTCCATTGCCACATAATCAAAACATTGAAAACCCCAGAAACCTTTCTGTTAAACAATCTGATAAGTACCTACGGCAAACTCGGCAACATCATCTATGCGCAGAGAGTGTTCGATCAAATGCCTGAGCCGAATCTCTTCTCCTGGAACTCCATACTCTCCACTTATTCAAAAGCAGGTAAAATTGCTGAGATGCAAGTTGTTTTCAATAGAATGCCAAGCCGAGATGTGGTCTCATGGAATTCGTTTATTTCTGGGTATGCTGGCATTTCCGTTGTTGACTCAGTGAAGGCTTATAATTTGATGTTGAAGGATGGGTCCAACAATTTAACTCGGATTACTTTCTCTACAATGCTTATACTTGCATCGAGTCATGGGTGTGTTCATTTGGGTCGGCAGATTCATGGGCATATTGTGAAGTTTGGTTTTCAGTCATATGTTTTTGTTGGAAGTCCTTTGGTAGATATGTACTCGAAAACAGGCTTCATTTCTGATGCAAGGAAGGCTTTTGATGAGATGCCTGACAAGAATGTGGTTATGTTTAATACTATGCTCACTGGGCTGCTAAGGTGTGGTATGATTGAAGATTCGAGGCGATTCTTTTCTGATATGCGGGAAAAAGATTCTATTTCATGGACGACAATGATCACAGGCTTTGCCCAAAATGGTTTGGATGAAGAGGCAATTGATTTGTTCAGAGAGATGCGATTGGAAAATTTAGAGATGGACCAGTACACATTTGGAAGTGTATTAACGGCTTGTGGAGGACTTCTCGCCTTGCAAGAAGGCAAGCAAGCTCATGCTTATATAATTAGGACTGACTATAAGGATAACATATTTGTAGGTAGCGCTCTTGTTGACATGTATTGCAAGTGTAAGAGCATAAGATCAGCAGAAGCAGTTTTCAAGAGGATGGCCCGTAAGAATATTGTATCCTGGACTGCTATGTTGGTGGGTTATGGACAAAATGGTTACAGTGACGAAGCTGTTAAAGTCTTCTGTGATATGCAAAATGATGGAATCAAGCCAGACGATTTTACTCTTGGAAGTGTAATTAGTTCCTGTGCCAACCTTGTAAGCATAGAAGAGGGTGCCCAATTTCATGGCAGAGCTCTGGTTACTGGCCTACTTTCATTCATTACTGTTTCCAATGCTCTTGTAACATTATATGGCAAGTGTGGAAGCATTGAAGACTCCCACAGGCTGTTTAGTGAAATGAGTGTCAGGGATGAAGTTTCGTGGACTGCCCTGGTTTCAGGATATGCTAAGTTTGGTAAAGCCAATGAAACAATCAGATTATTTGAAAGCATGTTAGCGCATGGCCTAAAACCTGATGCAGTTACTTTTATTGGGGTTCTTTCCGCTTGCAGTAGAGCAGGATTAGTAGAGAAAGGAAATCATATTTTCCAATCAATGATTAAAGAACACAGGATTGTCCCAATTCATGATCATTATAGCTGCATGATTGACCTCTTTAGTCGAGCTGGAAAGTTAGAGGAGGCACAGAATTTTATAAACCAGATGCCTTTCTGTCCTGATGCAATTGGTTGGGCAACCTTATTGAGCTCATGCAGATTCTATGGGAACATGGACATTGGCAAATGGGCTGCTGAGTCACTTCTGGAGTTGGAGCCACATAATACTGCTAGCTACATCTTGCTTTCAAGCATCTATGCTGCAAAAGGAAAATGGGAAGAAGTTGCCAAACTAAGGAAAGGAATGAGGGACAAGGGACTGAGAAAGGAACAAGGATGTAGCTGGATCAAGCATAAGAACAAAGTACACATTTTCTCTGCTGATGACCAGTCAAATCCATTTTCAGATCAGATATATTCTGAGCTAGAGAAACTAAACTACAAAATGTTGAAAGAGGGATATGTGCCTGATATGAACTCTGTTCTTCATGATGTTGAAGATTCAGAGAAAATTAACATGCTTAATCACCACAGTGAAAAGCTTGCAATTGCCTTTGGCTTGATATTTATTCCTCCTGATCTTCCCATACGCATAGTAAAAAATCTGAGGGTTTGTGGGGATTGCCACAATGCCACAAAGTATATATCTAGGATCACCCAGCGGGAAATTCTTGTAAGAGATGCTGCTCGGTTCCACTTGTTTAAAGATGGAACCTGCTCATGTGGAGATTTCTGGTGACAGGTCTGATTCTTACATCCTCTAAACTCAACTTTAAGGGGACTTTATTTTGAATAACAACAACAACAACAATATTAGTCTTATCCCACTAGGACTTTATTTTGAATATTGATGGAAAATGCAAGACTCATCATGAATCGACATATAGATCTAGGGGACTTTATTTTGAATACTGATGAAGGAAACTATCATTTGAGCATCTTTTAAGCTACCAAATTACAGCAAGGGTTCCTGCTACTGATCTAGAGCTTTTGGCCATCATGATTTGAGAAGGAGACTCGAAGCAAATGCAGAATATATGACCTTGTCAGAAGTCATTGGAAGCATTCATTGTAGCAGCTGCTCAGTTGCTAATAATTGGCCCAGAAAAGCCAAGCGATGCAGACTTGAGGAAAGTCACTTGGTTAATTCATATTTATTCTTCTTCATCTTATTTATATTTTGTAAGTCATCTTCTACTTCTGTCTTCTTCTCCTTCCATTTTCCCTCGTGTTTGTGAGCTCAGCATGCAAGCACACATGTGGTTAATCTGAGACTTGATAATTGTCCTGTTTCTTGATCAAACGAGAAGAAAACTTGAATAATATATCTTTTAACTGTAAACGAAGCCGTAGTGACATTTAGAATGGTAAGATAATAATAAATATAACAGAAAACACCTTGATTGTTGAAGCTAAAAGTTTACATCTATTTTTGCAAATTTTTTTTTTTTGGTGAACTGCAAATATAATTTAGCTGTTACTGTAACTCTCCCTAAGATAGATATTAAACAAATTGTGTAGTTAACTAATAATTATAGAAGTACTTATACCCACGTGTTTGTAATTTAAATTGTGAAAATTAAATTAAGAGATATTAAGTTAAAATTTAGTCAAAAGGTAATTTGGTTTTCTTGAAATAAGCTTTCCCTAGTAGATGGAGATAGACTGATTCATTGTTACTGAAATTTCATAATGCTGTAACATTATGATTTTGCATTTTTTCCAGATACACCAATTCTTTTTTTATGTCATCCATGTACATTTGCATGTTTTTCGAGCATTGAGATTGGGCTGAAAATTATGAACTCGAAGTATTTTAGAAACTTTAGATATCAGTATCGTGTAGCATAATTAAGTGAAAAAGTAATGCGAATGCCTTTTGGGTCCCACTTAACTCTTAATGGCACCTTTAATAGAACAATCTTGTAGATAATAAATAGTTGGATAAAATTTGGCTGATTCTAATAGTTACCCTTGCAAAATCTGTGTTGATATTTTCATTACATCAGTAAATACGTACTTTCCATCACAGAGCACATAACTAACTGAAATATTGGGTGGCTGGGAACATGATGAACCCACGCCCATTGGGCCATGGTTTTCTAGGCTGTACAACAGAAGGGACGAAAAGAATGCAGGAGAGAAAGGGGTTTGGGCGGACAGTGAGAGAAAGCTCCATGGTGAGGAGTCCCTTGTTAATCAACTGTAGCATGCTAAATGAGAATGGTCAGGTTTAAGAGAGATAGATTCTATTAGAGGGATATATGAGTGTGGCAGAAAGAAAAGAGGGGATATACGGGGAGGGAGGTAGGTGGGGAATGGCGGGAAAGTTTAATCTGAACTTAGGAGAGAATCTAACCTCCCAAATGCTGGAGAATCCTTTTATTTTTCTTGTTTCTCTTTGTTCTTTATGTTTTACTACTCTGCTCTGCATACTCTACCCTAAGTTTCTCATTTGGGTGGAATTCTTTTGCTGAATAAAAAGATATACCAGGTGGTTTTCATCAAAACATTTATATTGGAGTACCAAATAATATTTGTTCAATATAGGCTACATAAGCTACTATTCTTTTTTTTTTTAATAGAAGAAAACCTGATCTTGGTGAGTCCTTGGGAGCCAACTCACCTAAGCTACTATTCTTTTGGTGACAAAAAACGGAAGCTACTGTTCTTTTGTTTATCAAAATAAAGTTGAGCTTTGCTTGTGCTGGAGATGCAGTACAGGGAATGAATACACTTGCAACATATTGTAAGCATTGTAGTCCTTTCAGGGCTGCATGGATTCCTTCTGACCTTGCTGTTGCTTCTGCATCAGGTTCAGAAGATTTAGTAAAAGAGAATCTTACAGGAGGAGCAACAATGAGAAACCAATGACTATTACCTGCAGCTGAGTACAGATGTCAATGACTTCGGCTAAAGGTGCCCAATCACCGAAGTTCCTCTCTATAAACTGGTAAGCAATGCCTGTTTTTCCACTCCCTACTATAAAGAGTCCACCCTTTATCTCACCTTCTCCTTTGAAGTTTTGGTCAATTCCTATGGCCTTTGCACGCTTATAATTGGCAAGTGCTCGGGGATTCAGTAGAAATCCTGATATGAACTTTTCCTTGAGCAGTTTTCCCCCACCAAGAGCTTTAAAGAAATCCCTACCTCGATCAAAAAGTACCACACCACCCCAGTATCGGAGCCAGAAATCTTTTATCTGCTCCACAACAATAATAAGTCAAGCAAAGAATATTTGATTCCAGTAACAAATGGTTGAAGCCTGCTAATACCTCTGACTGTATATGCTCATGAACAACTGCAAATAGTCTAACCCCAAGTGCATCGAATATGGGTTTTCTGGAAAAGAGGTGGTGTGCCTCAGCTCGACACATGATGCACCTATTTTCAAGTTTAAGGAGCATAATTAGCAGCAGAATTCACTTTCATATCAGTATACAAAAACATATGAAATGTTTAAAACCAATTCCATTGGACCAAACCAATCTGATCTAATCCAACCGAAACTGAACTTTTAATTGGATTACTTTGGATGGAAGTTTTGTAGAATCAGTTGGTTCGATTTGGTTGTTGGTTCAATTTAGTTGTTAGTTCTCCCCTTAGGAAAATTGATGACAAGTAAACTGATCAACCTATCTTTTTATTATACATATCGTAGCTATCAAATTCTGACACTTATTGCCAATCAAAAAGGGTACATCTAAAACGTAAATTGTAGAGCATATCAAATCACAAAATTCAATATAAATGGTTTAAAATAGAAAGTAAGACATATATATCTTATGATATGCACAAAATAGACAATAAATCTAACTCAAAAATTAAGAAAAATACTTCAACATAAGTGATAGATAAGGTCATGAGTCATAAATTTTGTAAGTAATTAATTTTTGAAATAATTGCAATTCTTCTTTGCTTTTAAGAGGTATAGACAAGACAACTATTAAGAATAATTAAACATACCACAACTCATTATTTCCACACATTTCTGAATCACAAAATTACTCAAATTTACCTTATTGGCTTACATCTAAAAAATTCAAGACTATTTTTTATGTAGTTATTGATTCATATCATTAACTTTGTGACTCGTTAGAAATTGTGAGATTTGAACCATGAAATGTACGATTTTGATAACTATGATAAATATTATAATTGCATTTTATATGCTATAGTAAGAGTGGATCATTCTTATTTTCGTCTATTGCTGTAGTTATTAAATTTACCCTGGTCGTCGGAGACAGAGGATGACAGCTGGTTTATCTCGCCACAATTCTAAAGCCTTCATTGGAGGCGTATTTGTTTTCACCAATGGTTCCATTCCAATCTTATACTCTGGAGTTAGCTTCTGCACTGATATATTTTCAATAGCAGCATATGGAGCTACTTGGTCACTGACAGGAGGAGGTTGCACACAGCCACATGCTCTAGGCTCAGCTGGCCCTGCAGCCACAATCCCTTTAAAGATGTATCCATTTTTAATCTTCAGTTCATCCAATGATTGCTCAACTGATTTATCAGAAGCTGTGCTACTCCTTACATGAGATCTTTTCATACTACTGGAGCTGTAAGATGTAGGACTCTTGGTGATACTATCATCTCCGTATATTACGCCGGCTCTTTTCCTGATAGGAATTGCACGTAATTTAAAAGAATCATCACATCTAGTTCTGTCCACAAAACGGGCAATATGACCTCGTTTCATGCCAAACTGGGTTGAAAGATCCATGGTGCTTAGGTTAAGGAGTTCAGGGAGACATTTTTCAGTAGCCTCCATCTTCTCTGCGTACTGCATCAATCCACGATCATGCAGGTATGTCCTCAATCCAAGTGCACCCTATAGTGCGAGAAAGATAACACTTAGAAGCACACAAAGTTAATGCTATACTCCCTCCAGTTCAAAATATAAGGGATTTTCAACTACTTCACGCATATTAAAAAAATTTAGTTACACTCTTAAACTTCTAAAAAAAAACCTCAACATTCCATTTTTACCTTTATTAATTACCAATAATTAAAATTGTTTCCACTCGTTTCCATTATAAGTTACGAGACTGGTAATCAATTAATAGGGGCAAAAAAGGCAAACTACTACTAAAGATTACATAACACCTTATATTATGGACCAAAGAAAGATTCTAGAAAACCCCTTATATTTTGGACCAGAGGGAGTATATAGTTATATACTAATTATTTGAATGGAACGGATCATGCAAATGATATAACTAGGTTAGATTTGTAGTGGATGAAAGCTGATAAATGAGAAATCCCCATTCTGAATGCAGTAATACTTCAATGATAAAAAAATTATTGCTGATGGAGGACGATGACAATTGATATAGGAAACTGACCTTTTGCTGTTGTGTCATGTGTATTGCATTCATATCCTCTGAGTTCATCACCTTCATTGTTGGGACATCATCCCAGCCTTCTTCTAACAACTTTGGGAGCAACCCCTTCAAAATTCCATTTCCTATGAAATCCTCCACTGAGAAAGAAGCCATTGTTTTCTTACACTGATTGTTTGATGTGTGATATTCTCATGATTGTGTCTAAAAGGAAAAGATTCCTTAATGTTAGCTTATACTATCATGTATATATAGGTCCTTCTCAAATCCAAGAGCAGTGCATTTGACCTGGCTTTGGGTTGCTGATGCGATTATCTGATCCTCTATTATAATAACAATAAATAATAAATTCCATGTAAGAAAAAAAAATGTTCCCTATCAGGTTTTTTAATAAAACTACGGCATATAGAGTAATTTTTTATTTTGAAAAGAAAATATAAAAAAAATGAAGGAATCTAATAACTTGGAAAGAAAACAAAGCTTGAGAAAAGAACAATGCATCGTTACAAAGCATTTGGCAGTTTGAAGGTGTGGAGGTCCGGCAATGGAAACACCATTTGCATTCGGCAGGTTGAGTTGGCCCCACAGTTGCAATGTACCCCAGAGTCGTATTCTTTTGCCGGCCAAAATCTGCTGGTAGCGCCCTAGTGATTGTCAGTTGCCTATGCTACTTTGACTTGGCAATAAATTGGAATCTTTAGATTTATATGCAGTGCTTAAGTGCAGTTATAAAATTAAAATATTTATTACTTTTATATTTTTGTTTTACCAATAACAAAATTTTTATCTTCAATACATTGTACTTGCACACTTGACAACATTTAGCACTGTAAGGATCCAAATCCATATATTCATGCATTAGGAGAAAGAATGTGACATGGGAAAATATAGTTATGTATGGAGTCCACATGTTATCATTACATTTATCATTCTTCTCTCTATCTCGCTCTACATCCACATGTAATGTATGTGTTCATATTTTTAAATGTAGAGAATAGACTGAATTAGACAATGCTTTCATTATTATTTATGATGTGACTTTTTGGTTTGCATACATTTTTTATGAGAAGAATTATAACTTTATACTTCTCTGATACTTTTACAAGTACTATTTTTTTAGTACTTTTTGCCTCGTAATTATCTTGGAGAACCTTATCATTCTATTTGGGAAAAAAAGTTGAGGTTGTGATAAGAACTAACGACGAAGAGTGAAAAATAAAAATATTTATTAGAGATATAAATGCAAGAACACATGGCTTACCTAAATTGGTATTCAACAAATGGATCTTCTATTAATCCCAAGCTGATGATAGTTTTACTAAATTCCTTTTATATATATATATATATATATATGAAATTAGAATTCAAGCCACTATAAGCCACACACACACACACACACACACATATATATATATGAAATTAGAATTCATGCCACTATAAGCCACTGTGTATTTGCTACTTGTTATACGAGAGCAATACACTATTACTTGGGAATTCTTGTATTATCTTAATATTGTGTATTTTCTTTATATTGCACAGGAGTCTCTTGTAATTTGAGATGATGATAGATAATTAATATATCTATATATATGCACACACACATACATATACATAGATGCACAACAAATTGCTCCATACTGTTGTTTTACTGTTTGTATCATTCATTATTTGTCCATTTGTATTGAGGGGGAATGATGCTTTTTTTCTTTGGTGATCAGGGGGAATAATGCTAGTTATTACCAAATAAAAAAAATTCTAAGAAAAACAGAAGGAATACAAAATTAAAGGTGTTCAGATATGTAGTTTGATTTGGTTTCGATCAAAATAAAGCCAAATCAAGTTGGTTTTAGAAAATTGAAACCTATTCAGTTTCATTGGGATGTTGGTATGGATCAAGTTTAAATGAGTTTTTTTTTATATTATTAATTTTTTAAATCTTTATTATTTTATAATCTTTTAATCTTGAACAATTTATTTGAAAAGTTAACTAATGTTTCTAAATTCTGATTTCATGCTAAAAATAAAAATGGCATTCTCATGTTAATAATTATTTTTATAAATATTATTTGATCTAGATCTTTTACTATAATTTCCCCCTTATTTTATATGGGAAATATAGTTTTTTTTTATATTTCTAAATTGAAATTAATTCAAATTAAGGATAAATTGTTAAAATAATGGATTTGATATTTTTGAAAATAAAAAATTTTTGTATCTAAAATAAAAAGATTCATATCTCTTGAAAAAAATAATAACAATATATATATGTATATGTATATATTAAGTTTGGTTTGGTTTAAATCTTGAAGGTTGAAAATCAAACCGAATTCAACTGACTAGTTTTTCCCTATTTTAAAAATCAAACCACATTTTAGTATTGATCGATTCATGTAAGTTTGGTTTGCTAAGATTAGTTTAGTTCAGTTTTGGATTTCCTTGCAGAAAATCTAAATGAGGGGATGATGCGCTTCCCACTTCAATGAATTTTGTGTAGGCCCAATCTGCAATTGCTTGTAGACCACTTGCCCAACTTCATCAGCGACGGCATCATTAACTTCCCAGACCCAACCCACTTTCTCTTTAGGCTTTACTTTTTCTTTTCTTTTATTTGTCATAAATTAGAAATATCCATTAGTAACAGATATTAATCCCTCGGAAACCAAAGGTAAAAATTAGATTTTTTTTCAACTAGATTTGCTTCATATTTAAAGACTAAAAATCAAACCCCAATCACTTAAAAAGAATGCTGCTAAATTAAAATATTGTTGAAACGTTTTTTTTTTTTTTTGCGGTGATCGTCATGCTTCGTATTTGAGTTTCATCCTCTTTAAGGAATTTTAAAGCTTCACATGGAACAATTATGTGTATGTTGGTGTTTATATATAAACATTTGGGTACGTGTGAATAAACATTTAAACGGTTCGGTTATCACGTGCATTAAGTGATTTTAATGCTTGAGTTTGATCTAAAGAGAAAACAGCATTTTACCGCTCAAATAATGTTTTGGCATCAAAATACTTAAATAGTCATATATATAAAAAATGTTACAATAAAAAAAAATGGTTGGGTTGAATTTGAAAAAAAAAAATTCAAACCCAACTCTATTAGAGCACTCTGTAAACGAGTCCTTTTTAGGACCATATCCATATTTTTTCAGGCTGGAGTAGAAAACTTTTAATCAAATCTAATAGCTCACCTTTCAACCAAAAGAATTAAAAAAAAATTCCAAGAGCTCACCGGTTCTTTGTAATACTCCCTTCATTTTAAAATATAAAGTATATTTTTTTGAAAATTAAAATTTCAAAATATAAATCATTTTACAAAAATTAGGGAGCATTTAATATTTTTCCATTTTTACCTATATTTAATGATAATACTCAATTATGGGAGAGAATAAAAAAAATTATGGTGGAGAGAGAATAATTCATTTTTAATCCTATTTAATCAGAATAATTTTGGAAAGTTATGAAATTTTTTTAAAAAATAAATCAAAATTTACAACTAGTTTTAACGACTTTTATTGATTTGTTTAAAGTGAGTAAATATAATTTATAATTTGAAATTGAGAGAGTATATTTATTAATAAGATGCTTCTACTCTGCCATCTAATTTAGATTTTTTTTCCTTTTTTGCCAACGATTTAGATCAAATTGAAAAAGATGATTAACAATTTACATCGATTTATAAAAAGTGGTATAACTTTTTTTTGTTACTTTTACCTTCGTCGTTTAGAAAATTAACATGAAAATGTAGTGACATGTATAGAAAGAATGCTTTTCTTGAATTAAATAGATTTTATATATAACATATATTTATCAAATTCAGTTAAATTAGTCTAATTATTAAAAAAAATCAGTTGTGATTCTGAAATTATGGTTGCCTCTTGGTATTCTTTTGAACCCGTTTTTGTACAACAAAATGAAGTATAGGTGTGAACACCCCATTTTGTCCGGGCATTTTATAAAAATGATAAAAAAATAATAAAATAAAATAAATATTAAATAATAATAATAACAAAAAAAACTTAAAACAAAAGAAAAAAAAGAAGAAGAAAGAAACAAATCAACAAAAAAAATAATATCAAAAAAGGGGAAGATAAAAAAATAATAATAATAATAACAAAAACAAAAAAACTTGAAAAAAAAAAAGAAAAAGTTAGGGGAGGGGGTAACATGAGGCCCAAGTGCCACGAGCCCACAAGGGGACTCGTGGGCTTGGACCAAAAGGCTGCCCTAAACAATTAGGGCAGCAGACAAAAAAGGAAAAGAAACTGGGCAGCAGAGGGAGGAGCAGAGAGAGTGAAGAGGTAGAAAAAGGTCTGGCCGTCTGGAAAAGCAGAGCACTCAGGCACGCGAGACCAGAAGCTGGCGAGAGCAGAGAGGAAAAGGGACAGAGGGAGTCGATCTGGAGCACGCAATCACGCAGAAATGACAGGGGGGCAACACGAGTGAACGGATTCTCCGGAGGAAGCTGGAGGCACCCGAGAAAAAATAAAAAGAGGGAGACCGGAGCACTCGCAAAAAAAAGAGAGGCAGCCACAGACCGAGAGCGAAAACAGAGGGTACGTAGGCCCCAGGCTCTGATCTTGGGTCAAGTCCGCCTTTGTAAATAAATAAATAGTTTTTGATTTATTTGGTGTTTTTTTCCTTTAATTTAATAAACATTTTCCAATTTATTTTCTTAAATTCCTTTTTTCACATTTTTTAATCTCCTTAATTTCTAAGTTAATTTATTTTCCTTATTCTATCTTTTCAAACTTTCTTAGTTTCTTTTTTTACCTATTTTCTCGCATGCGAATTATAAAAGGAAAACCAAAATATATTTTAAAGCCATATTAAATTACGCAATCAACGTAAGGTAACCGTTCCTAGGAACAGGTGTCGTGGGGTGCCTAACACATTCCCCACGCACAATCGACTCCCGAATCTAACTCTAATTACGCATGCCATCCTTTTCCTCTTCAATTCGGTTTCCCAAGATTTTTCCTTAGAATTTTGGTGGCGACTCCTCACAAGTCAGTTTTCACTCGAAAATCAGATTTGTTCTCATTTTCCCTTTCGTCGCATTTTTCCGGGTGCGACAATAGGGAATCTTTATTTGGGGCTGTTTGATTGCAGTTTTTGGAAATAATTTTTTGTTTTGGGGGAAAAAATAGAAAAACTCATTTGGTGATATGTTTTAATGACATGTTTTCAAAAACTAAAAAACAAAAACCTGTTTTCTAGGCCAGAAATATGGGCATGTTGATTATATTATCTGTTTTTATGTTCTTCAAATAGTTTTATAAAAGTCTTTTTGAAAATAATTATTGGAAAAAAAATAAAAAAACCTATTTGATTCAATGTTCTGAAAACTCTTCTCAAGAATGAAAAAAAAAAACCCGTTTGAAAAAATTATTTTAAAAACATGTTTTGAGAATAAAAAATAGAAAATTTCTTTCATTCACTTGTTTTATAAAATAATTTTTATAATAATTGGCACTTTTTTTACTATGATTTAATAGACTAAATTTACTATAATATAATAAATTAATTTAATAATAAGATTTTAGTAGCATAAACAATAAATAACATATTTACTATAATATAATAGATTAATATAATAATAAAATTCTATAGAGCAAACCTTAAGTGAGGTGTTTGAAGGTTATAATTGGTGAAATATATTGCAAATTCTTGCTAGCGTACTGAATTATCCTTCATTTCTCATATTTTTCAACTTCATTTGCATACCCAATACATATTCTTAACTATAATAATCAACTCCTTCACTTTATAAAATTTTAGTAGAATAAACAATAAATAACATATTTCACTAACATAAATCACATAAGCAACAATAAAATTGACATAGTTTTAAATGAAGTTTCAACAGTAACATTTATATAATTAGTACAAAGTTAACTAATTAGAAGAATTGATATATTCTAACCACATCCAAGTTGCAAGATGATCCGAAGTGTTGTCATTTGTGTTACACTTTCATTAGATAGTCTTGATAAGTTTTCCACATTATAACTTGTATTTTCTATACTTGTGTTTCTAGCCAGGTCCTCTATTTCTTCAAGATTCATGTTCTCATATTCTCTAAATAGTCTATCACATTGACTCCACTTACTTATATAATTATGAATAGCACAACATGCTATCACTAGACATTGTTTTAAAGGATCATATGATAACATTAATTTTAGAATTGGAAATTATGCCATGCTTCTATTAATCTAATGCTCTAGACCTTGCTTCTTGAATTGAGCAAAGTTAGGATGTGCCTACAAAAAAATTCACAATCAATAATCTAACTAATATACATATACAATGTAGGACAAAATTTTAAATGGTTACATATTAAAACATAATTTCTCCAACATCTCTCAGTAGTAACTTTGTTTGCCTTAGAACTCAAACCAAATTCAACTTGTTGTAACAATAAAGAAAAACCTCTATGCTTTGCCTACAACCTATAATGGGCCTATTTGGTTCTGTTTCTGAAAACAGTTTTTCTGTTTTCGGAAACAGAAAACTCAAAAAACCTATTTGGTAAATCTGTTTTTTATAAACTGTTCTGAAAAATAGAAAAATAAAAGAACAGAAAACTCAGAATATCTTTAAGGTGTTTTGTAGTTTTTGTTCTGGAAAACACAAGAAAAGGTGAGAAACATCCACCTCATTAATGGTAAAGTTATAAATTTTGAAAAACTCATCTAGGGGTGATCATGGGCCGGGCCGGGCTGGGCCGGGTTTGACCCCTGCCCGATGCCCGGCCCGAAATTTCTCGGGCTAGTTCCGGGCCAAGTACCGGGCTAGCCCGATACTATATATCTTTTTTTTTTAAATTAAAAAATAAAAAAACTTATTTAATAATAAAAAATATATTTATTTATACTTCAAAATAGATTTTCTTAAAAAATAATCTTAGAAAAAAATAAATTTATTCAAAATTTATGAATATTTAACCATTATACATTATTTTTACATAAATATTAAGTTAAAAAATTAATTCAAAATTTAAAAAAATTTGAAACATTAAAATCTTAAAAAGTTTTCATAATATTTACATAGTAAATGTATTATATTAGATACATAAAGAAAAAAAAATTCTACAAAAATCAATTAAGATATATAAAAATTTAGAAAAAAAAATTAAAAAAAAAAATATATATATATATATATAGGTCGAGCCGGGCTAGGGTTAGAGTGCTTGGTCTTAACCTTAGCCCGGCCCGATTGGCCCGAAGTGGTCGGGCCGGACTGGGCCAACCGGGCCTCGGGCTCCTATGTTCAGCCCTAAACTCATCTATCACTCACTAGTTATGATTTTGAAAACAATTATTCAAACAGATTTCTTTATTTTCTTATTTTCAAAACTTATTCTCGAAAATAATTTTACAAAATTATTCTCAGAATAATAAAATAAAAAACACTGTCAAATAGACCCTATATTTTTTCTTCATTTGTTTCTCAATGAAAGCACCCCACTTAGCATTCAATTTTCCTAACATATCTTTCCAAACTTTATGTGGAAACACATCATTGTTGTAATTTCATTTGTTCACTTTTTCAATAATAATGTCTATAAAGCATTTAATTACATGCTTTAGCCAAGTTGCATTTTCTAAAACTTCTATTGACTCACTAGTTACCATATGTAATATGTAGGATTCAATTATTCAAAGTTACTCATTATGACTCCAAAAACATTAAATGGACGTCATCAAACCGTAAACATTAAATGATTCAACACACTTGTTCAATGATTTGATACTTTAAGAGATCGAAATGCATAGCTAATAAAGAAAAAGAAAAATCTACTTGATTAATGAAATCTAGAAATGTACAAGGAGTACAAATCCTATATGTGAAAGTATAAGTGAACCATACATTCGCTTGAGATAAATATAGTTTGTAAGCTTTATATAAAGACAAATTGATATATATATATATATAATTGCAAAATCAAAATGAAATTGTTCCCATGTGAAGCTATTAATGCACAAATGCTTAAGTACATGTCAAAACAAATTGATATATATATATATAGTTTGTAAGCTTTATATAAATACAAATTAATATATATATATATAATTGCAAAATCAAAATGAAATTGTGCATTAATAGCTTCATGTGGGAGCAATTTCATTTTGATTTTGCAACTATATAAAGCTTACAAACTATATTTGTCTCAAGCGAATAGAGATATTATTCGTATGGTTCACATATACTTTCACATATAGGTTCCTGTACTCATTGTACATTTCTAGATTCCATTAATCAAGCAGATTTTTCTTTTTCTTCATTAGCTATGCATCTCAATCTCTTCAAGTATCAAATCAAATGAAGGAGAGGAAATCTTTATTTCGTGCGCTAATTTTTAGCTACCAAATAGGCAAATAACTTCAACATTAATAAATTCTCAATTCTCAAAATGGGTTAACCAATCCTGATGTCACGAGTCAAGATGACTGAGCATATTATAGACAAGGATAAAAAACTAATATATTCCATTTTAACCTTGTGGTTTCCAACTTGCCTTTTTCTTCTTTTTTTTTTTTTTGGTCTCCATTATTTTTCTTCCAGTTATGTTCACCTTGTTTAATTCTATATTTAATTGATAAATTGCTTTTGAGATTAGATATTTAAATAAATCAAAATTTTTTTAATTATAATATTTTTATAAATCCGTACATATCATTGCTTGGATTGGAATCTTTCAATTAAAAGAAAAAAGAAAAAAAGACTCTGAACAATAAATAAATACCTAAAATCTTTCAAACCTAGACTGTTAAAAGTGTTCATGATTCTCATTTTGTTTCACTTTACTTTTATATTCTCTCTTTCTTATTTAAAAAAAAACTATATAAACTTATAATGTTAAAGAATGCAAATGGATATAAAATTTACTTATGATATTTATGAGCAATACAACTCATTCTTTACTCATTAGTTCAAGACACAAAAACAAGTGTCCAGTCTAATACAATATGTGAAATACAATATCTGATCAGTGAATCCCCCTTGTGTCATTATACATGGTTCAGTGCATATTGTGTTCTTTTTCCTAATTTAAGAAAATCCAAATCCGACTTCAATGTAAACCCAAATAATAATTTGTCCAAAGTTCTGAAAACGGAGCAACACGGCAAATCCCAAGAATACAAGGCATACGACTCAATATGGAAGGACATAAATGAGAAATTGAGACAAAGCATTTCACCACTTTCTTCATGCTTTCCTTTTTCCTCTTTCCAGTCACATAGTGGTTCATTATAAAAATATCAATAGAAAGGTTGACTGAGACATTTAACCATGCCGACTAAATCATTGCACAGGATGAGTCACTATGTGAAATCCAATGAACAAGGGATTGGGATAGTTGGCAAAAGACTATATAACTTTATAATGTCATGTACATTAAAAAAATTAAACTCACACAATATGAATATGATTTTAGAAAAGAGTAAACTAACAAATTGATCCTTGACATTTCTAAACTCAAATTTTAGTCTCTGCTTTCTGAAATACATAAATTATTAGTCTTAAAAATAGTTAACTTGTAGCTAGTCAATATTTAGGGGACGTTTGGTAGCTGCAAAGGAAGATTATTCTTTTTCATTCTACAAACAAGAAATGTAATATTTTTTGTACCTCTATTAACATTATTCAACAATAGTCTGTTTTAAAAAAAAAAATCTTGACGCACGAAATATTTTTAAACTATAAAATCACTGAATTTTCTAATTTTTTTTTCTATTTTATTTCATTCTGCGTACCAAACGATCCTTGAGTGTCACAAAGCTAAACATAATTAGTCCAAGTGGCATAGTAAGAGATCTGCATTACCTGTTCAGGCCTCGGCAAATGACACTTGCCAGTTTACAAAGTAACATATGAAACTCCAAACTTATTTTCTCATATCTACGTTGAATAAATTTAGAATATGCTCAATTCTTTTAACCTAACTTGAAGTTATGAACTAAGAGGAGTCCATTTCAAAAATTTGAATAGCAACTATAGGATATTTGATGGAAGGATTAATTTACAACAAGTTTAAACAATTTCAGAAACTTACTCATATCCTACTAAAAATCTAGGGTCTAGACTTAGTATGTATGTTAAAAACCAATATGGTAGTTCACTCTTTTTGCCTAAGCCATGTTTGTCTTCAGGGAAAAAGGAGAAGAAATATAGTGAGAGAAAGTAAGGAAACAGAGAGAAACCTCTAAAAGTTCCATGGATGACTAACATGCTTGGAGTTATGTGAGAGATCTCGGAGAAGTTAACAAAGAAAAATGTGAAGATGAAGATGAGGTGTGATTGTGGGGAATTGAGAAGTGGATGCAGTGAGTCAAAACAAGAAGAGAAACGTCTATTGGACGTTTGTTATGTGGGACCTATTCACATGTTTTTTGTAACATGAGTTTTGTATTGTATGAAAAAAAGAATTTTTTTGTCATGTTATATGCTACTGCAAAAATCATGTGTCCAAGGTAAATACTTCTTTTGTATGAACACTGAACCTTTCAAACTTAGAATATAAAATTGATATAATTGTTTGATGTAACTACATCTTACTGCAGAAGGCATAATACCTCTTAATATAAAGTTGTGAACTTTCTGATGACCATCACACCAACACCATCCTACCCCACTCAAAAAGTAATAAATATTACATAAAAAAATCAGTTAGATAACAAAAAAGTAATATAATGAACAGTTGAATAATATAAACAAAAAAAATACTACATATCTCAAATTTTGTGAAAAATCTCTTTCTCTAGCTTTTAACCAATCAGGGCATAAGGGTGTTAAATAACTCCGTTCACATTATAAGAGGCAAACTAATTTTGGACCAAACCGCAGAGGGTAAATTCTAACTAACCCAAATATTATTATAGTTTAATCCTAGGTTTTGATGATTTTCTGCTATAAAAACCAAGCAATTGCTCTAGCTCCATCATCACTAAAGGCAGAGAAGCAAAAGCCTTCTTTGTACCTCCTTCCTAAGCATACTCCAATTGGCTTCTCACCCACTGGAATTGTCTCAAAAATGAATACCAAGTATCTGACCGTCTGCTTTCTGTCAACTTTGCTTCTACCCCTAGCATCGGCAATGAATTCCAATCACTTAAAACGCAGTTCCAAAAGCATTCCTGCTATGTATGTTTTTGGCGATTCCCTATTTGAAAATGGGAACAGCGACCATCTTCATCTTCCCTCAAATGAAGCAAGCTTTCTTCCTTATGGAATAGATTTTGGCAGACCTACTGGGCGATGCACTAACGGCAAAACAGTGGCTGATTACCTTGGTAAGACACCCGCCTCTAAATTTTTCAAAGATCTTAACTTTCTCTGCTCTGGCCAAGGATAGTTTCATTCTGATATAAAATTTTGAACGTGCTCACGAGTCAATATATGTTTCAAGCGTAATACAGCTATACTTCTTAGGCTACCCTTTCCCCCTCCCTACCTTGGTCTTTCAAAGCATCAAAGAAGCAAAATCACTACGGGGATTACTTATGCATCTGGAGGTTCTGGCATTCTACAGGAAACCAGCAATGTGAAAGTCTTGCCCTCGCCGCTTTTCATTAATTCATCACCTTCGCTATTCTATGACTGTTTTAGTTCTTTCTTTTAGCTTACTTTTTTATATTCCTTATTTGCAGGAGACAAGTTTGACATTACCCCACCAAATAAAGCTTTTTAAAAGGACTGTTCAGAATGACTTACCAAAGCTGTTCAAGAAGCAAGCAGTACTGGAGAGGTATCTGTCTGAATCCTTGTTTGTTATCAATGCAGGGGTCAATGACTACAGCCAGATTCAGAACAGAAACTTGCCTTCCACTCGCTCATTTGCTCTGTTCCTGGTAAAAGAATTTTCCAGACACCTGCAGGTAATATTTGTTATTCTTCAAGTTTTAATAATATTGAATTTTCAGAGTGAAACATAACACTTTCTTCTTTTATTTTTTTTAATAAAAAAAAACACTTAAAACACTTCTTTTTCTTTTCCTTCCTTTTGGCCTTAGCACTTTAGTTAATAAACAGGTATTGATCGCATGTGCAGAACTTCAAATTCACATGAATGCAAAAACACAAATTCACAAGTTTTGTGTAAATTAATTATATCATTGCTTAAAAATTTTATATCACCACAATTGCAGATGATTTTCTCTTTGCTAGATGTACAACAATCCTCATTCATCTTTGCATGTGCCTCTTCCCAGACAATATATTAATGGTTCAACATCAGCATCTCCAATGAACTAGTCATCTTCCATGAACATATTAGGAAAACTTTTTAATTTTGATTTCTTTTATATTCTTGGCAGGAACTGTACACATTTGGAGCAAGAAAATTTTTGGTGAACAATATTCCCCCAGCAGGGTGCTTTCCATCAAGAGCTGCCCGCATGACACCAAAAGGAAATTGCAATAAAACAATAAACAGGAGGATCAACTCTTACAATAAGAGGCTGCCCAGTGTGCTATATCAGTTGCAGTCTCAGCTTTCTGGCTTTATCTTTGTACATGCAGATCTGTATGGGTTCCTTGTAGAGATGAGGACAAGTTCACATAAATATGGTACATAGAAAGTCAAATGTATCAGGCTGTAACTTATAATGTTGGCACAATTGATCAATAATATAATGAATAACTGCTCACCTTTGCAGGGATATTAGAAACATGGAAACCTTGCTGTCCTAATAGCATTGATGGTGATCTCAGATGCCGTCGCAATACTGTTCCCTGTGAGGACAGAAACACTCATCTTTACTTCGATGATCACCCAAGTCAGATCACAAATGAGATATATGTAAGACGCTGCTTCAATGAAACAACAATTTGCAGGCCTTTGAATCTCAAACACTTTGTGCATGCCTAGCTCTCAGTAACATAGATGCAATATTTTGATCAGCTGAATGCTGCTGAGAGATATTAAGAATCTTGTAAGTAAAGAGTAACATGCTATGAGGTATCATAAAGAAGAAAAAAAGGAATATTGTAGGCTAAGCAGAGAGCTTTCTAATGCACCTAAGGTAAACTGTCATTGCGTGGTTCTAGTATTGGTACAAATAAAGTCTGAGGGTTAATCATATAAACACTGAATTGAGCCTTTCATTAATATACTATGTATGGTGACTCTCCCTTTTCTCTAGAACTTTAGCTCTCATTTTCTCAGCAAATTCTTAACAAAAGGATTCCTTTTCAAGATATAAAAATAGAGAAATGATAACACCAGAAATGTTCTGTGAAAATTACCATCAAAATGTGCGGGAATAGTTGAATGTCTTACATGAGACTCCTCATTTACATCATGAGTGACCCTAACATTGCAATAAGAAAAGGGGGAAAAATGACATATTACAACTTACAGAAATAGACTAGCCAAGACTCATAAAAGGTCTCAATAAACAATGCTATTAAAATGACACCTGAAATTATGCATATTATAAGACTTGTCACAGAATCTAGGCCATGAGATAATATTTTCCAAGAATGGGGTAAACCCACATGACACAAGCATTTAGCACTAATACAACTAGTGTGTAAACCAGGAAAAAATTAAAATCATGCAATCAAGGATCAATCTTTGCAAAGAGAATATACCCCTTAGCCTGACATTTAATAATAGGAAACAGTTTCGGTATGACAACTGAACATGAATTTTACACTCCCATCAAGTTGTAGTAAGAAGGGAAAAACCTTGAGTGACATATGCAGAACATCTTACAATTATTTTTTTTAAAGGAAGTCCTGGTTTAAGGAAAATAAATGAATTTAAGGAAATTAGGAGAGATCAGAAATTATAAACAAAAGTCACATTAATTTGTTTGGGAAATATGGAATATGGAGTAATGAAAATGAGAATATTCAATCTAAATTTCACAGATACCAATTTCTCCAAAAATGAAGAGAAAGAGAAAATTAGAATATATGGTCATCAAATCCTAAATTACACAGTTGTCCTGAAAATAAAATATCAACAAATGATCATAATATCAACCTTTTGAGAGAATTCAAACAGAAATTTCCTGGAAAAGAAAATAGTAAAAATTCTAATGGGAAACCATATGGCAAGCAAATTGCCTCTAATTAATTGAGCCCGTTTCCCCAAGAATAAATAGAATAAGATGATTCTTGTCCTTCAAACCTGCCGAAAATTTCAGACAGGGAGATTCATACCCCAATCTCTCTGTGGCATTGCAAGTATTTTAGTTTTAGAGATTAAACATGTTGAAAGCAAAAATTTGCTCACAAGTGAGAATCTGGTTAAACTTCAATAATTTGCCATGCTGGTGAGGGCTAGCAAGAGATGGATTGCATACTTTTTTTGAAAGCAGATCCAATTAGAGAGCCAGAAGGAATGCAATTAGCCATTTAATTGACTATTCAGAAAGTAAACCAGTTTTAATCATCTCAGCAAGTAGTTCTGAAGCTGAACCATGATCGCCACTTTCAGAAAATGCATTTAGCATCGTTTTGCAAAGTTCTTCATCAGGAGAAATGCCACTAGATAACATCATAGAAAAGAAATACTTTGCTTTAGCAATAATACGTCTTTTGCACAATCTATTGATTACAGCACTATAATCACTGATTGAAATTTGAAATCGCTTTTCAATCATTTTATGGAAGAATAGCACTGCCCTGTGGACATCACCTTTTGCACAATGTGCTTTTATCATTACAGTGTAAGCAACTTTGGACAAACAGACATTCTGATCTTCAAGAGCAATTAGCAGTCTATCAGCAGATTCTATGCCACCATTAATGCAAAGGCCATTGATCAACACATTATATGTTGCAGAAGTAGGCTCCAGTTTCATCCTTAACATCTCATTGAACAATTGGAAGGCTTTTTCCATGTTGTGAGCCTTACAAAAACACTGGATGATGGTATTATATGTAATTTGATCTGGATGTAAACCTCTAGAGTACATATCATTAAGCACATGGAGGGATTCATTCAGCCTCCGATGTTTGCAAAGACATTTGATAATTACAGTATAAGTAATATGGGTCGGAACCACCTCATTTGCTCCCATCTCCTGAAGTAATTCAATCATTCCTTGAATATATCCATCTTCACACAATGCATTCATAAGAATAGTATAAGTTACCGCACTTGGCAAAAGGCCATATTGTGTGATGCAATGAAACAATTTTCTAGCCTCTCTCAGGTTTTTTTTCTTGCAGAATCCATAAATTAGAGAGTTGAAAGTAACAATAGTAGGAGTAATTCCTTTCTCAATAACTCTTTTGTACAACTGTGAAGCTTCCTCAATATTGCCAATCTTTACATATCTGTCAATCATAATATTATAAAAAACTATATTTTGTGGTTCATTACTTGTTAGGTCTTCAAAATACTCTCTTGCCTCCCTTGTTATTCCGTTTTCACACATAGCTAACAGAAAAGAACTGTGGATGAAGGAATTTGGGAAGAATTTATTTGAACTGATCTCCCTATATAACTGTAAAGCACTTTGGACTTCTCCTAGCTTGCAAAGCCCATGAATCAGGATAGAATACATTATGATATCTGGTTTCAGGCCTGAAGATTCCAAGTCATAGAACAATCTTAGTGCTTCCTCAATACGTCCGTATTTGCACAAACTACTGAGCAATACACCATATGAAATGAGACTCGACTGAAATCCCAGAGAAGCCATCTCCTCTAGCAACTTCAAACCCTCATCAATATTGCCCATCTGACAATGCCCACAAATTAGTATTGTAAACGTAACTACATTGGGATTTAACCCGGACAACAACATGTTCTGAATGAGTTGCCAAGCTCCACCCATTAAGCCAAGTAAAAGAAACCCTTCGACAAGAATGTTGTAGGTTACAATATCAGGCTTTAACCCCTGGTTTTTCATGTGGTCTGTTACATTTAGAGCTTCCTCTATGGAACCAGCTATACACAAACCATGAATTAGAATATTATAACTATATGCGTCAGGATGCAGACCTTGCTTAAGCATCATACAGAACAAAGATTTTGCTACATCCACAAAACCCAATTTACAAAATCTTGACATAATTGTATTGAAGGAAACAACAGAAGGGCCAAGTCCATTTGTCTTAGAATTCCTCAGAACTAGAATGGCGTCTTGTAGCCTAGCTTGCTTACATAGTCCATCTATGAGTATAGAGTTAGTATATTCGTTTTCAGAAGCCCCATTATCTCTCATTTTATTGTAGATATTCCACAACATGTCAATATGCCTTAAATTATGCAACAAGCTATTATAGGTTGGTGTAGAAGCCAGCAAATTTAAGTCTTTCATATATGCCAGAACAAGCAAGGCCTCATTAACCATCTCACATCTTGAATAAGCAAAAGCCAATGCATCCCATACCGCACTATTTGAACCCCAGCCCCTGAAATTGTTTACAAGCAGCTCACAAAGTACGGGAGCAGAACCAGAACCTATCAGAAATCATTAAAATAAAATAAAATAAATACCCATGGACCAGAAAAGAATGACAAAAGCTTAATCAAATGAAATATGCATAATAATATGGATGGAAGAAAAGAACTATAATATTTTCTAAGCAGATAATATTTAACATTGATCTTAAAATTTAAGCTATCAAATTTATATAGCAAAGATGGGTTTCAGTTTAAAAACTGATTTATGAAGCAATCTTCGAGGATATGCAGTATCATTTAAATGCAACAAGCTGCACATAGTTTCTTGACCCTGCAAGAAAAAACCATTTTGAAGACTTAAACAATAACCTTTTTCTCTAAAGTAATAAAATTTTGAATCATTTTCTGTGTATCATTTAACCACCTCTCCCTTTAATGTGCACTGTTTGATTGGCCTCCTTCAGTCTTTCAAAATAGGGTTCTTTTTCGGGTATTTAAAGTGCAGTTGAGGCGTGTGACTTAGTGTGTCATTAAGCCACTTATACTTTCAATTTTCAAGTAATTTTTTTATTGGAAATTTTCAGTTGTCTTTGATCATGAATGTAGGCAGAAGGATCACCACATTGTATCATGTGAGTTAAATTTACTACTACTTTAACTATTTCCTGCCAATCTGCATAACCATATAGTAGCAAAATACTTGGGGTGAAATTTTTATACTGGTTCGATGGGTAAATTTTCATTTGATTGAGGAGGAATAAACCGCATTCCAATAAACCAAGGTGGTGCAAAATAGCCCCTCCTTGAGGACAAACGTTTGTAGATGGATACCATTGTTAGGAAGTTAGTTCGCTGTTGTGAACTACTAGATTCTCAGTTACCTATTCTAGTTTGGATACATACCATTAGACCAGTAATAAGATTTGGAACTGATTTTGCTCTCTCTCTCTCCACTCTCCTTTCTTCTTTTATAGCTCTTGCAGTGCCAAGTAAGCTTGTAACTACTAAAACTTCTGATCTCAACCTGCTTCTAAGTTTATCTCACCTGAAACATAAATACATGATTTCCAAAGTAGACTATGAAAGTCGCACCTTCCTGTTCGAGCAGTTGCTTTATGACCAACTGCATGTCCCTATACCGCCTTTTGCTTGCTAAAACATGCGCAACAACAAATTGGGTATCCCTTGAGTGCCGAAACCCGAAATCATTCCTCAAGGCAGAAAAAAAGAAAAATGCAGCATCTGCATTTTCTCTCCTCAGATAATCGATGATTCGATCCACCTGCAACTGATTCAACGTGGGAAATACGGAACGGAAGTACTCGCCGCCAAGGAAATTACTCAAACCAAAATTCCTCAAACCAGTGAGAACTTCACGAACTGGGTCCACAAAGCTAGGATCGATGGTGGAGGCAGTGACAGGCTCATTTTCAACCTTCGCGGAAGAGACCGAAGGTTTAGTGAAAATGAAGATCGTGTGGGGACAAAGGCATGGAAAATGGTAGGGCTTCCGTTTGTGGATACGATTGAGCATGGAAGAGCAGCTAGGGTTAAAGAGTGGGACCCTCCTATCCTATTTTTCCAGAAAGTATGAACAGAGGAGAAAAAAAGGGTTTGATAGGTGTGAGTTTTTAGAGCGAAAGTTCTTTCCTTTTCTCTGCACAAGCAAGGTTTAATGGTTACTTGGAAGAAGATGGACTTCTGAACCGTTGTTTTTCGCGGCAATTTTGACCACGATGACATATAAATTACCCTAACATTTCGTAATGTTATTAATTTAAAACCCTTCTTATTGGCAAAAAAAACCTTCTTAGAAATGAAAAAAATACAAATATTTTTATTTAAAAGTTCGTCATATAATAAATTTCTCAATCTATGACATCACGAAAATATCTATGGAATCACAAAGTTTATATTTAACATATTAAAAGATTAAACTATTTTTTTTTCCTTAGAACCTTCATTTTTATCACTAAAATTTTATTAACCAATTATCTAGCAATACAACGGTAAGAGAAAACATAAATCTTATTCCTACTATATTAATGTTATACCATTTTTTATTAAAAAATATTTGGCATGATCCTATTGTAAAGAATTAGAATCACTTAAATATTTTAAGTTTAGAATTATGTGAATGTAGAAAATATTTTTAAAAGAATTTTTTCCCATCTTAAACTTAACGCAGCTTGATTTGAACTTATTTAAACCTAAAATGGTAATAGAATACCGGATAATTTAAAAATATATATATATTTATCATGATGTGTAAGGATATAGTAATAAATAATAAGCAAATACCATTTATATAATAAATTAACTATAAAGCATATTTGCACTCCTTTTTTCTGGTAGTTACAAAGAAAAACAAAACAAAACAAAATAAATTGAAAGTGAGGATGAGGAGATAGCCTCCATAAACTACATGATCATTAGACTTTATCAAATATTGAGCTCATTAAAAATTAGACTGAACTTTAGTTTAGTAGGTATCACAATAGACAGCTCAATCTTTTTGCATTTTAGGCTAAAATTTGACCCTTTTTTTGGTTGAACAATGTTGCACTAACTCTTTAGTTGTTTTTCAAGTAATTATATACAACATTACGCTCATATTTGCTTTGCAGAATCTAGCTTGCCAAAGTGTCATGACTCAACATTGATCTATTTCATTGCTTAATACTTATCAAGGCGTCCAAATTTAATTTGAACCTTCATAATTACCGTTTTTTATTTTAATTTTTTCAAATAATAACATCATTTTTTTAGTGATAGTTTTAAAATTATTTTTATTTTGTATTCTGCATCTCAGGAAACAAAAACATATTTAAAATATAATAATAAAATTAAATTAAATTTGAATTATCCAGTTTTATTCTGAATGGTTCAGAATTGTGAATAGGTTCAGTTTTAATCTCTATGATGAGTACTGAATCCAATTTCCTTATCAAGAGGACATGATTTGTCTCTAGAGTTTTTATCATAGCCTCTCTAAGTGAAAACAATGTAGATCTATCTTGTATTCACTTAAAACTAAGGGTGTTCATAAGTTCAGTTTGGTTCAGTTTTGGATAAAAATCAAACCGAACCAAACCAATTGATTTAGCACATTTTGGGACCATTTGATTTTCTTTTTAATCATTTCGGTTAGATTTTGTTTGATTTGAATCATACAAAAATTAATTTAAAAAAAGTAGCATCCTTTTCCTAAAATTAAATTAAATAAATAACATATAGATACTTTATGAACATAAATTATATCTAAATAATTTACTAAAATATCAGTTTTTTATGTCAAAATTTTGTGAATATTTTTTCACATGATTATTTATAGCAACACACTAATTTATATTATTTCTCTTTATCTAATAAATATCTTATAATCTTATTTATAAGTTTATGGTCAAAGAGACATGTTAATGAGTATAATATAAATATAAAATGTATTAAATAAAAAAAGAAAACCTATTAAATAATTATATTATAGTTGTATAAAAAAATATCAATAGGTTTAATTCGATTTGGTTCAGGTTCCAAATGTTTGAAACCGAATCAAACTAAATCGAATTGGTTTCAAAAATGAAAAAAAAATCGAAATAAACTTCATTTAAGTTCAATTTGGATTAGTTTAAGTCAATTTGATTCTGTTTAAATTAGTTTTAAACACTCTTACTTAAAACATTGGATATCTTGAGATTTGGAGACAAATTAAACTCAAAACTAAAGGCCTATTTCACATATGTGACATCAGTAAAATAGAAAAGGAATGGGAAACAGATTATCTAAATTAGCCTTGTTTGGTAGACTAGAAAGGATTCCTTTATGGAATCCACTATGGAATATGGAAGCAATAATTGTTTCCATCCAACAACTGATGGAAATCAACTGCTCATGATGGAATGATGAACAAAAACACAACTTTGTCCTCAATTAATCACTCATATAATTTTAAATGGGGGTATTATTATAATTTTATATTATTTAATACATATATCAAATAAAAATTATGTCAGATTCTATCTATTGTTTTTAATTCACCAAACAATATTTTTTTCATTCTCATTCTCATTTTTATTTCCATTCCTTTAAAAATGCTTTCATTCTATCTAATCTATCAATCAAAGGAGGCCTAGGTCTTGCTCTTTCATAAGCAAGACTTCTATGTAATTATGTGTGTATACATCATCACACTCATTAATTTGCTTTGCAGAATCTAGCTAGCTGAAGTGTCATGCATGACTTAACGATGACCCATTTCACGAGCAAGACCTTTGTGGAAGAATTTAATCCTTTTTACATTTAACAATCAAATGTATAATTCTGTGTGTATCTTCATAAACATTAGAATAGTGAGGATCAAGACAGACATAATCATTGCGGGCAAAGTGCATTAGATTTGCTTTGCATCTCAAAAGAAGAATGATTATCAACATTTTAAATGAATTATTCAATAAAAATAAAAGTAATTATATATTATATACCAAGGAACTTTGACTTTAAAAATTGTTATATATTGTATAAAAAAATTATATTATATATCTAAATTACCATTCACATTTTATACTTTAATCATATTTGTTAAGAAGTTTGCCGTCGAAATAATATTAAAAAATGAAAAAAATTTAAAAAATATAACTAAAATAACATATATTTATTTCAAGAATGTAAGTTTGAATTTAGTGTAAAGAAGAAAAAAGAGAAATAAATAAAAATTACAAAATTGTTGGCATCTAAATATAAATAAATAAAAAAGATTGATTATTTGCTTTCCTTGCCCTACAAGAGGGAACAAAGCTTTAAACCGCATCAAATAGAAGTAAAAAGATAACTGTTCCACCAAATGTTAAATTCAATTCTTTGATAAATAAGTTGGAATAAATGAAAGAGAAACACAAACTCAAGAAGTTGATTTAAAAAGAATTAAAATATAGATCAACATGATAATGAAATGCCAACAAAAAGCCTTCATGATAAAAATATAATATACAGACATATAAGAATCTTAAAAACATAAAACTGAATTAAATGAATATTTAATTAAATCATCCCACCTATTTCTTTAATTGCTAAGGTCAACCAAGTTCCAGCCAAATAATATTGTTTCCATTTTTTAAGAACATACATTATTAGACAAAGTTCATCCCTTTATGTATATAAAAAATTTAAAATAATTGGATCCAGAATATTTTTATTGATTTAAAGCTTTTTAGTTATCACGTTCAAATTCTATTTCATCCTAAGAGCATATTCTTTTAAAAACTGATTTGAGACATTTAGAACTTGACTTTTAAAGTGCTCCTCAAAATAATTAGATTTTAATTATAAACAATCTTTATTCTTTAATTCAGGAAGAAGTAATATAGGAATTAAGAACCAAGTTCCTTCCACCACTTTTACTGCAACACTTTATCTGGTGCAACCATTAAAGCAATCAAAATCAAATCAATGGTCTCATCATTTCAAGGTTAAAAGGAATGACATGTTGGTTTAAGAACCATAACAATTAAGAAGAGAGAAAAAGGATGGGATATCTTTGTCTGTGCAGGCCACAGGTAAGCCTCACACTTGAGGCACAAGAGTAGGAGCTAAGAATCACATGGACCCATTACTCCTTGCTTTGAGACATACCCCACAACTATAACAACCCTCATTAACCTCTTCTAATCTTTCATCACCATTTCATTGATAAATATTTCATTAGGTCTTTGATATATTTATAATGGGATTGCTTGACTATAAATAATGGGAAACTCTGTCCTGCTCGGATTTTAATTGAGAATAATATATAATAAACAAGTGACACAATTCATTGGATTTGGTAAGGGGTTTTGCTTTTTAATCTTAATTAATATATATCCAAAGTTTGATTATATATAGTTCCTACAATGAGTCTCTCCATCCTATAGAATTCATGGATATTGCTTGAAAAGCAAGAAGTACAAGAATCCTTTATAATGTGAAACTCACATCTCACCAACCAGCTTGAGAATTTCTCTTAATTGAATGAATCCCATCTCTCTTTATAACCCAAACTTCTATGAATCTCAATCCACTTTTAAGCCTTCCGTTTATAACACTAAATCTTCTCCTTCTTCTTATTCTTCTTCTTCTTCCTCCTCACAATGTCTAAAGCAAATGTCAGAAAGCATGGTCTTGAGAGAAGCAAAAGTGTCAAAGAGACACAGAAACAAAACCAGAGCTTTTTCCCCAAGTACCTCAAGAAAGTATACCCAATTGGGCTACAGAAAAGCTCTTCATCTCTATCCTTATCATCATTGTCTCTATCTCTCTCACAGAACTCAAATGACTCTTCTCTCACAGCAGATTCTTTGACACCACTGGACCAGAAGATTTCATTGGCTCTGCGTTTGATTTCACCACGTGAGATAAGAGGGACTTCTCCTGTAACTAAAACTGCACAGCCGCAGCAACCAACTCCACAGAACAGTACTACTGAGCCTGGAGAATTGAGAAGGTGCAATTGGATCACAAAGAACAGTGGTATGATCAGGTTTTTCAATTTTAGACCACTTTGGAAAGTTCTAAGTGAGGTTCTCTTCCTCAACTCAAAAGCCGAAATCAAATTTAGCATGTAAAATATAAAGTCATGCATGCAGAAGAGAACTTGCGTTAAGTATATGATGAAGGCTTACTGCATATTTCTTATAATAATAATAATTAAACAAGATATTCATGTGAAAAATTAGAAATGCCATTTACTGCTTCATCTGCCTGACTTCCGCTTCTATGAGAATAAAAATGACAGAGAGATCTTATGCAGATAAGGTTTACATAGAATTTCATGATGAGTGCTGGGGGGTTCCAGCTTATGATGACAAGTAAGTATGTCTCAGAATCAAAATCGTAACTAGTTTGTCATCTAAGCACTGTGCCGTGATATCTCATAACTGGTCAAATCATGAAACAGCAAATTGTTCGAGCTGCTTGCAATGTCTGGCTTGTTGATGGACTACAACTGGACAGAAATTCTGAAAAGGAAGGAAATCCTCAGGTAAAGTTGTTGTGCATCAAAATTCTAATTATATCTGCATGTAGTTTGGTCCCTGTCACTATCAATTTTGATAATTAATATTTGGAAAATATGATTTCATTTCAATGTCATCCTTCTATGGTACTCAATGCTATTTTTTTTGGATCAGAAACAAAGTAGATTTGAAACAAAATCATACTCTAGGCTGATACTGTCTCGCTGATATAATATTATGCATCATACAGAGAAGTTTTCGCTGGATTTGATCCTCACACAGTTGCGAAAATGGAGGAGAAAGACATCATAGAGATAGAATCAGACAAAGCTCTTTCATTAGCCGACACCAGAGTGAGGTGCATAGTAGACAATGCCAAATGCATAGTCAAGGCAAGTTCTCACGCCACAAGTACAGATCACCTGAAGTGTCACTTCAGCTAAAGTGAGAAGAGAAAAAGAGAGAGAGATAGGTGGGCCGCATCTTCGCCTAGAGTCTTTCTTCTCTTTTTCTCTCCTCACTTCAGCTGAAGCGATTTCAGAGGATTTTCTCAACTCAAACTAATCAAGTGGATCTCTAATGTCTTCCTAACTCTATTATCTTAGATATCAGGTGACAGTGTACCAAATGGATCTTAAGTAATGTGTCCCATAAGATGAACTTGGTTGCTAATGTAGCATCTAATACTAGTTTGATGTTTGTGATCAGATTGTGAGGGAATGTGGGTCGTTCAGTAGCTACATATGGGGGCATGTAAATCACAAACCAACCATTAACAGATACAAATACCCAAGGAATGTCCCACTGAGATCACCAAAAGCAGAAGCCATAAGCAAGGACTTGATCAAGAGAGGGTTTCGGTTTGTGGGTCCTGTCATAGTGCACTCTTTCATGCAAGCTGCGGGTTTGACCATTGATCACCTTGTGGATTGTTATAGGCACAGTGAGTGTGTAAGCCTAGCTGAAAGACCTTGGAGGCATATCTAACATACAAATTCCAAGAGATTCATATATAGGTTTGGTTTATAAATTTATAAAAATGGGTAGATCAAATTATGAACCTAAATTCTCTGTAACAGTTGCACGGTCTAATAAGGAGAGAGATAAAAAAAAAACTGGTGAGATTCACATGACGTGGATCCTACCACTCCCTATTTTAATTTCTCCTAGCTAGATCATATTGGAGAAGTTGAGTCCCAAATTATACGTTACTGACAATATTTTTTAGAAGGTTTTACCATTTTAACTTGGTGCTTTTTATAGATTGAGTCTATCTAAAAAGTTTTACATGGTTGAGTTATAAATATTCCAATTGGATTTTATGAGCGAAAGTTTCAACTTTTCATTGCAGTTGTGCAAGTAAATACATATATAATGTACAACCAGCTAACAGTTCCATTATTTTTTTTTTCCGGGAGGATTTTCTGGGTGATGTTTCTTTATTCTTCTTGTATCCATTGTATAATGATAAAAGTATCCTTATTGCCACAATAAAGTGTGTTGTTCTCTATTGGGTGATTATTAAAGCCTTATTATTTACAGGTACAACACTTTATGTTTGTTGGTGAGGCATGCGTATTGAACCAATAAGAATGAAAGGGAAAACTTAAAAGTTCAAAGTACAATTCTTTAATATGCTATGTGCTGTTAGATGAAGTGTGCATATCATTACCATTACCTTTTTCATTTTTATTGTTCGATTAGATCAAGATTTTTCATTTTTGTGTAATGTGTGCACAGTAGGATACTATGTAGTTTTAGGTTCAAAATTTAGGGAAAAAAATTATGAACGCAGCATAGTTCAATACAAATTCAGATTTAGTATAATTCAATTTTGCCTGAAAATTTTTTCTTTACTTCTCATTTTATGGATCATCCATTTTCATGTCATGTCATCTAACTCAAGTTTCAAAATGACGTAATTTTACTTGGTGCATTGAATCAAATGTCACAATGATAAATATCATATCAAAATAAATTATAAAAATCCTATGATGAGATTGATTTGAAAACTCACAAATTACATTGAATTCTTTTATATGCACCGCACAACAAAGAATATGTTGGAGTAAGATTTGAGTTAAAAAATAAAAAAGTAATGTTGACTATGACTATGAGTATTAATTTAAAAAAATAAAGACAGTTTTTATATTTATGATTCTCTTGAGTAATAATAGCCTTACTCAAAACTCAACCACCAAAATGATGATTTTGATGCCAAGGATTTTTCTATTTGATCATAAACAAAAGGTTTAGATAACTTTATCTTCTTTATTTTAAAATAAAATAATTGTAGAAATAAAATAATCACCCACCAACCCTCTTGTCCTTTTTCATAAGTTGAACTTTTAAATCTGGGCTTGGCTTGATGGATTGATGAGAATGCTAGCAGAACAAATTGTTTCAAACCATAAGCCCAATGGATCACATGTTGTCCTATTTTTCACCAAATTAGTGTAGTTTGGAATTTAAGAAATAAGTTTACTATTCATAATTTATAAGGAGCATGGCTTATTGGAGTTTTTATGTGAAATAATTGAAATAAGTTAATCAGGTCAGAAGAACTTGGAGTAATCTTATGGAGTTAATATCAAATCTCACATTCATGTAACAACAGAGAAAAACTTTACTTCCTAATTGTGTAATAATCACATAAAGGAATGTAGGGAAATTGTTAAAAAATGGAATGGAATTGTGAGAAAAATGGGATCTTGGACTAATGAAATTAGTGTTCGGAAAAAGATTCATGACCGAAAATTATGGGTTGAATTCCAAGATTCTGGCCATGCATGTCTTAGAAAATTGTTCCTATATTCTTTATCGTACTTATCATATGCAATAGAAGAAGAGATAACATAAAAAAAAATAAAAAACAAAAATATACGAGATTAAAAGTTTTTTTTTTATTTACTTTACCTTTTCTTTTTATCTTTTCTCCAATTGCTTCACATGCATGATGTGTCTATTTCCATAAAGAATCGAAACTCAAAAAAGTCCTAGGGTGCCAAGCTTCAAAAAATGTAAATTGTTCAAATATTTCCTACCACAAAATATTGAGTAGCTTACCAACACCAAAAGAGTTCAAGGAGTGTGAGACTCAATATTTCTTAAATAAAGTTTTAAGTTTGAATTTTTTTAATTAAAAACCATATTGAGAAATTTTTCTCTAATCAATGTCTAGCTCAAGATGCAAATTCGAATTAGCTACTGGTGCTAAATATTAGATGATTTAAAAAGAATAAAATTAATACAAAATAAAAACTACGTTGATACTTAATTTTTTTTTTACTAATGCTGCTGTGTTTGATACATGAAAAATAAATTTGATAAAAAAATAATAAGAAAAAGCATAAATTTTAGTATTTGGTAGCTAGAGAAATAACTTTAGCAATTTCTCATTCCCACCATCAGCCATACAGACCCCGAGTGTAGTCAATGTCATTAAACTGTGAGACATAGTGTCTTTTTCAAGTGATTTTGACCCACAAATGAATCACAGACGCATATTTCTTGGTATGATTTTCGAGAGCACACTGTCTTCCACTTCTACCTCAAATAATTACTACAATCGTCACTCAAAACTCAAGTTTAGAGTAAGGGGGAAAAAATCTCCCATTTCCATAGTTTTAACATCAGGAATTTCTTCCTCGAATCTGTCGAAAACAGTCATCTCGATTCTTGACTGAATCAAGGTTGAACGTATGGTTTTGTTCTTTTCAGTGACTGCCTCACTTCAAAAACTTTATCTTTCTTGACTTGACTCGACTCCCTTCCTTGCTCTCTCATTCACGTCCTGAATTTAATGAAGTTGAACATGAAATATCAGTTTTCTTGTTTATTTTTCTTTTTATCCTTGTATATAAAAGAAAATTCATATTAAATGCAAAATAAATATGAATACAAAATACTAATATTTTGCTTGCAACTTCATCAATTTCAAAAAAAATTCAAATGTTTTTTGGTTGTCACTTGTCATCTTACATATTCAGACATATAACTTCTCCCTAAATTGTAGATGGTTAGGCATATAATGTTTTACTTAAAGAAATTTATATTGCAAAATACAAAGCTTAAAGTGTGATCTTAAGGATAAGAATAAGTATTTTATTATTATTATTATTTTTAATTTAGTTTTAGTTTTAAATTTGTTAAACCCCCAAAAAAATTACATATATAAAGCTCTTTAATCATGAAGCGTGAATAAATAGTTGTTGCTAATAATAAGTCAAAGAAAAAGCCACATTTGAAACTTCAACTATTAAGGGAAGAAACTATTTTCATTTTCAAAAATAGTGGGACCAACTTTTTAAATTTTATTTCACTTCACATGATTTTACTATTTGTGTCTTTTTCCCCGTCTTCTATATATGATGCAATATTGGGAGAAAAATCCCAATTTCTTTATTTTGTGAGATCCTTTCTCAGAGGCACAGTAGTATAAGTTCTTTTCTGGCTTATGCTGACTGAACCACAGCTGATACCAATTTCATCAATATCAAAAACTTCACTATCAATTTGCCTTGGGATGTTAATTAAGGGGACAACCAAACAAGTCTAACTTTCACTTATCTTCTGTCTTATTCAAAGCTTCCATTCCAAACCATAAGAAGCTTCACATTAGGAGACCATCACTGGCCACCTTCGAAGCAACAGACAATACAGTAATAATCATAATCAGCCATCATACCTACAGATTAGGCTTCCACTACATCCAAACGCACTATTCAATTTCCCCCAAATGCTAGTAGTATCTTTTTTATATACAAATTCATAAAGTTATTTTTACTCAAATTTAAATTATTAACTTAAAATGTATAATAACCCACTTTGCCAGATCCGGTAGATTTGAAGTATTCAAATTTTAATCACTTAAGCTAAAAAGTTGTAATATTATAGTCAAAGATAAACTCAACTTATATAAAAGAATTACAAAATAAAGTTCATAACCCAGCATGCTAACCATAGTCAAAATGTAATCAAAACAGGTAGATAATCTAATGGGAAAAGTCCACGCAGGCCCACAAAAGTTAATATTGATCAATATCTTTATCAAATCTCTTTATGTTTATTTACCAAAAAAAAATCTCTTTATGTTTATACTGCTTTCTAGGTAACTTGAATAAAAAAATTGTTGACAATGACATTCTGCATCCCACTAGAGATCCAAACCAAGTGCTATAGGCTTGTGGGTTATCTTCAAGCCTTTAGTCAATTGATCTTTACTCATCTCTTACTGTCAATTTGACAGCGCCAGAATACTTATTTTACCTAATGAAATTGATGGTTCCCATGTCATTAATTTTGACTTTTAAAATAAATTTCATATCTTGAGTTTGATTACTTCCTCAAAGCATTCTAAATATATGCTACCAACAAGAATATTACATATGTATATAAATAATTTTAAAATTTAACATCACATCTTATATTCCACTCCTTCAATGAAAGATAAATTGATGATAACGCTGATGAATGATGAAAGAGCAGAGTAAGCAGAATAAGAAAAAGACAAGAAACAAAATACAGGATGACTGTTGATTCCCCAACCCCACCACCACCACCTAAGGAGGCTTTATTCTAGAAAACAAGTCTTATCTATATTTTCAGAGAAAAAAGAAAAGAGACTACATGCATTATTCTTGTGATTTTCGGACAAACATATCCCCCAGAATGATCACTAAACCTATTATATTGACATCTAATATCACTTCCCACAGAGACTGTCCTTGCTTATCATGAAGGAGAGAATACCTATCCCCTGTTCGTTAGAAACTATTATTTTCACAATTAAAGATTAATCAAATACAAGTAGATTGTTTAAAATAACACAGGCTTTTCATTTATGCCACAATGGTTAGTAAACCCAAAATCCCAGTGATAGCGAGTAAACGCATAATCAAACCAAAACAAAAGGGAACAAACAAAGACTTAATTATATACATGAGTTTCATTTCACGACGGCTAAAAATTATTTATCAAACATGTCCTAAGAAACTCGGCAAACAAAAGAACAAAATGAAATCATATAAAATAAATACAACCTACTAGGCTTACAACTGAGCAAACGCCAAGAATATTTACAGCAGTACTTCGCATTCTCTCTTCCAACTACAAGCACTCGTTCGAATCTTCCAACCCATGCCTACCCTAACAAATACTTCATTCTGATGTACCTATAAAGCCTTATTCTTCATTCTATAGTCCTCTCTATCATATCATTACCAACGTATTGCTCTCAACTTCAAAACTGGCACGAAGTACCAAGCCTCTGTCTCTGCCTCTGACCTGAAGTTATCGATTTCCTTTGGTCAAATGCAGAATACAAAAGCCCTTGAAACTTCTCCAGAAACACAACCCATTCATCCTCAGTCATATCCGCCAGCTTCACAAAGCTTATGCTTGCAGGAAGCTGCTCATTGGCACTCCTGTGGCCAGATGTTGACGTGTTCACAAAAAAGCCAGTGTCAACTTTCCCCGCTGAAGATTTCTGTGGCTTCTGGTCCTTCTCATCTAACATGGTATTTTTTAGTGACATTGAAATTTTAGAAACAGTTGGATTTCTTTCTTGAGGTGGAAGGGCAACAAACCCTATATCATCTCCATCACTTTCCTCCTCTTCCTCCTCTATGGTCTCCTCTAGTTTGGAAAGTGGGTTGCGACCATGTCCACCAAGAAGTCCAGGCTGAAAAGATGCCCTGGTTAAAAAATCATCAACTGCAATCTTCGGAGTGAAGATAGACCCAACTTCATCACAATCTAAATCAAACTGGAATTCCTCATCTCCCAGCTCAGTCCTCCTTGGAGAAAGCTCCTCTCTCTCAGCTAGCATCTTCCTTGCCTCCAAACATATAACCTCGAGTTCACTGGGTTCCTCCTCCCCACTACGGAATTCCCTAGTCATCATCTCACCAATTTCAGCAAGACACAAGCCAAAAGCGGCAGCCTCCTTGAGGAATATGGTGCAAAGTACCAAGACCCTCAAACAAGCCTCACGAATCATGGGCAATTCCATACGTAACATCTCACTATCTCGAGAAGGATCAAGATTCTCAATGTATTCAAGCTCATCATCAGAGAACGGAATTGAAGCCTGAGGCCAATGAATCCACTCAAAATATGGGTCCTCCAAAGTTTCAGGCAGACAGAGTCCATGATCAATAGGAATTAGCTCCACCTGATCAAATTTTCCTACCCCAAGTTTTCTAACTAACAAATTTCCAGCATGCCTATCAGTGTTAAGAATCCTTATATCTAATATCCCTACACGATGCACAGCTGCAACTGGGAAGCTAGATGTCCCATGATCACTGGCATCAAAATCATGAGGTATGAACTGCTGGAAAGATGCAATCTTGCTAACCATCCTCTTCCTCTGGAAATTGTTCCCCTTGACCCCCTCATTGACATTGAAGATTGAGTGAGTAATCTTCACCAAGGCAGTTGGGGGAACATTTGCAAAATGATCATAGTCAAGAAGATAAGCTGCAACTTCCCTGAACCCCGTCTCCCCAATCCGAACTGAACGCTTCAATCCTGGTTGTCCAAGAGCTTTACCAACAAAACCTTTTGGATTGTTTGGAGCCAATGGCTCCTCATCTGTTGGTTTCACAATTGCGACACTGTCACCTCGGCTGTTCCGGAAATAGTATGCACCTCCAAGCCCACCGTGAACAGGAATAGGATCAATCCCCATTTTTATTGCCTTCACAATTTCTTTGGCCAGTTCTTTCATTCTGTTGAGGCGATCTGACTGCCCTAAAATCTCAATAGGACCACTCTTATCCCTATGTTGAACATCCCTTCCAGTAGGTGACAGACAAGGTGTGGATGAGCTTCTGTGCATAATATTCCGTGTAAGAAGAAGGGGAGAACCATTTCGAACAGCACTAAGATCATTCTTCAAAACTGTATCCCCATATGTTAGCGAGCTCTCCTCTGTTGGAACATTAAGTACAAGCTGTAACTTCCTCTTCACAGTATGGGCATTGTCACTTCGATCCAATTCCATGCCCAAGACACACCCAGTTTCAGTTTGCACAAAAACCCGTCTCCTCCCTGCAGGTTGCCTCCCTTCCACACTGCTGCTTGCATGGTATTCCCTACCAAGGGGACTCTTCATGACTGCCACAGCCATCTGGGTTTGAACAGGACTGTCCAGTTTACGGGACATCAACTTTGGCAGGGATCAGACAGCTTTGCAGACGGCAACAGAGATGGCAGCGGAGGAGAGCTTCTTCCCTCCCCAGAAGTTGCCAAGCTCCAGAGCCAAAGGTGATTTTGAAAGACCAATTTCTCGTTCCGCAATGATCATTAACCAAAGAAGTACTCAATCTCACTAGAGATCCAGGAGACAGAAAAAGAAGGACAAAACCAGCAATGGAGTCAGGAAATGATACTCCGGGACTCGCACATTAGGAGGCCATCATGGCAAGATGGCAAATTATAAATCTGCGTTCATCAGGAGATTCAATCAAAATTCAAAGCACAGAAAAGTGACAGTCAGATACAAAATATATATATGTATATATATATACAGATTACACAGAAAATCATCACATAGAACACCAACAGTTAATTTGGAGTAAAAACATGCAAACATTAAAGCAAGAAACAGATTACACAACTACTACTACATGGCTAAGTTTCTATTCTTGAAAAGTCGAAAACAGAAAAGCTTCGGATTTTGCATCTAGTAACTATCACTTAGTCTTTCCGGAGAAATTTTACAATTCGAGTGAATCATCAATCAAAATAAGCGAGACCACCGCAATAACTTGACCGAGCAATTAATATTTCACATAAGAACAAAAATCCGCAAATTTCGGAAATGAAATGTTTTCAAAACTTGAAGAGTCCAGTTTGTGAGCTAAGAAAAAGCCAAAAGGTAGAAGAGGCAGCAAGACTCGGCCCTCAATACGCTACCATCCTCTGAATCAGAAAACCAAAACTAGTAAAAGCAAGCTAGACCCCAGCTGATTTGGTACGTACTAAATCAATAGAAGTACTTAAAAATACCAAAACAAGCTTCAACACAGTTCCCCACCCATAAAAAGAACAGCGGTTCGCGCTCAGAAAACCAAAAAGAAACTCCATTGGAGACACCAGAAAGAGGAATCAGATGTAAATGCAAATACTCGAACAAGGGATCAAATTGAACACCATGAATGTAAAAACTCACCCACAATGCCAGATCTGAAAGGAGCAACGAAATCCAAGATGCAACCTGCGGTATTTAAATCCACCCGGAGGAAATTGGAGGACGAATAGGAGAGGGTTATGACGAAGGAACCCAGTCCAATTCCGAGGACGAGGACGGGACAAATACAGCGATGATCAAAGGCTAGGACTCGGACGAGTCGACTTGGAGGGGGTTTCTTGTCCAAGCGACAATCCCAGATCCTTCTCTCAATCTCCTGTTCCTTTCTTGCTCTCTCAGTCCTCTCGCTCGCTCTGGCTAGCCAGCGGGGAAGGTTCTTTAACTCGACGCGTGAAGCCCGGTTTAAAAACTAACCATGGTTAAAACTTGACCACTCTCTCTCTCTTTCTCTCTCTCAATGGAAGAGTCTAGAACTGGAAATGGCGGTCGTCGGATCTGGGAAGGGGGAGAAGATCTGAGCCGTCCGACAAAACAGAAGGGTGACGTGGAGATAAGGCATTGGGGGATGACGTGGCGGGTATCACCGTCAAAATGGGCAGTACAGACGAATGAAGGGTGGTTTCTCAATTCTGCTGCGCCGATCCCATCGTATTGATTCTGTCAAATCTGAAATTCCGAATCTGCCCTTGTTGTTCACTTTACTTTTTCTAGTGTATTGAAGACCGGTGGAGTGTGCAGGAAATCAGGAATTTTATGTCATATTTGTCTGTAGGTTACCAAAGTAATGGCTGTACAGGAGAAGAAATATATTGATTATTTTTTTATGATTATTTTTTTTGGCAGGGACATTTTTTATGATTATTCAAAAAAAAAAACGTTTTGGAATGGGTTACAAGAAAAATGAGCCTCGCTTGATTTGGATGAGCCTAACTGAATTTAATAAAGTTAGTAATGGTATCGCAATAAATATTTATAAAAATATATTTATGAATTACGACATTTTCATATAGTCATATCAACTTTAATTTTTAACCATATGTCTTTTTATATCTATGATTTGATATATATATATATATATATCAATAAATTTAAAATATTTGCATTTGATATTTTTAATGCAAAATAAAAGACGTATCTTTTTGGCCAGAAAACTTAAAACATGCCTGATGTATATAATAAATAATATAACTATCTGAACAGTAATTTCTAGGTCGCTTTTCTTGACACGTTGGTCCGAAGGCCCCAAAGTTAACATTAACAAGAATATTACAAAGGTGACAAAAATTTCAAGCTTCCAAAGTGGTACATAAAGTATACGTTTAAGCTAAATTTTTACCCTTTTTTCTCTCTTTTTTTTTTCATTCTCACGTTGTCATCCATATTATCGGTCGCTTTCTCCTAAAACACTCCTTCCGTTTTTAAAAATGTATTGCTTTAAAGTTTTGGCTATTTTGCTAAAAAATCTATTATTATAGAATTTCAATAAATATTATTTTTTTTACAATTTTATCCTTCAATAATAATAAGTCAAATTAAATAATAATTTTGAAATGAACATTAAAAATAAATTGACCACTGAAATATGAAATAACCTTTATAATTCCCTATAAGGGTAGTTTAGTATAACAAAATCAAATTTTACTACAATCTAAAACTAGATTTTTCTCCCCCCACCCTCGCGGGGGACGCAAATATACATGCGAACACGAGAACATTTTATTTAATTTTAAAATATATTGAATTAAAAAAGAATCTCATTATTAACTCCTCTTATAAAAAAATGATATCAAATGACATTAATTAAAATTAATATAGATTAAGAAAATAAAAAAAGAAAGTGGGCTCTACTTAAAATAATGAGAAAAAATAAATCCTACCTGTAAAAGAAAAAATAAATGAATAAAAAAAATTAAACTTACTTAAAAAAAGAAAACAAAAAAAAAAGAAAGAAAGACATAGAGCCCAATGAATGGAACCGCACTATTCATGGCTAATGCACAGTGCGGCTCAATTCTAATTTTAATCATATATAGATAGTTGATGGTTAATAATTATTAGAATATAATAGATATTACATATAATTATATATATCAATTTTTATTCATGTCATGAAAAATAATTCATTTTCCTTTATTTATACTACACGTAGCCATGAATAGGGCTACACAAAGACCGGATAAAATTGGGTTGATAGCTAACCCGGTGCCTAATCTTATAAAGGACGGGTTTCAAAGTCCAAGTACCAGTCCTACTCAATCTAGCCCAAGACCAAACATGACTGGCTTAGCGTGACCAGGGTGAGACTGAATTGAAAAACTACCACACCTCTTGTCTTGTCTTCCCTTAAACTTCTTTTTTTTTTTTAATTTTGGCCAAACAAAAACATAGACCAAAATATTGCTATTAAAAAAATGGACCAAAATATAAAATAATTTGAATCCATATAAATTTCTTAGGCTAAAAAATTAATCTATTTAAACTAAAAACTACAATTACATTGTGTAAAAAAATTTAAGAAAAAAGTAGAGAAATAATGCCAAAAAGTAATACATTATTCAAATTCACCATATCAGTTTTGGCCTAAAAAAAAACAACTCCACAAGTAGAAGGCAAAATTGAAGAGGAAGGAGATGATGAAATCTAAGAGAGGAAGACGGAAGGAGAGATAAAATTGCTTTTAATAAACTAAATCAATCAAATCTCTCATACATTTGCTCTTTTTGAATTTGGAGTAGGCGATAACTGGATAAGAAGAAGTAGAAAATTTGGACTAGATCAACCAAATTAGAATGGCACGAGGAGCATGAAGATGGAAGGAGAAGCCAAGGAGCATGGTGATGAAGGGAGATATAGAGGAACATGATAATGGAGAAGTTGTGAAGCACCTATTAGCAATCATATGTTTTGATGATAACAAAACTATAGAATAAGTTGTTTTGCAGGAATATTTGGTTTACAAGCTAAATATAAAAAAGTTTACAAGTCAAGATAGTTCAAAGACTAAATTCGTTAGTTAAATAATGTAAGTGATTGAACTTATGAGCAAATGAGTTTTGAATAATCTTTCCGAATAGTTTCTAATCTTTAAATTTAATATTTTGGAAGAATTCAAGTCCAAGGAAAGATCAAGCTTTATTTCTTTCAATTTTTTAAAGAAATCTATCTTTTTAATCAATTAACCTTGTCTCTTAAACTATGCTTTGAGTTTGTCATGTCAAAGTCATCGATTACCCTTGAATTTAATCGAATATTGTTGTCTCTAGTGACTCTATCTACCTCATGATATGACCATAATCGATTATATTTCTAGGCCAAACTAAGATAAATTTCTTGTGTCCCTTCTCTATTTCATTATTCAGTTTATTATATTGAATATAATCTGTTTATCCCTATTTTTCTATTATCTTCACTATTTCATTAATTCTTTCGTATTAGCAGAAAATTTCATATCGCTCAATTCACCCCTTCTGGGGTGCTCAGTTATTCTAACAATTAGTATCAGAGTTTGTACTCTTATTGAAGATTTAACAATCCGAGAGCAATTATGGTGGGACTTGGAGAAACTCTTCTACCAAAATGATGCAACATCAACAGACTTTCTGGTTTCAATGGTGAAAACTTTACCTACTGAAAGATGAAAATGAAGCTATTTCTTGAAGCATTGGATTACAATGCTTGGGACGTGATTACAACAAGAGACTTCAAGTAAAAAAAGAATAGTATTAGTATAGCAGGACAAGCCCAAAGAAGAATGGACTGAATATGACATGAGAAGAGTCATGCTAAATCACAAGATTAAACAAGTCATCACGTGTGCATTAAGTGAAAATGAGTACTTCAGAGTTTGTAACTATTCAACAGTAAAAGAAATATGGGAAGTCTTAGAAACTGCTCATGAAGGTACCGAATGAGTCAAAGAAAATCGCATTGGTACTCTAACTGCTGAATATGAGAGTTTCAAAATGAAAGAAAGTAAAAGCATCAAAGACATGCAGATGCGATCCTCTCATATCAGCAACAAACTATAAGCTCTCAACAAAGAGTATTCCCAAAGAGAGCAAATAAAAAAAATACTCAGAGCCCTTCCCGCAAAATGGCAACCAAAAATTATTGCCACTAAGGAAGCTCAAGGTCCCTTCATGAGTTCTATCTAAGCATTGTTTAGCACTCTTGCTGAACATGAAATTAAACTCACTACTCTAGAGGAAGCATCTCAAGAAAAGAAAAAGAAGGCCTTTGCTCTCGAAACTTCTTGAGAAGATTCTGAAGAGTCAAATGATGAAGAAGTAGATGAAGAAATGTTGGCTATGCTTGTCAAGAAGTTTAGCAAGTTTTATAGAAAGAAGAAATTCAACCGAAGATTCCCAAAGAAAGATGCTGGCACCTCAAACAAAAAGGATTCCAAGGAATCTCTTACTTGCTTTGAATGCATAAAGACCAGTCACATCAAATGGGAATGCCCTCAGTACTTAAAGAAGCCAAAAAGGAGTAGAAGAAGGAAAAAGGCAAGAAGAAAGCCTATATCTCATCCATCTAGGGTGATAGCTCAGATGAGGAAGCAGACAAAAATGAGATCACTAATATCTGTCTTATGGCTCAAGCCCAGGATGATCAATAGACAAAGTCACAAAATGATTAAGAAGAAACTAAGGTAAATGATATTGAGCTCAATTATAAAGAGTTACAAGTTGCATTTCATGAGCTGCATGTTGAATGCATTAAAAAAGAAAAGGAGCTTTTCAGAGTTGAAAAGAAAATTTTATACTTAGAAGAAAACCTTCAAAAGGAAAAGGGTGTAAGAAAAGAAGCACTAAACAAAGTTAAAAATTTTGAAAATGAAAAACAAGATTCATGTGTGTCATATGCACATCAAAGGCTAAAAATGATGATTTATACAAGACACTTGCTAAATTCACTAGAGGCAAAGAGATTTTGAGTATTATGTTGGGTGAACAACGATGTATTCATAACAAAGCCGGAATAGGTTATGACCCAAACAAAGATAAATCAACATCACAAATAAAAAGACCAAAATGTGGTAAAAAATATTATATGAATTATTTTGTTCCTTCTGTTCCGTCCAGCAACCCCTTTATGATTTGCGACTTCTGTAATAAGAAGGGTCATAGTTCTAGTTCTTGTTTATATGAGAAAAATAGAATTGGCAACTAACTAAAGTGGGTTCCCAAAGGCACTTTAGTACCAAAGGGAGGAAGTACTAACTTAAAAGGACCCAAAAAGAAATAGGCACCCAAAAACAAGACCTAAATTTGTTTTTATAGGTATGTCTAAAAGCAAGCAAAAGTAATAAATGGTATATAGATAGTGCTTATATAGATAGTGCTTGCTCTAGACACATGACTAGTGATAAAGACAAATTCATTATTCTCAAAAACAAGAAAGTTGGCAAATTAACCTTTGGAGGTGATTAAGAAGGAAAAATCATTGGCATTAGAATAGTTGGGAAGAATTCTAAAACACCTATGGATGAAGTGTTGTTCATGATAGGATTAATCACAATCTTCTTAGTATTAGCCAAATATGTGACAAAAGAAACTGGGTGCTCTTTGATTCAAAAAGATGCTTAGCAATAAGAAAGAACGACCACAAGATCATCCTTAAAGCTGAAAGGGATGACAATTGTTATACTATTGATCTTGATAAATTACCCCTTATTGATTCTATTTGATTAGTAGAAATGATGAAAATTGGTTATGACATAAAAGACTGGTTCATGTTATTATGAATCAACTTAACAAGTTGGTTAAACATGATTTGGTCATTGGTCTGCTTAAACTTAGTTTTGATCATGATAGAGTTTGTGATGCTTGTCTTAAGAGGAAGCAAATTAAGTCCTTTTTCAAATCAAAGAATATTATCTACACTACTAGACCTCTGCAATTACTCCACATGGACTTGATAGGTCTTTCTCATGTTAAAAGCATTGGTGGAAACATATGTGTGCTTGTAAATGTAGATGATTATTCTAGATTTACTTAGACAATATTTCTTTCATGCAAAGGTGAGGTGTTTCTTACATTCATGGTTTTAGCTAAGAAAGTGCAAAATAAGAAAGTTATTTCTATTGTGTCTATCATATATGATCATAGAGGAGAATTTGAGAATGCAAGCTTTTTGGAGTTCTGTGAAGAGAATGACATTGATCATAATTTCTCAACTCCAAACACTCCTCAACAAAATAGTGTAGTTAAAAGAAAGAACAAAGTACTTGAGAAGATGGCCCGTACCATGGTAAATGACAAAAAGCTGCCTCAATACTTTTAGGCTGATACTGTAAGTACTACTTGCTACATCACAAACTGAGCCTACATCAGACCTACACTCAACAAGACACCATATGAGCTTTACAGAGGGAGAAAGCCTAACATTTCACATCTATATATGTTCGGATGCAAATGCTTCATTCACAATAATAGTAAAGATAACTTGGGTAACTTTGATGTTAAATCTGATGAAGGTATATCTCTTAGTTACTCTAATTGTAGTAAAGCGTTCAGAGTTTATAATGAAAGAACTAATACCATAGAGGAATCAATTCATGTAGTGTTTGCTGAAACTAAGCCTATAGTAAATCCTGAGAATAAAGATAATGAGCTAATAACTAAATTTAAGGAATTGAATTCAAATAAAAATGAACCTCCTAAGCAATCTAATTTTGTTATGCAAGGAGATGTTGTGCAAAATATAGATGCTCAGGAAAACAATGAGGCTAGTAGTGAACTACCCAGAACTTAGAGATATCAAAGGAGTTATTCTATTGATCAAGTAATTGGAGATGTTCGTGAAAGGGTAAAAACAAGAACTCAACTAAAAGATCAGATAAATCATTGTGCTTTTATATTTCAAATTGAACCTAAGGATAATGAAGATGCTCTAAAAGATAAATATTGGGTAATTGTCATGTAAGAGGAGCTTAATCAATTTAAGAGGAATCAAGTTTGAGATTTGGTACTTAGACCAAATGATAGACCTATTATGGGAACCAAATGGGTATTCAGAAACAAACTTGATGAATCTGGAATGATTGTGCGAAACAAAGCTAGGCTAGTTGTCAAAGAATATAATCAAGAAGAAGGCATTGACTATGAGGAAACTTATACTCTAGTTGCAAGATTGAAAGCTATAAGAATACTTTTAACCTTTACTTATTTAAAAGACTTTAAGTTATATCAAATAGATGTAAAGAGTGATTTTCTTAACGATTATATCATGGAAGAGGTATATATTTACCAACCTCCATGTTTTGAGGACTCAACTAAACCAAACCATTTGTATAAACTTAAGAAAGTATTATATGGATTAAAATAAGCACCTAGAGCATGGTATGAAAGATTAAATAACTTCTTAATCAATAAGGGATTTACTCATGGTAAGTGGATACAACATTATTTATTAAAAGAAAAAGTAGAGATTTACTCATTGTACAAATTTATGCTGATGACATTATTTTTGGAGTTACTAATGAATCCTTGTACAAGAAGTTTGCTCAGATTATGTAAGGAGAATTTGAAATGTCTATGATGGGAGAACTCAATTTCTTTCTGGGTCTACAAATCAAGCAACACAAGGAAGAAATTTTTATTTGTCAAACAAAGTACTTGAAGGAACTCCCCAAGAAATTTCAAATGGACGAGCCATAATCTCTTGGGACTCAAATAAGCACTGCCATGAAGCTTGATGCAGATGAAGTAGGAAAGCCATTTGATAACACCAAGTGCAGAGGGATGATTGGCTCCCTTCTATAACTCACTACAAGTAGACCTGATATTATGTTCAACGTTTGTAAGTATGCAAAACTTCAATCCTCACCAAAAGTGTCACACTTCACTGCAATTAAGAGGATTTTTAGATACTTGGTTGGCATAATTCAAATGGGCCTCTAGTATCCTAGAGGTGGAGGAGATGTTCTCATTACTTACTCAGATGCTGACTTTGCTGAAAGCAGAATTGACAAAAAAAGTACCAGTGAAACCTATCAATTTCTTGGTGGATCACTTGTCTCATGGTTAAAAAAGAAACAAAACAGTGTTGCTTTTTCAACAAATGAAGCTAAGTATATAGTAGCAAGAAGTTGTTGTGCTAAAGTACTTTGGATAAAACAATAACTGCAAAACTTAGGCTTCAACTTTGAAGAAATTCCAATCAAATGTGATAATTTAAGTGCTATTAATCTTTCAAAGAATTCTGTAATACATTCAAGGACCAAAAACATTGAAATCAGACATCATTTCCTAAGAGATCATGTGCAAAGTAAAGATATAATTATGAAGTTCATTCCTATTCAACAACAACTTGCAGATATCTTCACAAGCCATTTTCAAAAGATCAATTCTCATTTATTTAAAGAGAATTGAGAATGGTAAATCCTAATAAGCAGTAAGAAATTCCTAAATTCATTTTAAAATTCCATATTTTAATGATTATTACATATAAATAAGTTACTCATTTAAGCATCGAAGTATCTTGAGATTTGTTTTGCAAGAATCGATTAAATTGAAAAAGAAAATGATCTTATCCAATTATAATCAATTATTCTATAACATACAATTGATTATTGACATGCTCCTAAAACTCTGTGAAGTTCACATATTGAAGTAACATATTATCTGGCATTATATAATTGATTACCCATTTTACTAAGCATGCTAATCGATTATTGCATCTAGTCTAACTGATTATCATGTTGCTTGTTTAAGTATTGATTATTTTCTATCAATTATCTGTCTTCCATAATCATCTCTTGAAACAAAATTATAACTGAACCCCTTAGCATGCTAATTGATTACTTAGTCTCTTTTAATCGATTATTTTGGTATAGTATGTATTTATCTCTTTCCACCTTAATCGATCAGAATTGATACATCTAATCGATTACTTTGATGTGTCGTTCCTAATTCCACGGCTTCAGAGCTCGACAATCAATTATTTTAAGCTAAATAATTGATTGCTTGGCAACAGTTCAATTTTAAATGAAGCAACGCGTCTTCTCCAAAAAGTCTCAATCGATTACACCAAGTGCAAAGCTTGTAAATGTCTCTTCCTCTGCTTCAAATTCAACCGTTATCACTCTTTTTTAGTTATTTAGAGCGTCATCTCTTCATTTTTGATCCCTCAGAAAATCTTCTACAACAAAGAATCTTTGCCTTTACCAACTGCAAATGGCTTAAACAAAGACGACTGTGAAGAAATTAGATGAAGCAAGAGTAACTTAAGAAGAACTCCTCAAAGCTAGAGAAGAAGAAGTAGCAAAGAAATGTCCAAACGTCCAAAATGCAAAAGCAAAATGATGACGAACTTATAGAGAAAATTTTAAAAAAGAAAAAGAAGGAGGAAAATAGCAAGAACTTGAAAAGGAAAGTGAAGACCACGGCTCCATCCTCCACTTACACTAGTACATCTAGATCCACTACCTCTGCCACAACTTCACATGTTTTATCAATCACTGAGATTGTTGAACTGCCACCCAAAGGTACAATTACTAAAAGCTTGTCTTTAGGCACAAATAAGAAGAAATTTGATGAGAAATTTGCTAAGAGGAAATTATGCAATCAATACTGGGTTAAACTTGATTTTCTACGCAAAAACAAGTTTGATATAGTTGACATACTTTATAGATTTGTTTCATGGCTTAAACTGAGGATATCATACTCTGAGTCAATAGTGAGAACATTCTTTTGCAATATGAGTTTCAATAAAAGAGAAATTGAGTTCTCTACTATTGTTAGAGGTTAGACAATCATAGTAAATCTAGAAGTGTTGTGGATTGGTTAGATTGGTCTAAGGCTAAATTAGAGCTTGTTGAATTATATTCTAAGGCTAATCTTTATCAAGCTGTCATGGAGACTACCTCTAAGCTAAAGAATTATAAGCTTAAGCTTGCTAATATGCCCATAAAATCTAGAGTCCTTCATTATTTGCTCATAAGGATCATGGTGAATAAGAGTTTCAGTTTTGGACACTTCATTGAAATAAAGTTGAAAATTATGACAAGCTTGATCAAAAAGACATCCATTGGTATTGCTAGTTTGATCATTAAGAGGTTTATTGATGCTGCTAAGTCAGCTTCTAAGGAGTTGCCATATGCCACACTAGTCTCACTTATTCTAAAAAATAACAACATTTGGCATTTGGAAAGAAAAGAAAGAGATGTTCCAATGGAGTTCAATTCTCCAAATTTGCATAGAATGGGTTTAAAATTTGAGAATGGAGAATGGACTATGGTAAGAGTTGCAAAAATAAAACGATCACCCTCACCAACTTATTCTTAGGCACCAGTAAACCAACCTGCTTCTCCTTAACCTAAAAAATCTTAAAAATCTCAAAAATCTACTAAACACGTTTCAGAAGCAAATTCAAATAATGCCTAAAAAATTCTAAATCATATGATGACAAATATCACGGAAGTAGTCTTTAAACAGCTTGATGAGATGAAAAGGAGCTCATAGATGATCATTCAAAGATATTTGATCTCATAGTGGCCCTAGATGATAAAGTTAATCGGGTTAAGATGGTTCTAGATAAAATTCAAGGGGAAAAGAAGGAATTGAAGTTTTACAGCAAAAAATTTCATGGCAATGAACAAGCCATTGCCTCTACCCTTCATCCAAAATTTGCCTAAACTTCTGCTAAGCAAGAACACGAGCATATTTTCTCACCTCTAGCATCTTCCTCACGTTAGTTATCCCCTGCACCACAACCATATGAACCTTCTACGTCATAGCAACTGCCATTAGTCACGGAGGACATCCCTGCAGCACCTTTGCAACCCATTTCCCATGATTCCTACTTTTGCCTCAAAGGAAATGTTTGCTTAGAGAAGTCCCTCACCAGTGGTTAGAAAGATGTTTTCACTAGAAGCATTCACTCCTAAGTCATATATTCCTCTTATCCGTGGTTTGAGAAATGAGCTTAGTGTTCCTAGTCCTGTATTTGACATTACCATAGCTGCATATCTACTTCAACAGGCTGTATCCACAGGTGTCCTCTTTACTCCTCCACCATGTCCTAAAGCCTTACCTGGGATCACTATTGTTGATGACAAAAAAGGGGAGAAGAAGAAGAAAGATGCACCTCAAGCTCAAGGGAAAGATTTTGATTGAGCACTAAGCCTTGCGAAATGGAACTTTAAGCTTTATTTTGTTGTTATTTACTTCAGCCATCATTTATTACTGTTATATCTGTCGTGGTATGAATACTTTAGTTATTATATTTGATATAAGTTATGTGTTAATTTTCTTAAGTTTATAATCGTGCACATATTTTTGGGGAGCAATCCCTATTTGTGCTAACTTACTGCATCTAGGTTTTTTCATCATCAAAAAGGAGGAGATTGTTAGCAATCCTATGTTTTGATGATAACAAAACTAGAGAAGAAGTTGTTTTGCAGGAATATTTTGTTTACAAGCTAAATATAGAGAAGTTCACAAGTCAAGATAATTCAAAGACTAAATTTGTTAGTTAAATAATGTAAGTGGTTGAACTTATGAGCAAATGAGCTTTGAATAATCTTTCCGAATAGTTTCTAATCTTTAAATTTAATATTTTGGAAGAATTCAAGTCCAGGAAAAGCTCATGCTTTATTTCTTTAATTTTTTTTTAACAAAAGCTATCTTTTTAATAGATTAACCTTGTCTCTTAACCTATACTTTGAGTTTTTGGTTCAAAAATAATCGATTACCCTTAAATTTAATCGATTATTGTTGTCTCTAGTGACTCTATATACCTCAAGATATGACCCTAATCGATTATATTTCTATACAATCGATTATATCAGTAACCTCTCTTGTTCAACCTTCTTTTTTCTGGTATGATCAATTGCCTCACCTCAAGCAATCGATTATTGCATTATGGCCTTTCCTTTTACCCCTTCTTTTCACGTCTTAATTGATTACTCTCAAATATAATCGAATATATTGCCTCATATAACATGTTACATCCCTATATAATCAATTACTATTCCTTAATGAGTTTACAAGCATTCTATTTAAAATCTAATCGATTATCCTTAATAATCTAATCGATTATCTCGTACCTTAATTTAAAAATTTCCCCAACCTAATCTGTTATATTTAAACTTAGTTGATTATCTTTATTTTCCCTTCTTTTCTTATTACACAATAATTGATTATCACCACAACAAAAATTGATTACATACGTCTATCTCATTATTCTTTCTTTCTGGGCAAGCTAGAAAATGGATTTAATCTGTTCCTTTATATTAAAAGATGTTTTCTTCTAGTTTAAATGATCATTTTGATTCATTGAAAAACAACAGAACACATACTCAATCTAATCGATTACTTCTCACTTGTAATCAATCAATATGGGTAAGTGAGCATTAAATACACTTTCAAAGATCATTTAATCTCTAAGTAACGGGAAATTTATTGTATCCAACGGCTAATAAATTAGTCTTACCTATAAATAGCAGTTCATTTATACAAAAAAAATAAGAATGTGTTTTAAAAACATGGTGCACTAATTTCATTGTTCTTTTGCTCATAAACATGCTCAATTACCTTCGATCTTCATTGTGTCATATTTAGCTCTCTAAGTGAGGATTTATTGCTGTGAAAGCATTAAGCTTTATTCAAAATTATTTTTGAGTAGACTCAAGATAGTGGGTATCTTGAGTGGGTCGTAAAATTGCTCCTTATACAGAAAGAGAAATAGTTCGTGAAGAACATAGCATTATACTGTGGCCTATAAGTGCCCATTCAAAACTTGTAGAAATAGTGAAAATCTCAAGTGGAATCTTGGTGATTGGATGTAAGTCAAGTTGTGTAGGTCGAATCAGGATAAACTTCTTATTTCTCTTCTCTATTTCATTATTCAATTCATTATATTGAATATACTCTGTTTATTCTTATTTTTCTATTATCTTTACTGCTTCATTAATTCTTTTAGATTGGCAAAAAATTTCAAATCATCCAATTTACTCCCTTTTTGGTGCTCAGCCATTCTAACAACACCAAGATGGCTAAGGACACTGAGGAGCATGAAGAAGAGAGAGAGGCCGAGGAGCACGGTGATGGAGGGATACAAAGCAAGAGAGAAGCACAATAATGGAGGGAGACAACAAGGAGAAGTGAGACTAAAGCTAGGGATTTGGTTGAGATTAAGAGACTTAGGGATTTGTCGGTGCATACTTTTGGCTTAGAGTAAAGAGAATGACATCGCTTAAATGAAAAAAGTAAAAAAAATTTATACATACCCTGGGTTGGTCCGGGCTTACCAATCTGGACGTTTGGCCTGTAGCTCGATCCTACCTAGTGTTGTAACACTGTCTTGATTGCCTTTGGTGGTTAGTTTTTTCTGAGTTCAACCATGCAAGCCTAATTTGACCAAGTAGGACCGAGTTCTCAGGTCACTTGAACAGCCCTAGCCCTTAGCATTTGATATTTATCTATATCTGTATCTTATATAAATAAACCATTTTGATTAAATATGAATTTTATTTTTTTCCAAATTTTGATATTTATTTCATTTTTATGAAATAATAATAATTTTAATTTTAATTAAAAGGAAAAAATTTAAAACCTAAGCAATTTAACACTTTAATAATAAACACATAATGTATCATGGATGCATATCAAATATAACATAATATGATAAATTAGATATAAACATTTTGAAATATGGGTGTGAGAGATATACATATATATAATTATGTATATAGTCAACAAATTAACACAAAAAAATGAACAATATAAAAGTGAGTTTTAGACAAATATTTTAAAGGCAATATAAAAATACCACCAGTAACGGATTCAAGTAATTTGACACTTGTTATTCTTTAGTGAATTATCAGGTTTGAGTTTTATGTTTAAAAATATATTTTTAAAAAGTCATGATGAGACAAGTTTTATATCCATATGGTTCCATCTAGCTTAATTAGTTAGAGTTTAATGTGACTTTTAAAAATTTATTAGTATATTTCAAAATAATGTAAAAACATTCAAAACAAAAAAACATGAAATTAAGTTTTTTTTAATAAATTGTTGAATTGTTTTAAAAATTTTTAAAAATATCAATATAAATGTTAATTTAAAAATTGATGAACTGGTAAATATCTCACTTGTTTTTATTAATTTAATTTTATAATTTTTTTGAAAATGATATAATGCAGTTATTTGATGACAAGTACTTAGTCATCTATACGAAAGGTTACCATTCATATTATAGAATTCAGATTGTCACATCATTACATAAAAAACCGGACTTCCCGGTTCATCTAGAAAACTAGTGAACCGAGCTCTAATCCAGTTCGGTATAAGAGGAAAATTGACAGAAGAGGAAACTGGTCAAAGACAGGTAAAATCGGTGAAAACTGGAAAAATTGAACGGTTCATGGATGGGGCGATTCAGAGAAATGAAGCCGTGGTAGCACCATCAACCACAAACCAGAAGAAGAAGAAGAAGAAAAAGAAGAGGAGGAGGAGGAGGAGGAGGAGGAGGTACCTAACCAACAAAGAAAAGAAGATTGATAATCTAAGATGTCATATAAACCAAAGCTTTTACTGGGAAATAGCATGATTCCAATTTTTTCCATGGTTCCGATTTCAGCCATGGTAGCGTCCTTGGCAAAGTGGACGAAGAAGAGAAGGAAGAAAAGAAAAACAAATTGGCAAGAGTTGCTCTGAATAGCTAGTACAAGAACCATGTGACTCTTGCTTTTTGAGAGGTGTGAGTGACTTTTGCTTCTTCCAAAGTTTTTAGTGTTGAAAAGTTTTGCAAAATTTTGAGAAATTTCCCATCTTTTTTCTACTTAATTACGTAAATTCTTTATGAATATTTAATAATATTATATAAATTCCATTTCAAATTAACATAATGTTATTGTTATTTTTATTAAACTTAAAATTTCTTCATTTATTTTTTAAAATATATTTTTATCTTTTTATCTCTTTACTCTTAAATGTTTCTATAATTTATTGCTATTGATATTAATTGATTTGAAATTTATTTATTTTTATTTTAGCATGCCTTTTAAAAGCTCTTGATGTCTTATTATTTCCTTTATATCATGTATATGTATCCAAAATTATTTTTATTTAATATTTTTTTTTGAGGTGAATTAAATATGGATATTTTTTGAAAAAGCATAAAAGATACTATCTTATATTATGAAAATGGTTCTATATTTAGGATCAATGTAAAATGTCCCATATTTAACATTGAATTGAATATTAATTTATTCATAATTAGTTTGACCATAGTTCAACTCTTGTCCAACCACTAAACCTTGAACCAGTATCTCAGTCGGTTCGATAATTGGTCCAATTTTTAATATCTTGGTAATCATACATGTCATATATATAAATTTTAAAATTAATAGAGTCTCTTATAGTCATATGTCCAAGTTTGTATATATAGTGAATGTCTTTATGATAACAAGTTGGATTGATTAAGCTGAAGTAATCAAAACCTAACAACTAGTCTTTTTTTTTTTTTTGACCAGAAAACGTAACAACTAGTTTGATCATGTTTGATCCTATCCTAACTATGAAGGAGATCAGATCGTTCAGCCCTAAAAAGACTTTAAAAACTTTTTGGAGAAAAAAAATGAAAGGCGAGTAAAGATCAAGCCTTAGATATGTTAAATTTTTTAATATAAAATTCTTCAATAATAATATCATCTTTCTTTAAACAAGTTTTTTCCCACAAATTATAAATTTACTACTTAAAAAATTAGAATAACATACACTTATTTCCTTAAAAGATTCCATGACTGGAATGCATGATTGGATACGGAAAAAGGAAGATAGGGATACCAAGAAGATGTGATTAGGTTTTGATATTTTTGGGTTGGTGAATTTGTTAGGTATGTGAAAGACGTAAACATTTTGACATTAGAGGTGAATCTGTACCCATGATTCCTCTAGTTTGGTCTTAGAGATAAGCCTTGTTTAGTGCAATATCATATCATATATTTTGTCTATATTCAATAATTCTTATCACCGTAGAATCTGAAGTCTTGTCTACTTTATTGTGTTTATAATTATAATTATATTTGTTAAGAAATTAAATGTTAATTAACCAAACAAGAATAATATGAAAGATAGTATAGATTCACTTTTATAAACAAGCAATAGTCAGTCCTCATTATGTCCAAAAAGATTTTTATGTTGCGCAGTTATTTGTCACTTTTATTGGTGGTTTAGAATCGTCCATAAGGAGACTGCGCCAAGAAAATGGGTATCACAAACATTAGTGATTTTGAACTGCTAACAAAGGCTGCATTTTGTCAGCATTTTTCACTATAATTGCCAATGAAGATTTTACTTTGTTCGTGGCTTATCAACTCCTAATAAAGATAACCTTTTATTAGTGGCTATCATAACAACCACCAACAAAAGTTGCTTTAGTTGGCGCTAGTTCTATATATAACTTCCAACTAAATGAACATTCTCCTTCATGAGCTCACTTAGCCGAATGAGTCCCATTAGAAACATGGTTTTGACTTCATACTCAGAATTGAATCTTTTTGTTTTTAATAGTGCTTGTGTTTATAAACAAAGAGTGAAGGATGAACTAGTTATAGGATATCTCTCTTTTCTCTGAATTTTTTTTTTGGTCTGCTAAACACACGCTTAAGAATTACTTTCTGCTTGTCAGATTAATGGTTTTAATTTAACTACAACTCCCTCAATCCAAGAAGACTTTCTTGCAGTACAGTACCTTAGCACATGCACGAACTGTTTAATCATTTCTAATCTCAACAACTATCTTATCTTTTTTACTGTCATACTGTACTTTGCCATGTTAGATGATTAAGCAATACATACGTCTCATTCCCTCAATTCTGCCAATGAAGGATTTTAAGCAAGGGTTGCAATTTGAGCAATCACATGCACAGATGGTTTAATACACATAGCAAGAATACACAGGCAAAAAGAGACTAGGAAGACTAAACCATAACTTTTATCAATCAGTTATAGCAAAAGGAAATGAACAATAGTATTAATTATAATGAAGTAAATCTCCTCATAATTTTAGAAAAGAAAACTATTTAGTGGCTATTTGATTTATTTTTTTTAAACAAAAAAACTATGATTTTCAATCATAGTTTTTCAAGAAAATATGTTCGGCTAAACACACTTTTTTTTTAAAATAAAAATTGGGTTAAACTATAGTTTTGAAAAAGAAATGAGATATTTACTTTTCCATGGTTTTGGAAAAGGAGATGAATACTAACTTTATATTATACATTTAAAAATATTTTAACTTTTATCATCCAAATAGGTTTTTGGACAAACTATGATTTTGCAAAAAAAATATCCAAACATAACTTACAACAAACTTAGTTTTACCAAACTTAATTTTTATAAATTTTATTTATTTTAACTTATTTTTACAAAATTGAGAACCAAACTAGCTAAGATTTCAAACGATTGTTTCCATTCATATTAGATATTTTCTTCAAGTTGCCAAGTAAGTTCCCGTGATCTTACATGCTTAAGCAGCATGAAAAAAAAGGAAGAATCCAAATAAAGTTAATTATGTGTGCACATAATAATCAAACTCTTTCTAACACAATTTACACGGCATGTATAGATAAGAACTTGAGACAAGTCCTTAACTGAAGCTTCGTTTTTGAAAGTGACTAAATCAAAAACACTTGTTGACCTAGTTTAATACTTGTTGACCAAGTTTAGCAGCATTGATCAACGACAAATATGGTCCCTTTATAAGAACGACAATACAAGAACTTTCTATTCATTCAATTTGTACCGTAAATTCTCCAGTTTGTGTGTCCAATTAAGATCAGAACATAACGCACGTACGTACTGGTTCTTCTTTCTGAGTTTGAATCGTTTTCTTTGGTTTTAATTTGTATTGATCAGAAGCAAATGGGTGATCCTGCGAGTAAGAGAAGAAGCTGGTTTTCATCCATTTTCAGATCGTTCAAGGTTAGCTTCTATGGTGTTGAGGTGAAGACAATCAATGCTAGCAAGGCAGGCCCTGAGGCCACCATGGTTGCTGCATCAAAGCATTTTTCTTCTCCTCACAAAGTTCGATTTAATTAATTAACTACAACAACTCTCGGGTGGTTTATGTTGTTTTAGGGGTTCTTCAACTGAATCAACGGATAAATATGGTCCTTTGAAGTACTTTTATGATAAAATTAGAAAGAAAGAAAAAGAAAAGAAGAAGAAGAGAAGTGAGACACATCTTAGAGAAATGAATCTTTTATTCTTATCTCTCTTTAATTTTATTTCGTTGAATTACTTCAAAAGGTTATAGTCAAATATGAATTTGGTTCAGGTCTGCTTATCTCATGAATTGAGAGAATCAACTTAGGAGAAATATTCATCTTATGTTTTATGTAGGTGCAACAATTGGGATGTTAATTTTATCTTTAAATTCTTTCACATTGTAAGATTGGAAAGAAATTGACGATGTAAATATGTTGTAGAAGCGTAATTGATATTCTTTTTCATAGCTTTTGCCTGTTATCAATTACCCAAGACCTGTTTTATTTTGTAGGTCAATATATGGGCTCAATCTTTTGCCCTTATAGGTAATTAAATAAGGGGAAAATCAATTTGGGGTTGGGGGCTATAAATCCAGCAAATAAAATAAATTCAGTATAAAATAGTCAATTGTCAGCATGAATCCCAATATATTAAAGGGAAAATTACATCCAACCCAATTTCATGAGAACGTATAATCTGAATTTTTTTAATTTTGTTATGAATGGATAAAAATGGTTTCAATTATTTTCTGTCAAAAAGTTGTCATCTAAATTTCATAGACCTAAAACAAGCTCAAAGTGGTAAAGATGTGAGTAATAAATAGGGTTTAAAACCTCTGATATAATAAAAAGATTATAAAATAGTAGTAAAATTATCATCATGCCTCAATTTACAACAAATGAAAATTAAAATTATACTAATAGTGGTTAAATTAAATAGAAGTTCAATTTTCTTTAAGGAAAATTGATGATTCAAACTAAGTGAATAAAAAAAATATTTTGGGTTGGGATCTAATTGAGTCCGATAATACTCAAATTTAATTTAATAGTACTAAATATCGGATAGTAATTATATAAAAAGAAAAATTACAATTATATTTTCTCAAAATCACCACATAAGCATTCTAAATCTATAAATAACTTTTAGGAATAGTACAATATAGGAAAGTTACCATCTAAAATTTCCAAAGTTAATTGTTATCTATTATTATTACCAAATTTAAATTTCTTATCATAAAATACATTTTAACAAAATTAAGATCGGTTAATTTATGCCATGATAAAAATTTAAGATTTTAAGATCTTAAAAATTTAATAAAGTTAGTGTCTTCGGATAAAATAAAGAATTATTTATTTATACAATATGTTTTAGTTTTCATCACAATATAAAAAATTAAATACAAATATTTAGTCTAAATTATATGTATATTAATATATTTGAGTTGACAAAATATAATTTTTGGCAGCAAAGGAAATTTCAATGAAATAAGAAACATCACAAAGGTAACGTGCAAAAATGAGAGTGGTAACATCATAAGGAGCTAAAGGTCAAAGTAGGATCATATAATGTAATTATATAAAAAAGTATTTATGTGAGTCGTACAGGCGTTGACGTGGCTATAACATATTAGCTAATTGACCATGCTGAGGTGTCCAAGTGGGCCTCACCTTCCAATATATATATTATTTGCCATTTTCATGGTAGTTTCGTCTTAACCACCTTGATCAGTCCACACTGACACAGAAATAACATGACAGATAGAGAGTCAAAAGCAACATCTTTATTCAAAAGTTTCGTTTGAATGGAAAAAGAAACTTGATGACCACGTTTTTAGCTTATTCAGCAAGAAAATATTGCAGCTTTATCAATATACATATAGAGGATAATTAATGATCCACAATCTCAGACATCTCAGTCTATCTGAATCAGCACTAGAGTTTTCAATTAATTAATAGCCTCTACCAAAGTCTGCAATTTCACGAAGTTGTATATATCTGTAAGATGGGTTATAAGGTGAGGAAGAAAAGCTTGTCTTTCTGGTCCATGATTCATAGATTATTTTCTTCAGTCAGCTTCGCCGGTGGAGATGGGAAGACAAGTAAGGCTGTAGCAGCGCCTGGTGGTGCGGTGGAGGCCACCATGGTCACCGCTGTGAAGCATTTCTCTTCCCCACACAAAATCATGTTTGGCTAATCCATGAAGATGGGTACAAACTCTGCTTCACAAAATATATATATATATATATATGTATATATGGAGGTGAGGAGAAGACAGTCAGAGCTGATAAGGCAGGCCCTGAGGCCGCCATGGTTGTTGCATCAAAGCATTTCTGTTCTCACAAAAATAGCGATTCTTGTGACAACTCACAAGTAGGAGACCCAGATTCGTATGGTGCAGAAGAAGATTTCTTCTTTAATTGATGCAATGAATTGTATGTGAAAATTTATATAGGTTCAACAATTGTTCGTTTTATCCTTTTGAATTCATTCTCATACTGGTGTAAGGTTGAAAAGAACTTGATTGTGTGAAAATGTTTTACAAGTTTAGTTGATTTTCAAGGGTTATTGTGTATTTCCCTTTTTATCTATTGCCTATTTCAGAAAACCTGTTTTAGGTCAATTTTGGCCAATTTAGGATTTCATTCATTTGCTTGGTGTGTACAATTTGTAAATAGTGAATCTCAGAGTCCAGAAAATAAAATTCACTCTTCTAGGGTTCTTTCTGCTTTTTATATTTATTATGATATGATTATTTATGATAACAAGATAATTTATAATGGACACAGCTTCATGACTAACATAAAGATCGATGGGCGGCCAATAGACAGTGTAAAAGTCCAATTTGGAGGTCACAATCCAGCAAATAAATAAATATTTTTTTAAAAAGAAACATAATTATTCCATTATCACAATGGATCATTATATATATATATATAGGCAATATACATTTCAACACCCAAAATCTAGATCATGATTAACGTATAGACTAAGTCGGCACAAGCCTACTTAGCCTAATAAACCTAACAGATACACTCCCACAACTAGTCAATTTATGTAAAGGCTATACATGAAAGTTTTAAACTAGTTTTAACAATCAATCATAGTTCATAACTTATTTAAATCCTCATATCCAAAAGATAAATAAAAGTAAAAAATCAACAAATATATAAAGTTATCTAAGTTAGCATGACTCAAACATAAACTCCATTATAATAGTTACGTCACCACGCGGACTTGCGCTACCATCAAACTATAAATGTCCAACCTAATATCCAAGAAATTTAATTTCCCTAGAGTGTTTTATTTAGATACTTGCTAATATGAAAATGTAGAAAATATGGGGGTGAGTAACCACTGACTCAGTAAGGCATAAACAACAAAGCGCGCATAAGGGAAGCAATAAACACACAAGTGTTTTTCGAAAACAATTTTACAAGTATATCTACATACACTTGAACTAATAATCTACATGCAAAACACTTCTGTACAAAGAAAAGACCAAGCACATGACAATATTCCAACCATCCAACAAAGAAAAGAAGATATATATATATATATAAAAGAAAAAATACTAGGCGCTATCACATTAGATGCCTCAAAAAAATCCATTATTCTACATCCTGCAATCAATGGTGGGGAATAATCATCTCACCTAATATAAGGCTACAATAACCGTCTTACCTGATAATTTATATCAAACAATATTTCATATAAATAAATGTGAGGAATAACCGTTTCACCTAGTAATTACTTATATTATAAATCTATTAAGTGAATAAAAGAATACAGGAAATAAGTATTTGTTTTGATAAATAGGTGGGATGGAAATTAAAATATTTACTCGATAAAAAGTTAGAAAACAATTTAATTAATGATTTCTCTTTTTTTATATGAGAAAACAAAATGAAATAAATTGGGTTTGATATGAAATAAATAAAAAAAAATTGAAAAGTATAACAGAATAAAATTACTGTAATAGTAAAAGTAATAATAATGAAATTAGTAATAGTAATGATAATCACAACCACAATGATAATACGTCAACAGTGACAACCTCAGCACTAAAACAATAATCTCCATCAATAATGCCATCTCGTCATAATCATTATATGACCACTGAGTTCAAGATACTATAAGTAAATTATGAAGAGAAGAAAGCATATTATCATGAGAAATTAAACTCAACTAGTCTCACTATCTAGAAGTTCAAAAAAGGAAACGGGGAAAATGTTTGGATTTGCTTCCCCAAAAATGGAGGAGTACAGAATCAAGGAAAAATGATTTGGGATTAGGGGCATAGTGAAGATATAAAATGAATGGTGATATATTGTTATTTATACACTCGTCAGTTGAGATCAATAGTATAAATCTTTTTCCTTCAAATTAGGATTCAATCTTAACTGTAGAAGTTTCTCTAGTACCACCTAATATTATTGCCGGCATAAAAACATTATTATAATTACTCAAATTTATCTTCTACTACTAACCAAATATATCCCAAAATATTAAAATCTTAATTCTCTTTGTTCTAAATTTTTACAAATTTCACTAATATAAAACTTATATAATTCCTAATTGTTAAAGAGTGTAGAAATTATCTCATGGAGTCATGAGTAAAAATTAAAGAGGTAAATTTTTTTAGATATCTTAAACTTTTATTTTAAGAAAAGAATAAATTTAACCTTCATAACACTCTTTCGAAATAATATTCAAGATAGAGAAGCATTTAAGAATAAAATAGAATTTAATAATATGACCTGAGTTTGGAAAAAAAAATAACAGATTGCATGTTTGAAAACTTAGAGTAGGAAAGAGGCAATTTTTCAGCGTAAGCAAGGTTTTATTGAAAGATACTAAAATTCAATAATATAAGCCAAAAAACAACCCATAAAGTTAAAAGTTAAAGTGCTTGCACAAGAAAATTCCAAAAAAACAAAAGAGATGTCTTTTGTCCTATAGAAAATTTACATCGCGGCAGACTCTCAAAATTTACATCTTAAATGAAAGTCCCATCACCAAGAAATAGAGATGATATATGTGAGGGAAAGAAATAGTAAAGAGGAAGATAAATTATTCTTTCAGAGGACATCATGAGAAAAGGATGAAATGTTATATTAGAGAGGATCAAACAAATAATAAAAAGTAAGGAAGTGGGATTAACTTACCTCTTTGGTGATTGATAGTAACGTGAATGAATGCGTAGTAGTAATAAATTAGTGGAGAGATAATAGAAGATATGAAAAACTTGGAAGGGAATATATGAAAAGGGTCAAAGACAAAGTTTTGGTAGAAATATGAAAAGAAGAATGAACCAACAAGGACGCAGAAGAACATATGGAAAAATTGGGATGCTTACCTGAGAAATATGGAGTGGAGTCTAGGGGCTCAGAGATGAGGACGGAATAATGATTCTAGGTTTCTAACCACTAAGTTTAAAATGTAATTTTAGATAACTCTTTTCTAAAAAAATTAGGATTTATCCAAAATTTAAACTCAATATATATTTTTTTAAATTTCAAAATGCTAATAATTTTATCAGGTATTAAATAAATATTAAGATGACTCCATAAAATAATTTCTAAAATTTTAAATTTTAATAAAAGTTTTTCGTATTATAATTTACAATTAAACTTTTATTAAATCACGTACGACTTTTTGACCCGGATACAACAAATAAAAAATGAAATTATCAAAATACTATAAGTCAAATATTATTTTTTAATATATTATAAATATTACTTCTCGATGTCATTGGCACCGACATAAAATTTATACTTTTACACATCTCAATTTGATGCAAACTAACAATTTAATGCAAACTGAAATATGTATTTTTTATTTTTTAAACCTATAAGGTGGCAGGTAGGACCTGCCACCCTATCCCCCCGGGCCCCCATTCCCCTCTCCCACTCCCACGGGTACTCTCCCTCCCCCAAAATATAATTATATATTATTATAATATATATTATTTATATTTATAATTATAATATATTATATATTAAAATAAATTTTATTTATATTTTTAAAATATAATAAAAATTTTAAAATTTTATTTAATTTAATTAAAGGGATAAATATTTTAAAAGACCTCTATAAAATTATTTTTAGTTTAAAAGATATTAAAAATTCTAATTAATCTAATTTAATCTACATATAAGATATTTTACTTTGATTATAAATATAAGATTATTTTTAAGATATGAAATGATATTTATTACATATTTTAAAAAAATATCTATATGTAATTCATTCCAAAGAAAGAGAAAGAAATTAAATAAGAACAATTTTGGAATAATGACTTTGAGTTTTGAAAAAATTAATGTAGTTAACTAATTATAACTCGCATTATTAATCCACATAATTCAGTTAAAATTATCTTATATTAAGTACCAAATGGTCCTATATTAAGAAATTGGAAACCTCGATACCAATTGAGATAGATGATCAGATTCTTAATATAATGAAATTTTTAGAGAGTTCTAAGTAATTCGAAACCCCATTTTTATATTTAGATCATGGTGACTTATAAAATTTAAAAGCTTAATTAGAAATAATGAACAATGGAATAATAAATTGTTAAAACTTAGTTGTAAGTGTCTTTATATATCCAAATTCAATTAAGTTGTAGAATTCAAAAGTTTAGATGAAAATAATAAATATGAAGTTGTAAACTGCTAAAGTTCAACTGGAAATAATATAAAACTTTATTTTCAAATCCATAACCTTTTGAGTTTAAAATTCAAAAGCTTATTTGAAAATAATGAATGATGTTTTTGAAAATTGTCAACTAGGATGGCTTTCAATTTAATTAAAAAATTTAAAAATCTGTCAAATTTTAATCAATAGCTTGATGCTTTTAAGTTTTGAAATTATATCAAATAAATTTAATTAATAATCATACTAATAGCTTTGCATAAAGTATTTTGTTCTAATGAGTTTTTTTCCTTGTTCCTAGCAAATGCTTAATTTTTTTGCCAATTTATATGTTAAGAATTTTTTCCAATAATAATATTTGAATTTGATTGTTGTAATTAAATATAGAACAAAATCAAAATTTGATTCAATAATTATGATTTGGATTAAATTTATATACTTTTTTTATATGCTTTTCATACTATTCTTTAATTAAAATTTAATATATAAGCCTTTTAAATTTTTTTAAATTCAAGAAGTTAATACTTTTAATATATAATTAATGACTAAATCTATAATATATTAAAAAATAATCAATATATTAATTTTTAATTGGAAAACAACACAAAAAGCATATAAGAAAAATCATATTTCATATAAGTATTTTCCTTATGATTTTTGTTACAAAACATTAGCATTTAATTCAAATCTTAATTCATAACTTTGAATTGAATTTCAAATAATTAGGTGAATTAAAAAATTCAAGTCTTTCAAATTAAAAAAATATTTGATTAATTCAACTGAATTAGAGTTTCGGTGGAATTCAACTAAATATTCTGATAATTAAATTTTAAACGTGTGATTAATTGTAAGCAATCAAATATAAGTTTTAAAAAATTTCATAAATAATTTAAAAATTAAGGCCTAAGTCTCACATCTTTTTAGAAAGTTTGCTCATTTAGTAATAAAGACATACATATATATCTTGTATCCCATTTCAATTTAATCTATTCATTTAGATATTAATTAACTTTTTGGCCAAAAAATATGATTTGACTTTTAATCCATAATTTGATACTTTTAAATCATAATAAATTTAATTGATTACTGTTTCAATCATATATATTCAATAATAATAAATTTAAATCAATCAACTTTAATAATTAGAGTTTCAATAATTAGAGAACAATCAACTCTTAATAATTAGAGTTTTAGAACAATTAAATTTAAATGCATAAGAAATGTGATGATTTTAAATGCCCTATTAAGAAATCCATATAAAGATGCTCGTGGAGTTGGAGAATATTTAATGACCATAAATTGAGAATTAGACATTGCAATTTTTAATTTATAATAAATATTTTAAATAATTTATTATATATTCTAAATTTAATTTGAAAAGTATCTCTAAAAATTGTCTTAATCATTTTTTAATAAATTTCATAAGTTATAACATATTAAAACTCTAATTTTTAGAATTTGAACAAAGTCCTAAATTTTTAATTAATTAATTCCATTTTTAAGTAGAAAGATTTAAATTTAATTAAATTCCAATTTGTTGAAGATTTAAAATTTGAGGTGCTAGAATTATAAGGAAGAATGGAAACACGGAATGTCTTGCATAAACAATTTACCAGAGGTAATGTTATAAACAATTTAACTTCTTCAACATAACATAAATGAAACAATGGAAGGAAATCAAATTTTGACAGATTAAAAAAAAAAAAGAATGCAACCTAGCAATATACCATACCATAGAACCAAATATTGGAGGGGAAATTTTTGACAAAAAAATGAACAAAATAAATATTAAGATTGACATTGACATGATAGGATGACAACCAATGAGAAAGAAAACAAATATAGGGTATAAAACATAAATATCCTAGATTGCCAAACAATTGGTACTTGTAGCCAAAATACTCTACCAAGCTCAAAAGAAATATTGGATCCATTAAAGAAGGATTAAATATTAAAAAATAAAAAGCAAAAAGAGAGAAGATACTTCCCTATTAGTGAATAGCAGCCCAAAAATATGAATTAAAAATAAGGATAAAGGACAAAGCTGAAATGTGGAGAAGCAACACATCTTAAAGGATTTGTTAGCGTTATCAAAGATTAAGAGCCCGTTTAGTTTGTCTTTTTGTAAAAGTATTTTTAGAATAATCACAGTTTACAAAAATGAAGTTTAGATAAAAGTAGAGAAGTTTACTGAAAAACTGTTTGGATGAAAAAGGAGAAAATGATGATTAGAAAGTACAGTTTAGTTTCCAAAAAGGAGAACCAAACATGCACTAAATTTTGGCCAAATCTGGTGTCTGTCAATTGGGCAACTTAGATGAAGGAGAAGAAACAAAAAGAAAAAAGAGCAATTCAGTTTCGATTTTTTCAGTCCATCATTAATTGTTGAGTGCTCTATGTACATATGTTTATCAAAGATTAAACATATATATAGATTTGTAAACAAATTCGTCATAATTAAAAGAGAAAGGAAAAAAACTGATCCGAATTTGATGGTGACCTTCTTTGTCCATCCTTCAAGGTTCTTAAAAAAAAAAGATTGTTGCTAGTATTTTTGAATATGAATGATTTGCACCTGTGTTGGACTAAATTTGTGATCAATTATGTCTTATTGGGTAGCTATGTAAGTGCAGATGATTAAAATAGTACACAATGTGAGTATTTATAGTGAGAAATGTGATCAAATAAGAATTTATTGATGATAAACGTAAATTATTGTAAATTATTTATCCATTAATTATAGGATAAAATTAAATGAGTAAATTTTGAATTCAATTCAAATTTCTGTAACATATTCATAACAATTATAATATCACAAGACATTAAAATTAATTATTATAAGGAATAAATTTCAAATTAAAGATTTTTAATGCAGACTGAATTGGGAGTTAAAAAATTGGAGTGATAATATATCATAGCGATTAATACTGATAAGCCACATCAATATGAACATATAGAAGTTGACAAAAAAAAAAAAAGAGCATATAGAAGCATAAAATTTGGACATATCGGCCAGGAAGTGTACCAGTGACCTCTGACAGATATATAGAGATAGATATTTAAAAAAGTTGAACAACTAACAATAAAAAAACATAAAAAAGTATTTGAAAATGTTGAATGACGATTTATATTGATTAATAACTTTAAAGCTGCTAAAAAAAGGGGAATTTGAATTTTTCAAACATTTTCAAAAGATAACATCAAAACATTAACGTCCATTTTATGTCCATAATTAAATGATTTAATTATAATATATAATATATATAATTATTTAGTGTTGAAATAATAAGAAGATAACGTCAAAACATTTTGGAAACTAACTCTAACCAACTCAAAGGAATTTCATTTAGGTCTAAACTTATATAATTTTTCTTATATGTTTTTATGTTATTTTTTAATTAAAATTTAATAAGTAGATTTTTTAATTTTTTTTAAATTTAAGAAGTTAATATTTTTAATATATAATTAATGTTTAAATATATAATGTATTAAAAAATAATCCATATGTTAACTTTTAATTAAAAAATAACACCAAAAACACATAAGGGAAAACATATAAGTATTTTCCTTTCATTTAACGTCCATAATTACATTTAAAAAGATTATTCATAAATTTATGGAACAATATAAAATGAAATAAAGTATAAATGTTGATCAAAATATAGTATTATTATATCCATAATTTATTATTGAGATGCAAACATACTCTAAATTTTGTATATATGACCATGCCAAAAAGTATAAAAATAAGGCATATTTAGATCAAAATAACTATAAAATATAGGTATTATATATATATATAATAGACATATTTGAGAAATAATTAGAAGATTCCTTCTTTAATTGATGCAATGGATTGTATGTGAAAATTTATATAGGTTCAACAATTGTTGGTTTTATCCTTGAATTCATTTTCATATTGGTGTAAGGTTGGAAAGAAATTGATTGTGTGATTATGTTGTACAAGTTTAGTTGATTTTCAATTTCAGGGTTTGAGAATTTCCCTTTTATCTATTGCCTATTTCAGAAATCCTGTTTTATGTCAATTTTGGGCTCAATCTTTTGCTCTTTTAAGTAACTTAGTGAGGGTTTCATTCATTTGCTTGAAGCTCCTATTGTTTTAAAACTGGTGAATAGTGAGTCTCACAATCCAGAAAATATAATTCACTCATCATATTTATTACGATTATGATAATAGATTATATGATAATTGATAATAACACAGCTTCATGACTAACATAAAGATGAGCGGCCAATAGACAGTGTAAAGAAGGGAGAAAAAAAGGGTTCAATTTGGAGGTCACAATCTAGCAGACAAATAAATAAATATTTCTTTTTAAAAAGAAACATAATTATTCATTTACCACAATGAATCATAATATGTATACTAATAAAAGGGATATTACATATCCAATAACTTCAATTTTGTCAAAATTTAAAATCCAGCAATTTACAAATTCAAATTCAACCAATGGCTGTCTAGCTAACTCAACTGATAGGAGATTATATAATATTTAATTAGCGATTTCAAATACTTGGCTCTACTTGGATTAGTTAGAATCCAATTTAACTATAAGATATCGGGGGATTTATTATAAAAATATCAGCTTGAATATTGTCAAAATTCAAAATATTTGAATTTTGTTATGAATGAAGGAAAATAATCCAAGTTATTTTTTCAAAGAAAGTTTATTATAATGTTTTTTAAACTTAAAACTTAGCACTATACTTATAATTTAGATTACCGCATAGACATCCAAATTTACAAAATAATGTTAAATTTATTACAATATAAAGGTATTACCACACCTAAATTTTCTAAAATTTACAAAATAATGTTACACTTACAAATTGGTGCAAAATTGTAAGACTTTTTTCTTATTATGAAAGAACTTTTCGTTCATTCATAACAAAATTAAGATCGTTGAGGCCACAAGAATAGAATAAATTTTTAAGATCTTATAAATTCTATAAATTTAGAGACATTGAATAAAATAAAAATGTTAATTATATAATATATTACAATTTTTTTGACAAAAGGAAAAAAATTTTGAAATGGATAAAGTTTTCTTGTCTTTAATATAAAATCTTTTATAAGATCTAATAAAGTATTTGCAAGCTTTTTTAATATATTTTCATAAATCTAATTTACAAAATATCCTCGTATATCTTTGTAAGAAAAATAAATGAAATGAAATGAGGTATTTTTGAAATAATAGTAATTTTTTTTCTTGTAAACCTCACCACTTTTAATGAACTTAATTATTTTTCTTCATCTATGTAATTTTTTTAAAGGATCTTATAAGTTGGTCGAAGTGAGTATATTAATCCATATCCAAATATTTAAGTGAGCGAAATATATTTTGTTACAGTTAATAAAATTTTAAAGAAATAACTAGCGAAAAAAGGTAACATGTGCAAAAATTAGAGTAGAAAATTCGTAAAAGAGCTAGGTCAAAGCAAGATTTATAATAATAATTATACAAAAGGAGTATTTACTGTGAGTACGACATCTTGATGAGGCTATTCCTTATTGGGTGGTTAGGCATGCTTAACCTTTAGTGGAGGCTGCACCTTCAATATATTGCCACTTGTTTTCCATTTCCGGGTCGTTTCGTCTCCCTCAGACCAGTACACACACCGAAATGTTGAGGAAGCACAAAGGAAGCAGATTCCCAGAAAATTCACAATTTATTATAATAATCAATGTGATTGAAGAGAGTCAAAAGCAACATTATTTTTCAAAAGATTCGTTTGAATGAAAAGAAACTTGATGACCAAGGTTTTAGCTTATTCGGCAAGAAATATGGGAGTTTTTTGTGCATATATAAATGAAAGTTAATGAACTAAAATCGCAGACAATCTGAATCAGAAGCAGGGAGGTCCAATAGCTTATCAAAGTTTGCAATTTCACACAGTTCTATATCTATATAGTGCATGAGATGGGTTACAAGGCGAAGAAGAGCAGCTTGTCTTTTTGGTCCGTGATTCATAGATTTTTTTCAGTCTCTTTCTTTGGAGGAGGCGAGAAGACGAGTAAGGCTGTAGCAGCGCCTGGTGGTGCAGCGGAGGCCACCATTGTCGCCGCCATGAAGCATTTCTCTTCACCTCACAAAGTAAGGTTTAGTTAATCCACCGAGGGAGAATCCAGAAATTGAAGTGAATGGTTGAAAACAATAGATACCGAGGCCACCCACACACAATTTGAGAGTCACAAGTGTAATAATAAACAGGGTTGGCAAGAAATCACAAGTTCAATTCTTGGGCTGATGTTTATTATGTACAAATAAACAACTTGTTAGTGACAGTATTTATGTAATTAAGGTGTCGTTGGGAAGGATGCTGTTAATATGTTGGATTAATACGTAATTTGAAAGAAATTTCATTCCTCAATCTTTATTGCTTATAATTTTTTAATTTATTTTAAATATATAATATATATTAAATATATAAGAAAATTTATATAAATTTATATTATTTACAAGTTATAAATAAAATGTGTCCGCCACTTATTCCTTAAACTATATATTACACACATGAAATATATATTGTTTATTTTAGTAAGTTATATTCTTCTTTCATTTTTTCCTTTTTTACATTGTTTGAATCGGACAGATTGAACTGGAAAACTGGAAATCGGTGTTAAATTTGACCTAAAAAAAGAGAAAAATTAGAGGATTTTAAAACTAATGTAAACTCGCATAGAAATGGTTGAACCAGTTAGAATATTTTTAATATTTTTATTTTTTAATATTTTTAATTTTTAAGATAAAATTGTATCTTTTTAGTATTATAAATCATTAATTTTTGAATAAATTTTTTTCTTTTCATATTATAATATTGAATAAATATTATTATGATACATAATTAATAATAATAATAATAAATTTACTTAATAAATAATATAAAATATAATATTATTTAATATTTGATTATTTTAAATTTAAAATATGATTATTGATGAATATAAATCTATTTAGATTTTAATAATAAGTTATGAAATTTATTAATAATATTTTTTAATAATATATAAAATATAAAATTGAAAAATTATAAATTTTATTAATATATGGTTAATTAAAACTATATCATGATTGAATCATTAAACTTTAAATTAATATCTCGATTCAATGACCTGTCAAATTTTTAATTTTTTACATTTTTTTTCCTTAGTGACTAGTAAGGTATACCATTTCTAAAACCTTAACAAATGCTAGCTTCTTCTGATAGTTAAAAATTAATTTTTTAAAATATAAAAATTATTAAAATGTAGAAATTATTTAAATAAATTTTGTTTCTTCCATTTAAATCTTTTCCATTAATATGGTGTGAGAAATCAAACATAGTAAAAGAGCCCCTTCCAACGACCAGCTTTTTTTTGTTTAATAGTTGATGAGTGAATAATTGGCCTCACGAGAGACACATGAGCTCAGCCACATGCTATCATTCTCTCCGCAGTCCCCACTCCCCCCACCCATTCCGTCACTCGTCGGATGACCCCTGTGACTCATACCTCTCAAGCCATGCTCCCAACCGTTGAGACTGGCACTTAACCACTATAGGGCCCTTCTCGTGGTGGCCACACCCGCGAACAACAAAACCCTTCATGAATCTCAAATCAATTGACCAATTAATCGAGGTTGCACTCTCTCTTTCGTCAATTTTGTTTTTCCTGTTTCACCATCTGGATATTTCTGGGTTTCTGAATTTCCTGTTGGGTTGATCATTAGATTCGCAAGCAAATCTTCGCAAAATTTAATCGCGGAAATTGTGCCCTGCTGTTTAGAGAAGAATGAGGGCAGGGAAAGGGAATCAAGAGGACGACGAGTACGAGGACGAAGAGTTTGGTTCTAACAAGGAAGGCCCTTCGTCGGCGCCTAACAGCAATAACACCAACAAAGGTAGCCTTTTTAGCTAGTTATTTTTGGTTTCTTACGAGAGCGTTAGATCCGATTTTTGGGTATTTGTTTTATTTGTAGGAGGTCCTATTTTACTTGTCGATTTTATTCCGTTCGTAGGCTTATCTAATGATGTTGCTGTTTTTGAAAATTAATTTTCTTTATGTCCAGTTATATTGTAATTATAAACCATTTTGCAGACAATCCTAACAAATTTTGGCTGTGTAGAGTAATTCTGCGCTCTTTGACCTTTTATTTTGGCTGTGTAGAGTAATTCTGCGCTCTTTGACCTTTTAGCTTGAGATGGTATTTGTTATTTAATACACTGACCATCATCGACAATTTTTGGCATATATGTTGAAATTGATTATTTGTTTAAAATTTCAAATTTTTATCATCAGGAGTGTTAGGTTAACTTTGTATGCACACTTACCTTGTCTGAGGAAAAAAGTGGGAGGAATTGACTTATTTATGTGTAAATGTATGTATCATGTCTGGATTTTCGGACAATGTTCTTTACTGTCAACTCTGGACTAATTGGGGTTCTTATGTTGGGATGCCTGTTGTGAAACCAGATACAAAAGCTATTGATAAAGCTAGTGCTATAAGATCAAAACATTCAGTTACTGAGCAGCGAAGGAGGAGCAAGATAAATGAGAGGTATGTGCAACCAATATGTTCTTTTGGCCTCAACAGTTTGGGGCACCATGTGTAATTTTCGAATAATCAATTATGGTGCTGATATCAACAGTTCTCAGTACTGTAAAAGAGAATTATTCTTCTTAGACAAGTGTTTTGACATGAATGCTGTCCTGTCTGGTCCATTTAAGTAAATCTTTTTTTCTAAAATTGACAGCTTTATAGTCAATAGTAAATTTCTTCGCCTCTCAATTAAACTTCAACAGTTTTGAAACATTAGACTTCAGGTGAGAATTTGTTGATTTTGTTCAAAAGGTTAATATTCTGTGTGCTAATTATTACTAAAGGTTAATATTGTGTTGTAGGGCAAACAAAAAAGTCAAAATGAGTTTCTTGTGTAATTTTTTTTATGGGATTTAAAGCATACAATATCAAAACCTAAGGATTAGAGGCTAACAGAATTATATGTTACACCATCAATGCATAAGCAGCCTATGATGTATCTTGGATTTTTTTTTCCTCTTGGGAATTCTACTGCTTTTTTCTGGTATCAGTTCTTGTAAAGAGTCATCATGCTGTGGATTGATGAATGTTGATCCCTTACTTCAGATTCCAGATATTAAGAGATCTCATACCTCATAGTGATCAAAAGAGGGATACAGCATCGTTCCTATTAGAGGTACATTATGAGGTGGCAACCACCTAATTAGGCTTGTTGAAATTCGTTGAGAATATATTATTAATACCTGTTGATTTATCTGTTTTTTTGTTTTTTAGCAGGTGATTGAATATGTCCAGTACTTACAGGAGAAGGTACAAAAATATGAGGGCTCATATCAGGGTTGGGGTCAAGAGCCCACAAAGTTGATGCCTTGGGTAAAAGAAGATTCTTAGGCTTGCAGATTGTTTTAATTCATCGTTGACTTCATCACATTATTATGGTGGCTGTGTGCTTTTCTTTTTCTTAATTTTATGTTCTGCAATTGGTAAATGAATATAAATGAGGGATATTTTTATCTTGTTTACATGGATTCTTGGTACTTGATATCTTATAATTTGTTTGATTATTTGATTATGATATTATTCATATATACAAAAAGTCTAGGTCTTTATAATTCTGGAAGACAGTTACCCGTGCAACATTCTTTTTTCTTTTTGCTTTGCTGAAAATTGTATATCATTATTTAAAGTTTGCAACCTTGTTATTATTAGTCAAGAAGAGGAGAGGAAAGGGAGATGAAAGGAATAGATGCAAATGTCTTGGTTAAATTGGAAATACTAGTACCTTACATTTCAAATTATTTGATCATATTCTAAATTTTATGTAGTGTTAGGAGGCAATCACATTCTTCTCTTTTTGATACTCAGAATTTGTGTGAAATTATTTAAGTGGAAGTTTGCTGCTTCTTAGTATTTTACTTGAGGAGGAGAGGAGGATGGAAGAAGCAGATGCAACTGTCCTAAAATAAATTGGGGAAACCGCAATGTCTTTGGCTCTTGGCTGTTTTACTATACGCAAATGAAGTTAGCATACAATACTTGTATATCATGCAGAATTAGTGACATGATGCTTGACAAACACATTTCTAGATGGACGTATGAGCACATGAATAAAAAAGTAGATAAATGAAAGTTAAGAAAAATGTGATTAAAAAAAATCCTCTTGTTTTCCTGTTCTTTATATTTGTCTAAACTGCAGTGAGTTCATTAGAGTTTCTCTTGTTCTTATATATTATAGAAGTGGTCTGCAATTATTAAATCCTGTACTTTTTGCAGTAGAACAGTGCAAGATTCCTCTGTTGAGTCTTTTTTCCTAAAAATTAAAGCTTATTATGTCTTTCATATTAGTTATTGACTGTTTCTCAGTTCTCTGATTATGGAGTTTGTTTTCTGGTTAAACTGTTTTTAATGTTTCAGTTTGCTTACATGCCTTAATGTTACAGAGAAACAGTCATTGGCGTGTTCAAAGCTTTGGCCAACAGCAAGCTATAAAGAATGGTTCTGGTCCCGTGTCACCTTTCTCTGGAAAGTTTGATGACAGCAATATTAGTGTATCTCCAAGTGTGCTTAGTGGCTCCCAAAATATGATGGATCCTGATCAGAGCAGGGATATGGTCAGCAAAATAGCGGAGAGGCAAGCTGAGTTAGAATGCAAGGGGATACCTCTGTCCATGCCTATGCATGCTAACATGTCTGTTCCAGTCAGAAGTGATGGTGCACTTGCCCATCCTCTTCAGGGGCCTGTTTCTGATGGACAATCAACTGAATGTCCAGCCACTAGTGAACCTCAGAACCAGCAGGATGAGCTCACCATTGAAGGAGGAACAATCAACATATCAAGTGCATACTCCCAAGGGTGGGTGATTGCTAGAAGTTATAGTTTTCCTTTTTGTTGATTGGTATAAAAATTTGGTGCACCTTTTTTTCTCTTAAAATTATGATTTCCTTTTGATATTTTGCAAATCTAGTCATGCTGGCTTTCTTTTTTGAGGTTCATTATTCTTAACCTGCTTGTCATTAATTCATTATGCTGATTTTATGTCCTCCATTTTGTCTTATTCTCTTAAGCTGTGAAGTTTTTAATGTGGTTAAGGACTAGAGATTCCCAAATCGTTCTTAATACATAATTGGCATAGCTGATAAATCCTTTCTTTTAAAGAGAGTAGGAAACACAGCTGGATCACTAGCTGCTGTTTATAGAATTAACTAAATATCATTTCTTCCCTACTTTCTTGTTTTGAATGGAAGTTAAGTCCGAGTGTTTGGGGTACTGTCTTGGATTTGTTAGGTTGTTCTTTTTCATTTCATGATATGTGTAAAATATTGTTGGGGAGATGGGGATCATGCTGTTTCCTCCCAATGTTGAAGTATAAAATGTACTTGTGGTTCCGAAATCATCAATTATGTATGTTGAAATTGATAGGTAAGTCCAAAATGTTGCTTGTAGTATTGTTAAGATCTCAAGTGATCTGAACTAAATAATATAAACTGGAATTCTTGATTCTGATGATTTTGGGAATTTTGTTGAATTTGCTGGCATATGGTTTATATGAATTTGTGGTCTCTGATGTCAGGGAGAATGTAAAGTTGATTTGTCAGCTCTAATGATGAATATTTACTTGATGAACAGGCTGTTACACAATTTGACTCAAGCACTACAGAGTGCTGGTTTAGATCTGTCACAGGCTACCATTTCAGTTCAGATTAATCTGGGGAAGCGGGCAAATCGAGGTCCAGCCCATGAGACTTCCACTCCAATGGTATTGTAACCCCCTCTTATAGATATGACAGGATTTTCTTCCTATGCCATGTTGTCGACTCAATAAGTATATTCATGCACTTGTCTACTTGCTATATAACGTACAATATGAGTATGTTAGATGAGTTGTAGTGATTAGTCCAACTAAGATATTGAACTTTGATGTTTCTGAATTATTAATTCGACTGGTAAGCTGCATTGAATTAGATTATATTTTAGAAAGCTTAGTGTGTTTTCGTAGGTTTAAAATGACTAGGCTTTATTGATATGCTTCCTTGTTTTTCCATTATTGGTGTTATCCTAATACTGATCATGTGTAGAATATTAATTCAAGTCAATGTAAATTCAACTGTATGGAGATGAATTTGTTTATTCAGAGTTTTCTCCAAATTGGTTTTGCTCTAAATATTTCGAAGTAGCACTTCATCTGAGAGTGACATGTATCTCATTCAAAATTTCAAATAATTAATCTTTTGTGATTATATTAATTTCTTACTCTTGAAGTTCTATTCTAATATGACCTCTTAATAAATAATTTATATGAGGAAATGGTGTTTGATGGAGTCCATTGGTGTCGTATGATCCATATAGCTGACCTTACATTAGTGGGATAAGGTTAATATTGTTGTTATTATAGTTCTATTCTAATATCAAATTACTAGCAGCATAAAAGAATTTAACTCAAGGAAAGATAAATTCAGATATATGGGGAGGGATTGTTATAGTTTATTGAGACTGCCTACCAATTGAAAGTAGCAATAGCATTGTGAAAAAAATAAGCATATTAACCTTTAAATGTGAAAAAACCGTGGGTTATTGTTTGATAATATCATTCCAATCTTCGATGCTGTAAAGTTTTTACCAAGAGTTTCGATCCTCCAAAATGTACAACACTTCTAGATTTTGACAAGTTGATGCTAATGATTGCATTTTCTCTTCTTCAGGCTAATATTTTGTTGTTTGATGTAGAATCATGATAATACCCCATCTAGCAATCAAGCAATTGCACATTTTAGAGATGGAGGCAACGGAGAAGACACAGATCAAGCTCAGAAGAGGCTGAAAACGTAGAGAGTGATTTATGAGCCGCCATTTTGATCCAGAATTTCTCCCTTCGCTCCTTCCTTCTGATGTGGTATATCTGCTGTGGTCATTGTACATCCTTCCCTTTGGGTTTTCGTCCATTCATAAAGGTCATTTTAGAACTATAAGCCCTAAAACTCATTATTATTTGTAGAGATATTGAGCTTTCTTGTGCTGTAAGCATGTCATCTTCCGTTTTCCAATTGCTTGCTACCTATTATTAATTCAGCAATGTTATTGAGCTTTTGGGGCTGCAATTTTATGGCACCATTCAGGGAGACTCCTTGAAATGCAATGTTTTATACACTATTGAAGGCAGAGAATGCGATGTATTTAATATGAGAAGTTAGGGTGTCAGATAATTTATGAATAATTTTGGGAGATGAATTTAATTTGAGAGAATGCCAAGTTGGTAATATTGATTCCTTTAATTAATACTTATTTTAAAGTGACCTGATTATGAGCTGATTGAGCTTTCATTTACATGAAAATGTTACTTTTGGAAAGTCAAAGGCCTTCTGTGTGTTGAGATACTGAGAAACTATATGAACTCCTTGAGAAACCAACCTGATTAGATTCTGTGACTGTGACACTCCCAACTATTTTGAGGTTTGTTTAGGAGCGCTGCCATGATCAACACAAACCGTCGGCTTTCAACATTCAATTTTACTTTAATGATATGTTTATTTAGAATAAAAGAAAATATTTCCACGTCAATGAATGGTCTCAGGCCTTTTTAGTCTTAGGGTATCGGTCATGGTATTATGCACTCTAACTAATTAATTTGTAAAGAAGAAACATAGAAGTTCGAAAAAGATTCTTGACCGTCATAGATCATTAAACCTGATGATCTACTCTATATTTCTTGAACCCCCAAAGTAACCTGATGATCACTTATAGCTCCGAATTAGGAAACAGTATTACTGGGCTAAGGGCCATGCCATTGCAATTATGTGAATTAAACACACAAGGCACTGGAAAAACCAACTATTGTCTTGTGAAGAAAGATAAACTGTGAGCAACCAGTTAGAAATTCAAGAACGCTTTGGTCAAATAATTCATTTGGAATTCTGATTAGACTTGTGCAGTTTCTCAAATTCAAATACTTGGGCCTTCGAAGTAATACAACAGATGTATTAAGCTGCAATAATGAATTTGCCCAAAAAAAAAAATTTAGCTGCAATAATAAAGGACATCCTTCGAAGTTTATGCTCCCTAGTTTTGGAAGCAATCCAAAGTGTGGCAGCTTCATCAGATACTCACAGCCGCAGAGGTATAGGCTTCTCAACGTTGGCAACCAGATCTATAGGTAAGAGAGCAAACAACAATTAGTATATTTCCTAAGACATTTCAGAATTTGAATTAAGAATTGACATTCACCTTTTCACATCTCCATACTTGTGTGATGCAGTATGCCATGAAAAATAACGTAAATTATTAGAAATACAGTTGAGACTCCCTGAAAAATTCACATTGCGAAATATAAGGAGTCTCATAGGACTCATTTTGATAAACCTTCGATTCTCAACGGATTGCCTCGAGAATATTCTTGATTGAACAGTACTATTGCTTGCGTATTACAAACAACATAGCACGCCCAAGGGGTGACGCAATCCCCTCTCCCCATTAGCCTTCCATTGGGATAATAATGCATTTCTATTTTGTCCCACTCGGCACATACACACTCTGCACTACTAAGGTTCGACATGGCAATGGCAAACTAGGGTAGATAGCTTAAGCCATCTGCAATGGTTACAAATAAGTGATCTAGGGGACAAATAAAAATGGACAAATAGTTTCATTTCACTACCCAATGATTTCCAAAATTACTTAATATATGAAGCAGTGAAATAAAGGTTAATTATTTAATATATGAGCAGTAAAATAAAGGTTGTGAGAGGAAGGACCTACTAGCTAGGACAAGTATTTCAAAAGCCAATGGTAATTTATTAATTACAATGGCTCATGCTTAAATCAAAAGTCTCTATTTGCAAACTAGAAAGTTAGATTTGAAAAGAAATACACTAAGCCAAACTAAATCTAATTCACTAACGGTAATAGAACGTGAAAATGAAAGATGCCACATGATTTTTTCCATTTAGCATTATTTAAACACACCCAAACCCAAAAGGGGAAAAAAAACCCTATCTAGTGTCCGTATCCAACAAAATACAAGCCTAACACGATCATCTTGTTCTTGATTAAAAATCCACGTATACATAGAACCACACACACTAAGATATATAAATTCTATATTCCTTTATTTTGCCCTAATTTATGGAAGATGATCTTATAAATTCTAATAGAATAAACAAAAGGAATGAGAATTCTGAAAAAAAAAAAGATAAATCCAAACAAAACAAAAGGCAATTATTAATTTTATGTAGCATATGGGATGGTAATAGGTTTGGGTGTACAATGGTTTACTTCAGAAATAAGCATCCAATAACCATTGAATATTTGATGGGACACTGAAAACAAAAATTGATATCAAAAGATAAAAATGAGTATTGGATATAACAAGCGCGGGGTGTAGCCCGGAGGGGAGGAAGGAAGATAGAAAGAATGAGAAGTAAGAGGCAGACGGATTTGTAACAAATATAAAGTAAGAGGAGATTAAATAAAGAGCACAAATAAATAAATTAAAAGTAGATACAAGAATGTAAAATGCAAGAAAGTAAATCAAAATAAAAGTAATGTTAGAATGCCGATAGTCCCACAGTCTAGATGAAGAAGAAAATAAAGAATAAAAAACTAAACAATGTCAAAATGGCAGAGGTATGCATACCCTAGACAAAAGAAAAATGAAAAGAAAATGGTTAATAAAATTCTCTTTAAGAGGCTTACAAGGAATTCTCAAGAAAGTCTCTCTTTACACTCTCTAAACTCTCACTAAAAATGCTTGCCCTTGAAAGGGACCTTATAATGATTTATGTAGAAGTTCGGTGTTACATCCAACTACTAGGGCTGATTTGATCTAACGTTTAGGGTTTGATCTAACTTTTAGCATCCTATGGGCAACAACTATTTGTACGATCAGCATTTAACAGTCAGAATCTTCAAGTCAGATTATCAATAGTGCTGGTCAATAGTCAATGTATAATTAGTGCTGGTTAATGGTCAACATATGAATAGTGATTTAAAAAAAAATCATCATCTGCAAGTTTAATCGTGTGGTCTTCTTCATTGTTCACTTCTGAAGGTGCTTCAGATGATGGTTTTGATTACTTTTGCATATTTTCCAGTAGAAGAAAAGCTTGTTTTAACTGGTTGATAAAAGTTTTCTTATTAGAGGTCGATGCCAAGTAGGTATGAATTTGGTTCTTTTGATTGAAAAATTTGGTAGTTTCTGAAGTGATAAACCACTATGGATTTTCATTAAACCATAACTTAACTGTAATTTAGTTTGCTCAGTTATGCTCAAAGGCTGCATAACATCTGATGTATGGTATCTTCTAGAGGATTGGAAATCCGGTTGCTAGGCTGCACCTATAGTGCCAAGCAAAGATCCAAGAGATGAATAGTTTGAAGAAAAAATGAAGTAATACAAGAAAATGGTTGTTACCACGGGTAATTTTTTTTCAGAAATATTGGAAGCCTTTTTTGATTGGTTGTGGTAAGATTTTTTCGGTAGGATTAAATAATCCTGCCATGCAATAAACCGCTGAGGGAAATTGTAGATGATTTTTTGGTTGAAGTAAATAATCCAGGTATGGCGTCAATATTTGTTTTGATATCAAAATGTATTATACCTGGCATTAACATAATCCCAATAGTTATACCCAATTGGATTAAAAAATTTCTTAGGTTTGTTCATATCTTGATCTCAATTTGAAGGGAGGACTTTCAAGATTTGGAGGGTTGTATACAATGTTGTCAGAACCAGACCGGACATTGAACAGGACAAGTCACTGGTTCAAGGTTCAATGGTTCGACCGAGGTCAAACCGAGGTCGGACCGGTAGTGATTAAAATAATATATTTAAAATAAATAATATATGTTTAAACAAATTTTATAACTTAATTAAAGTCTCAAACTAACTAATATTCAATTATCAATATATTATTCTCCACAAACAAATTATTAATGAGTTTCATAACTTAATATTTTAATTTAAATAAACTAATATTCATCTATAATCATATTTTGAGTTCAAAATAATAAATTAATAATTTATTATTTATTATTTATTAAGTAAATATATAATTTTAATAGTTATATATCATAATAATGCTTATATAATATTATAATATATAAAAAAATATATTTTATACTAAAAATAATGCTATTTTATCTTAAAAATTAAAAAGAATTTTTTAAAAAATTTTGAAAAAAAAAAATAATGCAGAACCGGTTCAAACAGGTTCAGGACCGGTTCTACCGGTTCAAGGCCGGTTTCATCGGTTCTCACCGGTTCTGAACAGTACCGGTTGAGTACTATGACCGGACCGGACCAGGCACCAGTTCCTGGTCCGACCGGTTGAACCTGCCAGTCCGGTCCGATTTTTACAACAATGGTTGTATAAGTATATGTTTCTTTGTTTATGGGATCAGGATAATGTTTAATGGCAATAGCATCTACAAGGATGAACTCATGGAATCTCTGGGTTTTATTTACTGTAGAGGTTTAAAATGGAACCCTGGAGAAAAGATTTTTAAAGCAACATGGTTTGAGTTCTTTTCAAAGAATTGTGGATTAATTTGAATAATGATTATGGCTAATTTGGGGATGTGGCTAGTTGTATGTTTGGTTGGTTGAATAGTAGTGATCACAATAGGTTGAGCAGGAGTAATTTCCTTTTGGGATTTTGAGTTAATAGTGATTTGTTTATTTTTTAGGTTTTTGATCATGAGGGATAAAAGGTCTTCCTCACAATCTTCCTTTTCCTTGGCTATGTTTGCCCATGATTTGTTTAATAAATGGGTTAAGCCATGAATGAATGGCTAAAGCTTGGAGGGTTTCAATTGGTAAAGTATAAGATTCTTTGGTTTCTTTGGACTTAGAGGTTCCGGGGTTTATGTTTTTGGTTTGATGATGTTAGAAGATGATGGTTTCTAGGTAGGAAACCTAGTTTCAGTTTGAGACTTGAGTTTTTGGGTCAATGATCTAGCTGATAGCTTGTTCAATAATTGTGAGGCATCCATCTTTGCTTTCCTTTTATCCTTTTTTGGATGCATGTTTACCTTCCCTGCAAGAATTTTCTAGTTAGATAATTTGGAAGTAGGGGTGGAAACAGGCCAGACCCCTTTTAGGCGGCCTACGGCCTGGCCTGTTAAGGGCCTGGCCTGGCCTGGCCTGTTAAGGGCCTGGCCTGTTTAAGAAAAAGGCCAGGCCAAGGCCTTTTTGAAGGCCTATTTTTCTTAACAGGCCTGGCCTGTTTAATTCAGGCCTGGCCTGTTTAATTCAGGCCTGGCCTGAAGCCTATTAGGCCAGGCCTGTTTATGTATATATATTAATATATTTAATATAATAATTTATAATTTATAATATAATATAGAATAATGATATAATAGATGAATAATATTTCTTTTTAATAAATCAATAAATGAAAAATTCTTTTAATCTTTATATATGCTTTTAATTTTTATTTTTTTAATAATTAATATATATACTTGTAATCTTTATTTTTTTTAATAGATGAATAATATTTTTTTAATAAATTAATAAATAAAAAATTCAGTTTCAAAATTTTCTAAACTGAAGAGTAAAGCCGGACAAAACAAAATGAGGATTGCGGAATACGCATTGCTTTGCTACGCTATAACGCTACTGTGGTCGAGGTGAGAGAGTCTGAAACTGAGAAAGGAACAAACGAACCCTAGTGTTGGTTGCCGCCGCCGTGACCCGTGAAAAGTCTTCTCTGTAGCTCAGCTAGTCAGCTTCCATCGCAGATTCATAGGTACAAGACTGAAAGGTGTAGCTACTGTGAGATCATTCAGTGTGTGCGGTGTGGGTGCGCCATTCTTTGACTGTGCACTGTGATCTGCGAAACTGTGACTTTCAGCTCGGTCTCCGGCCAGTGGCGACCGTCGACTCTGCTTCTTCACTTTCTTGCAACCTCCGAGTCGGTCTCCGGCCAGGGGCTCCGACTTCATCTCCCTTTGTATTCTTCCCGTCGCCTCCCTCTCCTCGTAAGCTGCACCACTGTAGCTTCGCATTTCGCAGGCGCCTCCCTGTAGCAACTCGAAAGGAGAAATAGTGGAAGTGTGGGTGAGTTTTGGAACTGAGCTCCCTCCCCCGCAGGCGCCTCCCTAAGCTCCGTCCCCCGCAGCCGCAGGTATAAATTTCTTTTTTATATATTTCTTTTATATATATAAGATATATATATATATATTTCTTCTATATATATAAGATATATATTTCTTTTATATATATATTATATATATGAGATATATATATTTCTTCTATATTTCACAGGCGCCTCCCTGAGCTCCCTCCCCCCATTGCCAACCACTGGGTAATTATATATATATCTTATATATATAATATATATGAGCTTTTATATATATATATATATATCTTATATATATTGCTTTTATATACCGTATATGAGCTTTTATATATATATATATATACATTTCTCTATAGTAATTATCTCTTTTTGGTGCTACGATTATCTCTTTTCATATTAGTATTGGTGCTACGATTAGTATTGGTGCTACGATTATCTCTTTTCATATTAGTATTACCTTTTAGCTTGGTTGGTCTAGTTTGATTGGCTTTGAATTATTGTACTTGTGTGTTGTGTCTTTGTATTATTATGAACTCAAAATTAAATTATGGTGTTGTTTGTTTTATTATGAACTTATTGTATTGTGGGGTTGTTTGCATTTTTATGAGCTTATAATTGTATTGTGGTCTTTTCTATAAACTTGAAATTGAAAACATGATGAAGAGCAGCATACTATTGTGGATATTGCTAGCTTTGTTTGAGAAAAGATTGTTGGAGAAAAAGTTAATAGAGTTGACTCTCATGCAGGTGAGATTATTATATTCTTTAATCCCTTATATGAGAATATTACTTCTTACACTTATCCTTTTGCATATCTTTGAAGAAGGGCTGAACATATTCCATTTGGTGTGACTACAACTCTCATATCATAAACATATTGGCATTATTAGCCTTCGGAGAGTGACATTGAAAGTGTGGCTACAACCTCCAGGTACATCACTTCATTTCATCCTCAAATTCAATAGTTGTTTGCAAGATTAGAAAGACAAGAGAGTAATTTAATGTTATTGCAGAAAATATGTCTAAGTTGAATTAGTTGAAGAAACATATTGTTAATTTGTTATACTTGCTTCTTGGTAAGACATGTTGATGTGCTTGATGCTGTTTGATATTGATGTAGACTTTAAGTAGACTTGTTATGTAGGTTTTAAGTAGGCTTAAAATTGTTTAATACTTATGTAGGCTTTAAGTAGGCTTGATGCCTAGATAAAGTTAAGAAGGCCTAGGCCTTTAAGCCTATTTAAAGGCCTACTAGTTTAGTAGGCCTTTAAATAGGCCTCAGGTCAGACCAGGCCTTTCGAAGGCTCAGGCCTGAGCCTAAAATAAGGCCTGATATAGGCCAATAGGCCAGGCTCAAGCTTAAGGCCTGCCATGCAGGCCTGGCCTGTTTAGGGTAAAGCCTGGCCTGGCCTGGCCTGTTTCCATCCCTATTTGGAAAAGAGTTTATATTGCCTTTTATATATCCAATATCAAAATTAAAAAACCTTACATGGCTTGCCATTGGGCAAAAGTCTATTTTGATACAATGGTTTTAACATCTTTTCATTAAACTTACATGGCTTTGCCATTGGGAAAAGATGTTTTACAAAAACATGTTAAAACCATTGCATCAAAACAAATTTTTGCCTGATGACAAGCCGTGTTAAGTGTTTTTTATTTTGATATTAATATATAAGAGGTAATACAAATTTTTTTCCAAATTATCTCACCATAGAATTCTCATAGGAGAAGTTACGATGCCTTTAAAGAAGGACAAAGGAAAACAAAAGATTGATGCCTTGCAATTATTAATCAAGCTATCAATCGAGTCATCAAGCCAAAAACTCAAGTAATAGACTCAGACTGGGTCTTCTACCCAGAAAACATTCTCTTCTAACCTCACCAAACCAAAAATAGAAACCCTTGGAACCTCCAAGTCTAAGGAAACCAAAGAATCGAACCTCCAAGTCTAAGGAAACCAAAGAATCTTATGCTTTCCAATTAAAACCTCCTAAGCCTTAGCTATTAACTCATTTACCAAACAAATCTTGGGTAGACATAGCCGAAGAAGAGGAAGACCTTTTGTCACTCACGATCAAAAACCTAAAAAATAAACAAATTACTATTAACCCAAAACCCCAAAAGGAAATTACTTCTGCTCAACTATCATACCCGGAAATGCGAAGTGGATGGCTCACGGAAAAGGAAGAAGAGACAAATCGGGTTGGCAAAACGAAAACTGATTTATGAGAAGTTACAACCAAAATTCTAAGGGAAATTTTGGAAAAATAATTTAAGAAAGAAAAGAATAGTCTACGTAAATAGAAAGGGATTCGAGAGTCGATTGTATGTGGTGAATGTTTTAGGCACCTCACAATATCTATTCTTACGAATGATTACTTTAAATTGATTATGCAAATTAATATGGTTTTAAGAATATTTTGGTTATCTTTTAATTGTTCACATGTGAAAATAAGAGTAAAAAAAAAGAAAAATTAAATTAAGAAAATTAAGAAAACAAAATAGAAAAATATTTATTTATTTACAATGACGGATTTAATATAAAACCAAAGTTTATGACTTACATACCTTGCGATAGAAATAAAAGTCTACGTAGTTTAGCTTAAAAATACGTGGTGGGGTGGTGTCTTTTAAATGAAAACATTTTTGCAGAAAAGATCAAGATAATGAAAAAAAATATCTTTTGCAAATAAAATGAATTCTGAATTATTTTTATGTGTTTTAATTTGCAAAGACAATATAATTTCACTCATCTAATCTTATCATTTTCTTTTTCTATTTTTTTAATTTTTAATTCAATCAATTAATTTTTATTTTATTCTTTGTATTTTTTAAAATAAGTTTTAAATTGTGAACTATAAAATTGTCTAAGAAAAGAAATTTCAAAGACATTTTGTTATTCGAAAAAGGACTATCTTTGGAAATAATAACAATCTCTATGATTTTCAATAGAAAACAGCTTTCACATTACTTTATCATTTTATTTTTATTTCCTTATTTAGTATTTTTTATTGTCTTGTTTTGTTCTTTTTTTTATTGTATTAATTTATTTTACTTTATTTTATTGTTATTTTTGTTATTATCAAATTACAGAAAATACTTTAAAAGCTTATATTTTCTCAAAACCATTTGGACCATCAAACAATTGAACTCATTTAATTTGAACTTATCCCTTTTTAACTTTTAATTTTAAATTTACTCGGAGGATAATTCCAAGTTGCTTGAATGACATTCACGGGATAAAATTAATGGGCGACTGCATTATTTTTAAAGCGAGGATTTCTAATTCTTAAAGAGGAATTTTAAAGGATTTTTTTTTTAAAAAATTATTATTATTTGTGAAAAATTAAAATGACCAATAAACTAGAGGAGTCCTGTTCCACACCCCCCACGCTCCCCACCCTCCCGGGGTTATCATTGGTCAACCAAAGAAGATACTAAATCTCATGCGGTAATTCCAATAGTTTTTATAATAATAATCATTTAATCTTAGGCCATTGAAATCTTTGGTTCTTTTTATTTGACTTTCAAGAAAATTTTTAAAAAGGTCCCCACAACGTTGAACTAGAGAAGACAACTCAGTTCCACACTGCTCTTGGGAATTGACTTCGAGCACCACCAGGAGGTTCTAAACCCCACACAGTAACTCAAAATTTTTTAGAAAAAGATGGTTTAATTTTTTTAAAAACTATTTGGCCTTTCCTTTTTTATTTTTAGTTATATGTTTTTGTTTAAGTTAATTTTATTCACCATTTTCCTTGTCTATTATTACTTTATTAGCTTGAACCTTCCTTTTTAAGTTTTTATTTATTCATTATCTATTTACTTAGAAAATTATTATTAGTATTAATTGGGAATTCTTTTTTCTGTATTTATTTCTTGTACCCTTATTTATTTTCTTGTTTTTATGATTTTGAAATTTTGAAAACTTTATCTATTTTAAAACATGAAACAAAACTCTAATTTAAAAAAGAAATGCAAGTTTTCATGATTTATTTATTTATTTTCATAAAAAAATCTTCTCTTCAATGTTCAATATTTTCATTTTCAAAGAAAATGCAGAGCTTAAAAAAAATAGCCATTTCCGTGCATGGCGTAAATTCACGTACGGACTGCGTGGCCAGAGATAAATCACTGTTCCTCCCTCTTTCTTTTTTTTGTTAAATTTATTAAAAAAAAGGAAAAAAAACCCTCCTCTCACGTAAGGCCACCTACGCCATGCGTGGTACGCACGGAATTGGCTCTCCAAAAAAACAAGCTTCCATTCGAATGACCATTTTTCTTTAAAGGACAAAATATTTTGAAAATTTCCTTTGAAAAACACTTTTTAAATGTTTGTAAAGATACCATTTAATATTATTCTTATTTACTAGTATTATTATTATTATTATTATTATTATTATTTTACTTTGATTTTGTTAATATCATTATCATTGAATACAGAAAAATCCCTTATCTGAGAACTATTTCTCTAGACATTATAAAAGTGTTTGAATGATGTTTGAGGAAAGCATTTGAATGATGTTTGAGTTTCAAAAATTAAGTTCCATTTTAGTGAAAATCATTATAGATTTGTTGTTATTTTACTTGGGCTTGTAAGAAAATTTACAAATGGATCCTCATAACTTTGAGTTGAGTCAGAGGAGACAATTTAAGGCCTATTTTGGTAAATTAAATCATGATTTCTAACCATTATTTTTTCTAAAGTTATCCAAACAGGTTTACGATAAACTTCTCTAGTTTTATCCAAACTTCATTTTTGTAAACTGTGATTATTCTAAACAACATTTTACAAAAAGACAAACTAAATGGGACTTAGTCCTACACAGCTCGTAGAGATTGACGCCCAATACCAAAGGAGGTTCTAGACCCCACATGATAACTTAGAATTTATTTAGAAGAAAACTTGTACCCACTCATTACACCCTGACTCATCACACCATAATTACATCATAGTACATGACTCATCACACAATAATTACATGATAGTACATGACTCATCACAATAAAAAAGGACTGTCGGCAGCACTAATAATTTTTGCATATGGGTTCATGATGACGGTCCTTGTTTTTTATGTCCCTTCTTAATTTCTTTTCTTTCTTTTTGGTAGCTTTTAGCTGGATGCGTTCCAGCTCATCTTCAAAGTTATCCTTAGTGATTTTTGTCGGTTCTTGGCTTTGTGCCAGGAAATCATGAAGGAACTGAGGGTCTACATCATTAGGGTCTTGAGATTCTATGAGTTTGGTAGGATCAAGATACCAGTCTGGGTCTACATCTTCTGAGATATCAGTTATGGGTTGATCTTTCAAGGAAGAGGCTGAAGGATCTGCTGATGCTAAAGAAAGTTGAGGCCAATCAAAGTGTATGCCTGTTCGGTAGTCATGACCTCATTGGGGCCAAAGAATTCTCCGGGCAACGGTCCGAGTGAAGTACAAACTTGATCAGTAACACAACCCCTGAAATTATTAAGTTTCAAAAGAAAGTCCTTCAATTCATTAATAACTTCAGTTTGTCTTAAAAGCCAGCGCATGGCCGTGCAATCTTTCTTGCACTATCTTGCAAGAATTTGGTGGGCTCCTTGCAATGCCACAGTACAGTTTTATGCTTTGTTCCAAGAGCTTAGAATTTCACTCTCTGCACTCTACTTAAGTTCTTTCTAAATCCCTTGTGAAGTTCCCTCACAAGAAAATTTTTCTTCAAGATGAAGATAGGATTGTTTATAGCAATATAAACTCTCTAATCTAAAGTATGTATGATAGTTGAAGTACAATGTATGAAGTGTGTGAGAGTATAAGGCTTTGACTGAAGAATTTGATAGAGTTTCAATACTTACTATATAATTTTTATTACCCACACTTTCAAATGAAGTTTTATTTATTGATTTTTGTCTTAACTATACGTTAGAGACAAGATCTAGCCATTAGAAACGTTACCCAATAGTTACTTTACAAAACTATCCGTTCACCAACCGCATTTAATGTGTTTGATATCCAAAGTTTGAATTTTGGGGTGTCAACAGAAGAATTTTGTAGAAACCATAAGTTAAAGTCTTTAACGTTGAACTTTGAAGTTCGTCTATTCAAAGGTAAAATTTGAATTTTCATCTTTGACAAATATTTTCATGTTGGAACATACAAATTTTCAAGATTAGAATTCTTCTAATAAGTGTGAACAGTTGTTCCATATTGCTACAGTGCATTCAAAATTTAAATTTTAGTACCTAAAATTCATCTGTTAGTGAGCAAATCAATATGACACAAAAGTTCTGCTTTTGGAAATTCAAATTTTCAAAAACCAAAGTTCGTCTGTCAAAAAGACCTCTTATCAGACTTATTCCAAAGTTCAAATTTCTATAGACCAAAGTTCATCTGTCATAGAAATACCTAAACAGACTTACACATTGTCTCTCTAAAGTTCAAATTTTCAAAACTAAAGTTCGTCTATCAGAGAACTAACTTGGAACTCTTTTTAACTTCACTTTTAGATGAACTTTGACATATCTTCAAACGAATTTTTCATTTTTCACAAGTTATTCTTTACCCAAAGTTCAAATTTTAACAGTCTGAAATTCGTCTGTCAGAGGTAACATCTTTGTAAGTTCGAATTTCAGCATTCAAAGTTCAAATTTTCAAGATAACATATGAAGTTTAACAATTCAAAATTCGTCTATTAGTGAGTATTTTTCAAATATATTATAAGTTAATATAGGATTGTTGAAAAACACATTTTAAAAACATTTGGATGAAAGATCAAAGCTTTTTACTCACGTGAATACAGTAAGAAATCCTACAAACTAATCTTATACCAATTTTTTCTTAGATTTCTTCACTTGAGATCTTTTGTATACCTTTGATATCTTCTTTTCAAACTCTAGTTATTTGGAATCATAAAAATTACTTGATTCAACATAATATGCTTAGTCCTACTGGATACAGTCATCCTATATGGAGCAAGGTGTGGAAGTTGAGATTGCCTCAACAGTGTACGACCTTTTGTTGGCTTGCCATGCAAAACAAACTATTAACGAACAAGGAGAGAAGGAGACGAGAACTTGGGACAAGGGATCCTTGTGCTTGGTGCAACTTTAATACTAAGGATGCTTTACATGTATTAAGAGATTGTGGTGAGGCAAGAAATCTCTGGTTATCTCTCATTAAATGAAGAATTATACCCAGATTTTTTAACTATAATATCCGGGAGTGGTGCTGTCTTAATCTTACATCTAATGCGAGTATGGTAGAGAAGAAATGGCTTGAACCCTTTACAACAATTTGTTGGTTGATCTGGAAGAGAAGGAATGATAAAGGTTTTTAGCATAAAGAGTCTAGCATGAAGGAGATTATCATCAAAGCTCAAGCCATTGTGAATAGCTTTAATGATGCACGTATGAGATTAAAGCAGGTCGCGATTTGGGGAGTGGGAAAGGAGAATGGTAGACTTGGGGAAGTACCGAAAGACTGGGTTATGGTTTGTGTTGATGGGGCATTTTCTCGCTCTACGAGGATTGCAGGTTGTGCGGGCTTTATCAAGGACTGGCATGGACATGTTCTAGAAGCTTTCATGCTTCGTCTTCAAGATGGAGATCCCATTATGTTTGAGCTTTGGGCATGTCTCCCTAGTCTTCGATGAGCTTGGGATTGTGGACACAGACAGGTTTATCTAAGAAGCGATTGTTTAGAAGTAATGGAGCTAATTAAAGGAGGGAATATAGAGTCGCATGAGAACTGCAACTTGATTCTTGAATGTCAGGGAATGTTGTAACGTGACTAGTTGGTGGATGTTGGGTTCATCAGACGTGAGGATAACTCAGTTGCAGATTACCTGGCAAAGAAAGCTCTAAACAGGCCTATGGGATTGCATTTTATCCTGCCAAAGGATTTTAGTTTTTTTATGGATAGCTGAATAGTGTAGTTATTCTCTTTTCTCCTTGTATAAAAAAAAAAGAAATGAAAATTGAGGATATTTTGATAATTTTATATTTTTTATATTTAATTTGAAAAATTTAATCCATTTTTGTAATTAAATAAATAACAAATCCCATTTTATAATTAAATGTTGATTCAAGTCATGAATAGTAACTCACCCTTATATATTATTACTACTAAGACTTTATTATTATTATTATTATTATGGGAGAATCGGTCTCATGAGAACCCAGCCGAAGTCAAGTGTCGGGTCAAAAGCACAAGAGTATTTTACTTTATGGTTAACGGGAAGTAATTATGAACAGGGCCAATCGACTCACGACTATAAGAATAAGAGTAAAATACAATCACAAACCCTTTATTTTATCTTAATTTTAAAGACGCTTGTATTTCTAAAATTTATATATTACACAAATCACCCTTATATTTTTAAGATTCAATTTTTATCAATCTAACCATTAGCTAACCGTTAAATCACATTATTAATTTTTTATTGGACCAAAATAGTCTTTTTAATATAATTATTATTTACAGTAAAATACACTACGCTAACCTTATTACCTAGTAACATTCTCATAACCATTTTTTTTTCTTTTAAATTCCCATATCGCAGCATATATTCAAAGTCTGAATTCCATAACTTTAAAGTATTGCAATAACTTGAACTTCCAATTGTCACTTCATCTTAGTAAACATAACTCGAACCTACAAAGCTTTTTATATGGTTGATAAAACAAGGACTTGAATACATAGCAACAGACGGAAATCCTCACATTGCATATTCACATACATATTGCAACAAGTGAAGGTGAATAGCTAAGTACAAGAGCAACTGAAATTTTAGAAAAATCGGTGGATTTGTATAAAAGAAAAAAAAATCGATGGATATCTCAATGCATTTGTTCTATTATAGAGACTAATCAATTCAATGGTAGGCAAGAAAAAAAAAACAGAGAGAGACTAATCAATTCAGAGAATTCTCAATCCATCATTGTTTGTTGCGCAATCGGCATTGACATCTTCCTGACTGCTATGTACAGGATTAGTGGATATGGAGATTAGAGGAGTTTGTCCATGAAGAGGCGGTAGATCTAAATAAATGAATTAAGAATTTAGAGATTATTTAATAAGAATAAATTAAGAAATAAAAATTATTGTAATAAAATTTTTAATTAATAAAAACTACTTTGGAATCCTTTTGGTATATTGTTAATGAAATTAGTCAATTGGAGCTAAGTGTATGATTTCAAAATAGAGGGAATGTTCTTGTAATTATAGCACAGTAGATCTGAGCTCATAGTATTTTACTCTAAAAATAATTATTCAATCCTCTTGTACTTCTTTTTGTTCTTGGTGATTAGTAGAAATCAAACTGGTTTCCATTGCCAATCCCACCCGAATCTTTACCTAATATAACTAAAGTATGAAAACTGGTCTACCAAATGGATTAAAGGAGAGAGTGGATCGAAAATGTTGTAACCAAAGCAATACTAATCATTAAAGTATTTTTATAGTTGAGTTGAGCAAAAAGACAAAAAAAAAAAGGATTGTTAAAGTTGGCCAAATAGTTTAGCTGGTAAAGTATACAGGAGAAACAGAGGAAAGTATACAAGAGAATTGAAGAAGCATGACAGCGAAATTAAGAAATCAGAAAAAGAGTTGCATTCATATTATTATTATTATTATTATTATTATTATGAATAACTAACATTCCGTTGATGGACAAATTAACCGAAGGAAACAGCTATACGGAGCTGGATTGTTAGTTAAGACTTAGGACTGCCTTCCTATTCAAATAACTGCATTAACCTCTGAATGTAAAAATACAGAGGTTGCTTGATAATAGAGTACTAGGATCTCCAAACTGTGCAACACTTCTACAGAGATGGATTTTTTTTTTTTGATGTTTTAATTTCTAAAACATTTAGAAAACAGAAATCTCTCTGGAGACGGAAAATGAAAGGCCGTCCTTTTTCTATCACTAGCTCTGAGTTCAAGATACAGAGCAATAGTCAACTCCTTTAAGATTCTCAGATTTTGACACCCCGACTATTTTAAGGATTGCTGAAGAATTCTGCTTTGATCAACACAGACCTCAGGCTCTAAACTTTTAATTTTTCTGAAATGATAAGTTTATTTAATAGTCAGAGAAAAAGAAAGGATTTTCGATTCAACACACACATAGGCCTATATAATAACTTCGGTTGCATTTGATGTGTGGTTTTTTCTTCCTGTGCTGTATTTCTTCTTTTCATTCCAAGTAATGAGAGTGATGCTTTGAAAAAGATTTTTATGCGTCACAGAACTTTCCTTGTTCAGAGATACCAGAGAGCTAAAGATGAGCATCAAACTTGAAGATCTACTCAGTATTTCTTCTCAAAATAATGTGTTTTGAGTGTGGGACATTGCAGATACTATGAATTCTAATAAAGCACTTGGAAATGCATTTTCTTCACACCATATGCAGATCTGTTATTAGCTTCCTGATGCAAAGAGCTGGGTAAAGAAAAAAGTAGTATTCAAGAGAAATACATGAAGATAGAAAAGAGTACGATGGAGCATGGCAGCACAAGAGATCAGCAAGAGGTTCATTAATATTGAGAATACAGGATAATATCATTTCTCAATACAAGACACACAGAAATAAAGCTCAAATTCAAGCGACAATATTACTACTGGCACAAAGGACTTGACAGTGGTACTTTAAATCACACACATAAGACTAACAATATAACCAACTTCCGAATTTTTTCTCAAGAAAGACATCAATTTTACCAAGATAGGCGACAATATTACTATTGGGACAAAGGCCATGACAGTGGGACATTGCAAATACTTTAAATCACACACACAAGACTAACAGAAAAACCAACTCGCTTGTTTTTTCTTGGGAAAGGAAAACTTTACCAAGATAGGAGGCAATGTTCTCACACGTTTAATCGAAGCTCAAACATTCAGCAAATTTGGAGCAACCCGCCAGATTTAGAAATTCAATAGAGTTTTTGCCAAATAAGTCATTTGGGATACTGACAATACTTGTGCAGTTTCTCAAATTCAAATGTTTGAGCCGACGAAGAGATGCAATAGTTGGATCAAGCTGCAATAATGAAGTACATCCTTCCAAGTCTAGCATCTTAAGCCTTGGAAGCCGTTCAAAATCAGGCGTCTTCTTCAGATTTTTAGAGCCACGCAGGTCCAAATTCCTTAGCCCCCACATACGTATCTGGGTAGGACGTACATCAAACAGCAATTACTACTTGTCCAATGACAGTTGAATTAATTAATGACATAACTTTCATTTTCATAGGTGCAACTCATTGAGATGTAATATTTCATGCAGAGAGATATAAAAACAAAAGGAGAGAATTGATACTGTTATTTTAAAGATATACCTTGCGCAGAATTGAGATACTTCACAGTTTGAAAGAGTTTATTTGAAACATCCAAAAGACAATTTCATATTCAATATTGTCATTGCCATGAGACCACCAACACATGGCTAAAAGAGATGGATGGGAATATTATGTGTAGAAGGTATTTCCTTTTAATTTTCTTGGCCAGAGTATAGATGGTATCGCTTTTAAATTACCAGATGTCCAAAATATCTCATTATAGAGAGCTATAACAGTATATGGTGCTATATGATTATTTCCAGTGATTTAATGCTTTGAGACTAAATCTTTTAAATGACACTTTTAATGACAACGTTAGCTTATAAGCCATATCACTCATCCTTTTTTGTCGTTAGGAGAAATATTGAATAAGGGACATTTCTTTAAAAAAAAAAAAGAAAAAATAAATAAAATATTTAAATGAAACATGCTTTTTTATTTACAATAACAATTTTAGTGTTGATTTATGTAACAGAAAGAGCATTATCAATACCTTCAAGCCTTCCCTGACGAGTTGTGTGATGCAGCTGTCTTGCATGATTAATTGCTCAAGTTCGTCTGCCTCAAAACTTGATGGTAAACATGTAAAAGGATATTTGTGCCAAGAAAGATATGTTAACATTCTAGGAAAAAATTTGAAGCTTCCTGAAAAGCTCACATTACGGAATATAGCGACTCTGAGATTATCCATTTTTGAAAAACCTTCAACATTCAATGGAGACTCTTGTGCATATTCCTCATTCAGGAGTACAATGACTTCAATATGTTCAGATCCCTAAATATAAATACGATCCACTAGTAATTAAATTGAGAGATCAAAATTTTGTACTCTATAATTTTTTATGAAGAAATTAAAGACAGAATAAACTAATATTCTTTTATCAAAAAATATTTTTTTCATGAAGTTATTCTTTAAAAGATAACACTTACTACCAAATTACGGACTCCAAAATGGATACATAAAATGAAATGAAATGGACAAAAAAATAGAATTAAAAAAAGTTAAATTTATAAATAAAATTTCACATTTATACCATTGCTTTTAGAAAATATTACTGAACATTTAAGGGGGATAAAACTGATGAGTGACGATTACATATGAGTATGATAAACATTGCACAATTTTCCCTATTTCGATCATTTTCCATCCAAAAACGAGCCAGAATACAGAACAGAGTTAAAAATAAACAAAGAAAAGCATCAGAATCAACAAAGCAATTAGCCAAACGGTTAACCAAACGGGTAGCTGATATGAATGGCTAGCAACACACCAATGCTTAGCAGAACAAAAAGTAACTGCATTTTGAACTTTTATTTTAAGAAGAAAAATAAAAGGTATCCCCGCCAAAATGCCATATTTTTTGTTAGCAAGCACAGGTTACTGACCACCCCAATCAACCAATAATTTTTTGTTAGCAAGCATAGGTTACATTTTAACTAATTTAATGATGATCATATATATATATATATATATCTTTCAGGAACTAATCTAACAAAACAAAAATATTTAAGATAATAAAACCATAATTCACTTTTGAAAAAAAAAAAAAAAGTAAAAGCTCAAAGAACTTACATTGTTTGTCTCCATAATATCACGAAAATCTTCATAGCGCCATATCCTACTGTGCTTTCCTAGATCATTGGATTCTTCCCGAACAATTTCTTTTCCCAATTGTTGTAGTAGAGAATGCATTTCTATTTTTTCGTGTAGTATGTTTACAAGTGATTTCTGTATAAGAACTCTAATTATCGGCTCAGCATCAAATGATATATATGTCCTGAATACAATTAATAATTGACCTCGACGACTTAGAATTTTCTTTACATAATTAAAATTCTGCCCTGCAAAACAACATGCAATATCCAAAAAAATTGTCTTTTCGTTCCAGCTTAGTCCATCAAAACTTTTTTTAAGCACTTTGAGTACTACAGAATCAGGAACCATTCGCAATTTAGCCAACTCACTTTTCCATTCTAAGATGCTTCGGTCTCGCAACGATGAACCTAACGATTTGATTGCTAATGGAAGACCGTCAGCATATTTGATTGCATCAAGGACCACCTCCTCATAACCGCTCATTGCATAATCACGCTTGAAAGCAATTTTACAGAAAAGTCGGAGTGCTTCGTTTTTATTCAAAAGTTCCACCTTGTGAATTTCATCTACTCCAAGAATTTCAAGGACATGCTCATCTCTGCTTACTATGACAATTCTACTTCCTCCTCCCAGCCAAATACGATTTCTGGTCAAATGCCTTAAATGTACTAAATTATCAACTTCATCAGCATCATCAAAAACTATAAGCATCTTAAGGTGTCTTAGTCTACTATCAATATTGTATACACCATATACATATTCTTCTTGGAGGGCAAGACGAAGAAGTATATCTGAAAGAAGGGAATCATGTTGACTTACATGGGTGAGGAAACATGAAGAATCAAAAAGGTGAGAGATCTTGTTAAACACATCTCTAGCAAGAGCCGTCTTCCCTATTCCCCCCATGCCGCAAATCCCTACTACTCGGACAACATCCTTTGAATCCAAATCCAGAAGCTTTACAAAGTTTTCTACACGATGATATCGTATCCCTATACTAGCTATTTGACCCGATTTGTCTATTTTCTTAACTTTTGAATCAATAAAACGTAGTGATTTCCTGTAGAAGAGAGAAGGAAATAAAATATTTTAGCCATACTGTTTCAAATAGGTATGTGTGTAAGAAATTTCAATTTAGGGCCTCCTTAATTTACATTTTTATAAATTAAATTATATTTTTAATTATTATTTTTTTTATTCAAACAAGTTTGTAGTAAATTTTTATTTTTATCCAAATTTTATATTTATAAATTATGATTATTTTAAAAAAAATTTTACAAAAAAATAATTCAAACAGGCACTTGCTCGGACAACTAATGATAAATTATAAATCGACACAAACTACAGAGAGAGACAGAGTCGATCATTTTATCCCATTAGCCAAAAATCAAAAAGCTACAATGTCTGACGGGGGGCGGCCCCCGCTTAATTTTTTTTTTTAAATTATTGAAACCCCTCCCTCTTACATCATTCATTGTATTCATTGTAAATTGGAAGGAGACGGTACTGCAATATACCCTGTTTACCTTTGTTATTTTAGCCTTTCTATGTTTGTTTTAAAAGGGACGCAGAGGAACGTAGAAAATATATAGTCATTTATGAGTGTTAAAAAATAGACGTAAAAAGACAAAAGCGGACATAAATTTGAACCTTATTTCTTTTAAAAAACCCATATAGCTACAAACCATATCCTGACTTGTGGTCTACAAAATTAGCCCACCACCAATTCACTCTCTGGTTTCTATTCAACTTAAATATAATATGTGTTTAACCAACTTTTTAAAAATCTGACAGGGAGTTATAATTGAAAGCTGCAGCGTACCTCAAATCCCTGCTGCGCAGCATAGAAGTGGCTTCCTGGAGGGGGCCAGCCCGGTGCTTAATTTTTTTTCTTTAGTCCTTTTTTTTTTTAAATTTTTAAAACCCCGCTTCCTGATCATACATTGTAAATTGGGAGGAACCAACTTACCTTAAAAAATACAAAATAATGGGTGTTTTAAAGGAAAAAAAATTTGAAAGTCGGTTTTAAATATTAATATAAAAAATTCATGATAATATTTTCTATTGATCAGACATTAAAAACTTAAAATATTTATTAAATAATTTTAAATAATTGATTATAATAATATTTAAATAAATAAATTTGAAAACTAAATTAAAAATTAACAAAATAAAATATCAAATCAATTAATATAATAAATAAAATATAAAATAAATATAAAATGTACCGTTTCTAAACAATGACCAATGTGGCTTATCTCAATGTCTATACAAATGCACAAAATACATTCTAATTGAAAATTAAAAAAGTTAAAAAAATGTGTTAGAAACATTCCTAAATAAATATTTATTTTAGAGAGGGATATTTTGGTTAAAAAGGGATTAAATTTAGTAAGTTAACAGTTTATTAATGGTTGTGTAAATCGAAATAGAATCTCAAGAATAGAGGAGAAATTTGTATAATATAAGTTTTGATTTAGGGGAAATTTGTATAGGTTCCAAAATAAGGAAGAGATGTTTGAAATTTAGGTAAAATATAAGAGAGGTCACCGTAGTTTACTCAAAGGAAAAAGAAAAACTTCTTTGCAATTTTGTTTGTTTGTTTAGTTGTTTGTGTATTTCTGTTCCCTTGCTTTATTACGTTCTCCATCGAAACATATATGACGAAGGAGGATTTGATCAAATTGTTTGACAAACATAAGCATAATCAGAGAGAGAGAGAGATGATAAGAACAATAAGAATTAATGTTACTTACGAAGAAGCCCAAGAATTTGAAGGACACAAAATGTTAAGTTCCTCTTTGATAATTCTATCAACAACTCGTCGAAGATCCCTCCTGAAGAAAGAGGAAAAGAAAAGAAAAGTAAAAAATAACAAAAAAATATAACAACTGAAGATTTAATGCCTAGTTTGGCAAGATGGAATATTTTTTAAAGAATGTGTAAGAGGAAAATGAATCAAATGAAAATAAGAAAAGAAATGAAATTGAGTTTTAAAAATGTTTGGTATGTTAAAAAAAAAAGTAAATGGAGTACATTGTTTTGTATTTGTATAAGTTGATGGAATTTAATTTTTTATGATATCAAAAGACAAATATACCTTGCCATGATTAAATCCTTCCGACCCCAAATCAAACCCTAATTGAAGGCCCCCAGCCCCAAATCAAACCCTTTTGTCCAAGACCCCAACACCCTCCCACCTTTTGACGGAGGTTTCTATTCTAGAGGCGACGGAACACGATGTAGATGACAGATGTGAGGGAGGATAAAGATGACAAATGATATTGAAAAGAGTTCACAGCAACAGTTAGATGTAAAACAAGCAAAGATTATTGTGGTCTGAAAATATTCTGAGTGAGGGTATAATAGTATTCAAATTTTGGATACCATGAAAGCCACACCAATTCCATCATCCCCTTTGACTTTCCAAGATAAAAATTAAGAGTAAAATGAAGGCGAAAATAAAAGAAGAAAACAAAGAGTAAATGCTAATTAAATCATGTTTTTTTTTCCTATTTAGTCGGGAAAAAAGCCGTCCCTTGAAGTCCCTGAAATAGAAGAAATTTAGTATGGAAAAGCAAGATTTTAAAGAAATATTTGGTTCCGTTTATGTATGTTTTACCCGATCCAAACAAATATCTGAAAGATGTGATGAACCAGTGGTGTAAGCATCAGAACGATGAGGGGAGGAGATTACTTACGGATGTCGTACGACCAAATCTGGGCACTGGGTCATTAATGTCGCTACCTTCTCCGGATTCAGTCCGAACCCTTGCATACGTTGAAGAAAGCAGCGATTTCTCACTTCAGAGGGATCGAGATCGAATAAAATTGGCAGAAAAATGTGTGCTGCCGGTGAGTAAATGCACTCCGCCAGAATTGCGGCCAGTTGCTGCAAGTAGCGTGTTGAGGAAGCATAGGTTTTTGAGAAGACAACTACATAAGCCTTGTAGTCCTCCAACGGCCCTCGAGGATTCCAATCCCAGGAGGAGTAATTCATATAACTGGAGAGGATCCATTTCGAAAGGTGTAGAACGAAGTCCTTGGAACTGTCCTCAGAACTGTAACTTAGAAGCACATCACAAGACGTTGATCTCGGCATGGATGACAGCCGCGGTGGGGTCGGAGATGATAGACTTCTGAGAAAATATGCTGGGAAACAGAGGAACGCAATGACTAAATTCGTGCGAACGCAAATAAAAGCATTGACGGTGCAGATGAAATGTGCGGAACATTTTTAGGGCAGCCGACAGATTCAGCAGGCTTGATGTCCACCCGGTAAATGCCTTTGCCTGTTAACGAGTAATGTAAATTAAGTCACTGTTAATTATTTAACTCAATTTAACAAAAGTTAGTAGTATTAATAAGATTCTTTAAAAATTATTTACTTTTTATCTTTTTTTAATAAATATAATAGATTTAATAGAATGTTATATTTTTCAAGTTAATTAATGCTTTATAAAGTAATTTTCAAGAAAGGTAATTTTGAAACAAACTCTTATAAAATAATTTATATTTAGAATTATTAATACTTTCAAAATGTGATTTATATAAAATATGTGACGAAGTACATGTCTGGTATCTTATATATTTTTATTCATAAGTATTATTTTTCTAATAATAAGAAAAAAATAATATATATATATATATTAGGAGAATCAATTTAGATCGATTTGTAAGAGTTTTCATCCCTTAGAGTAAGTAGTTGGGGAATCGATTTTTAGTATTTTGGTATGGAGTAAATCTGGGTTCTCAATATTTTGAGGTAAATTAGTTCATATATATTGCCAGCTGAATACTTTTAATTCATGAAAAAGAAAAAAAGATTAGAAATTTATCTATAAATCTATTATATGACTACATGGCTACGTTCAATACTCGGATCCAAGATTTAATTTCTCATCTATTCTCGTCGCTCCCTTCCACTATCTTCTGAGATGGTGTGGAAGCAGTCTGATAGACACACAGCTGAAAATCAACATGAATTTTCGACATCCCTTTTAAGTGGGATTGACCGAATTTTCCTGTATGCTGAGGAATATTTAATCCATCGGAGAATATTCCTAAACTCCCATAGACGTAGCCCAAATGCTTTTATTTACACTTATCCTTTCTAGCTTTGTGTGAGATGTCCTCTAAGGGGGAAATTTACAAAATTCTGACGAGTTAGATTCAATGACAGATTGTAAAAGTCCAGTTCAACTATCTATTGCAACTCATAGGAATGGATAAAAGAAAATTGTGTTTTGCTTTGTTCAATCCGTAGCGTTCATTTAATTAAAAACGAATGGATGAAATGACTTTTCACCACGGTCTAACTGGATCAACCTCTTTCTGAATTGAAATTCGGCAATTGAATAAAGAAGCTGTTGAAAATCAATGGGTTTTTAAAATTTATGACAAGGTTATTTAGTTTTGATACGCTGTGTTTAGATGAAAAAGGAGATTTTATTGGGAGCCTCAGAGCTGGAACTATTCAAACTAAATGGCGTCGTTGGATTAGTACTATGTGTCAATTCAAAGTGACATATTCGTAATAAAAGTATTCTCTTTCCCGCGCACAAACAAAACCGTTCAGTCGATATTTTTCTAGCTCCGTCCGGCGTTTTCCAGCCGTCCAAGTCAATCCACTGCCCCACGTACAATTAATGCGTGTTGAAAGTAGCTGCCGACAACTTCCGTACATGCACCATCCTCTCCTCTGATAAGTCAAATTATAAATAAATGTTTCAAGCATTTGGAAAATAAATTAAAGAACTGCGCTCTCTCTCTCTCTCTCTCTCTCTCTCTGTTTTTATTAAAAATTCAAATTATACAGCACTGTCGTTTATTCTTTTTTTTTTTTTCCAGCCACAAGCACTCTCCTTATTCTCCACATAGGATCTAACAACTTTGGAAAGTAATATTATTTTATTATTAAAAATATATAACTCACTAAAATATTTTTTAAAAACTGTAGCCCTCTCCAATAAATTTAATTTGTATTTTAAATTTTGAAAAACTAAATATTTTTACATTGGTAAAACATATTTATATAGGATTATTAATTATTTTGGTTACTATTATTATTACCACCACTATTTGTTACAAGAGAATTGGCTTCATGAACCCCCAAATCCAAGTGTCGGGCCAAAGCACGAGATCACTTCAACTTTATGGCTAAAGAGAAATAATTATGGACCACTGATGCTTCCTGGGATTTTCTTTTAGTGTACATATAATGTGAATTAATGAAAGCAAGAGTTTTATTTTATATCTTGATTAATCAAATATTTCATCTACGTCCCTTTTTGTTTTCAATCCCACCCATTTTACCTAACATAACACACGTATATGTGCAACTTGTTCTGCCCGATAGTTGAGGCACAGTGTGGACCCAAAATATGAGAGAACAAATATTACTCAAACTAAAGGGTCTCTGTATTGAATAATGAAAGTTTGGTGCTCTATATCAAAGACAAATTAATGCTAAAGTACTGTAATAGTAAATGAACCAGTTTTGCTGATAAAGTTGTAAACAAGAGAAATGGAGGAAGTATAAAAGAAAAGAGTATGACAGAAAGAAAAAGGGATCAGAAAAGGAACTGCATTACGAGACTAAATTACATGAAGCTCCAATTTCAACGTCACCATTACTGGTAAATCAAACTTACATGGAACCAGAAAAACTAACTTAAATTTTCTGTCCTGCGAGAAGGGCATGTAAACACATTAAGTAGTCAAATTTTACCAAGATCGGATGCAATGTATTCATACGCTTGTTGAAGGTTAAACATTCAGCAAATTTGAATCAACCGGCCAAATTTAGAAATTCAAGATAGCTTCGGCCAAATAATTCATTTGGGATACTGACCAAATTTGTGCATTGTGTCAAACTCAAGATGGATCAAGTTGTACGAATGAAGTGCATTCTCCAAGGTCCAGCTTTTCAAGATTAGGGAGATATACAAAACTTGGCACCTCCATTAGATATTTAGAACCAGAGGTTCAATTCCCTCAACATTGGCATACATGCCTGGTAAGATTAATAGTTGTATACTAATGCTAATAAGTTAGATTTTATTATGCCAATTCATCTAATAGTGCTGAAAATTAGGAAGCTTTTGACTCTATTACAAAAATTAAAGGATAATAATAAAATTTAATAAAATTAAAAAATCAAAATAAAACTAAAATCAAAACTAAGGAATCAAATATATACTTTCATTTTATTTTTTAGCTTTTATAAATATCTAATAGAAAAATCACCATATTTTGATGGCACTCAAATAAATTCACCTACACTTCTTATCACGTGACAATTGCTTTTGAAACATAATATTCCTTTTACTCTTAAATATAAGTTATATTTAATTATATTTAAAAAAAAATTATTAAATTTTTTAAATTTATTTTAAACTTGATTTATTTTCAAGATTTAACCTTTGTGTTGTAGCTTTTCAATCAATATTTTCATTCAATATAATTGATGAGAGATATACATAAAAATAATTCAATAAACCTGATATAAATTATATTTTAGATTATCAAACATCGTGCCTGAGTGACCTATATTTTTTATCTAAAGGGGTAGTAGGTATTACTCCCTCTAATTCTTAATATAAGATATTTTAACCGAATCATGTGAATTAAGAAGGGAAACTAAAACTAATTAACTACCTCGATTTCTCCAAAAATCTCAATATTTTTTCTAAATTATCCTTATTTATTTTCTCTCTTTTTCTTTTTGGATACATTAAATAGGAATATTTTTTGAAAATATATAATAAATATCACCTCATATATTATAAAGATCTTATATTTAGGATGAAGCCATTCCAAATGCATTAATTGTACGTGGGGCAGCACGTTGGCTTGGACTGTTGTACGCATTAATTAAAACCAATGTAACACCACCTTGTTTGTTTCAAGGTGGTGTATGATGATAAGCTGATCCTTTTTTGTGATGCCCCTTGTATACTCATCTTATTAATGATATCATTATTCATTTAAAAGAAATGGATGTAATAAAATCCAGATTCAACCCGCTAGTTTGATTAATTGAATTAGAAACTGGTGTTAAATTTAGTTTAAAAGAAGAATAAAATTAGATAATTATAGAACCGGTGAGAACTAGTTAAATTGGACTTCAACTGGTTAAAAATTGATTATAAACCTATTTAGAACTAATTTGAATCAGTCAAAACTTTTTTTTACAGTTTTTTTTAATTTTTAAGATAAACAGAATTATTTTCAATACTAAATAGTATTTACTATTATTTTTTATATAAATTTTTTTTATTTTTATATTACAATATTGTATAAGCATTATTATGATATATTATTATTAATAATGACAAATTTACTTAATAAATAATATGAAAATAGATTATTAGTTGACTATTTTTATATTACAATATTGTATAAGCTAAATCGTTTTTTGTGATGCCCCTTGTATATTCATCTTATTAATGATGCCATTATTCATTTAAAAAAAATGGATGTAATAAAATCCAGATTGAACGGCTAGTTCGATTAATTGAATTAAGAATTGGTGTTAAGTTTAGTTTGAAAGAAGAATAGAATAAGATAATTATAGAACTAGTGAAGCTGGACTTAAACTAGTTAAAAATTGATTATAAACCTATCTAGAACTAATTTGAATCAGTCAGAATTTTTTTTCCAAATTTTTTTTTAATTTTTAAGATAAATAGAATTATTTTTAATACTAAATAATATTATTTTTTGTATAAATTTTTTATTTTTGTATTTTAATATTGTATAAGTATTATTATGATATATAATTATTAATAATGATAAATTTACTTAACAAATAATATGAAAATAGATTATTAGTTTACTATTTTAAATTTAAAATATGATTATAAATGAATATTAACTTATTTAGATTTTAATATTAAGTTATGAAACTTACTAATAATTTTTTTAATAATATATAACATATAAATTTAAAAATTATTAATTTTATTACAACAGGTCTAATTACGTTTCAATCATGGTTAAATCATTAAACTTTGAACTATTGTTTTGATTGATTTAATTACCAATACAATTTTTAAATTAAAACACCAATGTTTCAATAATTTTATAGTTGACACCAAGAATTTTACTACTCTTTTTATTCTATTTTATCTGTTATTTTTAAGGTTAATAAAATCATTAAATAACTTATATTATAGTAAAATTTAATAATATTTTATCAAAATATTTTGAATTAAATGTTAAAAGATGACTTATACTCTATCTACTATTATTCTGAATGAAAAGTAAAACAAAAAAAAATATAATTAATATTACATTAGTAATATAAAATACTCACTCCGATCCTATTTATATGGAAAAATTTCTTCTTTGGTCTTGAATATAAGGGGAAAAAGAGTTAATGATCTATTAAATTTTCTTTTCCAAAAATTATCCTTTATTAATTATGAGAGATAGATTAAATACATTAATAATTTAAATTAGAATTAAATTAAGTAGGGGTAATTTTAAAAAAAAATTTAAAATGTGAGACAAATTAATAATCTTTATCTAACTAAAACTATTTTTCTTAATATCTGTGACATAGTTTTTTTCCTTATAAATGAGATTTGATGGAGTAACAAATAAATTAAAATATTTAAAATTTTATAAAACGAAACTAAAATGAAATGAAGGGAATAAGTTATACCACAATGGAGGCAGGGAGCTAAAAAATATCGATGGAACCATTTCGTTTGTGCAAGAAAAAGAGATTTAATACTTTTATGATGATTCTTATTATTAATATTTTTAATTTATCATTTAAATTTAAATTTTTTAATTTAATTGAGAAACCAATAAAAGTATATAAGTTTATATGTATAAATTTTATCCTATTAATATTTCTCTTCCTCCCATTTCTATATTTTTAACTTAAGAAAATGATATTTAACTCCTGTTTGGTTAAAATGAAGAGAAAAAAACCTTTTTCAATATACGGTAATCAAGACGAGAAATATTATTATATTTATATTTTTATCATACTCAACAATAAATTTTTTCTGTTAATTTTCATCTGGAAACGCTATGGTATCTCAAATTACTTTTTTTTTCCCATTCTATTTTGAATACTAGATAAGTCCTAACACGTTTGGTATGAAATAAAAGGAATGGAATAGAAAACAAAAGTTAGATGTAAAATGTCATATGTATCCCTAAATAAAGAAGAAGTTATGTAATTTCTCCTAAAACTATTTCAGTAGAGATAGTGTTTTAACCCGTAATAGTTAAGTTAATGTTATACCCTGTACAAGTTGAATAAATATACAATAAAAATATTTTTAGAAAGTAGACTCACAGGACTTTCTAATGACATAAGGAATGCATAAATTGGCTCAGGGTAAAGTGAGATATGAATTTTTAAATATAAGGCCAAAATCCTGGAGAAGAGAAAATAACCAAATATATAGTAAATATTTGAGAAATAAAATGTATAAATTGGTCAATAGAATTCTCTATTTCATATTTTTTCCATGTATATAAGGTTTTTATCTATTTTTATAGACTTGAATCACTACGAAATGATTTTTCTAAAATTAGTTATGAATTTTCAAAGTTCAGTCAGTAAAGTGGAAACTACCATATGAACACTAACAAAAAATTTTAGAAATTCTGATTTTCATTCTTATGTGATTCAAGTTAGGATCAAGTATAATCAGACTTAAAAGGAGCCTTATTCATGGGAAATGAGTCTAAAACTAAGGTGTTACAAAAACTGGAAGCACAAACAAACAGTTATTTGAAAATGGAGATTAGGTTCTAATTTGTTTGCTAAAATTTGAACACAGTATTAAGGACCAACAAGTGTTGCAAAAAGGAGTCACGTGGCTCTGCACTTTTCTGCTGTGCGACTCACTGATGCGCATAGAAAGAAAGAGAGAAGGGAGAGGTGGATTACTGCTGTACACCATTGTGCGCAACGGAGAAACAAAGTTCGTTCATATGATAAAGTATGAACATATGTGCATCTCAGGCCCCGCCATTGAAATGAAGTATGAAAAGATAGATGTGCATAGGAGTGATAAGATCCGGCTTGAATTCAGCTACCTCGGTGCTAAACCGGCCAAAACCAGTAAAATCAGTCGGATAACCGGTTTAGCCTAATGAAACAAAAAGAAGAGAGAGACAAAAGGTGTTGGCTTATAAAAAAAGAAAACAAAGCAACAAAAGGTTAGACGAAGTAGAAGAATAATGATATTTGCTGATGCAAGATGTAAAATTTGTACTGTTAGAGATCTACATGAAAGTGTTAAAAAGTTGAGAAATGACAAAAAAAAAAATAAAAGAAAAAAACAATTTTTTTTTAATTTTTCTATCCCAAAATCAATATAAGTGTATGAGTTAAATTTTGTTACGGCTTCCTCAATTATTCTTATTTAAATAGTTAATCACTAAGTTAAATTTTTCAATACTAATTAAATTTTATCCTATTTTATGGATATTTTGGGTGAAAGGAAATTAAATAAACTACATAAGTGATAAAATGTTTTATATTGTGAAATATAAATTTTTCTAAAAGGTGCTTTATCTATATAATGAAATGAAGAGAGTAATTAATATGTCAAATTTTCTTTTAACTCTCCTAAAATGTCCCCGAAAGTGAATAAATTGAAATAAAAATAATTAATATACTATTTGACTTTTATGATACTCTATCTATTTGTTCTAAAATTTCAAAAATAAATAACTATATCATCAAAACCAAGAAAACAGTCACATATTATAAATATGTCACAAAAGAATTTTTTTCACAAATGTCCTCATTTAATTCCCCTCGTAAATTAAAATTGCAAATAAATCTCTCTCTTACTTAACTTTTCTCATAAAAGTAACTATATTTTAATCATGGGTAAAATTGAAAAAATATATTAATTAATCAAACAAAACTCATCTGTCTTTTATATTTTGAAACAAAAAAAATAGGAAATGTTTTCTATATTCTGCAATGAAGGGAGTAATAAATGAGAATGAAAAAAAAATACTCCCTTCATTTCACTATATAAGGTATTTTTTTGGATAAATTTATGTTTTACAATATAAGATATTTTATGGATTATGTAGTGTATTTAATTTTTTTTATCCAAAATGTTCCTAAAAAAAGATGGAATTTAATTAATGTTGCAGAGTTTAAATTATAGGTCAACTATATTAAATAAAGGTAATTTAGTAAGAGGTAGAAAAATTTTTAGTTATTAATTATTACCTTTAATCTGTGTACGTAGTTAATAGTGCTTTATAAACTACTCCCTCCGGGCCACACTATAGAATGTAAGACCCATTTTTTTGTTCACAATATAAGGTGTAGGGACCCAAATGGACAATTTTACCCTTATTATATTTAATTGATTACTTCTTTCTCTCTTACAAGTGTAATCACTTATGAAAATCTACTTTTTCATAGGAAATTGCTTTCTTTAATCATTTTAGCATTCTCTCAATAAATATGGGTAAATTTGAAACTTTTAGTATATATAAGAATGTTTTTCAATTTTCTTAATAGACATAAAAATATATCTCATACCTTATAATATAGATCGGAGGAAGTATAATGGAGGAAGTAACAATTAATGTTATCTTGAAATTTTGAAATGACACTTAAATGGGATAAATCTTCCAAAATACTTTCTCTGGTCCATATTATATGGTGAGACCCATTTTCACACTCATTAAGAAAATTGGAAAAATCTTAAACATACCAAATGTCCCAAATTTATCCTTATTTATTGAGAAAATATTAAAATGATTAAATAAAGCAATTTCGTATGAGCTTTATAAATATAAAAGAAAGAAAGAAGCAACCAACTCACATAATTAAATATAATAAGGGTAAACTTGTTCATTTAGATTCTTACTCCTTATATTGTGAAACAAAGAAAATGGGCCATCGTATCATATATTATGAATTGGAGGGAGTGTAAAACTTAAAAGGAAGAGAGGGAGTATATTTTAAATTTCTCTGTGATAATTTTTATTTTATACTCCATTCAATCTATATTATAGAATATTTTATATGATAAATTTTTTGTGTAAAATATAAGGTGTTAGATATTTTTGTTTTCATTTTAACCATATCTTTAATTCTTCCTCACTTTTCATTTATAACTCTATAATGATAATAGGATGAGATATTTAATATGGATAAAATGAGAAATATTAGTACTTTTTATATTGATTTTAAATAAAAAATTAATTTTATTAATATACGTATAATTGATATAAAATGTCTTATAATATATTTCATCTATTCATTAATATAAGGAATAATTGAAGAAATTTTCATGTTTCAAAATATAAAAAACACATGGGATTTTTCTGGTATATTTAATATTTTTTTTAAAAATATTTTTAATTAAGATGATATATTTTCAATATAATTCATTTGTATTAATTACATGATGAAAGAGTTATTAATATTAAATTGGGGTATTTTTTAAAACTATTTTATATTTAAGATAAATTTATTACTTTTCTCGATTTATGTGATTTTATTTTTTATCCTTTATATTAAGAAATGGAGAGATTAGTAGATTAGAGGGGGTAATTAATGGATATTTACATTTATTAGCACAAAAATAAATGCTGATAAGTGAAGTAATAATAGCTACTCCCTCTAATTCTTAATATAAGACTCTTTTAACTGAATCACGTGGATTTAGAATTGAAATTAAAACTAATTAACTATCTTAATTTTTTTAAAAATTTCAATATTTTTTTAAAATTATCCTTATTTAATTACTTTCTCTTTCTTTTTTAATATATTAAATAGAAATATTTTTTAAAAATATATAATAAATATTATCTCATATATTATAAAAAATTTTATATTTAGAATTAGAATAAAAATTTTTATATATGGAAGCGCAGAAAATAAAGAGATAGCATAATACTCTGCTTGGCTGCTTCTGCTTCAGTTGATTAATAAAAAAATTAATTAAAAAAAAAACGAAATGCACACCGTAATCCGATCCCATTTTTTCACTTTCTTTTTGCTCGTTGGCTGCCATCAACTTTCTCGAATTTCAAGTTTTACTTTTCCCAAGTTCTGGTTTGCACAGTACGTCATCGAGCCAAAAAAGAAAACAAAAGTTACCGGGTCACGTTCTATTGACTGGAGACAAGTCGAAGGGTCCGTTTGGTTCTCAGTTGATTAAAAATAAGTTTTGATAGAATTAATTTTATAATATAGTTATGATAAAAATTAATTTTAGACTAACATATTTATATTTGAATGATTTATTTGAAAATTAATTTTGACAAAACTCATAATTTTTCTCCAAATTAAACTTAAACCCTATTCCATGATTAATTTAATTTATTTAGACTAAAATTTAATCTGCATTTATTTAATTCAGAACATAATATATCTGATATAATATTTTCTTTCAGGTCATTATCTATGAAGATTAAAATTTTGAAGGAACATTTTGGTCAATAGATAGGATAAATTTTATGAAAATTTTATTTTCCTAATTTTTCTAATTTTTCTCATTTTTATTGGTCCATTTTTATCTAACTTTAAAATAAATACAGATAAAAGTAAAGAATCATAACGGAAAAGCTGGTCTCATACTACTTCTTCAAAACCTCCGTTTTGCACCCAAACTCATTCTCAATAAGAAAAGCCAAAATATGCCAAACATACCCAATTCTTTATCAACCTTAGTTTTGACCTCAAACCGAGGTTGGAGTAGTGCATCCAAACATGCCATAATGTTATGCTAGGCATTGGAACTCGTTTTCTAATTGTTAACTTGGATTGAGTGTAATAATATATGGAATATCCTTCATCTCTAATTTATACTCTATTATAAAAATTTTTATATGATAAATTTTTAATTTAAAATATAAAATATAAAATATTTTTTTATTTTACTTTTATTTTTAATATTTTATCTCTTCTCATATATATATATATAGCTCTATAATAATAATAAAATGAGATATTTAATAAAGATAAAATAGGAATTATTAATACTTTTTATATTGATGGCAGTTAAAAAATTAATTTTTTTAATATATATGTAATTGATACAAAATAACTTATAATATAGGTGGAAGGAAGCACTCCAATGTGTGTTTATATAATTATTATAACATAAATAGCTTTTTTTTAATGTCTGTACATTTTTATTTTTTAAATTTTCTTATATGAGAGAATTTTTTAAATTTTGTGATATTTATTATTTATTTATAATTTTATTTCAAGCATGATTATTTCAATTTAATTTTAATATGAATCCCAAGCAGCATTATGAATTTGGATAAAAATTATGAAGTAAGTTACATGGAGTAACTTTATATGATAATGGATTTGTATGAAAATTTAATTACTTTATAGTTGTACCTTTTTAAATATTATTTTTTAAAGAAATATTACTTTGTTTTTAAATTAATCTTCCTCTCGTTTAATGATGGTTAATGTTTTTTTGTCTTTCAAGTATGTACTCCTATTATTTAAAATTTATTAATTTAATTACAATATCTGATTATTGAATTTTTGAACCAGTATTTTGGCCGGTCTAGTGATTAATACGATTTTCTTAACATTGCTTCAAAGCCAACTAGGAACCTTTTAAATTCTAATCAAATCACACGGATCTAATAATTTGAGTTAAATGTAGTTAACTATTTTGATTTCTCCAAAAATGATAATATTTTTTTTTAAAAAGAATTTTTATCTAATTTCTTTCTCTTTCTCTTTGAGATGTATTAAATAATAATATTTTTTTAAAATGTATGATAAAAACTTTTTCATATATTATAAATGATCATATATTTAAAATTAAGATAAAATACCATATATTGAGAATTTTTTAAAAATATTAAAGTGCACTATTCCTATGCTTTGTGCATAACAGATGATGATAAAAAGATAAATCATATTATCCATCAGTACTTGTTGATGAGTAATTTGATTTGTATAAAATTTTATAAACATATAGTTTCAAGTACATGATTGATTATATATAAACAAATAAATTTATTACAACCAAGCATGAACATAACAATATACTAATATAAAATGAAATTTATAGGAAGTCCATAGGTTATAAATAGTGAAACTTAATACTTTAGCTTAATATGTAAAAGTTTATTTAGTTATATGCCTATGATTAAAAAAAAGTATAAGAATAAGATATGTAAAAGATTTATTTAATTTATAATTATTTTTACTGAAAAAAGATTTCGAACATATGATATATATATATATATATATATAACTATCAATCAATTTTATAACATAAAATAAGGCAATGTTTACTCTCAATAAATTGCAAAAATCAAAGTACTTTGTCGCAAATATATTCATTCATGTAATAGGCAGAAGGAAAATTATTTCTCTTTTGTTTTTTGCTCTTTTTCTTTTTCTTGTTCAATTACATGGTAGCTTTGAGTTCCATTCACCTAGAAAAGGGCAAAACTAAAGGATTATTGTCTGAGAATTTTGGATAAGAGTTTTGATCTAAAATATAATTTTTTTTAAATTTTTATAATAATAAATAAGGTATTTCAAAAATATCTCTAAACCATTGTAGTTTTTACTAAATATTTATTAACTTGAGACGCGTAAATTGGTGGAAAGGTGTTCAGAGGACTGCAACGACTAATCTTGCATAAGGTTCTAAATTCCATATTCATTTATTTATTTCAACAACTTCACTTATATTAAAAAGTTTGATACATGTTTATGTGATTGGCTAGATACCGTTATAAAATAGTAATGTTTTAACCACGATTATTTATATTTTGGCCAAAAAAAACCACGATAATTTATATTGTTTTACTGGCTATTCTTGGACCTTTATTTATGTGGGAACTTTAGGACTAATTTTGTTTTTCTGATTCTTGGGTATAGTTCTATAGTATTTAATGGTGCGTCAGTATACTTTTCCTTGACCTCTGATCCATATCAAAATTTAAAAATGGAAAATTAATATTTTAATTTTTATAGTTTACATTAATTTTTAAATTAGTTCCCATAGTTTATTTCAGTAAACCAGTCCCTTGTAAATGCTGCCGTTACACTGCTATTCTAATTCAAATTAATTTACTGTGCTAAATTATTAATCTATAATGGTTTGCCAAAGTTGATATGGCCCATTGCCATCTCTTGTAGGATACTATATTATACTTTACGCGCTTTGCAGAGTTTGACGAAGCCCATTTCCCTTTCAGTTAATTTCAAGCCCAATCCATTTCACCAACTCACTTCCACACCACCATGCCTCACATTACTGTTTCTCCTCCTACTTCTACAAGCCCACTATCTCAACGACCTAAACTGATTCTCTTCCGTCCAATCCCAATTCCCATTCATCTTCTCCACTCACTTCTTTCAATTCTCCATCTTCTCAGACAAATGCCCCTAATCCAGACTCTTCCTCAACTTCATCTGCCAAGCCCTGTGACACATCCTCTCCTTTATCTTCTCCTACTCCTTCCTCACTTCCTCGCCATCCCATAGTGACTCGTTCTCAACTTAATATTTTTCGTCCGAAGATTCACAGCGATGAAACTAGCTGTTCCATGGTCTCCACCTCCTGGATTTCCTCACTATGTCTATAAGCTTCACAAAGATACAAGCTCCACGAGCTTGGTTTACCCGTCTTAATTCTTGTCTCCTTGAGTTGGGTTATTTTCGAGCATCTCAATCTGACACTTCGTTATTTATTGTTACAAGTGAAGCTCATACATTATATCATGTAAATCATATAAAACACAAGATTCATTAAAATGATCCTGTTCTTATTTGGGACATCCATGAGCACAATTAGATTTTTTTTTTTGCTCTTTTTGTGACCAAAAGTGCAATTACAATTTTGAGCGCAATCAGGTCTGATCATTCTGGGCTGGCCCATTGGGCCCATCCTGAGCTAGCTTCTTTCTGCAGAAAATCCACTAAGCGATCTGGAAATGGGGGAGGCATAGAAAGAACAAGAGTCTTTCTCTGGTTGTAAATTAAAAATAGACTGTTGAGTAGCTCTCGGAGAAGTAAGTGGTCTGTCTGTAGTCCTTTTATTGTCATTGGTGTGGTCAGTTTATATATAGAAGACACTTTGCATGTCCTTCGTGATTGTGTGCATGCTAAAGCGATGAGGGAGAAATTAGTTAAACCATCTTTGAAGGCTTATTTCTTCAGTGTAGATTTGGAAGATTGGTTTTGGCTTACTATGTTTAATGATGTCGGGGTTCTTGATGATGTCAAATGGAATCTTACTTGGGGATTCACAATGTGGAAGCTATGGCTATTATTATTAACAACAAACATAGGCTTCGGAGTTCCCGAAACTACACCGGTTACAGTAATGTCATGATTGAAGTTGATATATAGAATGTTACAGAAAGATTGAGAAGTTATCTTATCCTACAGTGGGTTCCACGTGCGGCCAACTATGTTGCTGATGCTTTGGCTAAATGGAGTATCCTACAAAAGAAGTCCTTTCCGGTTCCTTGATATGGAGCTAGATTTCACTAGTTCACTGCTGCAGCAAGATAGAATGGAATCTACATCCCCTCTGATGTGATGTAATTATTTTGTTCCCTCCTCTTCAATAAAAACAAAAAAAATCTTTGGTTTCCCAATTTTTTTTTTTAGAACTTTGGTTTCCCAGTTGTAAGCATCTTAAGTCATTTCTTTTCTATTGACTAACTATAAAGAAAAAAGAATTAAAACTTGAAGAATAACTTATTTTTGGCCAAACAATAAACTTCAAAAATAACTTGCACACCCAACATTGCACTTTAATTTGATAGAGGATTAATGCTCCGACAAGATGTATTTTCATTAGAAGTTTGTAATTTTCAATTTCTACAATCACAAATTTTAGATAGATGTATTTTCTATTGGGTGTGTGTTTCCTTTCGATGTGAAAAAATGCTTAAACCTAAAAACACATTATGTGTCTCACGTATTTAAATGGAGAGATGTCATATTATGGTATAATAGTGATGTCATATTTAAGTTAAAATAACTATTTTTTTAGAGAGAAGAATAAAAAATATTATTTTCACATAGCAGTTGTGAGAAAAATTTATTTGCGGATTTATTAATTATTGAATTAGGCTGAAATTTTGTCAACAGATTTGAGATATCTGATTCTTCATTTTCAACAGTCGGATCATCATTTCGTTGTATGGTGTGAGATCTATTCAGTATGTTTTGAAATCTTTTTTTTTTTAATTTTTTTATTTTCTTAATTCTCTATTGTAAGTTTATTATTTTGATTATTGAAAGAACTGTCATACTAATGTGGTCCTCTTATTTTGATCTATTTTCATTAATATGGACAACTTATGGTTTTTTTTTATCTTAAAAGATTTTTTACGTTAAAATTTTAATATCTCTTTATTTGTGTGTTTTACAAATGGTGAAGGAATCTGGACTCAGTTTCACGAAGACTTACTACGCAGCTTTCCATATATATGAAATATCAGAGGACTAATAATAATTCTATAGACCTTTCACTTATAATTCCGTACCTTTCACAATGAAAGCGACCGACACTTTCCTCCAGATTATAATGAGGCATACCTTTGAGATATACCTTGTGACCATTATACCATTGAGTCCACTGCGTTGAAAGTTGATTGAAGAAGGCGTTTTCATCACCATGCCTTATAATTAATTTTAATCATTGTATAAAAAACTGGACCGGACCGGCCGGTTTGACTGATCCAACCGGGAACCGGCCCCTGGTCCGGTCCGGTAATAGCTGAAAATCGGGGGAAATCAGAATCGGTGGGAACCGATCAAATCGGTCAAAAATCGGTATAAAATCGGTACAAAACCGGGTTGAACCGGTCCGATTTTCTTTTTTTTTTAAATATTTTTTTAAAATAAAATAAAAAATTATTTTTAGTGCTAAGTAGTATTATTTTTAGTATAAATTTTTTTCTTTCTATATTATAATATGTTATAAGTATTATTATAATACATAATGATTAATAATGATAAATTTACCTAACAAATAATATGAAAATAGAATATCAATTGATTATATTATTAAAAATATATTAATTTATTTACAACCGGTCCGGCCATTAAACCTTGAACCGTTGCCTCATCCGGTTCAATGACCGGTCCAGTTTTTAATACCTTAATTTTAATACAACATCGTGTTTGAGCTGGAGTGATTGATTATTTGCATATTTATGATATTGTTAGTTATAAAATGATAGGACTGAATATGGGAATAATTTTGTTGTTATGTGTGAATTAACTGCAATCAATGGTCAAATTTTTACTCCCTCCCGTACAAACTATTGTTTTATATTTAGCATTTTATTTTTAAAATAATTGGGTCCTTTAATTAAATAAAAAATAATAACCTGAGATATTCAATTTATGCATTTTAATACCAATTATAATGAAGTAATCCTATTTAATCTAATAGGGGCATTTCTATCGTTCATCACTTTATAACGTTTAATCTAAAGAAAATTTTTCATACTTGAGCTTGAGCATTTTCATATTTAACACTTTACGTGCAGGACCATGATTTTTTTTTTTTTGTCTTGACTTGGTCTCTCTCCATCATATTTAATTAAGAATATAATAAATATATTTTTTATTTAATTTACAAGATTTGTTTTCACTATATATTTTGTTTTACATTGTATTACATTCTACCTACTAAAGATGCTAGTGCAAACGCAAGTAATAACAATGGCGGATGCGCACTTGGCCCCCACTGATGAACAAACTGACGATAATAATGGATCCAATTATCATTGAACAATGGTCTTTCGATCACTTTAATGAAGCCATTGATTCATCAATCACCGAAAGTGGGTGGGCATTAATTACCATATCATAAAATTAAAAGCTGTTTCGCAATATGTTAAAATGAAATAATATATCATTGCGATGATGTTAAAGTATTGAGTGATCAATTTGTTGGAACTGGTGCTATATATTTTTATTTTTCACATTCTGTGAAATTGACTTCTTCATCTTGAATATTTTCTGAAAGCTCAAGATAGTTCATTAGCCCTTCGCTTTAAATATAGCAACAAAAAGTTTCCTAGAAGTAGATTTAGTTGGGAAAGAAGTATTAATATTCTATACCCTTAGTTTTCCCAAGAGAGATTAGTCCGTATTGTCGCAATACTCCTAGTCCAAAAAAAGATTTAGCTTTGAGAAATTTTAAGCATATATTGCTTGGGAAGATTTTAATTTGTTACTTGGGTTATTTAATTAAAACCATATTTTTGTTCTGTTACGTACTTATCCTATTGTTTAAAACCGATTAATTAAAGTGGAATGCAATCATTTTTCATTATAAATAGTCATCATACCTATAACAATTCTCAGTATATTATTCCAAATCTAGTACCAAGTTAATCTAGTACCATGTTAATGAGAGGCATATCATTTGAATTTTACAGCATCGAATGGATTAGTATAGGAGAAAGGATCAAAAGGATCAAGAATTTGAGAAAAGAGATAGAAACTCCTCACGCCATGGCAGGCTTCAATGGTGCCATGGTGATAACAATCGGAAATTTCAAAATTTTCTAGATAGTGAAGGCTCGCTCCACGATGAGCTTATTGTGTACCGAAGTGCTAGTCACAGGACTTGTTTAAATAAGAACGCGAACTAGTTGACGGAAGGAGAAAAAAATGGAGGAAATGAAGAATGCTATCTTAAGGTTTCATCATTTTGGCTTGGGGGTTTGATTCTTTGACATAGAAAGTTTGGATTTGGTGTGGTAAATGGTTTTTTAAACACTGTATTTTATCTGGGTATTTTAATAAAAGTCAATAAATAATAAAATATGAAAAAGATGATAATAATAACATAGTAATAATTTTCTTTTATTTTAATTTAGTAATTGTTACGCAAATCTTCTCAAATTGGAAAAAACAAAAAAGTCACTCTCCGAAACCCAATCTCTTTCTTTTAGGATTTTCAAGAATAAAAAATTAATTCCTATCCCTTCTTTCTATTTTTTTTCTTAAATCCATTCCCTTTAGGATTTTTAAAAAATAAAAAAAAATCTTATCCCTCTCTTTTAAAATTTTCAAAAATCTAATCTCTTTCTTTTAGAATTAAAAAAAAATAAGGAGAAGAAGATAAAAAAGAGAACTCTCTTTAGATTTCCTTTCATCTAGCAAATTCCACTTTTGTGAGCAAAATCTCATTTTCTAAATATCTCAAGCTTACTTTTTCAAAAAAAATTAAATTGCTTTTTAATTAAAAAAATGTCTTCTTTAGTTTTTTTCAATTTAATACATTTGATTTTCTAAGTATAAATTTCAAATAAGGTTATTTGCCTTATAAAAAAGAAGGGATCTATTTTATTTAATAAAATAGGTTAAGTTAGAAAAATCTAATTCAAAAATAAAAAGATGCAAAACGCTTTAAGTTTTGAACGTTTGACCCCCGATATCGATGCCCTATTTCCTCCGTGATGTCGTGGAAGCAGAGCAGCAGAGGAAGGACGAGAAAGACAAAGCGATTGAAGAGAGAATGAGGAAAGTGAGCAGCGGCCTCGTCTTTCGCTCCCTGCTATTGTCAATGTCGACCTCCCTCCTTCCCGTCTATTGCCAACATCAACCTGCAAGGGGGCAGCGTTTCAGAGAAGCGAAGACATGAGAAAGAAATAAAGTCCGAAAATTTCACAAGCCGAGGCTCCGATTTGTAGCACAAAAGAAGAAGATCCGTTTTGACTTGCCAACTGGCTATTCCACCAAGGCATGAAACTTTCGCCTATAAACAGGGGGGATATCAGCGTGTCTGGGGGAAAAAGAGAACGATTGAAGAGGAGATACAGAGGAGTCGATTGAGAAGATAGAGAGGAAATTTTCTTAGAGAGTGCTTGAGAGGGAGAAGCCGAAGGAGAGATTTAGAGAGAGAAGAGAGGAACGGTACGAGGAAGCTGAAGGAAAGCCCAGTGCTGAATTGAGCAAAGGCTTTGACTAAACCAAGCACACATCATCGAGGGAGAAGAGTTGGAGTTCTAGCGAGATTCTTTTGCAGTTGCATCCCTCACGCATAGCTTCTTCTCAGGTATGGTATTATTAACAAATGTTGTGACTGCTGATCTTCTGAGAAGATACGAGTTAAGACTTGTAAGGCATTAGAATCTGTTTCAAAAGAATGCATATGAGATGTTTGGCTTAATGTTTGAATGAGGCCCAAGCTTAGAAGTCGAGAATTATTTTTTGCTTGCTACTTGATCAGTGTCCTAGTAAGGAAGTTTGGGTGTTCTTTGGATTAAAAACTTAGTTTGGTCAAATGCTAGTATGTTCTCTCTTGTTCCTCCGTCCTTATTGAACTTGGTGTAGATGAATGAGGGATTTTGATGTTTGGGTAATTCGAACATGCTGCTGGTGTTGTGATATGTGTTGTGCTGTGGCATGATAATGCCCAAATGTCATTACCATCTATAAATATAAATTGTCGTTTCTTGCGGATCATGCTTCCTCTTGTCGATAGCGAATACCAAGTTCGTGTCCTATTTTAGATTACCTTAGTATTGATGAGAGCCTGGGCAAAAACTTAGAGGAATGTGGATTCACCACGTTTCATTTCGACCACAAGAGTTAACGGGGACTTAGATTGCCTTTATCTTATTGGTTTGTCCAAAAACCAAAAAAAAAAAATAAATAAGAATGGGGAAAAAAAAAGAAAGAAAGAAGAGAATAAATGAATAATGATATATTTGTCCCTGCTTCCCAAATATATAACTAGACTTGCAGTTGCGTTCTTTTTAGCTTTGATTGTGCGTTGTGCTTCAAGTGTCTGATATATGTGTGTGCGTGTTTTGCTCCCCCATTTATTTGAGTTTGAGTCTGTTTGGGTTAGATTATATATAAGTGATTATGAGGATAAGTGATTATTCATAATAGATTATGAGAATAAGTTATTATATCAAAAGTGAATTGTGTTTGGATATTTTTAACCCATAAGTGATTTTGAGAAAAGAAATGTGTTTGGATATTGGAGTTTAAGTGATTATTGGGTGGATAATGAGAAGAAAAAGTGAAATAAGTGATTATGAGAGAAAAGTGATTATCATAAGCTGGAAAAAATAGCTTATGAAAATAATCACTTAAATGGTCATAAGTGATTATTTTGATCTGGATTGTGTTTATTTAGTGTGTGTTTGGGTTAGATTATATATAAGTGATTATGAGGATAAGTGATTATTCATAATAGATTATGAGAATAAGTGATTATGTCAAAAGTGAATTGTGTTTGGATATTTTTAACCCATAAGTGATTTTGAGAAAAGAAATGTGTTTGGATATTGGGGTTTAAGTGATTATTGGGTGGATAATGAGAAGAAAAAGTGAAATAAGTGATTATGAGATATAAGTGATTATCATAAGCTGGAAAAAGTAGCTTATGAAAATAATCACTTAAATGGCCATAAGTGATTATTTCCATCTGGATTGTGTTTGTTTACTGACTGCATAATCACTTTTTTCTACTCCATAATCACTTATAAGCTGAACCAAACACACTATTACTGTCCGCATAATTACTTTTCTCTACTCCATAATCACTTATAAGTGATTATAAGCTAAAACAAAGAGGCTAAGTACGATTCGATTCCTTGGTTCATAAAAATTGCGTGAGTGGCGTTATAATTTATGTACTTGTCATTATTTATTAGTTTAAAAAAATTTTTTTAAGAAGAAGAAAAGAAAGAATGATGATTTCCTTGGGAGTTATCGCAGAAGCTATCTTTGAGCGGTTTTTTTTTTTATTCTTTGAGCTTCTTTAGATACTTTGGGGATCACAGTCCGTGGGGTCAAGAAGACTCTGCTAGTGTGGTGATCAATTCACGCTGTTAGCAGTGGGCTCCAATGGCCTAAAAATTTCCCATAAGTTTCTAAAAGTATAATAATGTAAAATTGGCCAAATAACTGTACCTTTGGAAGTTTTATTTTGGTTAAACGTATTGTGGTGTGAGATGATGAATCCATATAGTGATGACCAAATTATATGATTTAAGTTTGTAATAATCATTTATAAAGCGGTTTTAAAAATAATAAAGTATTGTTTCCAAATGCCTTATACAAATGTGAAAATGATTTCCATTTCTTTGTTTTTTTAAAAAAATAACAACAAAAAATGAAACCATATTATTAAAAATAATAATAAAAATAATTGGTTAAATAATCACACCACGGAATTTTTGGAACTTCCATAGGTATTTTAGTTAATCATATTATCGCATGAGATGATAAGTCCATGCAGATGTATTGATTATGTTGTTGCGTACATGACGAGTCCACATAGACGTATTGATCATGCTACGCGCAATTTATTTAAATATATAATAATTATTTGTAAAGTGATTTTCCTTTTTAGAGAATAATAATATTTCATAAAAAAATAATAATCATACAATAATCTTTTCATATTTTTATACCTTAAAATACATAATATAACCTTTATATCATAGGAGTTTTGAACTTCCATAGGTATCTAAGGAATCGGTCTATTAGGCATGACGGTATGTCTGGAGCAGGTAGATTGATTTTATTTTCATAAAACAAATTTAAAAATGTTCAAAAATATAAAAAAAGAAGTCTATTTAAAATATATGTATATATATATATGGAAAAAAAGTATCTTTAAGGATAACCAAAATACTTTTAAAGATATTATTTGCACAATCAACTTAAGGTAACCGTTATTAGGAACGAGTGTCATAGGGTGCCTAACATCTTCGCCACGTACAATCGACTCTCGAACCTATCTCTGTCTATGCAGACCATCTTTTCACGCCATTCGCATCACATCTCCTGTGTGAAAGTTTGGCAACTTTACTGGGGAGGTTTGAGAGTCAAGCCTATATATGTTGACTGTGCTTATTAATATGGCTTTACATTTATTTTGATATTCCACTAGGAATGGTAAATAAATCTTTTTTTTTTTTGCATCGTAGAACATGTCTCAAAAATAATGTGCGACTATAAAGAAATATAAAATAAAATTTGGGTGTTTATAGCAAAGACGAATGTCTACGTATATATGATAGAAAGAACAAGAGATTAGAAAAAGAGGCACAGTATTGATATTATGAATATAGGATGATATGATTTCTCAAGACAGATAGACTCAATTACACATAAAGCAACAATATTACTGGGCTAAGGGCCATGACTGTAACATCCTACAAAAAAGACCCAAACAACCACCTAAAACAAGTCACAACCTTCTATAACAACTCAAAGAAAAGGGGTGTTATTGCGGCATGAAATAGGGCACCGCAGCAAGGGAAGATTCTAGACAAAAATGGAAAAGAACTAGAGGAGTGTGGTGTAGGGAATTTCAACATGCACGCAGCGAAAAAACGGGTGTATGCTCGTTTGTCCAGCCGCTGTTTGTTGTTTGTCCGTATAGTTTCACTCTCTGTGTATATGGCTGCTCTCTCTTTAGGGTGATTCGAAATTGTCTTCTATTTTTTGAACCATAGTCTATATCAATATATAGATAGGATTTGATATCTGTTTAATTTAAATCTAAACTAAATCAAATATTAATTAAATAGATTAGTTTTAATTTAAATCTATCTAATAGATTAAATTTAAACTAACTATCTAATCTTTATCCAAAATCAAATCTAGATTTAATTTATCATATAAATCAAATTTAGATTATTAGTTTAAATTCAAATTTAGAATCAAATTTAAATCAAATTTAGATTATGACATTAGTTTAAATTTAAATCTATCATATAGAATTAAATTTAAAACTAATTCATTTGAATTAATTTGAACAATATATATATATTTCGAATATAATATATATCGAATATATATATTTCAAATTTTAATATATATATCAAATATATATATAATTCTATCACCCTAAATTGAACATTAAATTTATTGAATCTAGACACATTTTAGATTCAATGAATTTGGACATTCTAGCTCAAGTTAGCCCGTTTTTGTGTGCGACCCTGTAGGCCTATATGATGTTGGCAGTAGGCTAATAATACTATTGGACCCACAAGTCACAAGTGTTAGGTTGGCTGGTTACCCACCAGGGGGTGAATCGGGTGATGTAAGATTTTCGCTCTTTCTGGATTACAACCCAATTTCATTAAGAGTGCAACAAAACAAGGATAAACAAAGAGAGTTATGTGCAGCAACTGAATAGAGAAGATGAAGAACAATATATAACAATTTATACTGGTTTAGCCAAACCACTTGGCCTACATCCAGTCTCCAAGCCACCACTTGGGATTTTCAACTATATCCCACAGATTTGATCCGGGTACCTGTGAAGCCTTAGTATATCCCACAAGTTTCAGTAGGTACTTGTGAAACCACTCTCCCTATACCCTTACAAGATGTGTAAATCTCTTAATGTTTCCCTACACTAAGATTCTACCTAGAATATGTAGAAAGAAATATTTATAGAATAAAAACCCTCTTGAAGAGTAGATAATGCATTGAAAACTCACTCTATTGAGGTGGATTTTTCAAACAATGCTAAGATAAAATGATTTTAAAAATTGTTGCAGCATTTTCACATAAACTCTCTTAAGATTGTTACCCATAAGTTCAAATGATGTTCTATTTATAGATTTGTGGTGTAACTAGATGTTAGACACAAGATCTAGTCGTTAGAGATGTTACCCAATGGTTACTCTGTAAAACTAGTTGTTCACCAACCACATTTAATGCGTTGACACTCTGAAATTCGAATTTTGGGTGTCAACAGACGAATTTCGCATACACCATAAGTTAAAAACTTTAACGTTAAACTTTAAAGTTTGTTTGTTCTAAAGCAAAATTTGAATTTTCATCTTTGACAAATGTTTCTATATTGGAACATACGAATTTTTAAGTTTAAAGTTCTTCTGGTCAGTGTGAACAGTTGTTCCATATTGCTATAGTGCCTTCGAAGTTCAAATTTTGGTGCCCAAAATTCGTCTGTTAGTGAGCAACTCAATATGGCACAAGTTCTTCCTTTCGAAATTCGAATTTTGGATGTGGAAATTCGTCTGTTGGCTATTCCAGAAGTATTTTCACATTTTGGAGTTTCGAAATTCGAATTTTGAAAGCCAAAATTCATTTGTTATACCTGAAGTTCGAATTTCAGAAGTCAAAATTCGTCTATCAATGGCAAGCTCAACATGACACAAAAGTTCTCTTCGAAATTCAAATTTTGGAGGCCCGAAATTCGTCTATCAGAGGCGGAACCTCTATAACTTCGAACTTTACACTATAGACAATTTTGCAGAAGCTATAACTCTCTCATTTTAACTCCAAATTAAGCAAATGACCTATGGTTGGAAAGCTCTCAATGTCTACTTTCAAATACAATAAGTTTCACTTAAATAAAAAACATATTCTGTGAGATATGATCAAAATAATGATAAGAGGTTAAAACTGAAAGTCCATAACTCACTACTCAAATTTAAATGACCATAGCTTTTTCATATGAACTTTATTTTGAGTGAAATAACATTCTTTGAAAATCTTATTAAGTCTAATTTCATATGAAATAAGTTTTATATCAAAGTCATTTGTATTTTGAGAGATGTATCAAAAATACTAATCAAAGGTCAAACTCTAGATTCTTGAAAACTAGATTTCACTATGTTTAAAAGCAAGAATGAATTACTTTGATAACCAAAACTTCTTGAGCTAATTAAATGCAATTGTAAATCATTGAGTTTTATTCTAAAGTTCAAATTTTGAAATTCAAAATTCATCTGTCAGAGGGAATGCTTTTGAACCTTTTTAGTGCTTAATTATTAGACGAACTTTGTCATGACTTCAGACAAATTTTGCACATTTTACTAACTATGCTTGACTCGAAATTCAAATTTCAACACTTGGAATTCGTCTGTCATAGGTGATATCTCTGGAACTTCAAATTTCAGTAAGCAAAGTTAGTATTTTCACAAAATATATGAAGTTTAACTTCTTAAAATTCGTCTGTTAGTCAGAGTTTTTCAAATCAACATATGCTAATATCAGATTTACTTAATCTAACTCATTTAAAACATATGGTAACAAGATTAAGTAAGTTTCAAAGATTAATCCTACCTCAAGACCTAAGTGAAAACAAAATATACCTAGTGACTAGGTCTTCAAATGTTGAGTTTCACTTCCACTTGGTCATTTCCTTCTTATCATGCTCTCTTCTGATCTTCCATTTTTGGAGCATCCTTTCTTTTATTCTTTCTTGAGTGAGGCATGATATTGATTTCCATTTTTGTATTCCAATGCTCACTCTTCTTACTTAGACCAACCTACATTTAATATATTACACTTAAGTAGTTAGTCCAGTTTATATATCCAACTTATGTTATTCATTGTAAAAGTATAGTGGATATATTTGCACATAGCATGATATATACATTATAACCATAATTAAATACATGCTAATGCACATTTTACTTCTTTAAGGAACATTATATATGTTAGATACATGTGATGCATTTGTTCCTTATTACTCTATATTTGTCATCATCAAAATTTATATTATACTAAACCTTATAACAAGTGGCCTCTAGCAAGACATTGTGACTACGCAAATCATATGAGATCGGTGATCTGATGTAGCCTATCATATAATCCGAATACATCCTTTTTGTTTCATGATATATGGGTCAAGTATGAGGCATGGAAACGTCATCCTCATTTTACTCGACCATCACTTTCTTGATCTTCGAGCAGACTGACAGAACAAATGGAAACTCTTCCATTCGAGCATGGCCATGCATTTCTAGTCTCACTCATCGAGGGACCCAGATATATCTCTTCATTAATTGGAGGGACAAATTTCATCTTGATCATTCATCTTCCTCCACACTTGTCCTACTATACTCGATCATAGCCTTTATGATCTCTCGATTAAAGGTGACTTTTGACTATGCCAAAGTATAGTGTTCCCCATGTAGGAAGCCATGATGATCTCAGGTTTGAGGGCTTAGTGACACAGTTATATATGAGATATTCCTATGACTTGATCCATATAACTATCTCATGATGGGTCGATCCAGCGCCTATTCTCTAATAGGAGCTTATAATTTTGATTTGTATCTTCATACATAATTATCAATCAAAATCATACTAGCATTAGTTCATCAGATGATTGACTAAGGACATTTATGATAAAATAATTTATCCAAGGATATTATTATAAAGAAAACATGCAAACAATATAATAATGTAAGAAAAAACACCTTATTTTTTCATAATGAAGAATAATGTTCATAATACAATGATTGATCTAGGGCACAATCTTCAACACCTGGTACCGCAACGTGAACCCTGGCGTTTCGGCACCATGAATAGATACCATATCAGCTTTTTGCTGATTTTCTGGTCCAACTTCTAATATGCATAATTTCTTATTTCAACATCCGATTGACTTGATTCCAATTTCTACATGTCACCGAACTTTTGATCTAACCATAAACACAAACCACACTTCCAAATTCCTCCGTATGGAAATTTTGGATGCTCTGGACTGAAATAGTTACTTTTGAACAAAACTCAACATTTGGACCTCCCAAATGCAACCCACAACTCTTGGACCTAAACCAACACTTCACCTAAGTCCCAAATACCTCAAGGACTTGGTCTGGGGAGGTCGCATCCTAAAGGAACCCCTCATCTAGAAATTCACCCCCTAAAACCTCCAATGCAACTAATGGGTTATGTACTCATTTTACCACGCATACACCTGAACCCAACACCAATGCAAGATCTCAGTTTAACATGTCAACATGCATACAAAACGATCATATCATGACCCAAACCCGGTCTTAGAGGACAACACACATATGATATACCATCAAGGTAACAATCAACGTACATCACCAACAGGCCTAGCTACAGCCCAAGGATTTCATGAACAACATACAAAGTACTCGGAATACAATATTACATAAGGTATCTACCATAAGCATTCTACTTGGCAAAATATAACTACATAAACCAACTATAACACACTACCAGCTACAACTCATATTCCCATACAAAGGAGAGAACTAAGACTCTTTAGTCTTCTCCTTGCTACATCTAGAATCTTCACATAAAATGTTAGCTACATAGAGATATGAGATAGAGTCCCAATAACTAGCACATTTACAAACAAGGCTATACATGTATATGAATGATGTGATGCAATGCATATGTGATGATATAAATGTCCGCTAATAAACACGGCTAGAACTACGGGCTCGTTACCATCACAATGTGTTAGGTTTGTTGGCTTCCCAAGAGGGGGTGAATTAGGAAGTTCAAAATTTTTCTACAAAATTGTCATAAAACAGTGATAGTAGAAGTTTGCAGAAAACATAGTATAGAATGTATAAAGCAATTGCAAGGTAAAAGAAGAGAGAACACTATGTTAAAACATTAGCTAAGGATTTTAACGTTGAACTTCCAAAATTTGTCTGTTCAAGAGTGAAATTCAAATTTTGATTTTGTCAAATGTATCCTATGTTAAAACATACAAATTTTCATATTTGAAGTGTATCTATTGAGTATGAATAATTGTCTCATAATGCTACAGTGCACTTAAAATTTGAATTTTGGGGAGCCAAAATTCGTTTGTTAGAGAATATCTCAATACGGCATAAGAGTTCAACTTTGCGAAATTCAAATTTTGCACTTTCAAAATTCGTCTATCAAAGACACCTCTAACTAGACTTACAAGTCTTTATTCTAAAATTCAAATTTTGAAATTCAAAATTCGTCTGTCAGAGAGGCTATTTTTTGAACTCTTTTTGCATTTCAATATCAAAAGAACTTTGACATGACTTCAGACGAATTTTGCATATTTTACCAACTATACTTGACTCGAAATTCGAATTTTAACACTTGAAATTCATCTGTCAGAGGTGATACCTCTGGAACTTCAAATTTCAGTCAGTAAAGTTTGAATTTTCAATAGAATATATAAAGTTTATCAGCTCAAAATTTGTTTGTTAGTTAGTGTTTTCCAAATTTAACGTATGTTAACATAGGCTAACATGAAAAACACATGTTTACATGTTATGGAAACATAAGTGAGTGGAAATCAAAGCCTTTTTCTCTGCGTACACTGTGAGAAATCCTAGCAACTAATTCTTCACCAATTTTTCCTTGGATTTCTTTACTTGCATGCTCTTACACTCCTTTGATATTTTTCTTTCAAGCTCTAGTTGTTTGAAATCATTAAAATCTTTGATTCAACACAAAGTACACCTAATAAGTAATTTCCTTTTAACAACTAATGAAGACTGATCACAGGACATTATTAAACTCTCCACTCACTAGTACGACTCGGCCAAAGGCCATACTAATGATCGGACTATGGTTGTCCTTCCCTTTACCACCTAAATTGGTGGTGATTTAGGGAAGGTGCATCCTTTATTCACTATCACTTGGATCTCCTAGCCAAAGAACGATGATTTAGTGGCAAAAATATATATGTCAAACCTTACCACTTGTGTAACAACTCTCATCTTATCATTTTGGACATGTATATGATTTATAGGAAAGACCAGGATCGGAAGACTATGTGAGAAATAGATCACAAAGGAAAAAGGAGGTAAAAGCAATCCATGCCTACGGCATCCCTTTTCACCACGACGAGTGCATGCAATGGGGCTAGTGGGCTCAAGATAGAGAGCAATGGTGCCATGACACCATAATCTCCATCGCGGTATCAGTCGAGAAAGTTGCATAAATAAACAGTTCTATGAAACAGAGGGAGCTCGTGGGTTAGAAGGAGAGCTCTGCTAGGGTTCGATTCTTGTAGGTGGAAGATGAGATTTTAGTGCCTTTGGAAGCTGGAATCAAGAAGGTATGGTTATTTCTTCATATTCTCTTCTCTTCTCATAGATTGTTTTTGGGCATTTTGAGGAGATGATTGTGATTCCTAAGATTTGGTGAGTTTCTACTAGTTAGATTATGTTTAATTGCCTTAATGAAGTGTTATTTGGTATTTACAAGCCCTAAGTGTTGATTTTAGGTGTTTGAGTTATGATTGTCTGCAAATTCTAACCTCTAAAATTGGGATTTCTTATAGTATCCAAATTGTATTGGCTCATGATTGGTTTTGGGAGTTGATTTGAGCATAATGATAAATAGGTAAGTGAATAGTATTTTGGTTTTGTTGGGTTTATGCCGGGATGTTGGTTTGAGCTTTACCAGAGACTATATTCCTACTTGATTTGTGTGTTTAGTGAATTATATAGGATTGTGCTTGCTTTGTTAAGGTAATTATACTTCAAGAAGTTGTATGGAAATGGAAAAATCCATGGTAAGTGGTTAACTTATGATGTGATGGAAATTGGTCTTGTAGGTTTTGGGTAACATTGAATGGTTTGATGGTTCCATTGAGATTTTTATGTATGTTTGAGTTTGATTGGAATTGAATACTGTTGTTTTGACTTGGACTTGCATTGAATATATGTAGTTGGAGATTTAATGGCCTACCATAGTATTGATCATGTATGTGAGCAACCTAAGGTAACTGGGGAGCAACTTTAATTGTCAAATAAGCTTTAAACTTTTTATATCATGATATGTGTTTTATATCTTAGCTCATAAGTTTTGCTGAACTCTTTATCTTTTGAAAATTTTGATGAGAAATGAAAATGGTAATCATGTAGTCCTATGTGTATATATGTGTGTGTGTGTGTTTATATGTACATCAAAGTGATTGAGGAAGGGCTTAGCCATAGTTGTTGTGTGTACCCAATTATATTATGCCTAAAGGTATGTGTGTTCGTGCGCATATAAGCTTGCTAATTATTGATGTATATTATTATTATGCATCCACATGAAATATCTTGTATAATAGAGTTATGCTAGCATGATGATAATGATAATGTTGTTAATGATGATATTGGCCTATGTGTATTGCAAGATGGCATGTTAACATAACATTCGGGCATCATCACTACATTATGCATATTGGGACATTGTTGGTTGGGTGATGATGTCTTGTGATATGATGATACCATGTGGTATGCCAATCCATTGGTGGGACACGCTAGACCTCATGTCTAGGTAATGAGGTTGATATATATATATATATATATCATTGCCACTAAATCATTGTCCTTTGGCTAGGAAGATCCAGATGGCAGTGTATTAAGGATGCTCCTTCCCTAAATCATCACCAATTTGGGTGGTCTAAGGGAAGAGAAATCATGGTCTACTCATTAGTGGAATAACCTTTGGCTAGGTTATGACTAGTAGTAGTAAGCTTAGTAGTTGCTCAGAATTGGCCTTCACCGATTGTTGGAATGAGACTACTTATTGAAGTTACCTTGTAGTGGTGACTAGATAATGGTTTTTGCCATGATGGATATGGTCTTGCATATCACATGCATTGCATTCTGCAAAACACATAGTGTATGAGTAATATGGTTATATAATATGTTGGGGTTGTGGCCTATCATCGTCATAGTGAGTTGGGCCTAACCAACTGAAGTCCCATGTATGTTTTGTTATGTGTAAGTGGTTTATGAGGTTGGGTTTGAGATTTGGTAAAGTTTAGAGAAAATAGGTACGTAACTCATTAGTTCGGTTTGGGGTTCAAGGGGGTCAAATCTTATATAAGTGGTTTCCTTAAGATGTAACTGTCTTGGACAATGTCTTTAGGTGATTTGTGACCTGTTGGAAAAGGTCCGGTGTTAAAAGGTATGTGGTTTGGAAATGAGAAGGTGTTAGAGTTAAGTGTTGACCAAAGGTTACTATTTCAGTCACAGGTATCTAAAATCTCCATACGAAGAAATTTTGGGATGCGGTCTACACCCGTAGTTAGAGAAGGTGTAAAGTAACTTGTAGGCTTTGGATTCACACCAATTGGAGGTCTAATTAGAGAGATACGTGCGTATGAAGTTCGCCTGAATTGACAGCAAGTTTTCAAAACAGCAACTAGTGGCAAACTACAGGGGAAAATTGTCTCCCTTGCTTTTGTTGTTATCCAGCCATAGTTCAGTGTCCTCTAATCTTGCATAAACCCATTTTCTAAGTCTCTCCCCATGTTTTCTCACATTTGGTGTCTCATTTCTAGTGTTTTTGTTTATGCCTTGGTTCAAACTAGTATAAGTTGTTTTCTTAAGTTCATTTTGAGGTCTCAAGTCTTTGGGTGTTACAACTTGGACACAAGGCCTCGCAATTCCACCAGTGGATCAGCATACTACGTAGTAACACAAGACATCATCACCCAAATCAACCAATGTTGCACATACATAACAAAGTGATAATGCCTTTCATACTATCATGTTACATGTACATATGAATATACTCATCATCATTGCCATCATATTAACATACTTATCAACATACCAATTTTATTAATGGGAATGCTAATGAATCACATAGTAAAAGCCAAATGCATGATCTTGTAAGGACAAGGAAAGAGATTACCATTACTATTGTTACCTGTACCAAGGACATATCATGATATGAAAAGAGCTAAACATATTCCGTACGGATACATATCATGATATGTAAGGGATAAAACATATATGTATATATATAAATAAACATTTTACAACACATGAAAATACATCTTGGTTGCCTTGAATCACCCACACACAAACACACACATAGGGGAATAATAGGCCGTTAGAGTACCAATAACAAATTCAATGCTTTCGAAAGATCTCTTGGGATGTAAAAGCCTCAATTCATCAAGCTTGAACAGTACAAAGCCATAGAATACCCAAATCAACACATATCATAGACTTTGGTGACCTACAACTCAACCAACCAAGTACATAAGCACCAACCCATGATTCCAACATCATACCCGAACTAAAAACACCCAAATTATCCATCCAAAGTAGAATCTACTCCAAAAATTCAGACTCCATACTGAATCATAAGATTCTTGGATAGGGTTTGTAGTAAACACTTCACAAACACCCCAAAACTCACACCCAAGCCTTGAGAACACCAAACAATACATCAATAACTCATTTCTAGTAATTTTAATTGGTGGAAACATCAGCCAAGTTGAGATCAATCTCATGCCCATGAATTTCAACCCTAAACTAAGTAGAAAAGAGAGGAGGAGAGGTAGGAATCCACTTACCAACTAAGATTTAAGCTTTTAGAGCCCAGAAATTGAGTCCCAAGATAAAAAACCACAAACCCTAGCAAAGCTGCTTCGCATCTCTCTCAATTTCTTCTCTCTAGCTAACTAGTTCGTGTTCTGATTTCAGCAAGTTTTGTGACTGACTCCATGGGGTGAGCCTTTTCTATCTCATCCAAATTTGAAAGTCCAATGAATCTCGTTGCAGCACCACTAAAGCCTGCCATAGCACGAGGGCTCTTTGTTTCTTTTCTCAAATTTTTTATCCTGTTGATCCTTCCTCTGGTCCTAGTCCCTTTAATGCTGTAAAATTCAAAAAATATTCACCTCATTAACTCGGTATTAAGTCCGGAATAATATATTGAGAGTCATTACAATGACAGTGGAATATTGTAGATACTCTAAAACTTAAATGGCAACAAAAAGACCAACATACCATTTTTGTTTTTTGAGAAAGACACAATCACAATATATAACTATTCAAAGTTTATCAAGATGGGAGGTAATTATTCATACGCTTGTTTTAGCTCAAACATTCAGAAAATTTGGAACAACCCGCTAGATTTATAAATTGTAGAGAGCGTTGGCCAAATAATTTATTTGGAATGCTGGCAAGATTTGCACAGTTCCTCAAATTTAGAATCTTAAGCCTTCCAAGAAATACAATAGATGGATGAAGCCGCAACAATGAAGTACATCCCTCAAAGTGTAAGCTCTTGAGACGAAAGAAACATTCAAATTTTGGTGTCTCTTTCAGATTTTTACACCCGCAAAGGTTCAAACTCTCCAGCATCGAAAAATCTGCCTGGGTAGGAGATTAAACGACAATTAGTACTTGTCCATTGACAAATGTGATTTTCAATTAAAAATTGACTTTCATTTTGATTGGCTAAAACTGATTGAAATGAAATATTTTATTTGCCAATATATAATAATAAAAAAAGTGAATGAATATTGTTCTTTTTTTTAAGATACACCTTCTATAAAATTTGATACTTTAAAAAGTGTGAAATTTTAATTAATCGAAACTTACAAAAGAGTTTTCATATTCAACCAGATATCTTTTCCTCGTGCATCTATGCACGGAAAAGATACTAACTTAAATGTTTATCAGAGATTGTACTCATAGATCTAATATTTAAACACTAAAGAAATATGTGGAGAAATATTGAATTAACAAAAATAAGTTGTATAGAACCAGTTGAAATATGTAAAAAAAGAATAAAAGAAAAAAAATAAACTACACAAAGCCTTAGAAGTACCACATTGTTTATAACTTATGAATAGTGTGACTATTATGAATTTTATATTTTATTTTGATATATTAATATTGATTATTATTATTGTCATTTCCACATCACATGGCTACAAAAAGAGACGGGTGAGTTGAGGTAATCTTGTGAAGTTGGTATACCTATTAAATGTCCCAATGTCTTGGAAATATTGTTTCGTGATAGCATGCCATAACAGTATGATGCTATGATTATTTCAAGTGATACAATAATGCTTTGTCATGGAATGTTTTAATGATATATAGTAACATCTTTAATGACTACATTAACTTAAGTTATTATCTTTTCCATACCTATATATCTCTTGAACAATTTGTCCATACAAGAAATATTGAATAAGGAACATTTTTATATAAAAAAAAACTTAGAGAAAATATTTAAATGTTGGAAGATCAAATTTTTGGTTCACTCTAAAACATAAAAAAAAAGCTTTTGTTTATAATAAGCATGTTAATTAGTTTTGAACTATGTAAGAGAAAGAGCATTATCAATACCTGTTTAACATTCCAGAGTTGTGTGATGCGGCTATGTTGCAGGATAAAGTGCCGAAGCCAGCGTGGCTCATAACTTGATGGCCAATAGGTAAAAGGATACTTATGCCAAGAAACATAAGTTAATCGGTCAGAAAGATAACTTAGATCTCCAAAAAAATTCACATTATGAAATATAATAACTTCAAGATTATTCATTTTTGATAAACCTTCAACGTTCAATGGAGTCTCTTGTGGGTATTTTTGATTCAAGACTATGACTCTGACATGCTCAGTTCCCTGAAAATAAATACATTATATAACTGATCATTGAAAAGTTAAAAATATGGACTCAATTTTTTTTATGAATATGTTGAATAAAGAATAAACTAATATTTCGATTCTTAAAATATTTTTGTTTCATCAAATTAACTGTTCTTTAAAAGAAAATTACCATCAAATTACGGATTCCAAAATGGAATGGTAGTAATTGATATAAATGGGTAGCAACACATCAATGCTTGAAAAAAAGAAGAGTACGTGCATATTTTTTGAGTTTTGATTTTGAGCATGCTTGCCAAAATGCCATCATTTTTTTTTTGGTTAGCAAAGCATCTAGATATGTTCCTAACCATCAATCAGGTTCTAATATAACTATGAGGTGTCTCACATTTGAAACTGTCTTACAATGAAAATATACACACAAAAGGACCAATGGAATAAGAATTCATTTACAAACAAAAATATTTAGGGGAGAAAAAAAATATTTAAGTAGCTTTTCAATACATTTTTATCTAATTTGACGATGACTACATTTCAGGAACTTAACAGAACAAATATTTTTAAGGGACTAAAGAAATAGTAATTTATAGTTAAGAAAATAAAAGTTCAAAGAACTCACAGTTTTTTTCTCCATAATATGATGAAAATCTTCATAACGCCATATCCTACTCCGCTCTCCAGGTTCACTAGATTCGCGCCGAACAATAGTTTTTCCAAATTGCTGTAGCATATAATGCATTCCTATTTTTTGGTGTGATATGTTTATCAGTGATTTATCAATAAAAGTGCTAATGGCCGATTCAGCATCATAAAATTGGCTGTCAAGAATTTCCTTTACATAATCCATTTCGTGTCCTGCAAAACAACATGCTATATCCAAGAAAATGTCCTTTTCCTTATATGCTAGGCCGTCAAAACTTTCTTTAAGCACCTTGAGAACTGAAGGGTCAGGAGCCATTTGCAGCTTGGCCAACTCACTCTGCCATTCCGAGACATTTCGACCAGCCAACAATAAAGCCAATGATTTGATTGCTAATGGAAGCCCATCTGCATATTTGAGTGCTTCCATGGTCAGCTCCTCATAACCTCTCATTGGGTAACGACGTTTGAAAACTGTTTTACAAAATAGTTGAAGAGCTTCATCCTTATTCAATAGTTCCACCTTGTGAATTTCATCTACTTTATGCTTTCTAAGGACACGCTCATCTCTGCTTATTATGATAATTCTGCTTCCTCCTCCAAACTTGCAATGTCGTCTTATATAATTAGTATATGATAGCTCCGACTTATTAATATCGTCAAAAACAATAAGCATTCTATGGTGTCTTAGGCTACTTTCAATATTGTCTACACCATGTACATATTCTCCTTGGAGAGCTATTCTAAGAATTACCTCATCAGTTAGTCCGAAATCATTTTCACTTGAATAGGTGAGGAAACAGGCAGAATCAAAAAGGTGAGAGATCTTGCTAAACACTTCTCTGGCAAGAGCTGTCTTCCCTACTCCCCCCATGCCACTAATCCCTACAACTCGGACAATATCCATTAAGCCTAAATACAGAAGCTTTTCTAATTTTTCTACACGATCATATCCTATCCCTACTGTAGCTATTTGACCTGATTCTTCTATTTCCTTAGCAATTTCATTAATCTCTTTTAGCCTTGATATCCTGTAGCAGAGAAAAAGAACGAAAATAATTTGGCTGTTCTGGTTCATATTGGTATGAGTGCGTAAGCAATTTCAATTTGTGTAATGAAATATTATATATATAGAAAGTTGAATTGTAATATTGTGGGGACTCTGTGCATTTGTGCGAAAATCAATATTAAAAACATGTTAAAAATTATTCAAAAACACTTATCCCAAAAAAAAAAAAATGCAGCTTTCACAATTTATGAACACTTATTACGCATTAGAAAAATTTCTTCTCATGTTTATATATATATATATATATATATATGTTCCCTTGTTTGTTCTTTATCCAAACACACATAGGGAAGGACTTGATCAATTTTGTTAGGCAAGCATAATCAGATAAAGATGATTAGACCAAAAAAATTTCATATCTAACAAAATATAAACAACTAAAATAATGTTGTTACTTACTCTTCCCACCCATATTCCCTAATCCTCTTGAAACTTTTTCTCATATCTTGTCCCCGATCTTTCCTGAAGAAGAGACAAAATGGGAGGAAAAAAAAAAGTTGGCATCATTAATTGTTACGTATACAGGGTTAGAAGAAGCAACTTCAATTTTTTTTTTGATATTTGAAGGAACTACAATTTACTTCTACTGAAAAAGTCAACTGATCATGAAGAAAAATAAGCGGAAAATAAAATAAGGGTATATTTATGTATAGTTGCCTAAATTTTGTTCTGTCCAATTACATAACGGGAAGGACTAGATTAATCTGTCAAGCCAGCATAATCAGATAAAGATGATCAGAACAATAAAATTTCATACATAAACAAAAAATAAAGAACTAAAATAATGTTAGTACTTACCAATAACACCCAAGTTCCAAAATCTTAATTGCCTCATCAAAAATTTTGCTGATAACTCGTCTCTGATCTTTCCTGAAGGAGAGAATTAGAAGGAAAAAAATGTTAACATCACTATTACGTTCAACTCTTTTTTATGTTTTTTGGGTATTTAAAGGAACTTCAATTTGTTCTTACCAAAGAAGTCAACCACTCATGAAGAAGCATATGAAGGAAAATGAAATGCCGGTATAATATTTATGAACCAATCGGCCAAATTTTCCGGAAAATTACATGGAGAAAATTATAATTCCATGGAAATTTTAGTGAAATATATTGTGTGTATGAAATATGATAATTTTAATTGCCAAATTGAGAGTTTAAAGAAATATTTAGTTCCCTATGTTTGTATTGTTTCCGATCAAAACAAATGTTCTAAAGGATCAATTCGGTGAATTCGTTGAGCAAGCATGCATGAATGCATGAGAAGAAGATTACTTACTGATTGTCTCCTATGACCAAATCCTGACATTGGGTCAATAGCGTCCTTACTCTGTGTAAATTGATTCTCAACTCTTGTATATGTTCAGGAAAGCAGCTACTATTTCTTTTTCTTTGTTCGTCTTGAACAGGAAATAAGCTATTAAGTACTTGAGAGGGATCAACTTGGAAGAAAATTGGCAAAAATATGTGTCTTGAAGAGTTAATGCACTCGGCCGCCATTATTCTTGCCAGTTCCTGCAAGAAGCACGTTGAGGTAGCATAGTTTTTACAGAAGACAACAATATAAAGTTTGTATTTCTCCAAGGGACCTCGAGCAATGGAATCCCTGGAAGCTGTAATTAATCCATTTCTATTTAGAGCATCCGAAAGGAATTGAACAAATGAGCAAGTGTCTGTGTCCTCAGTATTGAAACTTAGAAACGCATCACATCTCCATGGCCATATCCACGTCTCGGATGACAATGAAGACGATAGGTTGCTCTGGTAATCCTTTGCAAAACTGAAACCCCACAGTTGCTTAGAAATCATTTTCATGATGAGCTGCCGAATGATTTTGGGCAGAAATTACAAATTCCTTGCTTGAGATGGAATAAGGAATAGTGTTAAAATAGTAGATAAAGATAGATTCATATCCACCTATTCATATATACATATATCACCTTTAATAACAAGCCCATGGTGTTTGATTGACCTTTGATAACCTAGGAGAGGAGATGAACCACACATTTTTGACAATGGTAGGTGCCAAGAATCAATCATAGTACTTACGTAAGATGGTTGGGTAATTTCAAAGTCGCAGAGAGATATTTAATATTGGAATTTGAAAAGAAGAGGAAGCTCTGAGCAAGACAAAATTGAAAAGAAGTGTAAAACTTAGCAAAAAGCCTACAAAAAATATATGGAAATCTTGCTCCTATGCCAAACAGTCTTGCTAATTTATAATTAATTTCCGTATTAAAAGTTCAATGACAAGAATTTTCTTGTGTTTGTGTGTGTGAGTAATTAATCTACTGTTTCCTCTGTTATATTACTCTCCATCCTAACCTCAGTCAAGGGTTTAACGTGAGCAAAGATCTCATATCTTGACAGAACTTAAAGAACTAATGTGACTTACATAGCTTTTTTCATGGCCAAAATTCCTTTTGCCTCCGCAACAATTTTGCCAATAACTCTTTCCTCATCTTCCCTATTGATAAGAGAAAACGAAATGGAAAAATATTAGCAGTACTAGTATTTGGTAGTTCAATTCAATTATTTTGGCTCAAATGTCTTGAAATACTCAGACAAAACTTACAGATCATTTTCATCCATCAAAGCCTTACCTCACTCCACCGGTTTAAGCCGAAATCATAAGCATCACTGTTTTTCGTGACTCAGTGAAGTTACTTAATTCCACTATATAGCTTATATTACTTAGTTCTCTAATACCCCCTTCTTCCCCATTTTTTCTTTCATTTCCAAATTCCTAATCCTATGTATTTAGCCCATTATTCCCAAAAAAAAAAATATCTTCATATAATGTTTCGTCCTTCCTTGTCCTGTGTCTCACTATCTATTCTTAAAAGCCTTGAAAAACCAGCATGCTACTGATTGATTATCCCTGTTGAGGCGGCGCTCAGTTGGAGCATTTATAACTTACCATATAAAATTAGATAAGAATCAGCAATGGTACTTAGTTGAGTAGTTTCAAAAATGGAAGACAAAGAGAGAGAGAGGTCAAAAATTGAAAATTGAAACATGGAACTTACTGTCGTTGAATGACCAAATCTTGACGCCGGTTCAGTAATGTCTTAAATGGAGCCAGCCATCTTTTTACATCAGATGGATCGACCCCATAGAAAATTGGCAGAAAACTGTGCTCCCGTACCTTCATGCACTCCATGATTATTGCCAGTTGCATCAAGCAATTTGCATTGTCAACATATCCTTTTGAGAAGACAACCATATAAATCCGAGATCCTTTAATCACTTGGAACGATTGGTGAATGTACCAGTAGCTGTCCGTTCTTAAACCTTCTCTTTTTAGAACATCCGAAAGCCATTCAACAAACGGCTCAGTTTCGTCGTAACAGTAACTTAGAAACACACAAACATGATATCCCCAAATCTTCTGAGTCGAGGAAGATGATAATGAAAGTGTGCTCTGGAAATCCATGGAAAATCTGGAACCACAGTTATTTGGAGACGGAGAGATTCTAATTTGTTTGTTAATTTCAACCCAATATAGTCAAAAGCCCTCATAATAAAGTATGAACATGTGATGCACACTGGGTCCCACCATTTGAAATGATTTGTGATCAAATATGAACACTCTGACCATTAAGCAGTCAACCAAAAGCGAAATTGCACTTCATATTGAAAAGAAGTTATATCATTCATGATCTGACCTATGAATAGTATCATTTATATGAAATTTTATAGATGTTTTGATTTTATATAAACGAATAAATTTAATACACGAAGCGTGATGATATCAATATATTATTATATAATTCTTTCGACCAAATATATCAATATATAAAAAGTCGATGTATTCACAAGTTATAAATAGCAAAACTTAATACTCTAACTTAATACAATATATGAAAAACCATACCTAGCTATGTGTGTGCCTATGATAAAAAAATAAGTGTAAGAATAAGATATGTCAAAGATATTTTTTTTGAAATATTATAATTAATTTTACTGAAAAAAGATTTTGAAAACATTATATATATTTAACTAGCAATCAATTATATAACATAAAATAAGGTTATGTTCACTTTCAATTTATAAATTACAAAAATAATAAATAGCAATTGAGGTACCAAAAATAGGTGTATGCCGCACACGGTATATTCTGTATTCTTCAGTAAATGGCGAAAGAACAGTTCTCTCTGTGCTCACCGCACGGCTCTTTTACTTTGTCACAGATATATTCATCTATGTAATGGGCAGAAGGAAAATTATTCCTTTTTTGTTTTGTCAATTACATGGTAGCTTTGTGTCCCACTCGTCTTAAAAAAAGAAAAAATTAAAGCATTGATTGTCAAAAAATCACGGAATATTGTATAAGCTCTTTTAACTTCTTTTTTTATTTCTTATAAAAACGGGAAAAGAAGAGTGTATTTTCGTGACATATCATCTTTGACATACTCCGTCTTGTTCTTAATATAAGATCATTTTAATTGAATTACGCGAATTAAGAAGGGGGGTTAAAACTAATTAACTACCTCGAATTTTCCAAAAATCCCAATATTTTACTAAAATTACCCTTATTTAATCTTTCTTTTTTTCTCTTTAGATATATTAAATAGGGGAACTTTTTAGAAATGTATAATAAATACCACCTCATATATTGTAAAGGGTCTTATATTTAGGATCAAGATAAAAGATCATATATATAGGACCGGAGGGAGTATCTTATTATCATAGGCACATATGGGACCAAGGGCCCCTCATCATCTGCATTGATTAGTATTTATTATTTTTTCGTTTGCTGTTAAATGTGCAAGCCTTTCTTTTTAATGTGGCCTATATTTAGCACTTTACACTCAGTAACATGCTTTTTGGGTTCTAACTTCGTCTCTCTCCACCATATTTAATTAAGAAGATAATAGATATATTTTTTTTACTTGCAAAATTTTTTTATTTTATTTTGTCTTCCATTTTATTACATTCTACCTACTAAAGATGCTGTAGTTTAAACGCAAATAAAAAAAATATGAGCTATTGTGTTACATTTTATTTTGTAGTTGATGATTGTTCAAAGTATTGGTTTTTTTTAGGTAGGAGATAAAAATATTTATTAGTAAAAAAAATAGTATTAGGCTTCATTTACCTATTGTGTTAAAAAATTGAAAAAAAAAAGAAAATAAAAAGAAAGGAAGAACCAAGGACGTGTGGCATAGATTAAAGAAGATATTATTAAAATAAAATGTGTAAGTGGTGCACCTCCTAATCCACTCCCGAATTGCGACAATCAATCATCGAAATTGGAACTCAGGATGTCTCCTGCCAAATATTTTATACATAATCTAAATGTCTTAGAATTTGGCTAATCTAATAGCTTTTATTTGAGGAGAATGGTAGCAAATATTTGGCTGGAGACACCCTAAGTCTCAAAAGTGGGTGGAGATCAATATATCAATATCACCAGTATATATTTAAAAAGAGAATCCCGTACTATTTATCTAGTCTAGACTTAGTTTAGTATTGAATTCACTGTTCAAATTTCTCGTTTCCCATTCTTTTTCTTTTTGTTGCTTTCTTTGAATTTTCCTGTAGTGCAACTTTTTTCCATGCGGTGGATCCTGCAAGGAAAATTCATTGTGGAAAATCTTCATATATATATATATATTTCCTCTTTTATAGCGTGGGACCACTAGGAAGAAAAAAAGACCCCCTTTGTGTAGGGAAGAAGAATTATGTTGCCGTGGGAAAAAATTATCAATCTATACCCTAATTAAAATTATATATCATGTCCCAATGACATTTTTAAATACAAGAATAAGATTTTTAAACTTAGTTTAAAATTTGAATTGATAGATAATAAGACAACTAAATTTACATATTAACTAATAAAATAAAATCCTAACAATCTCTTAAAAATTATTTTAAAATAATACTAATTTGTTTACTTTTTTCAATCCAACTATATTAAATCTTTATCATTAGTTCCTAATTGATAACATTATTATTTTTAGAATTATATTTTAATTTTATTTTAGACATTTTCAACTAAGAATTATTTAATCTTATTTTAAATCTTATTATTGATGTTTATCTTTACATTTCTAATTTCCAATTTAAGTATTACATTTTCATATTTTTTTATTGATATACTTTTAATATAAAAAAATCTTTTCATTGTTATCGATTTCAAGAATTTTTTATCCTTTTTTTTTTACGAATAATAACCTTTTAGATGCACAAAGTCTAGAATCTTATCTTGAATCTGAAATCATTTATCAAATCTAAATTATTTTTATCTATTTTTCATGTGATCCCTACTTAAATTTCTGTTCATTTGTGTCAGTCACTAGATTCCAAATTTTCCCGTATTCTTCTACTATAGACCATAAATAATAATTGTGACCTCAAAATTTCTCCACTTAATTAAAAGTATAAATCTCTATAGCTATAGCAATTAATGTGATCTGAAATTTCTTTGAAATTCCTTTGATTCTTTCTATCTTGATTCATTTCTTTTACTTATTCCATAGAGCAAGCAAGGATTGAGATGCGAGCCTCCTCGATAAGGCTAGCTAATTGCATTTGATCCGCTAGTAATAAACTACAATGATGTAGAGGAGGATAAGGATAGCACGAGAGAGTAAAAGTGTAATACCCTACTTTAACATATCTCTACACTTGACCAATTTCTTCAAATCCTAACACAATCCAAATCAGAACACCCCAACTTTAACTCGCCATTCATCCAAAACAACGGAAAACCTCAAGTGGGACCAAAACATGGTGGTGTCGTAGCTACTATAGTATTGCCACGGCGTCAGTACACTCGGGTTTCAATTTTTAGAAACAGAAGGGACTAGCACACAGGCTTGGCTGCGCCCCTTGCTGATATCATATCAGCAAATTTTCAACTTTCGAGGCAAACTTCTGTTGTGCATTACTTTGTGCTCCAATCATTGATTGGCCTGATTCTAATTCTGACAGGTCACTCTCATATCAAACTAGACATAGACGTCAATTTCACTTAAATCTAACTCCATATGGAGAGTCTGGACGTCCAATACTATTTTGGCCACTTTTTGGCCAAAACTCACAACCTAATATCTCCATTTGCCACTAAATGCAATTTGGTACCCAAGGACCGTTCACACAAATCCTATTTAGCTCAACCAACTTGTTCAAAAAAGTTTCATTTCAGAGAAATCATTTCTATGAGATTTGACTCCCTTAAACCATGAATTCATGTAATGAGCTATATGCCTAAAACCACCCTTGGGCATACTTATACGGCCAATCCGACTCACTAATACATGTTCTAATGACAATGACCCAAATCCGGGTCCACATCATTAACACACGCATGTAGCTGTACCAAGCACATAAACCACTAACTCAACATATAACTACATCTACACCATTCATCATCCTTTGACATCATCTACACAACAGCATCACTTTATCCAAACATGCACAACCACATTCATCTTTATACTCCTAGGATACACATACATACAACTCGGCTATAACAATTTACTTGGCACAATATTACATAAACTATATTAGGAACTACCAATTACACTTGAGATTCCAAATGTGGGGAGACCTACAACTCCTTGGTCTTCCATTAAACTAGTACTAGAATCTTCACTTGAAAGGTTAGTCATGGGAAGAAGGTGTGAGATAGAGTCTCAGTAACCGAGACAAATACACACGTGCTATAATATCATTAATACTACACACATATGAAAATGATATAGTGTAATGTCAATGTCATGAAATGTATGTCTCCCTTAATACGGTTAGAACAATAATCTAACATTGTAACAAGATATTTTGTATAGGTGACTCCTTTCTAACAGTTGGTGAAGACTGATTCCAGGATATCACCAACCTCATCTTACACTATTGCACCCGGCTAAAGGTAACACTAATACTTGGATCTTGGTTCTCCTTCCTCTTTCCCATAGCGAATCGGTGATGATTCAGGGAAGGTATAGTCCACTGCCATTTTTCTCTTCTGGCCAAAGGAGAAAATTTAGTAGTAGGGATCTCATCCTTATTTCACCTATATCATATCTCATCATATCATATCATATATCATCACCACCACCCAATCCACCTTTTGCTTACAATGTCATGCGGTGATGTTTATGCCGTATCATCATGTAATCATCATCATCCTCATATTTCTCAATGTCATGCTATGCAATCATGTAATGTCACATCATCATCATATGTTCACATCAACATTACTATCTTGTCTAACTGTGTACATACCACAATATGTAGAAAAATCATACACATAATGATATTATGGTATGAACAGAGACATGTATATATATATATATATATTAACATATACACATATATAAACACTTGGTTACCTCGAGTTATTGACACCACCTAGACAGGAGCTTAGGTAAGCCTCTGGAGCACTCATCACGAACTATATGCCTCATATTAGCCAATTATTTACTACAATATCATAATACCTTCAATTAGCATAATGCACACATTAACCTTAATTCATAATCCAACCATTCAAGTTTAACCCATTGTTCCAATAGCACTAACACCCCTAAAAAAGCCTAAATTACCTATCCTAACCATAATTATCCACATATACTTTGGATTTCATACTCCCTCTACTATTTCTAACATAGAGTTATGCTTAAACCATACATATACCCTCTAAGACTGATACCCAAGTATCATAAACACTAAATCACACCTTATTAATCCCATTTGATCCATTTTAATCGGTAGATTTCGGTCAAAAACCAAAAGTTCTAACATATACCGGAAAAACCTAACTCAAAACTGAAAAAAAATGAAGAGAGAGAAGCAAGGATTGCTTACCAACCCGCATCATTTTTTTAATTTATTTGTTTGGTCATTTTAGACTTGCCAATTAACATACGATGTACGTGTGAACAACCAGGAGGATAGAAAGTTACAAAATTATACACATGACCAACAATTATTTTTGTGTGAGCAGAGCATAGCAGTCCAGTTAGGGGCAGAATCATAAAGTACGTATGATGTAAGCAATTATTAATTAATAATGTTAAATTAATTGCAAAATTGTGTGAGCCGTCCACTATAGCAGGAAGATGTATGTGCTGTGGTAGTAGTTGGGAAAGAGGATGCACCAAACAGATTGTTTTGTTGACTAGGAAGCCTCATATTGTTGTGGTTGTCTAATATAATATTAATTAAAGGCCTATTATATATATAGCCTCCGTTGAGTGAATAATTCTCTATATAACAACTTAATTATATATATATATATATCCCAATTGTTTGATTTGACCGCGTATTCAACCAAAAAAACTTTACAATTCAAAATTTCAAATGAATGTTTAAAAAAATAGATAAATTTGATTTATGTTGAGTAGGGTGCTATAGAAGGATTTGATTGGAAAGAGGGAAGAAGCATCTGAGAGATTGTTTTCTTGTCCATTGAGGGATGAGGAAGCTGCCTGTTCATACCGTTATCCAATATATTTAATAGGCATATAATTAGCCTGTTGAGCATGAATGTTTCTTTTATTTAACAATTTATGCCCCATTTCACATGATGCAGATGATTGCTATATGCAGGCATGTTCAATCCAAAACACTTCAATTCAAATTACATGTTAAAAAAAGTGATGTATATATATCTGAGTAGGGCGCTTCTAGAGGGTTTTGAATAGAGTGTTGAATGATAGTGGAATTGATGTAAGTCAGAGTGCATATTTCCAATTTCCTAGTGATATAAAAACACAAGATTCATTAAAATGTTCTTGTTCTTATTTGGGACATCCTTGAGTGCAATTAGATTTTTTTTTCGGGTAACCGAAGTGCAATGAGAATTTTGTGGCATTGATCCTACGATTCATGAGAATAAATAGTAAAATGGGCCATGAGGTCTGATCATTGTGGGCTTGCCTATTAGGCCCATCTTGTGCTATGGATTCTATCAAATCTGGCCCATCTTGTGCTTGGATTCTATCAAATCTTTGGTTTCCACTTGGAAGTCTTAATGCTTCTTAAGTCACTTCTTTTCTATTGACTAACCTGAAAAAACTAATAACTAAAATCTTCCTGTAACACCCTAGTAAACAAAACCCAAACATCTCTCAAAAGGAGATAAAATGACACCCAAAAAGGCAAAATCAAGAAACTACGCCATAGCCTGCTACAGTGAGGAAGCTTTTTGTTTGAAAGCGGAGGAAAGAATAGAGAAGAGTAGCAGTACAGTCTGGATGTTGGTGCTGCGTGTGACATTTTAACGTTAGGTTCATTTTTCACGTATTAGACTCTAATTATATTAATTATTATATAATTAAAAATTTAATTGTATAAAAATATTAAAATAAATTTTTTTTTATTTTGGGTACTATTTATTATACATTTTTCATTTTATTTGATGTATTTCAAAAATTCATAACTAATTCTATAAAAATTATTTTAAAGTGATTTAAATCTCTAAAAATAGTTAAAAAGATTTTCTACATGGAAAAAAAATATGAAACAGAGTATTCTCTAGACCAATTTATACATTTTATTTCTTAAATATTTACTATACATTCGATTATTTTGAAACTTCCTAGGTTTTGATCATCTTTAAAAATCCATATCTCATGATATCCTGAACCAAATAATTCATTCTTTATGTCATATGAAAGATCTAAATGTATACATTTTATACATATTTTTATTGTATATTTATTCTACTTTAAAAGTGCATGAAATCCACTTAAACCATTAGAGAATTTGCATATCTCTTTCTTTGCATATGTCTTTTTTTATAGCTCAAAATGCTTTCAAACCAGAGCCATTTAATTCTTAAGACATATAGCTTTCCATTTATGCCAACCAATGAATGTTTGGAACTTTGTACTATTTTATATTATTTTTTGAAATTTTTAATACTTGTAATATTAAAAAAAAGGAAAGTATTATACTCTCTTCCCTACAAAAAATTCCCAATCGCAGGAAAATAAATTTAGCCAAACTGAGGGGAAAGGGAAGGTGTAAATCCCTTTACTTCGCCCTCCAAATTTTTTATGGGGAGGGAATCTCCCCTTCCTTTAAAACATCCCTGAACCAAGCAGACCCTAATTCTCCATCTTCTCAGACAAATGCCCCTATTCCAGGCTCTTCCTCAACGTCATCTACCGAGCCTTGTATTGCATCCTCGCATTTATCTTCTCCTACTCCTTCACCACCTCCTGGCCTTCCCAGTGACTCGTTCTCAAGATAATATTTTTCGCCCAAAGATTCAGTGTGATGGAATTATTCCATGGCTTCCACCTCTCCTGGTTTCCAGCATCCTGATTTTCCTCACTATCTTTATAAGCTTCACAAAGCTACAAGCTCCACGGGTTTGGTTTGCCTGTCTTAATTCTTGTTTCCTTGAGTTGGGTTTTGCATCTGAGTCCCCAAAGACTTAACATTTGTTGTCAATCGTGTTAATGTATGCATTCACTAGCATCCATTCACTAAGAGAGAGTTATTGGGTGGTTGAACGGATAATTGTTGTCGTAAATATACAGCTGACTATGGTCTTCTTATTTGGCCATCTGATTCTACATCTCTTATTGCCTTTTCTGTTGCTGACTACTGACAAAGGGTGGATGTTTAGATGATCACAGATCAGGATTGTGTTTTCCTTGGTCCCAATCTGATCTCCTGGGGCTCCAAAAAATAACCCATTATTGCTCGCCCTACCATAAAAGCTGAGTGTAAGTCTCTTGCTAATGCTACTTGTGATCCTATATGGTTGCAAAGCTTACTTCATGAACTGGGTGTGTTTCTACCTCAGTCTCCAGCTCTTCATTGTGATAATATTGGTGCTCCTCATTTAGCCGTCAACCCTGTATTTCACTCTTGGACCAAGCATATTGCACTTGACTATCACTTTGTTAAGTCTTGCAGCTAAAGAACTCCGTGTATTTGTGATATCCTCACTGTATATCAATTAATTGGCTGATGCACTCCATACAATGCTTCCTGCACCTTGTTTTGAGCAGCTTCGTTGGACTCTTACTGTCTCTGCTCTCCAGTTAGGCTTGCAGGGGATGTTAAAGTATTCGAGTCAAAGTGAAATGCCGATTCATCATCTAATTAGAGACTTTTGCCATCTCATCACTTTTAGTTATTTTGTTCTTATCGGTATTATTTTGTTCTCATCTTCATATATACGTGAATTGGGTTTACAGAAGTGGGAAATCTTTTTTGTTTTAAATTAAAAAATTGTATATGAAAAAACTATTTTTTCCAGGGTCATGTAATTTGTGCAATTTTTATTCTTCTAATATTGAGAAGTATAAATCGAATCTGAAATCTCTACAATCATACTAAATGAAATATAGTTACATTGTAATAGAAAAGAAGCCGGGAAGAGAATAAAAATTACATAAATATATAACTAGATGATCTGATAGTCATATTTTATCATCTATACTTTGTAGTTTAGTCTAAATAAATAAAAATTAAAAAAATGTTAATTTCCTGCTGTGGCAGGTGGGGCTGGCAAAGAGGGATCGTGATTCAGTGCGTGGGCTTAATCCACGCACAATGTGAGGTCAGTCAAACGTAGCGTTTTGGATATTTTTGGGGAAAAAGAAGTCAAAGCCACTCTTAAACCCAACTCCTGATCGTGTAATTCTGATCCTAATTACAATGAAATCCACCGTGCCGTCAATCATCGAAGAAAAGCTAGAATCTTGCAACGTCATCGTCGGAGGGCTTAGATCTAGATTTCTTCATACAAACAGGATTTATCGATCAAACACGATGGTGAGCGATTTTCAAATCATAGGTTGGTGGATGGTCGTCGGAGTTCCCATGGTGGCGTGGCCTTTATATGCGGAACAGAGATCGATTCTCTAAGCTTCTATATATACTCTGTCGATAATTTGTGTTTCTTCCAAACTCTGTGCCTTGGGTGGTTGTTGCCAATGGTGGAATCAAGTTGGAAGGACAATACTTAATTGGAGCTTCCTACCAGAATAGGGCACCTAAAGAAAAATGTCCAGAACATTGTCGTTTTAACGACACGCATACCATCACTATGCTAGGTGAATCAATCCGGTGATGGAGATGATTGATATGTAGGTGCGTTCAATCCAAATCACCTCAAAAGTTTTGGAAAATATGTGTGTGTTTGAGTCGGGCACTTCTAAAGGGTTTAGAATAGAGTGTCCGATGATAGTGGAGTGTAAGTTGGAGTGCATATTTCCCATTTTCAAGTAATATGAAAACACAAGATTCATTAAAATGATCCTGTTCTTATTTTGGACATCCTTGAGTGCAATTATATATATATATATATATATATATATTGGTGAACAAAGTGCAACTAGAATTTTGTGGCATTGATCCTTCAATTCATAAGAACAAATAGTAAAATGGGTCATTCATTGTGGGCTAGCCTATTGGACCCATCTTTATCTAGCTTCTTTTAATTTTTTTTTAATTCAAGTTTCTTTTAAATGTTTGGTTTTCCTGATGGAGGCATCTCAATGCTTCTAAAGTCACTTCTTTTCTGTTGATTAACTCTAATGAAAAAAAAAATTAAAACTTAAAAAATAACTTATTCTGGTTAAACCAAAAAGTTCAAAAATAACTTGCATACTTAACAATGCATTCTTATTTGATAAAAGCATAATGCTTCGACACAATGTATTTTCATTCAAAATTGGTGATTTTCAATTTACTCAATCACAGAGTTAAGGCAGAACTACTTTCATATTTTATATATATAAATATATATAAAACGTTTCACGCTATATTTATCAAAGCTCCTTTGAAATCAATCATAAAACATAACTTGAATTATTTGATCATACTAAACATTTTACATAGTGTTAGGAAGCAATCCCATTCTTTCTTCTGCTTTCCTCCCTAAGAATTTGTGACATTATTTAACTGGAAGTTTGCAGCTTCTGTTTATTACATCAGAAGGAGAGATGGATGGAAGAAACAGATACTATCTAAAATAAATCGGGAAAACCACGATGCGTTTGGCTCTTGGCCAATTTACTGAGTTAGTGTACATAACAGAATATGATGGATCCGGAGCAGAGCAAAATTAACTGAAGGAAAAGTAAATATGGATATGGTTTGTTAGTTGAGACTGTCCTCCTATTCGGAGTAGCACTAACACTTACACTAGATCAGCCAGTGTCAAGCATGTCATTGAAATAATTAATCAAATGAGGATATTAACCTTCCTTCTAATTTGGCATTTCTGTTGTGGTCACAGTACATCCTTCCCTTTAGGTTTTCATCCATTCATGAAGGTCATATCAGTACTATAAGCCCAAAAACTCAGTACTATTTGTGTAGATATTAATTCAACAATGCTATATTGTGCTTTTTGGGGTGGCCCTTGATGCACTCAACTATTCAAAAGTCTATTAAGGAATCCTGCCATAATCAACATAGACCTTTGGCTTTCAACGTTTGATTTTACTGAGACTGATATGTTTATTTAAGAGTCAGAGAGAAAAAAAGAAAGGATTTCCAATTTAACAGATATATAATACCCTTGGTTATTGCACTTGATGTTCAAGCATTGCGGTAGTGGATGAACAAGTTTAGCTAGTAAAGTTGTACAGAAACAGAAATAGGCGAAAGGGTATGAAAGGGAAAAATTATGACAGAGAGAACAAGAGATTAGATGGAAGTTGTTACATTACTACATATTATAAATGCTGGATAATATTATTAATCGATATATATAAGATAAACTTATCACTTGAAGGTCCAAATTACGCAACAGCATTACTGGGCTAAGGCCTTCATGCCCGTGGGGGACATTGCAAAATATTATGGATACACATGAGGCAACAGAATAACCAACTACTGTCTTGTTAGAAAGACATGTAAACCCAACTTTAAAATTTTACCAAGATTGGAGGCATTTTCTAACGTTAATTGAAGCTCAAATATGCAATAATCTACAATCTAAACAAGCTATAATGGATCAGATCACAGCTAATGTCAAGTACAATGCTCAAAAAAGGAAAAGAACAGAATAACAGAAAGGGAAACTGAACATTTAGAGGAGAATTCTCAGAGATTGGGATCAAAGGGAGGTATCTTCTAACTCAAACTCTTTAAATAACGCTACCCTCTCTCAGCACTTGACGGCTTTCGTCTGGTCCTCGTGCTTTCTCACACGCTCTTTCACGTTGGTAGGCACTTCAAGTCCTTGATGGCATCACATCCAATCTGATAGGTACAACCTTAGCAAAATAATCCACAAATTTAGAGCAACCAGCTAGATTTAGAAATTCAATATAGCATTGGCCAAGTAATTTATTTGGAATACTGATCAAACTTGTGCAATTCCTCAAATTCAAATACTTGAGCCCTTCACATAGCACAATAGATGGATGAAGCCACAATAATGAACTACATCCTTCCAAGTCTAACCTCTCAAGACTTGGATAAAATTTAAAATCTGGTGTCTCAATCAGATTTTTAGCGCCACGGAGGTCCAATCTCTTTAGCCTCCACAAACGTATCTGGGTAGGAGATTAAACCACAATTCATTCCAGTCCAATGGCAATTGAGTTGTTAAATTAATTAAGCATTCACTTTCATTTTGATTGGCTGCAACTGATTGAAATGAAATATTACATATACTAAGATATATATATATATATATAAATTGATATTGTTATCTAAAAAATAAACCTTATGTAATTTTGGAAAATCCAAAATAGTTTTTCATATTCAATGTTACTGTCATTGCCAGAAGTCCACCACGAACGGCTAAAAGGAGTTGATATTATGTAAAATTGGTATGGCTATTTTTCATTACCTTAATGACAGAAATATTGAATACGGACCATTCTTTGAAGAACTGAAATGAGATATCCAAATTATGGAGGGTAAAAAGTTTGATTAACTCTAAAAAAATGCATGTTTTTGCAAATAATATTCATTTTAGTGTTGATTGATGAGAGAGAAAAAAATTATCAATACCTGTTTGTCTCTCCAGAGTTGGGTGATGTAGCTATCAGGCATGATTAATTCCTTAAGATGTGTCGGTTCAAACCTTGATGGCAAGGAAGAAAATGGATATTTATGCCACAAAAAGTAACGCAAGTTACAAGAAAGACGAATCAGGCTTCCTGAAAAGTTTTCATTCATGTCATGGAATATCAGGACTCTAAGTCCAATCATTTTTGATAAACCTTCTATGTTCAATGAAATCCCTTGTGGATATTCTTGATGCGAGAGCACTATGACTCTGACATGCTCTGTTCCCTGAATATAAATTCATGCATTGTATAAGTGAGTTGAAAAGTCAAAAGTATGGACTCTAATTTTCTTTCAAAGAAATTAAACAAACTATAAACTAGTAGTTTGATTCTTAAAATATATATATTTGTGTCATCAATCTGATCGTCGAGAAATAATTAAGGCTCCGTAAAATTTATCAATTTGGTAACGTGTTATTATAGTTGGTCAGGTTACCAGACTTTATCTAAAATGGAAGCTTAGTAATTAACAAAAATGGCTAGTAACACATCAATGTTTTCGCCTGAAAAGATAAAAAGATATCTGCATTTTGAGTTTGATGTTATGGATTAAATAATGGCCATGCGAGCCAAAATGCCAATATTTATTGTTAGCAAGTATTTAGAAAGGTTGCTACCGATCATTGCAATCAACTCAAAATATTCTATGATGTATTTCACATAAATTTATAACTTTCTTAAACTTCAATGGCCTAATTAATGGTGCGCCTAGTGGCACCATTATTCCTTAAATGGAAAGAGGTCATAGGATTGAATCGCATTGATGGGTGATGTCATGTGGGTGTATATATATATATATATATATATAACTCTCCTACAATGAAACGACACAAAAGGATCGATGGATGAATAATTAATGTACTTAAATATGTTTTATCTAGTTTGAAGATATCTTTCATGACTAAACTAATAATTTACTTCCAAGAAAATTAAAGTAAAAAAACTTACAGTGTCTCTCTCCATTATTTTTTTAATTAATAAAGGGATTGATAACACTAATAAAAGAGAATTAGGAGAACAAGTTAATATCTAATTATCCAATACAATCAATCCTATATTCGGAGGAATTCTTATTAGGTTAAGCAATTAATTGCTAATATATTTAACATATAAATTAATATTAATGTTATTTATTACTAATAATAATTGATGAAGTAGTAATGGACCAAAACAATGATCACTAGTTAATCTAAAAGAATAATTAGTTATGTTATGATTGAGACTCTCAACCCAAACTTCTATAGGTGTTGGTAGTGTAGATATTCTCATATAGTGTAAAAGTCAAATAGAGCAATGTCACGTAGAGGAAGAAGACTTATGGATTATTAATCTATTTTTCTAAAGAATAAATAATAACAATATTTAGATAACAAGTATCAACGAATTCTTTTTCTCACTATTTCAACCTTTTTAATCTTCTTTATTCTCATAATTATAACAGATTGAGTTTATTGTATTTTTTAAAATCTTATAATAATCAAAATTACAATATTTGTTATAGTGATTTTTTCCAAATTCCTATTATATTATATATAATATATAAGGGTGGGGAAAAAACCCGAATCCAATCAACCTAGTCCAATGTGAAGCAACCCAACTAAAAACAAATCCAATCCTTTTAGCAAGCAACCAAAACTTGACTGGCAGAGCCATTTGATCAGGTCAAATCGGGCTTCAAGCAACTTTCTCAGACCACTTAGTTTGACCCTGCATAAGGTTTTTTTTTAATTTTTTATATTTATATGTAGTTATATAAAGTATTAAACACATTTTGTTGGAAATACCATAATAGTTTAACACATTCATAATTGAACTATTTAGATTGTAAGACTATATCAGATTATTCATTGAACTATTTGGGTTAGACCATATTGAAGTATTTGTGTCATAATTTTATTTGGTAAAAAAAAAAAGAGCTGGACTTGATTGAACTACTTGGACCATAATTAGCACAAGAAGAAGCAGTTCAATTTTCTAATTTTCCTTTAAAAGATAAAAACAATTAAAAATATATATATATATATATATAATACTCGACCAAGACTTTGAGTCAAACCATGGGTTGACATAAAACCCGATTCTACCCAATCTCCTCCACCTCTAATATATATTAAGCATATGTATAATATAATTTATTAAATAGTATAATATATGATAGATATATTATATGATATGACTATGTGAAAAATAACATAAAATAATATAATATTAATATATATGGATCATAAACATTATATATATAATTATTTTTATTTAAAAATAAAAATCAAATTTAAAAGTTAGCTAGGAAAACAATTTTTTTCTTGCCAAAGAAAAACAAATATATTTATAGACAAATTATTTAAGATTAAAAATAAAAAATTATAATATAAATATTCATATAAATATAAATATATATAAATAAAATATTTTATAATATTAATAATTAAAAAAAAACATATGTGTATTTTTTAATAATATATTGATTTATAGATATATATATATGCATATATTAATGTGTAGATAAATAATATATATTTAATATTTCATATTAAGACTATAAATACATTTCACCTCAACTGATAAAAAGATCAATATAAAGGTATTGAAAGTAAGAGGTCATGGGTTTAAACTTAGATGAAGATATATTTGAAACTATAATATTACGTGGCACCTCTAATGATGTGGTGGTGATGTGGCATGGTCCTGGGGTGACGTGGTGTGGCCCAGGAGGTGATTTGGTGCGACATGGTGAAGGCTCGGGGAGATGTGGCATGGGTGGTAGGTGGACATGGCAGTGACGTGGCACGACTCGATGGTAATTTGTCAATGGTGTTCAATAGAATTTTGGTGGCGACTAAATGTCGTCACCAAATGTCAACATTCAGTGATGACAATTACGTCGTCACCAAATGATAACTTTTAGTGATGATAAACTTTCAACAGCAACAATTTACATTTTTAACAATAACTATTTTTGTCATCAAATGTCTATTTTTGGCAGTAAAATTTTATGTCGTTGCTAAAACTTTGGGCGACAAGACTTATACCGATGACAAAAATGTCACTGCTAAAAATTTTTAACTATAACATTTCACCTTTCAGTGATGACTTTTGTTCTCACCCAAAGTCAAATTTTTGGTAGTAAATCCAATGTACGTAGGGGATTGCAACAATCAATCACCGAAAGTGGGTTGGAACAATATCATAAAATTAAAACCAGCTTTGTAATACTTCCCCATCCCATGCCAAGATATTTTATAAAAGTAATGCATATAATAAAAAACTAAAATTAGTTGAAATTTTGTTTTTTTACAAAAAAAGTATTTTGATTCCAAAATTAAATAATAATACCCTTCTAGTCTTGAATAAAAGGGAGAAAAAACTAAATCACACAAATCCTAATTACAAAATTATTTTATAAAAGATCTTGTAATATACTACCTCTATTTCTTTTTATCTATCATTTAAGGTTTTTGTACACAGATTAAAAAATACAATTAATGTGTTAGAATTTATTATAAATTTTTTATTATGCCTTTTCATAAATAAAAAGATAAGAAAGAGCAATTAATGTTATCTTTAACTTTTAAAAGGATAGATGAGGGTATAAATGAAAAAAATAATAGTTAATATTGTCTTGAAATTTGAAAGTGAGAGATTAATAAAAACAAAAATTTTCTTAAAAATTGACAAATAAAAAGAAATTGAGTGGGAGTAGAATTAAAGAAGTATATTAAAGTAAAATGAAATAATCATTATGATTATGTTATACCCACCCTCTGAGAATGTGTTCAGATTAGTTTATGTATAAGTGACTATGATGATAAATGCTTATTTATAATAGATTATGAGAATAAGTGATTATGTTGAAAGTTATTTGTGTTTAAATATTTTTACTCTATAAGTGATTTTGAGGGAAAAAAATGTATTTAGATATTAGGGATTTAAGTGATTATTAGCTGAATAATGAGAAGAAAAAGTAAAATAAATGATTATAGGAGGATAAATGATTATCATAAGTAAAAAAAATTAGTTTATTTCATAAGCACATATTTGAGGCATATGTGCTTATTGAAAAATAATTTGCATTTGGCAACTTCTTTATATAATAATTTATTTGCTCACATAAGTGCTTATGGAGCAGATCGAACATGCACTAAAGTTTTGAGTGATTTGTTGGAACTGGTGCTATATAATTTTCACACTGTGAAATTGTGTTCTGCGTCTTGAGTAGTTTGAACAAAGCTCAAGTTAGCTGATTAACTCTTCGCTTTATATAGCAATGAAAAAGCTTTCCAAAACAAATTTTGATTGAGAATGATTTACTCAGCAAACTTTGAAATCAATCCCTATACTAAATTTTTTTTTTAGAAAACACCCCCTAAAGTTTCATTATTTAGAGTCGTTTGTCCCTGGAGATTGAAAAAATACTTGGAGAACTGACAATTGGACCAAACAGCGTCAAATTAAGTGATATGGCTGACGGATGATTGCATGGCAGATGACATGGTGGATTTATTTCTAGCTAGACCATATTTGAAACAACAATGCTCACTCGCTAATTTTCACAAAACAGTATGTCGATCACTTTAGGGTTCAAATATTAAGCACCTTGTTCCATTATGTGATGACGGATAAAGTGGGACAATTTGTGACTGTAATTGTTTGAAAAAAGTTCTGTTATGCAACTTTTCTTCTTAATGAATGATGATACTACTTCATTCTCCCTAATGTGTAACCACCACTACAAAAAAATAGACTTTCAGTGACGACTTTCGGCGGTGATAAAAAAAAGTTGCCGCTGAAAGTTAGTCTCTCGGCGGCGATTGAAAAAGTTAATATTGAAAGATCATCTTTCAGCGATGATTGAAAAAAATCGTCGCTGAAAGTAACTTTTTGGCAGCGACTAAAAGAGGCGTCGCTGAAAGTCCATCTTTCGGCAATGGTAAAAAAAGGCGTCGCTAAAAATAGCTTTCAGCGATGACTTTCATTGTCGCTGCCAAAAGGCAGACTTTCAATGACAATTTTTCCTTAGCGCCGCCAAAAGTTATACTTTCAATAAGAGACTTTCGGTGGTGACTTTTTAATGTCGCCGTCAAAATAATAATTGTGTTTTATTTATATATTTTTATTATAAGTAATTAGATATTTAATATATATTTTATATTATAAATATTATCTAGTATCTTTATTTAAAGATAAAGTATTTTACTATTTTTTCATGTAAAATATTCTGAACATTTTGAAAGTGTTTTATGTCTACCGAAAATTAAAGATTTGAAATGTTGAATATTAAATTCAATCTATATTTATTTTTTACTTTTCCTTATCCTAATTAATGAAATATGTTATTCTTATTAGGATAATTTTTTTTAATTCATAAAGAGATTGATAACTCCAAAAAAAAATTAGGAAGACAAACTAATATCTAATTATCTAATGTGATCAACCCTATATTTGGAGGAATTCCTATTAGGTTAATTTAATTTCTAATATTTTTAACATATAAATTAATATTAATGTTATTTATTACCAATAATAATTTTGATGAAGTAATAATGTACTAAGGCAATTATCAATAGTTAGTCTAAGAGAATAATCTGTTATACTATGATTGAGACTCTCAGCCCAAACTCCTATAGGTGTTGGTAATATGGATATTTTCTCATAATGTAAAAGTCTAATAAACTAATATCATATAGAGAAAGAAGGATTATGTGTTGTTAATATATTTTCCTAAAAAATAAGTAACAACAATATTTAGAAAATAAATATTGGCTAATTCTCTCTTTCTCATCCTCTCACTCTTTTTAATTATTTTTTATTATCTGAATTATAATATATTGAATTTATTGCATTTTTTTAAATCATATGACAATCAAAATTATAATATTTATTTTAATGATTTTTTAAAAATTTTCTATTACATTATATTATATATATATATATATTAAGCATATATATATAATATAACTTATTAAATAATATAATATATGATATATATGATATATTATATGATATGACATAGCATAAAATAAAAAAATATAATATAAATATTCATATAAATATAAATATATATGTATATAAATAAAATATTTAACTATATTAATAATTGAAAATAACATGTTTGTGTATTTTTAATAATAATATTGATTTATAAATATATGTGTGTATATTAGTATGTAGATAAACAATATATATTTAATATCTCATATAAAGACTGCAGGTGCATTTCAACTCAATTGGTAAGAGAATAAATACAAAGACATTGCAAACAAGAGGTCATGGGTTTGAACCTAGGTGCAAGCACATTTGAAACAAATATATGATGTGGCAATGGTGATGTGGGTGGTGACGTGGCGGTGGTGATGTGGCGGTCGTCCGGCGATGGTGACGTGGTGGTCGGCCGGCGGCTATGGTCTGACAGCGGTGGTGACATGGTGGTCGCCCAGTGGCTGACATGGTGATGGCTTGGCCAAACGACTTTCAACGGCGACTAAATGTTGTCGCTAAATGAGAAATCTTTGGCGACGACAATTTATATTTTTAGTGACAACTCTTTTCGCCACTAAATGTCTACTTTTGGCGGTGACATTTTTATTGTCGCCAAACTTTCGGTAACGAGGTTTGTGGCGGCGACATGGTGGCGATAAAAATGTCACCGCTGAAAACTTTTGGTGGCGACATTCCTTCTTTCAGAGATGACTTTTGTCCCCGCCGAAATTCAAATTTTTTGTAGTGTACCTGGTCTCGATTTTTCTTCTTAAAAAATTTTTTTTTATGCCTGCTGTGTGTCCAAATAGCTAAACCTCATCAAGTCCTTCGTATACAAATTCCCTTCTTGTACCACAACCAGCACAAAGAATTGGTGTTTCAAAAGGTTTTCAACAGCTTGATCAAAGCTATTGCATATTCTATGATATAGGCTTATGGAAAAATAAAAAAATACATAACTAATGAAATAAATAAGGTTAATCTATCCACGTAACTAAGAGCAGCTTCTGAAAACTGTACTTGGTAGAAAAATAACTACAACAATGTCAAATCCAGCAACATTTTCAATACTTGTCAAGTAATGCAAGTTCATGGGGTACCATCTTCCACTTAATCATATATAGAAGAAATTAATATAAGACGTGTTTGGTGAAAAAACCAAATGTCTCAAGTTGACAAGATGCATGAGTCAGAGTAATAGATGAGTTTGTTCACAGTGGCCCCCCATGAGCACCATAACATAAGGTTTACTACCATATCCCTTTTCTCTAATCTAGATGTGTGTTTAACATGGACATGCTTAAGGACTGTTTGTTCACCTCTGTTTTTCGTTATAAAAACAGAGGTAAATAGAGTATTTGAATTCATCAAGAATTTCTTTTATTGATCTAAGATCTAAAAATTGGGAAGTTTTGGAAATCATTGCCCCTACTATATTAAGACAACCTTTGCGTCTGTTTGTGTGTGTATTTATATATATATATTAGCTTATTTGTGTTTGCAACAAAAACATATAAATTGTCTTTAGTATTTTTGCTCCTTTATTTGTTTCCTATTTTTATTCTTTTTACTGCGCTATTCAGGCAAGCGTTTGGTGAGGCACTAGAAAGAAAAATAACTATAACAATAGATCTCATATGATTGGGAGTAGAGGAAGCAGTAAAGAGCATAGTGGAGGTGTGATAGCCAGATGTATATTTCTCCCAAATGGCAGTGTAATAGAGTCCCACTATATAAATATATACAATGAATGTACATTCCAGGTAAGAAATCCAAGAGTGAGCATTTTACGAATGTATTATTGCCTTTCTGTTTGGAGAAGGAAATTCAATGAGATTCTGGGTTGGTGACATTTTCGACTTGTTTTATTTTGCTATCAATTGTGATCAATTATTTGTTCTTTATGCTTTATCTAAATTATCCAAGCTTTCTTACTTTAGTTATTGTCTTATTGGCTTGCAACATGTCTGTTATATAAATATATATATATATATATTTTCTTTTGTGGGATCTATGTGAACTCCAACACAAGAGGACGCCTAGCTCGATGAATAGACTCAACAAAATTAAGGTCTACGAGAGTTGTGTTTTGCTATTCCTCAGCCTAACCAGTGTTGCCTATGTGTCACTTCATTGTGTTTAATTGTTTGCCACTTCAGCAATTTTAACACCATCTATGACATTGGCATTTGTAGGGACTTTTTGCTGCCAAATATCCAAAGATCTAACGGCAAATACAATAAGGATCAGTTTGATGTGTCTATTTTATACTTATAAAATATTTATATTTTGTATCTATTTTCATCTTAAAATATTGTAATTTGATACTTTTTGGTATGATTTTACATAATTTGAAATATTTTTGCATCACAGGAATATTTATGTGGAGTTGAAAGCAAAGTATAGCAAAAAAGAAGAAGAAATACGTTGAATTACGAAGCCATATTGTTCCTACTTATTTTCTCACCCGTCGACGAGTGAGTAGGCAAAGAGGAAAACTTTCAGTGAGATGAGCCAGTGCCAGGTCAACCAAGAAGACAACCAAACGGTGTCGGGTGGTATTGTTCCCTAGGAAAGAAGATGTGTTAAGCCAGCACCGGATGCATATGAAATTGTTGGACCTAGTGCTAGATCGTGATTGAACAAGTGACATGTCTTTTACGTGGTTTCATGATTTTTGCAAGAGTTTTTTGGGCTTTTATGGGCTGCTAGATTTTCTCTATATAAAGGAACACGAAGGAAACATGAGGAACATTCAGTCAAGCACTCGAAGGCTAGAGAATACGATTCTAAAGCTTTTTGAGCAACTGGAAGAGATCAGAAGACAAAGAAAGCAAGAGATTGAGGGAATTTTGGAGCAACCTTCAAGTTTCTTTTTTTCTACCTTTCTCTCTTGTGTTGTTGTCGTTTTATGATTTAAAATTTTATCTTTGTTAAGATTATTAAGTTTATGGATTGCTAAATTTTTAATCAGGGATAATAATGTAACCTGATTGAGATTAATTCAATTTTATAATTTTGATTATAACTATGAAATTTGAGCTTTAAATATATATATATATATATTTGATTTTTATAATTATATTTATTTTCCTTGTTTTAATATTGATTTGTGAGTGACCACTATAAAATCTAATCTAAAGAAGAAGAGTGAGTCTAGACTTAGGAAGACAGATGTAGATAATTATACTAAAGATAGATCTAGGAATCTGCAATGACTTATGTTATAACTTCAGGGTTTGGTTGGATAAGTGCGTTAGGCAAGAGCGAACTCAACTGTAATTAACACACGGACTAATACATTGAGAGATGATTATGACATAATAGGAATAATTATCACTATAATTGCGTAGAGTTTAATCAAGAAAGTGAATTGAGTTATCCTAATAGGTGAACCTCGATCTCTTGACACTTCTAGTGACTAAATTAAATTGATAAATTGAATTGTTTGCTTCATTTTAACTTATAATTTTTCCAATTGAATTGTTGATTGTTTTTGGATTAAAAATTGTGCGCTGATAAATTTTACAACTTTCCTTGGGTTCGACTTTGGAATACTCTGGATTTTTTATTACTACGATTGATTTTGTATACTTGTAGGATCCTGATAACAGTTTAAAAAAAATTGAACTATAAGGACTAATTTCATAATTAAGAAAAATTATAGGGTCAAAAGTTTAATTTTCCCTTTACTATAAATCTTTAATTTTTGAGAGAAAGTAGTCTTGGTCGTTGGAATACTCCTAGTTTTCAATTTAAAAAAAATAGGAAAAAAAGTAGCTTTAAGGAATTTTAAGCATATATTGTTTGGGTTATTTTTTTTTTTTGCCACTTGGGTTATTTAATTAAATTAAAACCATATTTTTTTCTATTTATCCTATTGTTTAAAACCAATTAATTAAAGTAGAATGCACACCTTAGGAATCATTTTCATTACCAAAATAATTGTCGCCATACTAGCTTCCAAGTCAAATTAATTATAAATAACTGTTTCAGGCATTTCAAAAATAAATTAAAGAGCTACCTTGAGTTGTTTTGGCCCATAACCACCATAAAACGGGTCAACCTATAGATTGAAATCCGTTTTCCCAGCTCTACTAGCATTAAAAATATGGACATGGGTGCAAACGAAGTTGGCATCATTGCTCTTTTTCTTTTTCATTGATAAAACGACATTGGCATCATTGCTCTTTTTCTTTTTCATTGATAAGTCCATCATGCAAAGGATAAAAAGACAAAAAAGACAAGGGAGGAGAAGCATGTGATTGTGAATAGGCAAAGGGAATATAGTTTCATGTGAAAACGACCTCAACTTGAAACGTACGTGTAAATTGGTGGGAAGGTGCACAAGAGGACCCTACTACAACGACTAAACGGAGCGTTGACGGATGGTCAAGAAATTATTGATCTATAATGGTTTGCTGAAGCTGATATTGCCCATTCTCACCTCTAGTAGGATGCTCCATTATTTTTTTTGGTTAACAGTAGGATACTCCATTATGCTTTATGCGCTTGACAGAGTTTGACGAAGCCCGTTTCCCTTTCAGTTAATTTCAAGCCCAATCCATTTCGCCAACTCACTCTCACGCCACTCTACCTCACATTTCTTTTTTGTTTTTGGTGAGTCCCTACCACACATTTCTGTTTCTCCTCCTCCTCCTCCTCCTACTAAGCCCACTATCTCAATGTCAACCCAAACTGATTCTCTTCCTTCCTATCCAATTCCAATTCATCTTCTCCACTTCTTTTAATTCTCCATCTTCTCAGACACGTGCCTCTATTTCAGACTCTTCCTCAACTTCATCTGCTGAGCCTTGTGACGCATCCTCTACTCTATCCTCTCCTACTCCGTCCCCACTTTCTTGCCATATCTTAGTGTCTTGTTCTCAACATAATATTTATCGCCCAAACATTCATAGTGATGGAACTATTCCATGTTGGCCTCCACTTCCTGGTTTCCTACATCCTGATTTTCCTCACTATGTTTAGAAGCATCACAAAGCTACAAGCTCCACGATCTTGATTTGCCCGTCTTAATTCTTGTGTCCTTGAGTTGTGTTTTCGAGCATCTCAATCTAACACTTCTTTATTTATCTTTACAAGTGAAGCTCATACAGGAAGTTCCTCTATTGCCATCAATAATCTTATCTCTGCACCTGGACAATCATTTCCTGGTAAAAATCTTGATCCTTTCCACTATTTTCTTGGTGTGGAAGTTCAAAATGTCAATTCTTGACTCATACTTGGTGAAAATATATTTTGGATTTGCTTGCTAAGGCAAATATGTCAAGCTCTAAACCTATTCGCAATCCCATGAGTCCTAGTTCTAAGCTTTCCTCTAATATTGATGGTAATCTTTTTCCGATTAATCCTACACTCAATAGTAGCATTGTTGGCAATCTTTAGTACCTTTCTTTCACTCGTCCAGATTTAACATTTGTTTTCAATCGAGTGTGTTAATATATGCATTTACTAAGAGAGAGTCATTGGCAAGTTGTTAAACGGATATATGTTATCTTGAATATACTGCTGACTATGGTCTTCTTATTTGACCATTTGATTCTACATCTGATCTTAATTATTGCCTTTTCTGATGCTGAAGAGGGTGGATGTTTAGATGATCATAGATCTGTAGTAGAATTTTGTGTTTTTGATAAGTGAACTCTTATGGAATCAATTCAAAGAATCCACTTGAAGCGAATAACACTCGAATCATTGCGAAACAAGGGACACAAAGATTAGACAGCAAAGAAATTAACAAAATAGACAAAAACAACAGCAAAAGGATGCAAAAATAGAGAAGATAAGAATGATAGATATTGGTTTTGAGAAGTAGAATTCAAGAGAACCGATTTCTTAAATCTTAGTTCCGGTGACGCCACAAGGATTGACCAATTCCTTGATAAGTCATAGTTCACTCTAGCAGTCAAACAACTCAAGAGAAACTCGCAAAGTCTAAAATTATATTGATCAAATCTCCAAAAACGTACATAAAAGTTAGCATTAAATAAGTATGGTAAAATCTAACCTAATAAACCTAGAAAACCTAATTAATTTGGGCTTAAATAATCATAATAGGATTAGGAGACTTTTGAGCTCGAATAACACTCTTATTAAACCTAGGAAACTAGTAAATAAATATTCTACAATAAATGAGAAAAACTCAAAGAAAATAATAAAAATAATGCCTAAACTCTTATAAATATGCCAATACATTAATTAAATCACATGTTTGGCACATGACATGTTTATTTATAAGTTGGGACATCAAAAAGACTATTAATTAACCAATTAGGCTTTATTAATCACTTAAGTTTAACCCATAATTAATAAAAATGAAATTAAGACTAATTAAACCCACTAATGTCTAAATCACATGCTCTTGAAGCATATGATCTTTTAAGTAATCTCCTCCAATGGGCTATGATCTTGGGCTTAGATCTGAAACTTGTATTTTAGAGTTAATGATCTCACTTAAGTTTAGGCTTTATGTTCAGCACCTTTATCAAGTCTTTCAAGTTCTCCATGCTCCTTTCTAAATCCTTACAAGTCATACCTAACCCTTACTCTATTAGCTTTCCTTGGTCAAAATCTAATCCCCTAGAGCACCACAAAATAACCCACTATTGCTTGCCCTAGCATGTAAGTCTCTTGCTAATGCTACTTGTGATATGCAAAGCTTACTTCATAAAGTGGGTGTTTTTCTATTGGTGCCACTTATTTAGCTGCCAACCCTGTATTCCACTATCGAACAAAGCATATTGCATTTGACTATCACTTTGTGAAAGTCTTGCCGCTAAAGCTCTTCGAGTCGTATTTGTGATATCCCAAGTAAAGATCAATTGGCTGATGCACTTTATACAACGCTTCCTGCACCTCGTTTTGAGCAGCTTCGTTGGAGTCTTACTGTCTCTTCTCTCCAGTTTGGCTTGCCGGGGATGTTAAAGTATTCCAGTCAAAGTCAAATGCCGATTCATCATCCTAATTAGGGACTTTTGACATCTCATCACTTTTAGCTATTTTCATTCTTATCTTGATTATTTTGTTCTTATCTTCATATGTGTATGCGGTTTACAGAGGTGGTGGCTCCAATCTTGCTGTGAACGGAAATTATAACTTTTATTTTTATAAATTAAAAATTGTATATAAAATATATATTTTTAAGTCATGTAAATATATATCTGTGCAGTTTTTATCCTTTTGATATTGTTAAGTAGAAACTGAATCTCTACAATCATACTCTATGGCATGTAGTTACATTAATTATAGTAGAAAAAAAAAGCTGGTAAGGGAATAAAAATTGCACAAATATATATAATCTAATAATCATATTTTATCATCTGTAATTTTTGGTTTAGTTTAAATAAATAAGAATTAAAAAATTGTTAATTTCCTGCTGTGGCAGGAGGGGGTGGCAGAGCGAGATCGTGATTCAGTGCGTGGCCTTAATCCACGCACGCTGAGTGTCAGTCAAACGTATCATTTTGGATATTTTTGGGGGAAAAAAAGTCAAAGCCATTCTTAGACCCATGATCGTGTACCTCAGATCCCAATAATGAAATCCACCGTCCATGATCGAAGAAAAGCTAGAATCTTGCAACGTCATCGTCGGAGGACCTAGATCTGTATTTCTTGCTACAAATGGGTTTCACCGATGAAACACGATAGCAAACGATGGTTGTGAAGAAGTGAACCCCACAGGCATGGTTTCGACTTTCGAATCATAGGTTGGTGGATGGTTCATGACCCATTGCTGGTGGAACTCGGTGTTATAGAGTGGAATAGAGAGGTTGGTGGATGGTCGCCGGAGTTCCCATGGTGGGGCGGCCTTTATATGCGGAACAGAGATCGATTCTCTATGCTGTATGTATAATCTGTCAATAATTTGTGTTTCTTCCAAACTCTTTGTGCCTCGGGTTGTTGGTGGCAATGGTGGAATCAAGTTGGAAGGACAATACGTATTTGGAACTTCCCACCAGAATAAGGCACTTAAAGAAAAATGTACAAAACATTGTCGTTTTAATGACACGCATTCTATGCGTCAGTTAACTCTACGCACTGAATCAATCTGGTGACGCAGATGATTGATATGTAGGCGCGTTCAATCCAAAACACTTCAACCATAAGAATGAATAGTAAAATGGGCTATATCATTGTGGGCTAACCCATTGGACCCATCCTGAGCTAGCTTCTTTTAAATCTTCGGTTTCCCAGTTACCAAAAATAAAAAGACTTCGGTATCCGGTTGGAGGCATTTCAATGCTTCTTAAGGGGGGAAAAAAAGATTAAAACTTGAAAAAAAAAAGCTTATTCTGGCCATACCCAAAGCATCAAAAATAACTTGCACCCCTAACATTGCATTCTTATTTGATAAAAGAATAATACTCCCATAAAATGTATTTTCATTCAAAATTCGCAATTTTCAATCTCTTCAATCACATATTTAAGGTAGAAATACTTTCATTATATGCGTGTGCGCGTGCAAATGCGTGTGTGTCACGTTTCACGTTATATTTATTAAAGCTCCTTTGAAATTAATCATAAAACATGAATTGAATCATTTGATCATATTTTACATTTTATATGGTGTTTGGAAACAATCCCATTTTTTCTTGTTTTCGTTGCTAAGAATTTGTGCCATTATTTAATTGGAAGTTTGCAGCTTCTTATTATTACTTCAGGAGGAGAGGAGGATGGAAGAAACAAATACAACTATCTAAAATAAATTGGGAAAACCACAATGTGTTTGGCTCTAGGCCTATTTACTGTGAGTTAGTGTACAGAACAGAATATGATGGATCCTGAACAGAGCAAAATTAATTAACCGAAGGAAATGTAAATATGGAGATGGTTTGTTAGTTGAGACAGTCTTCCTATTCGAAGTAGCACTAAAGCTTACACTAGATCAGAAGCTGTCAAGCATTTCATTGAAATAATGAATCAAATAAGGATATGAACCTTTAAATGTTAAAATACAGAGGTTGTTTGATAACATACGTTCCAATACTCAATAATGTCATGAATTTACCCATAGGATCCTTGATGACTCCCCATATATATATTTAGGAATATTTGAGATATTTTTGGGTGTGTTTGGGGTGTCATTGATACATTTTAAATATTATTTTCCCACTTATTTGCAAGACATTGGATTAATTGCTTTAATTGGAATTTATTGGGAAAATCATGAAAAATAAGCTAAAAATGATTTAATTGAGGTAAATAAGTTTTTCACTTGTATTTTTGGGATTTTGTATGAAATGTTATACTTTTGAAGCAAGGGAATATCAAGTTAAGAGGAAAAAAGATCAAGTTTTGAAGTGGGTTGAGTAAAGCTTCTATGTTGCAACTTGTGAAGAAGGAAGAAATATATATTATGTGCTACCACATGACTTGATTGATGCTATAATGGTGCTTCTTTGCCTAAAAAATTCATTCTGTGCTATAGCAGTGGTTAACTGGATGCTGCAGTATGATTGTTGCATCCTTTTACGTTGTAGTGTGGTGTGCATGATGCTGCAGCATTGCATACTGTAAAAAACACATAGCTTTACTAACACCATTTTTGAGGGTTTGATCCATATATTTTGAGGGTTTTCATCATTTTAGACATTTTGGACCTTAGAGGTGGCTTGGAGGTTGAAATGGAAGGGGATTGAGGCTTCAGGATGTGAAGGATCGGTATCACAGGCGAAAATTGGCACCGATTACTAGTTTCCTCCTTTCCTTTCTTTTCTTTCTTATATATTTTTCTTTTTGGTTGGTTTGTTATATGTTTTGTGTATGAGAATACTTATGATATGAAGTTAAATCTTTGTTTTGGATTATTATTTCTTTGATTATGGATTAGTGGATGATGATTTTCACTTTTGCATTAATGTTATGTTTGTTGATTCAATTATAAGCTTAATTGTCCTAAAATATGAGAAATTTGCTAGGGGCTTATTTTGGGTTTCCTAATAAAGCTAGAAATAGGAGATTATGATAGACCGTCAATTGATTTGTGTAGTATCTAGTATTTGTTCATCGAATAGCTCGATTTGCTTGGAGAATATGAATATGCCTATCGGTTGTACATAATCACATTAGGCTTGTGCTTAATTGAATCTAATTAATTAATCATCTAAAGAATTAGGGGTTAATATAATTAGAACAAGTTATAATTCCTGTGAAATTCTCTAATTAGTAAAGTTGTATAAAAATAGAAATAGGTGAAAGGGTATGAAAGGGAAAAATTATGACAGAAAAAACAAGAGATTAGAAAAAAATGTGTACTATATATTATAAATGTTGGATAATATCATTTATCAATATAAGATAGACTTAATCACTTGAAGGTCCAAATTATGCAACAATATTACTGGGCAAAGGTCATCATTCCTGTGGAACATTGCAAATACTATAGATCCACATATGGTGTAACAACTCTAATTCAATTCTTTTGGACATGTTAGTAGATTCATGGAAGAATACTTTCGGATTGGTGCAAGGCTAGTTGGGCTAGGACCAGAGGAAGAGATGAGAAGTGAGAAAAGTAGAAAATTATCTCATGTCGCGGCATTCTCCTTTTACTCTGCAGCGGCAGAGTTGAATTTCGCCAGTGACATTTGGAGACAGAGAGTACTGGCATCGCTGCACCAGTAACCACTGGTGCAATGCTATATCACAAATTTTGTTTTTAAATATGCAAACCAATCGACCAGAGAAGGAAAAATAAAGGAGATTGGTGGTTTTCTGTTAAGGTTTGAAGCTCCGAGGTGTTGGGGTGCATTAGAGCTTCAAGAACCTTGGATTTTGTAGGCATGATGATTGTCTACCTTTCCTTTCCTCTTTTTCTGGTTTTAAACAATGGATTTTGATTTTGAATGTTGAAGGCCCCATTTGGATGGATTTCCACCGATTAAATTGAGTTCAAATGCTTCAATGATGTGCTAATGTGTGTAGTTAGGCCTTAAGTTATGGATTTTCATGGATTATATGGTTGTTTCTCCAAACCCTAGTCTCTAAGCTTTGAATTCTCATAATATCCAAATTTGATGAGGGTCAAATGTGGATTTATGGGTTGTTTTGAGTATAAAAATGGTTGAAAATGGTATTGGTAGCTTGATTTCATTGGATTTATGCCTGGGATACTGAGTTGAACTATGCCAAAGGTTATGACTATAACTTGATATGTGTATTTGGTAATTGTATAGGATGTATGTGTGCTTGGTGAAAATATCTATACTCCAAGAAGTTGTTTGGATATGACAAAACTAATGGTAAGTGGTTAAAATGTTAGTATGGTGGGATTGGGCCTTTCAAGCACCAAGTGGTTTTATTGGTATGATTGAATGTTTGGACTTTGTTTTGGTGTAGAATATCACCTAATTGACTTAGATTGCGTGTTTCTTATGTGTGATAATTGATAATCTCTAGCTTACCGATGTGTTGTGGATGTGTGGCAACTAGAGGTAACTGGGGAGTAATTTTGTTCATTCTATATGTTTGAACATTTTCGTACATGATATGCCATTTATATCACGGCAGGAATCATAAGTTTTTTCGAAACCTTCTTTCTTTGAAAAGTATGATAATGAAGTGAAAATAATCTATTTTACATCTATGCGTATATATGTTTATATAAATAGGAATACATGGTTTAAATTCAGAAATATTATACTCTTAGTATTAGTGTGTGTGTAGTTTTGATGATAGTGATAACAACGTTGATAATGATGAGAAAGTAATTGGTCACATATACATATATCATATGTTGACTCATGTTGATATACTTATTGTTATTATGTATTCCTATATGATAGTATGCTAGCATGGTGATAATAATGATGATTGTGTATGCCATTGACAATTTAGCATGACATTCGGGCACTATCACTACATTATACACATTAGAACATTGTTGGTTGGGTGATGATAACTTATGATATGAGGATGCCATGTGATATACCGATCTACTAGTGGAACACATGAGGCCTCGTGTCTAGGTGTTGAGATTGATGGATATATATCCCTACTACTAAATCCTCTTCCTTTAACTAGGAGAGCCAGGTGGCAGTGGATTGAGGATATACCTTCCCTAAATCACCACCATTAGGGTAGTTTAGGGGAAGGGGAACCACGGTCTATACACTAGTGGAATGACCTTTGACCAGATTATGACTAGTAGTAGTGAGTTTAGTAGTGCCTCGGAATCGACCTTTAACGGTTGTTAGAAAGGGGCTGCTTATCAAAGTTACTTTGTGACAGTAACTAGCTCATGGTTCATATCGTGATTGATTTAGATTTTGCGTATCATGTGTATGACATTTCTTATATTGCATATTATATACTACATAAGTGTGAATATATATATTTATGTATATAGTGCTATCTATTTGTCTTATAGTGCATGTGTGTGGGTAAAACCTTTTGTTTTTGTTACCCTTGATTAATGGGACGTATGTCTCACCCCTCAATAACACCCGCTTTTCAGGAAAGGATTTTGGTTCTAGCAAGATAGTGATTGAGGTGGTTTCTCTTTTGGCTAGTGCACAAGATATTAAGTGTAACACCCCTCATGACATCTTTCTTGGCATGATGTGTAGAATCGGAAGAAACAGGACGGAGGAAGGTTCAAATGGTGCAGAAAAGAGCTCCACATCGCGGCTTGAAGCAGGGTCGTCGTGGCAAGAGCTAATTCCAGTGGCATTTTCTGGCTGAAACACCGTGGCACCACGGTGAGCTGTCACGAGGCCGCGGCGAGAGTCGAGAAACTTGGTTAAATCAGAAACATTTCGGTCAATCGGACGTGAAGGAAAAGAAAGAAAACGGAGGGAGCAGCGAGGAGCCCTGATAGGGTTTGCAAGATTCAACCTTGGGAAGTGATTTTTGGACCTCAAGAGCTTAGATTCACGTTGGTAAGTGGTCTCTATTCCTCTCTCTCCATTTTCTTCGGTTTAAACTTGGGATTTTTCGGTTATATGTTGGGATTTCTGATTTGGGATGAAATCCACTAATTGAAATGAATGAAATGGAGTTAAAGAAGTGTGTTTTGGTGTTTTTGTTGCTTGGGTATGAGTTTTGAAGGATTTATGCATGATTTGAGTTTAACCCTAACTTGTTTTTGGTTAGGGCTCTTGGGAATCTGAAGTGTATGTGATTGTTTGGTGTTTGAATAGTTCGTAAGAGCTTAATGATGCATGAAAGGGTTGTTGGAAACTTGGGTTAGGCTAAAGTAGTTGAATTGTGATATTTGGTTTAATGGTATATTTTGTTAATTGAGTAATTGTGATATTATAAAGGTTTTTTGGTTGACTGAGAGGGATTCAAGTGTGTTGGATAACTCGAGAAGTTCGTGGAATCCACGTGTGTGGTATTGATAACCTGAGGTAACCGGGTGTTTGTGTGTATTATATTATTTGTATTGTATAATAGTACGTATATTTGTGTTTATATGCATGTTTCTTTCATGCCACGATATTGATGTGTTTGTATGTACTATTTTCTATATATATCGTGGTATGCACATAGCTAGATAATGATTATGATAATTATGACTATGATGATGATTATATATGTGATGATGATGTGATATAGCATGATGCATAGCATGACATTGAGATCATGATGATGATAATTGTTATTATATGATGATACATGAGTATCACCACATGGCATTGTGAGATTTTGATATATAGTGGATTAGGTGGTGATGACGATATGAATATGATGATATATGTTAGGAAGGATAAGGATGGAATATATATATATATATGTTAGGGAGGATAAGGATGGATTATGATTATGATGATATATGTTAGGGAAGATAAGGATGGGATACATGCGGCTAAATCGCCTCCTATGGCCAGGAGGGGAAAGGCTTACAGTGGACTGCACCTTCCCTGGATCGCTGCCAATTCATGGTAGGAAAGGGGAAGGAGAGCCACAGTCCGAACATTAGTGTTGCCTTTGGCCGGGTGTACTAATGGGAGGTAAGTTTGGTGATGTCCCGGAGTCAGTCTTCACCGACTGTTGGAAAGGAATTACCTATATGAAATATCTTGTTATGACGACAGCCCATGGTTCTAGTTGTGTGCGAGGGAGACATGCATTCCATTCATTTCACATTGCATTCATGGATTGTATGAGTTATATATATATATATGTGTGTGTGTGTGTGTGTGTGTGGTTATTCCTGGTTACTGTGACATTGTCTCACACCTCTCTCCCATGAACTAACCTTTTAGGTGACGGTTCTGGCACTAGTCCGGAGAAGATGAGGTAGTAGCATCGGATGTGGAAATACTAGGTCTATATAGTATTTGTGTAATTTGGATAATGTATCTTGTGCCAAGTAGGATAGAATGTTTTGTAATGAATGTATAACATGGATGTGGATTGAATGGATGTTGTATGTATGGATAGGTATATGGAATTGTGTTGTATGTATTGTGTATGATGAATGGTGGTGTATGTGTGATTCGGGGTGTTGAGGAGTCTGTGTAATAGTATTTGTGAGCCCCAAGGGTGTTTGGGCCTCGTTGGTGTGTTTTAAGGCTTATAGACCGTTTTGTCAAATGGGGTTCAAGGAAGTCAAATCTCAAAGGAATTGTTCCTTTGAGATGAAACCTCTTTGGACAAGTTGTTTGAGTGGCTTTGGACCTGGTTGAATGGTCCTGGTTGGTCAAATTGCCTTGGTGGCAAATGGGAGTTGTGAGTTGTGAATTTTGGTCAAAAAGTGGTCAAAACAATGTCAAGTGTTCAAAATCTCCATACAAAGTTGGATTGAGGTGAAAGTGATGTATATGGATAGATTGGGACTAGATTGACTTGTAGGAGTTGAAATCAGGTCAATCGGAGGTCGGAGCATAAAGTTATACGCGTCGAAAGTTCGCCCCGGTGTTGGATTTTTGTTAGTGTGGAAACCAGCATGGGGCGCCACGGCGCCAGGAAGCAGGCTGCGGTGCCAAAGAGTCCAATAGCGTATGTGAAACAGGGAATATCTGGAACTGCAATGGTACTGTAGTGGCCGTGGCCCCAACCCACTTTCTGGTGTTTTTGTGTTGTTTTTTCACTACCCGGTGGTTTTAAAAGGTTCATTTAAGATGTTTAGGTTGCGATTGGTCAGATTTTGAAGGTTTTGGTCAAGTCTGGAGGTGTTAGGAAGTAGGGTGTTATATTTTGGTATCAAAGCCCAGTCTCTCTCAATACGATATGGTTCAGGGACGAACCAAGCGAAAGGTAGTGAGCATGTGACATCCGGGAGCTGATAAGGGTGGGGAGTGAGCGCCAGTGCAAGAAAAGGGGGTGAGATATAGTGATGAGGCATGGACAAGGAACAGTTCCTAGCAGGCTTCTAAGCGAGAAGGACATATGAATGAATCGAATATATACCTTAAAAGAATAGGTATGAGACTATATGGTTAAATGATAGCTTAAAAGAATTGATAAGTACTACATATACCAACAAAGTGCACCTACCTTTTCAGTAGCCTATCCCTTAAGAACTCCTCAGTTAAATGTGCTTGACCTAGAGTAATTCTAGGATGGGTGACCTCCTGGGAAAGAGTTGTATGAGTGAGGACAAAGCACATCGAAAAGGTTTGTGTTGGTTTGTGGGGACAGTCATCAATCCCAAAGAAGTGGCCGAACATTACATTAAATACTCATGATCGATATAAGCTCATCCGAGAACACACGTTATATGTTTGTTTAGTATTGTGCCAAGTGTAAAGATATGATTCGATACCATTGTGATGTAGCTTTGTGTGTTCCATGGTTTGTCCCTAAGTTCTGGACTCTGTTGTTAGTTTCACATCATCTTTGATCCTATGATTATTGAGAATAGAACATATATAGACAAATATGTAATGGCTTGTGAGGCCAAACCTTGGTGGTTATTAGGGTTTCTTGAGCATATGTCCTTCTAATTGTTATTGAGGGTAAGGGGTCTAGGGCATTGGTTGCCCACATGTATCTTGATGAGTGAGAGTAATGCGTCAGGGTATTTGTGAAGTTTGGTGTGTTTGGTGGAAAATTGATATATTACCAAATAGGTGACATTGGGGTTCAAGGGATCCAAAACCTAAGATAGTGGTTTTCTTGGGAGGTCATCTCCTAGAACAATGTCTTTGTGTTATTTGGGACCTGATGAAAAAGGTTTGATGACCAAAAGGTCAGTGGTTTGTGTTTAGGAAAGGTTAATGTCAAGTTTTGGTTTATAAGTGATTATTTCAGTCACTGGTGTCCAAAATTTCTATACAAAGAAGTTTTAAGACAAGGTCAGTGTCTATAGTTAGAGAATGAGAAAAGTGACTTGTAGGTATAGGAATCACATCAATCATAGGTTTAATTAGAGAGATATGCATATCCAAAGTTCCTCCCGAAAACCAATTTTTGCTCTCATTTGACAGCAACAAATGGAGATGCGACGCCACATTCTCAAGCTGCAGCGCCACATGGGAGATTCATCTTCCTTGTTTTTCTTGCCACGTAGCCATAGTTCGAAGTTCTCTGGTCATGTCTCACTCCTTTCCAAAGTCTCTTATCTTTTTCTATTATTGCTGGTATTCCCTTTCTGCTGTTTTTCCTTTATGGCTTGGCCCATGGTGTAGCAAGTTATGTCTTGATGTCGTTTTGTGGTTTTGAATATTAACATGTTGTATATAAGGCAATAGAATAACCAGCTATTGTCTTGTCAGAAAGACATGTACCCAACTTACTAAAATTTTACCATGATAGAAGGCATTTTCTAATGTTAAGTGATGCTCAAATATGCAATATACAATCTAAACAAGCTATAAAGGATCTAAAAATCACATGTATTAATTATTAGGAAAAACAATCACCAGAGTCACAGTGCAAGTTCTGGTCATAGCAAACGTCAAGTACAATGCTCAGAAAAGGAAAATAATAGAATAACAGAAAGGAAGATAGAATACCTAGAGGAGAATTCACAGATTGGGATCAGAGAACACTTTAAATAACGTTACTTTCTCTTAGCACTTAACGGCTTTTGTCTGGTCCTCGTGCTTTCTCACAACCTCTTTCACATTGGTAGGTGCTTGACATCCCTGCTGGCATCACATCCAATCTGATAGGTACAACCTTAGCAAAATACTTCACAAATTTAGAGCAACCAGCTAGATTTAGAAATTCAAGAGAGCCTTGGCCAAATAATTTATTTGGAATACTGATCAAACTTTTGCAATTCTTCAAATTCAAATACTTGAGCCCTTCACATAGCACAATAGATGTATGAAGCCGCAATAATGAACTACATCCTTCCAAGTCTAACATCTCAAGACTCGTATAAAATTTAAAATCTTGTGTCACAATCAGATTTTTAGAGCCACGCAGGTCCAATCTCTTTAGCCTCCACAAATGTATCTGGGTAGCAGATTAAACGACAATTCATTCTTGTCCAATGACAATTGAGTTATTGAATTAAGCATTGACTTTCATTTTGATTGGCTGCAACTGATTGAAATGAAATATTACATGCACTTAGATATATATATTATTTAAAAAATAAACCATATGTCATTTTGAAAACTCCAAAATAGTTTTTCATATTCAATATTACTGTCATTGCCAAAGTCCACCAGGTATGGCTAAAAGAGATGGGGGAGTTGATATTATGTGAAATTGGTATGGCTATCTTACGTCTAAAAGTCATTGAAATATTTAAATATAGAATGCCATAATGATGCTTTTGACCATGGAATGTCTTAATGTTTGTGAGACTTCTAATGACTCTACATCAATTTATAATGTTATGCCGCCCTTTTTTCAACTGCTTTTCAGTACCTTAATGAGAGAAATATTGAATACGGAACATAATTTGAAGAGATGAAATGAGATATCCAAATTTTGGAGGAAAAAAATTTTGATTAACTCTAAAATAACATGATTTTGCATATATATAATATTCATTTAAGTGTTGATTGATGAGAAAGAAAAATTATCGATACCTGTTTGCCTCTCCATAGTTGTGTGATGTAACTATCAGGCAAGATTAATTGCATAAGATGTGTTGGCTCAAATCTTGATGGCAAGGAAGTAAATGGATATTTATGCCACAGAAAATAACGCAAGTTACAAGAAAGATGATTGAGGCTTCCTGAAAAATTTACATTCATGTTATGAAATATAAGGACTCTAAGTCCAATCATTTTTGATAAACCTTCTACGTTCAATGAAATCCCTTGTGGATACTTTTGATGTGAGAGTGCTATGACTTTGATATGCTTTGTTCCCTGAATATAAATTAATGCATTGTATAAATGAAATGAAAAGTCAAAAGTATAGACTCTAATTTTCTTTCAAAGAAATTAAACAAAATATAAATGTAACTATCATTATTTGATTCATCTGGACATGTTAAAGGACTTATGGAAGTGTACCCATGGAATTGTACAAGATCAGAATGAGGTTGAAGATGGAAGCTCTCCACACGGCATTGAAGTCCTTTCACACTATGGCGAGAGTCAAAATTTAGCCAATGTCATTTTCAAACAAAAAGCACCCGCATCATCATGTCATGAACTTTGTTTTTAAATGGCGATGTTAGTTTGACAGAAGAGAAAGAAAATAGAGGAGATCACGGTGGCTGTGCTAGGGTCTAAAGATTCCTGTCCAGAGGGCTTGAATCTTGGATTTGGAATGGTCCTAATCTTGTAGATATGATTATTCTCTACCTTTCCTTCCTATTATTTTGAGTTTAATGGTGGATTATTGGTGTTCGTTGAGTGGGGGTTTGATTGAGATGATTTCTACTGATTAAATTGTCCTTAAATGCTTTTACAAGGTATTATTGGGTGTGTTTAGGCTTTGGGGGTATGGATTTTGATGGATTGTGTAGTGTTTTCTCCAAACCCTAATCTTTAAGCTTGGGGTTTTCTTAATATCCGAATTTGGATAGGCTTAATTATGGATTTATGAGTTGCTTGGAGTATAAAGATGGTTGAAATTGGTATTGGAGACTTGGTTTCATTGGATTTATCCTTGAGTTGTTGATTTGAATTCTACTGGAGTGTGTTTGGTATTGATTCTTGTGTTTGGTGCTTGTATAGGGTGTGTCTAGGTTTTGATGAGGAATATGGATTGCATGAAGTTATTTGGAAGCGATGAATTCATCGACAAGTAGCTGAATTATGTTATGGTAAATTTGGGTCTTAGAGGTATTAAGTAATATTAGGTAATTTTAATGGTTTTATTTGAGTCTTGTTGAATGTTTGAGCTTAAATTGGTGTTGAATGTTAATTAATTGTTGTGAATTGTATTTCCTTGTGCATGTTGTAGTTGTTGATCCATTGGCCTACCGAGGTGTTATGGATGTGTGGCAACTTGAGATAACCGGGGAGTAATTTTATTTGTCTTATCTATTTGAACATTTTCACATCATGATATGCTGGTTATATCACAACAAGAAATTGTAAGTTTTCTCAAAACCCTCCCTCTTTGAAAAGTGCAATAAAGAAGTAAAGATAGTTCATTTTGCATCTATATGTATATAAATGGGAATACATAGGTTAATCCAAGAATATTATATTCTTAGTGTTAATGTGATAGTTTTAATGATAGTGATAACAATGATTATGATGACGAGAAAGTAATTGGTCACGTATATATGTATTCGATGTTGACTTATGATGATACACTTATTGTCATTATGCACATTCCCATATGATAGCATGCTAGCATGGTGATGTTGATGATGATAATTGTGTATAACATTGATATGTTAGCATGGCATTTGAGCATCATCACCATATTATGCATACTATGACACTATTGTTTGGGTGATTAATCACGTGGTATACCGATTCACTGGTGGGGCACACAAGACGTCATGTCCAAGTGGTAGGTTGATATATATATATATATCCATATCACTAAATCCTTTTCTATGGCTAGAAAAGTCAGGTGGTAGTAGATTTGGGAATGTACCTTCCCTAAATCACCACCAATTCGAGTGATTCAAGGGAAGGAGAACCATAGTTTACTCATTAGTTAAATGACTTTTGGCCAAGTTATGACTAATGGTAGTGAGCTTAGTAGTACCCTGAAATTGGTCTTCACCGATTGTTGGAATGGCGCTGCTTATTAAAGTTATTTTGTGATAGTAACTAACTCATGGTTTCTACCACAATCGATATGGGTTTTACATATCATGTGCATAGCATTTCGCATAACCCATACTGCATATGCATATTGTAGATTATTTTCTTGTAGTTGATTATTATGAAACTATAGTGTTACCAAGCGATTTATAAAAGGAAAGGTTTTGAATTTTAATTACCCCTTGGTTATTAGGATATTTGTCTCACCCGTATTGACACCCCTTTTTCAAGAAGATGATGCTCAGCTCTAGCAAGATGGTAACCAAGGTGGGTTTTCCTTTGGACGAGCATGTGATATTCGAGTACTCATGAATAATATGCGCTATCTGAGCACACATGTTATATATATATAATACTATGCCAATTGTGGTTTTATGACTGGATCAATACCATATGTGATAATGCTCTGTGCATTTGTTGGGTTTGTTTTGAGACTCGAACCATGTTGTTAGTCTCATATTGTTGTGACTCCGAGGTTGTTTGAGGTTGGTGTATGTCTAGACCAGTTGTGGTGAATTTTGGAGTTATAATCTTGGCGGTTATAGTGTGTTTTTGGGTATATGCCCTATTTTTTGTTTCTAACAGTTTGGGGTCTAGGGCATTGATTGCCCATGTGTACCTTGGTTAAGTGGAGTTGTATATGCAATCATTTGGGAATTTTGGTGTATCTAGTAGAAAAAGGGTATGTTACCCAATAGGTTAGGTTGGGGTTCAAGAGGGTCAAAATCTAAGAGAGTGGTTTTCTTGGGATGCCACCTCCTTGAACAACATTCTTGTGTCATTTGTGATTTGTTGGAAAAGATTTCATGACCAATGGGTCAATGGTTTGTGATTTGGAGGCATTGATGCCAAGTGTTGGTTTAAAAGTGATCATTTCGGTCACAGGTGTCCAAATCCTCCATATGGTCGAATTTTAAAGTGAAGTTGGTGTTTATAGTTAGAAGAGGTAAAGAGTGACTTACAAGTGTTGGAATCATGCCATTTAGAGATTGGTTAAAGAGATATCTGCATCCGAATTTTGTCCCAAAAATCTGGTTTGCTGTCATTTGATAGTAGACAATGGCACCATGGATCCATACTCTTAGGCCGCAGCGCCATACCCCGATTTCTTCTCCTTCATCCTTTTCTCATGATATTGAGATTTTTGAGTCATTTGCTTGTATTATTCTCAATTTTCTAGCTTTTTCTCTCCAAGTCCTTCATCCTTTCAAGTGGTTTTGGGATCTTTTGGTTTGATTACAAGTCATGGAAGTAGTTTGGTTCTAGTTTTAGAAGGATATTACAATAAACTAATATTTTGATTACCAAAATATATATTTGTGTCATCAATCTGATTGTTGAGAAATAATTACCATGAAATGAATGTAAAGGCTCTGTAAAATTTATCAATTTGGAACTCGTTAATATAGTTGGTCAGGTTACACTTTATCTAAAATGTAAGCTTAGTAATTAACAAAAATGGCTAGTAACACGTCAATGTTTCACCAAAAATGATAAAAAGATATCTGCATTTTGAGTTTTGATGTTATGGATATAAACAATGGCCATGCTTGCCAAAATGTCAACATTTAATTATAGTTAACAAGCATATAGCTAGAAAGGTTGCCAACCATCATCCCAGTCAACTCATAATATGCTATGATGTATTTCACATCTATAACTCTCTTACAATGAAACTACACAAAAGGATTGATGGATGAATAATTGATGTACTTAAATACGTTTTATCTAATTTGATGATTTCTTTCATGACTAAATACAAAACAAACATATATACTTAAAGAATTAAACTAATAATTTACTTGCCAGAAAATTAAAGTTAAAAAAACTTACAGTGTCTTTCTCCATAATTCGATGAAAATCTTCATGATCCCATATCCTACTCCGTGCTCCAGGTTCAGAAGATTCTTCTTGAACAATCTGTTTCCCCATTTGTTGTAGCATATAATGCATTTTTACTTTTTGTTCTGATATGCTTATCAATGATTTATCAATAAGAATGCTTATTTTCTTTTCAACAATCTCAGGGTCTAGAATTTGACTATTTAGAATATCCTTTACATAGTCAGTCTTCTCTCCTGCAAAACAACAAGCAATATCCAAGAAAATGTCCTTTCCCTCATCTTTGAGTTGATCAATACTTTTTTTAAGCACCTTGTATACTGAAGAGTCGGGAACCGTTTGTAGTTTGGTTAACTCAGTCTGCCATTCTGAGACACTTCGGTCTCGCAACAATGAACCCACAGATTTGATTGCTAATGGAAGACCGTCAGCATATTTGAGTGCATCCCACATCATCTCCTCATAATCTCTCATTGAATGACCACATTTGAAAGTAGTTTTACAAAAAAGTCTACGAGATTCGACCATATTCAATAGTTCCACCTTGTGAATTTCATCTACTCCAAGATTTCTAAGGACTCCCTCATCTCTGCTTGTTACGATAATTCTACTTCCTCCTCCAAACCACTCACATCGTCTAGTCAAATAGTTATATAATGGTTTCCAGTCATCAACATCATCAAAAACAATAAGCACCCGGTGGAACCTCAGGCTATTTTCAATATTTTCTATGGGGGGTAAGTATTCTTTTTGGAGAGTTATTCGAAGAAGGACATCTTCAAGTCCAGGGCGACCGCATTGTTCTGGATTAGTGAGGAAACAGGTAGAATCAAAAAGGTGAGAGATCCTGTTAAACACGTCTCCAACCAGAGCTGTCTTCCCTACTCCCCCCATGCCACTAATCCCTACAGCTCGGACAACATCCATTGAGCCTAAATCTAGAAGCTTTTCTAATTTTTCTACATGATCATATCCTACCCCTACTGTTTCTATTTGGCCCGATTTATCCTTTTCCATGGCGATTGTAGTATCATAGTCGCGCAACGTTAAAAAACACTGTAGAGGAGAAAAGGAACAAAAATAATATAACTTTCATACAGGTATGAGTGTATAAACAATTTTAATTTACTTGTGATATTGATAGATCTATAGGCTAGCAAGGTATATTCCTAATTTACCACGTAAACGGGTTATCTGGGCAAGTTAAACTTAAGTTTCTAGATTACTAGTAAGAATAAATATTTTGTAAGTAATTAAACTTTCCTCATTCTAATTAACTTTTCTTCACAATACATAACTAATCAAAATATCTATTTACATTATTCAAGTAATGGATCTCATGTCCTTGTTTAACCCTACAATATCTTTTTTCCCTTAAATTTTGGAATTAGAATCTCTAGAGTTTAACAATGATAAATATATAGGAGAAAAAAAAAATCTCCTTTAGCCTCTCCTTTTTATATGTCTATATTTTGTAAAATGCTTTAGACCATTCATTTTCATCTTTCCACAGGATCGTTCTGTGGAATGTCTATATCATTCTGTTCATTCATTACTTAATTGTTTGCTTTGTTTTAGAATGGGATAAACTAAATCCTATGATATTAGCCACGATTAATTTTGAAAATACTAATTCATTTATAATTTGTGTATTGAAACATAAGGTTACCATATGGATAGCTGAATTGTAATATTTCTTTTGTTTGAAAAAATTTTCTCTCTTACAATCCTTTTACATTGTATGGAATATGTTGGGATACCTGTGCATTTGCACGAAAATCAACAAAAACATATTAAAAATAATTCAAAAAACATTTAATCCGAAAAAAAAAAATTACATCTTCTACAATTATAAAAACTTATTAGATTAAATTTCTTGGATAGTGTGTGTGTCTATTTTTCTGTCGCTTTGCTCTTTTGTTCTCTATACAAATAAACACATAACCAGAAGAACTTGATCAATTTGTCCGCCAAGCATATTTTATATCTGATAAAAGCATTAAGAACTATGTCACCCAAAAAAAAAAGCATTAAGAACTAAAAGAATGTTACTTACAAATAACCCGCAGGTCGTTCGACACAATAATCGTTAACGATATCAACAATTTGATGAAGAACTTGCCGTTGTTCTCTCCTGAAAAAGAAAAAATTATATATTAAGATCACTATTACGCGTACAAGGTTCCTACACTAAAGAAATTCAACTAACGTCAAATGATGATGAAGAATAATAAAAAAAACGAAACGAAGATATATTTATGAATTAAAGAAATATTTTGTTCCCTTTGTGTATGTTTCTGATCCAAACAAATATTCGATCTGAAGGATTCAAGGAAAGCCCTATTTAGTTTGTGAAATATTTTGATGAGAATTTGAATGAAAATGGAGATAAGGTTTGCTGGAATGAATGAAATATTAATATTTGGTAATTGGTATGACATGAAAAGGAATTGGTATATAATACTCCTAGTGGTAAAAAGCCCATAATACTCCTAATATAAAAATATACTCCTAATATAAGCGTATATATTAACTGAGAATGTTTTTGTCATCTTGTATATGTTTCCAGGAAGGCCCTTTATTCCGTTGGAGTATAATGGAATAGCCATACGCTTCATTCTCTTCCTTGGAATTAATTAGCCATACAAGAGGAATGGAATCACAAAAACAATGGATATGTTGAATATATTGGGCAAGCACGATCGAGGAGAGAAACATATATACTGCGAGAAGGGAAACAATAAGAGAGAAGAATATGACTTACTCTTGTCGTACGATCAGATCATGGCGCTGGTTCAATAGTGTCTCTACCTTGTCTAAATTGAGTCCCAATTGTTGTATATTTTCCTCGACAGTAAACAAGCTATTACGTACATGAGAGGGATCGACATGGAAGAAAATTGGCAGAAATAGGTGTGTCGGCGAGTTAATGCACTCGGCCGCTATTGCTGCCAGTTTCTGCAAGCAGCGAGTTGAGGCAGCATAGTTTTTTGAGAAGACAGCAACGTAAGCCTGCTTGTATTTCTCCGAGTGCCCTCGGGAAATGGAATCCCAGGAAGTGGGGAAGCAATCATTAAACATTAGAACTCTGAAAAGGAGTTTAACAAATGAGCAAGTATCCTCATCACTACTTATATACACCTTACATTTCCGTTGCCACCACATGGATCCACTGCGACGATAATAGCCTGCTCCGGACTCAATTGCATGACTAAAAAAAATCACGGTTGCAATTAGTGATCAATTTGACATATATACTTACTGATAATTTTGTGTAATTGTGTGAGCTGCCCAATCACATATATAGTCGTCCTGTTCCTATTCCAAACTATCTTGCTATTTTATAATTTGTGCATTCAAAGTCGAGGTTATTATGCCAGGAGGGTATTTAAATTGTAATTTTTGTTGGGAAAGAAATTAACAGGACAGCAATCACGATAATTTCTTCTAAAGATATATAGTTCTATTACGTACTGTCCATGCATGTAGACAAAATTCAAGGATTTGTTTGATCAATTTGCCGGCCAAGCTTCAACATGGAGAAACCTAGCTAATAATCGGATCGAAATTAAAAGATTTCTTATCCAACACAATAGAAAGAGCCTAAAGAAGTACTTACATATTTTTTTTTCATTTGCCAACACTTATTTTGCCGCCATAACAGTTTCATCCACAACTCCTTTCAGACACAACATCTAGAGACAGAAAGAACAGCAAAGAATAACGGGGTATATGAGCATGAAAGCAACAATTCCTTTCAATCCTTAATATAGTCTACTTTTAACTACCTCACACTTAATGAGAAAAAAAGTTAAAAGTTGATTAAATCATTAAATTTGTTAAAAAAAATTATATACTTTTCATCATTACTCTTACTAATCACATTGAATTGACCTTTAATCTCATCAAGCTCTAACCTCTTAATTGTAGATCATGAGAATAAGAAAACTGTGTCCCGGTACTTTCATGCACTCAATGATTAGTGCTAGTTCTTTCAAGCATCTTTTAGCGTAGCTTTTCAAGAAGACAACCATGTAAATCTCTGATTCTTTAATTTCTTCGAATCTGTCATGCGGGCTTTTGCAGACTTGTAAACCTTCCTTTTTAAGGCCACCCAAAAGTCTGTAAGAAAGAAGAGAACCCTGTGAACAGACACTCAGAAACACATAATGTTTCCAGATCCGATTAGAAGAAGAAGATGGTGATGATAAACTGCTACGGATATATCCCTTAGAAAACTGGAAGCGCAGACTTGGAGTTGGAGAGGTTTTTCTTTTCTTTTCCGGAGTTGGAGAGTTTTTCTTTTTTTTCTTTTTAATTTTTTGGTAAGATCCACACGATATCAATATTATAAAATATGCACACCATTTTTTAATTTATTTGTTTGGTCATTGACGTGTGAATAGCCAATAGGATGGAAATTACAAAATTAGACGCATGACCAACAATAATTTTGTGTGAGCAGAGCACAGCAGTCCACTAGGGGAAGAATTATAGAGTACGTATGATGTAAGCAATTAATTAATGGTGTTAAAATTACAAAATTGTGTGAGCCGTCTACCATAGCAGGAAGATGCATGTGCTGTACATGTGGTAGGTAGTAATTGGGAAATTAAGAGGGTGGAAAGATGCATCAAACAGATTGTTTTGTTGACTAGGAAGCCTCCTATTCTTATGGTTGTCTAATATAATATTAATTAAAGGCCTATTACCCTCCGGTGAGTGAATAATTCTCTAGCTAACAACTTAATTATATATCCCAATTGTTTGATAGGACCGCGTTATCAACCAAAAAAGCTATAATTCAACATTTCAAATGAATGTTAAAAAAAAATAGATAAATTTGATTTATGTTGAGTAGGGTGCTTCTAGAAGGATTTGATTTGTGAAGGTTTTCATTTTACACTACGCGTACTGATGTTCACACCCAACAATTTTGTGGGACACATACCCAATTACCCACCCATAGTGTAATAGTCAAAAATGGAATCCCTGAGGATAATTATAATTACAATTTCAAAGCATTAATAACCCTTCGATTTATTATTATAAAAATATCAAGATGGGACATAACGATTGTTCATTGTGGGCTAGCCCATTGGGCCCTTTCTTTAAGCCTCTTCTAAGATTTTGGTTTCCAATTCACAGTAACAAGGGTTCTCACCACTCACCAAAAAGAAAACAAGGCTTCTCAAATCACTCTCACCAAGTAATGCATTTTGTTACGATTTTCATCGATGTGACAGTGATAATATTGGGTGCTGAGTCATTTCTCGAGTCACTTCTTTTGTACTGACCAATTCCCAAAAAAAAAAAAAGAATTAAAATTGGAAAAAATAACTTTCCACCTAAAGAAAAGAAAAAAATATCCTTAATAATACAAAAACTTCAAAAATAACTTCCACATGAGCATCAGAAAAGATTTAAAAGTAGAAAAAAAAAATATTGTGTATGACTAAATATAATTATAAAATAAGTGTCCATAGCGGAGACAAATGTGATTACATATTATTGTAGTAGATGGACAACTTTAGTTGACACATACACTCGCCCTAGAGAAATAGAGGAGGGTATATATATATATATATATATATATAAGGGAAACAAGATAAAGAGGTCAGAAGGATATATTTTATCCTTTGAAATTAATTATAAAGCTCTATTGAAGTTAATTATAAAGCTAATTAAAGTACTTCACTACATTGTAAATATATATTTTATATAACTTAGGAATTGTGAGGTGCATGCCCGCACTCACATATTAATACACTATCAATTTCATATACATCACCATATATGCCTTTTGTAGGCAAAAAAGAAAAAACCACATATGCCTTTTAAACTGATACCCATCATTCTCTGGAATCCTGAAATTCCCTATGTGACAAACAGAAAATAAATTAATCATCTTAATTATATAAGCTAAAACCACCTGAACGTGGCGCAGCGCTGACGATAATCTTCCTTTCAGCATTCTTACGTACTTATCCTTCTGCATCGACTCATGAGGGATACTTTTTTTCCTTTAAGATGAGCAAAGCTAGAGATAATTGATAACACAGAATTTTTGCACCTTTAGTCCTTTTATATTTAGCATTTTTATATGAAAATTTAATAAAAATAAACTTAATTGGACAATATTTTGAATTAATGGCTAATTTTGAACTTCAGCCTAAAATGAAATTAATTTGAAATTTTGGGTCCTTTTGATAATTATCTTTCAGGTAAATAGGTGTCATTTTTTAAAATTACATAATTATATTCATTTTAATTGGTTTAAATTTATATTCATTATCGTTATTTTTAATGTCACATTGGAGCTTAATTGAGTGAGACTAATCATGTTTAAAATAATAAATCACAGTTTGTATTAATTAGATGATTTTCCATTTAAATAAAACAATAATTTTCATTCAACTTATTCTCTCTCCTTTCCCACTACCTATTTTCTTTTCTTTTTCATTTTCTTTTATACCATTTGACACTTTTACCTATCACTCTAATTAAATGGACGTTGGTTTTTGAATTTTGGGTCATGGGCATTTTTAGAAAAGTGCAATTTATAATACCCATTTTTATTTATTTTATTTCACCATTTTCTTACTATTTATCCACTTGAATTTCTTTTCCCATTTTCCCCCTCATTATACATGAAATTATTGCCCAATTTCCACCCTGAGATTGCACTCTTATCATCTTTGAATGACTTAGATTAATTCCCGTACAATTCTTTTATTTTTTGATAAAATACTTTAATTGTTTGATTTTCATTTTGTAGGGATAAGTCTTAAAGACTACTTGGTGGCTAAACTAAGGGGCAATTAGGGAATATCAAGTCTTGAAAAATCACACTATTTTATCTTATTTTTCTATTTTCCTATTGGCTCCCCAATGTATTCTTGCACTTAATTGGCTCTAAATTGAAATGTCCTTTCTTTCATCATAATCATCCATTCTCTATTCTAATCTTGACCCTCCATTATTAACTATGGTCAATAAACTTTGCCATAGTCTCTCTTCTACATACCCTTTTTTACCTTTAACAATGACTGCTTAACCCAATTGATCTTAGCTCTCCATTTTCTTTCTTGCCCATCAAGCACACATCTTTACCCTCCACCTTAACTTAACTCTGACTCTAGTTCCCTTCTATCTAGTTAAGGCATTAACTCTAGTTATAATTAGTTAACCTTTCTATAATCCTAGCCCTTCATTCCTTGACTTGCTCTCCAAGGATCCATCTCAGCCTTTTATCCTTACCACACTTTAACCCTAGCCACTTACCCCTCTCTGCCCATTCTCTCATTCTTGCACATCCCAACCCTACCTCTCATTTTCACCTCTAATTTTGTCCATCTTCCCTTCCCCATCTCCTTTCTCTTGCATTTTCTCTCTTTTTACCACATTTTCCTTCACTCACATATACATACCCATGCCATATGCACTTCATTTCCACCATTCTCCGCCCACCATTTTTTCATTTAACCCCCATTTTCTTGCCTCCTTTCTTGATGTGTGAATTTCTCTTCATGGTTTGGAGAGAAGCTAGCTTGATGGAGGAGTAGGGATCTCAATGGTGATTATAGAAGAGGGCTAGAAGCATAGTACAAGAGTTCAAGGGCTTTAAAATAATTTGGGGAGTTTCTTTCTATTTTCTTGCTTAGTATTCTTTCCTTTCTTGAATCTAATGTTGATTCTATGGTGATGTTGATGTTAGATTTGTGATTGAATTGGATATTGTTGCCTATAATTTTGTATTAAGGATTTGTTAAATGGTTAGATGGATTTTTTTTATATGAAATTGTAGTTTTTTTTGGCATTGTGATGGTTTATAATATCACTTGGATGGTTTCTAATTAATTAAGCATGATTTGAGATGTTTATTGGATCGATTTAGTGCTATTTGGTGGCTGAAATTTATGTCCTTAATTGCTTAATTAATCATACTAGATGGTGTTATATGGTTATGCATGATCTAACTTAGTGTGTGCATTAATTAAGTATATTTGGTTAATTGCTTAATTAGTCTTTAGGTGATTAATGACCTTAATTCCAACAAGTTAATTAATCCAATTTGCATCCTAACTAATGAGTTTAATTAGTTTAAACAAATGGTCATGCATTAATATAATGTAGATAGTTCAAGCTAAGTTTAGTGTATGTGATCACACTAGATTTTTACACTTTTTATCCCTAATTTTTAGCATTTTTAATAAAGAAATATAGCTAAATAGGACTTAATTGGATAATATTTTTAATTAATGGCTAATTTTGAAATTGGGCCAACAGTGACATTAATTTTAAATTTTGAGTCTTCTTTGTAATTATCTTTTAGGTTCTTGGATATCATTTTCAAAAATTACATAATTATACCCATTTTAATTGCCATGAATTTATATTAATTATGCCTATTTTTAGTATCACAAATAAGTTTAATTAAGTGGGATTAATTGGGATATTTAAGGTGAAAAAATAAAGTTTGTTCTGAATAAAGGTTTTTTATTTAAATAAAATACCATAAATCAATTCCACTTATTCTTTCTCTTCCAGATTTAAGAAGACAGACGTAGATAACCAAATTAGAGATAGATTTAAGAATTTGTGGTGACTTAGATTACAGCTTCATGGTTTTGTTAGATGTGTGGGTTATATCGGAGCGAATTCAACTCTAATTAAATAAGGACTAATACGTTGAGAGGTGATTAGGACATAATAAAAATTACGGTTACTATAATTACATAGAATCTAATCAAGAAAATGAATTGAGTTATCCCAGTAGGTGAACCTCGATTCTTTGACACTTCTAGTGACTGAATTAAACTTATAAATTGAATTATTTGCTTTCCTTTTAATTTTCAATTTCCTAATTAAATTGTTAATTACTTTTGAATTAAAAATTGTGAACTGATAGATTTTGTAACTTCTCTTTGATTTAACTATAGAATACTCCAGACATTTTATTACTGTGATTGACCTTATATGCTTTCAGGATCCGATCAGCCATACAGGCTCCCACTGGTTCTTAGATACTCTTGTTCTTGGTCCTCAAAAAGCCATTGAACAAATAATTTAGTATCCTCATATAAAGGAAACTCTGATATACATCATATTTCCAGAGATTCTCTTAGAAAAAGATGATGATGTTAGACTGCCCTGAAAATCCATTAGAAAACTGGAAGCACAGTTACATAGCCTAGACTTTAATTTGTTGCTATTGTCAGCACAATATAAACAAGTTACTATATTCAGTCGGACATCAATATCATCATTATAATAAACTACTCATCATTTTGTATTTGGTTGGTCGACAAGGGGCAAAATTACAAAATCCGGATGATGCAAGGAATAATGTTAATATAAAAAAGAGAGATTTGACTGTTGGAAAGAGGGAAGAAGCATCTGACAGATTGCTTTGTTGACTATTGATTTCGGATAAGGTCATGAGGAAGCTGCCGTTCTTTTATTTAACAATTTATGTCCCATTTTACGTGATGCAGATGATTGAAATGTAGGCGTGTTCAATCCAAAACAGTTCCATTCAAATTAAATGTTTCAAAAAATGTATATGTTTGAGTAGGGCGCTTCTAGAGGGTTTTGAATAGAGTGTTGAATGACTGCGGAATATAAGTCGGGGTGCATATTTCCAATTTCCCAGTAGTATAAAAACACAAGATTCATTAAAACGATCCCTTTCTTATTTGGGACATCGTCAAGTGCAATTAGATTTTTTTTTTTTTTTACCAAAAGTGCAATTAGAACTTTTTTTTTTCCTGCAATATTGGTAAAAACAATTTTGTTGCAATCAGAATTCGATTTATAGGTAGTAAAATGGACCATAAGGTCTAATCATTGTGAGCTAGCCCATTAGGCCCCCGATGAGATAACTTCCAAATCTTTGGTTTCCATTGAGCTAGCCTATTGGGCCCGAGCCCTTCACGCTAATCTCTTCCTCACTTCCCAAGCCTATTGGGCCATAAGATATGTGTCTTCTCCATTGGTCCTTCCCAAGCTGACGTCTTTTAATTTCCTCCCTTTGTTGGTGCCTTTCTGTTTTCTTTCAATCATGGGACATAAATTATTTGATCATATATATTTTACATATAATATAGTGTTAGGAAGCAATCCCATTCTTTCTTCTGTTTCGTTGCTCAGCAGTTGTGACGTTATTTAATTGAAGTTTACATCTTCTTATTATTTTAATTTTTAATTACTTCAGGAGGAGAGGTGGATGGAAGAAACAGATGCAACTATATATCTAAAATAAATTGTGAAAACCACAATGTGATTGGCTTCTGAGCCTTTTTACTATGTCCAAATGAGTTAATATACCATACTTGTGTATCATGCACATGAATTGAATTAACAGAATGGTTCTCTGGTACTCCTGTATCACCTTTCCCAGGGATGTTTGCTTGGTATCTTCCAGAATATGATGGATCCTAAACAGAGCAAAAGAGCAGAGAGGCAAGCTGAGTTTGAAAGCAAGGGCATACCTCTGCCCATGCCTATGCATGCCAACATGTCTGTTCCCGTAGCACTATACTCATTAAGTTACTTACAGTATCAAAAAATTAACTAACTGAAGGAAATTAACGTAAATATGGAGGCGGATTATTAGTTGAGATTGACTTCCTGTTCCAAGTAGAACTCACACTAGATCAGGAAGTGTTAAGAATTTCATTGAAATAATTAATCAAATGAGCATATTAACCTTTAAATGTTAAAATACAGAGGTTGTTTGATAACATACATTCCAATCTTCAATAGTGTCACGTATTTGCCCGCAGTGTCCTCCAAACTGAGCATGACTCCTAGTTTTAGATCCCAATATTTTTCATTCCCATGGATAATATTTCATGCTCATTTTAGAGATGCAGGCAATGGAGAACACCATCTAACAATCAAGGAATTGAACATTTCAGAGATGCAGGCAATGAAGAAGACAGATGAAGCTCAGAAGAGGCTAAAAATGTAGAGAATCATTCATGAGCCTCCATTTTCATTGAGAATCTATTCCTTCGCTCCTTCCTTCTGATCTAGCATATCTTTGTCACTGTACCTCCTTCCCTTTGGGTTTTCATCCATTCATGAAGGTCATTTTACAACTATAAACCTTCAAATTTATTATTATTGCCTTGAGAGAAACACATGTAAACACATACTTACTAACGTTTTACCAAGAGAGGAGGCAATGCTTTCAAACGTTTATTGAAGCTCAAACATTCAGCAAACTGTGAGCAACCAGCCAAATTTAGAAATTTAACGGAGTTTTTGTGAAATAATTCATTTGGAATGCTGATCAAACTTTTGCAGTTCCTCAAATTCAAATAGCTGAGAAATTCAAGTGACGCAATAGATGGAGGAAGCAGCAATAATGAAGTACATCCTTCAAAGTCTACCCTCTCAAGATGATCAATAAATGTGAAATCTGGTGTCTCTTTCAGATTTTTAGAGCCACGGAGGTTCAAAGTCCTTAGCACAAATGCATGTACCTGAGTAGGAGACCAAACGACAATTAATACTTATCCAAACAAATGAGATTTTGAATTAAGAATTGACTTTCATTTTACCAGCTACAACTGAATAAAATGAAATATGTCATCCATAAAGATACAAAAACAGAAAGAGTGAATAGATATTGTTAAATTAAAGAAAAATCTTGTGTAAATTTAGTGCTTTTATGTTTGAATATTTTATTTGAAACCTCCAAAATATGTTTTCATATTCAATATTATCATTGCTAGAAGTCCACCAACACATATAGAAAAGAGATGGGCGAGTTGATATTATGCATGTGAAATGGGTATAGCTATCAAATGTCCAAATGCCATTGAAATATTTCAATATAGTGTGCCATAATGATGCTTTTGTCATGGAATGACATAATGATAGTGAGAACTTTAAATCAACTTAGTGCCTGTTTAATTTGTCTTTTTGTAAAAAGTCGTTTAAAATAATCATAGTATACAAAAATAAAGTTTGGATAAAAGTAGAGAAGTTTACCACAAACCTATTTAGATAACTTTGAAAAAAATGATGGTTAAAAACCATGGTTTGGTTTACCAAAAGGTAAAGCAAACATGCTCTTAATGTTAAGCAATTCAACCGAAAGAAAAACAAAACTTAATGTTAAGCAGTGTCTGGCCTTTTAAATTATTTGTCAATACATTAATGAGAGGCATATTGAATGAGGAACAATATTTGAAAAACTGAAATCATGAGATATTTATATTTTCGAAGATATCAGAATTTTGATTCACTATAAAGAAAAACAAAATAAAAAGAAAAGCATATGCATGTTTCTGTTTATTATGATCATTTTAGTATTGATTGGTGTAGAGAAAGAAAATTATCAGTACCTGCTTGTCTCTCCATAGTTGTGTGATGCAACTATTTGGCAAGATTAATTCCCTAAGAAAATTTGGCTTAAAACTTGATGGCAAGTCAGTAAATGGATATTTATGCCACAAGAAATATGATAAGTCGTTGGAAAGACTATTAAGGCATCCTGAAAATTTCATATCATGAAATATAAGTGCTTTAAGTCCACTCATTTTTGATAAACCTTCAATATTCAATGAAGTTCCTTGTGAATATCCTTGATTCGGAAGTACTACGAGTTGGACATTCTCAGTTCCCTGAATAGAAATGGATCATATAAGTAATTTGAAAAGAAAAATTATAGACTCAAATTTTCTTTCAAAGAAATGAAACAAAGAATAAATTAATATTCTGATTGCTAAAATTTACATATATGCTTCATCAATTTAATCTTTGAAATTGAAGTAGTTACTATGAAATCGATATAAAGGCTACGTAAAATTTATCAATTTGATCATGTGCTCAAGTGAACAAATTTTATCGGAAATGGAACTTAAGGCTTTGTTTGAAATGCAAGAAAAATAAGGGAAGGAGAATACTATGAGGAAATTAAATAAGGAGGATTCTAGATAATGGGCTATTTAGATTCTATCTTATTTTCTTCTCAAATTTTTTTTCTCCTCTTATTTTCCCCACCTAAAGGGAATATTAGTAATTGACAAGAATAGTTGGCAAAATAAATAAATATATATTAAAAAGGTAGTAGTTTTGTTGTCAAGTATATAAATATGATCACGCTTGCCCCCAAAAAAAAACCACCATTTTCTGATAGCTAGCATCTAGCTAGATAGGTTGGTAACCATCCCAATCCTCTCTTAATATTCTATGATGTCTTTCACATTTAGAGTTCTCTTAAAATGAAGTTACACAAAAGGATTGATTACTGAGTTTTTCAATACATTTTACCGTTTTTGACTACATCTTTGAGGAACTTGACTGAAAAAGACAAACATAACTCCCCTAAAGATTTAATCTTGCGGTCATGAGTTCAAGTGCTGGTATTATGAAGATGAAAGACAAACATAACAAAAGGACTAAGCCAATAATATACTTTTAAGAAAATTAAAGTTCAAAAAGAGCTAGAACTCACCGTGTTTGTCTCCATAATATGGCGAAAATCTTTATAATTCCATATCCTACTTCTCTCTCCAGGTTCAAGAGATTCTTGTCGAACATTTTCTTTTCCCCATTGTTGTAGCATAAAATGCATTTTTATTTTTTGTTCTGATATGTTTATCAGTGATTTGTCAATAAGAATGCTAATTGACAATTCAGCCATAAATAATCCATAATGACTAATTAGAATTTCCTTTACATAATCAATTTCCTCTCCTGCAAAACAACAAGCAATATCCAAAAAAATCTTCTTTTCGAAATAGCCAAGTTGATTAAAACTTTTTCCAAGGACCTTGAGTACTGAAGAATCAGGAATCATTTGCAATTTGGCTAACTCACTCTGCCATTCTGAGACACTTCGGTCTCGCAACAATAAACCTAACGACTTAATTAGTAATGGAAGGCCATCGCCATATTTGAGTGCTTCAAGGACCAGCTCCTCATAACCTCTCATTGGATAATCACTTTTGAAAACAATTCTGCAGAAAAGTTGGAGAGCTTCATTTTCATTCAATGGTTCCATCATATGAACTTCATCTACTCCAAGCTCTTTAAGAACTTGTCGATCTCTGGTTGTTATGATAATTCTACTTCCTCCTCCAAATGAATCGCATTTTCTAACCAAACATCTATATAATAATGTCCAGTCATCAACATCATCGAAAACAATAAGCATCTTATGGTGTCTTAGGCTACCTTCAATATTGTCTACATGATGTACATATTCTTCTTGGAATGTTATCCGAGGAAGCACTGCTTGAAGGATCACGAAATTATATTTACCTAGATCGGTGAGGAAAAAGGCAGAATCAAAATGGTGAGAGATCTTGTTAAACACATCTCCAGAGAGAGCTGTCTTCCCTATTCCCCAAATGCCACAAATCCCTACACTTCGGACAACATCATTTGAGCCTAAATCCAGAAGCCTTTCTAATTTTTCTACACGATGATATCCTATCCCTACTTTAGCTATTTCAGCCGATTTGTCTATTGCCTTTGCAATTTTATCAATATAGTCTAGGGATATCCTGCAGAAGAGAAGTCAAAAACAAAAATAACTTGATAGTACTGTTTCATAGAGGTATGAGTATCCAAGTAATTTCAGTTGTACTGCTACTATAAATATATACACACACAGAGGCTAGTTAGCAAGGAATATTTCAAATTGATTAAATAGTTTGGCCAGAGATTTCTATTTTACCGCATAAACTAGTTATATAGACATTTTAAACATAAGTATTATACTCTAGATTAGTAGTAAAATTAATGTCTGGTAAAAGTAATTCACTTTCCTGATTTTACTTTTCATTTTTTTGGGTGAGAAAGGGAGCTGCAGTCAGCCCGAAGACAGAACAATAGAAAAGCCTAAGTAATAGAGCCCGAAGAATCAGCCAAGAGAGCAGGCATGATAAAAGGAGGAGGAGCTGAAGTTGGCCAACAGATCAGCACAGCCATTAGCTTTCCTGAAAGCATGAGGACTGCAGTCCAATCTTTGTCAAGCAAGCTATAGATGTTTCTCATGTGCCGAGAAGAAGAGCGTAAATCTTGAGGACGCTGCTGAAGCTTCATCACCAGAGAATTGGAATCCAATTCTAACAGAATTTTCCTAAATCCCAAGGACCAGATAAGTTCAAGAACGCCCCAACATTCAGCTACAAAAGTTGAGCACCAGCTAATGTTCTTCGAAAAAAATCCAGTTAGCTTCATGATTTCTCATAATGCCTCCACAACCAGCAACTCCTCCTAGATTACCTTTACTAGCTCCATCAGTGTTTAATTTAATCCAATCAACACCAGGAGGGAGGCAAACATCAGGTGAGGCTAAAGAATGCAAAGATGTAGGCAAGAAGGTAAGCCAAACATCATTTTACTTACTATTTGTTCACATACACAAAATATCAAAATATCTTTAAGTAATGGACTTCTTTTTTTCTTTTGGGCCAAAGTAATGGACTTCTCTTTACTTCTCATGTCTCTGCTTAACATTATAATGTCAATTTTTTAATTTCAGATTTAAAATCTCTAAAATTCAAAAAAGAAATGATGAATTGGAGAAAATTAGGAGCGCGGGGGGTGCGTTTTCCATTATTAATCATTTTTGTCTTATTAACAAGTGTGGGTGCCAAGAATCAATATCAGGAATTGTACTTTGTGCTTTATTACATAAGAGGGTCCGGTAGCTTTAAAAACAAAGGAAGCTCTGAACAATACAAAATAAGGGTATAGTTTTGTTTGGAGAATTAATTAAGTACCAGTGAAAGTTATAATTAATCATTTTTCTGTTCCGTTTTTGGTCTTTTGAAGCACATAACTGGAAGGACTAGATCAATTTGTCGGGAAAGCATAAGCTGAAAAAGATGATGGGAACAATAAGATTTCATAACCAACAAAACATAAAGAATCTTACTTACCAATTACCCCAAGGATCCAAAATGTTGATTGTCTCATCAACAATTTTTCCAATAACCTGTCGTTGATCTCTCCTGGAATCCGAGTAAAAAGGTAAGACGAGGAAAAAGAAGAGTAAACGATAATTAACTCATAATTTCTTTCATTCTTTTTTTTTTCTCATTTGTCCCTTAAAAAATCCTTGAAATTGAAGAAATTTAAAAAATATGACAGGGCAAGATTTTAAAGGAAATATGTTGTTCCCTTTGTGTCTATCAATTCCGATTAAAAAAAAGACGTTCGGAAGGATTCGATGTCTTTGTTGGGCAAGCATGAGGAGAGAGGGATCATAAGTTCAGAACAATAAGAGGAGAATACGACTTACTGATATTGGACGATCAAATCTTGGCCATGGGTCAATAATGTCACTATTTTGTCTATATCGAGTCCCAACTGTTGCATGCGTTTAAGAAAGCAGCTATTAAGTATTTGGTTGGGATCGACGTTGAAGAAAACTGGCAGAAATTTGTGTCTTGATGAGCTCAAGATCACCGCAGCTATGGCTGCCAGTTCCTGCAAGTAGCATATTGAGGCAGAATAGTTTTCTGAGAAGATAACCACATAAATCTTGTATTTGTCCAGAGGCCCTCGAGCAATGGAATCCCAGGAAGCGGTAGTGAAACCATTTCTGTTTAGAGTATATGAAAGCTCTTCAACAAATGAGCGAGTGTCATCATTATTGAAACTTAGAAACACATCACAGCTCCATGGCCATATCCACTTGGATGACGACGATGGACTCCATTGGAAATCCATTGAAAAACTGAAACCAAAGTTGCAGAGGAAATATGGTTGTGCGAGCTGCTGATCATGAATACATGCAAATATATATGGATCCTTTGCCAAACAGTCTATCTATTTTATATATAATTTTAACAAGACTAGAAGTAAGCTACATGCATTGCATGAAATTAGAATATGAAATGAGTTATATTATTGATAACTAATAAATATATAATGCGATTTGTTACAGATTATTTATATATATATAAATTATTGATAATTGCTATATAATGATGCGAGATGGGTATTTTAAATTGTAATATGTCTTCTTTTTCTTTAGTTTAAGAAATTAACAATTATTACAATAATGCTTTTTTTTTTTACAATTAATTTGTTTACTTACTCTCTCCATGCTAACATAAATAAATTAAGAGTTACTTACGTATCTTTTTCGTTGGACAACATTTTTTTTGCCTCCACGACGGTTTCCCTGATAATTCCTTCCAAATCTTTCCTAAAGAAGAGGAAATGAAATCAAAAAATTAACAGAGTATATATATATATATATAAAAGCGTTTAAGCAAATACCATTTTCTCCTACTGAAAGTTTGACCAGTTATATATATATATAGATATATATAAAGATGGTGTCACCCTATATATAAATAATACGGTTTTCTAGAAATTTATAAAATATATAGATATAGATATGTAATTTTACATACAATATATATATATAACAATCATAAGGCATATATACTTCAATTATATACATCATCGATTGTGGGGCCAAGCAGAACCAACAACTCAACTTGAATCATTTTGGTTCAGTAGTTTCAAGAATGGAAGAGGAAGAATAAAACGAGGGGAGGACAACCTCTGAATATTGGAAAATGATGAGGGTGTCTTGTCTTGTCAACTACAGAAGAAGAATGATAGCAAAACGCAAGGAAGGTATACTTGTGAATCATTTACCTAAATTTCGTAGAAAATTACACCAAGAAACATTATAATTAATTCGCTAGACAACTTCAATCTATCACAGTTAAAGTTTAATTCAGGGAAAGTTAAATTTCTGTACCGAATCCCTTCTCATTTACAATTGTGTGTCAAAGTTAGGAATAGAATGAAACACAATGATAAAATAAATAGTAAATGATGATTAAATTAGACCTAATTTCTCTCAAATTGAAGAAATTTAATTAAAAATATACAAGAGAACGATTATAAAGGAAAAATCTTTTGTTCTCTTCGTGTCTATAATTCCCATATATATATATATATCCTGAATGATTTTGCTCGACTTATTGTTCAAGCATGATCAGGCGACAGAGAATGAGATCAGAACAATAAGACTCAAATATCTAACAATTTATATATGAAGTAACAGAACATATTACTTAATTACCTATGTTGTAAGACCAGATCTGGGCGTTGGTTCAGTAGAGTCTTACACGGATCCAGCCATCTTTTTACATCAGACGGATTGACCTTGAAGAAAATTGGCAGAAAACTATGTCCCGGTACGTTCATGCACTCAAATATCATTGCCAGTTGCTTCAGGCAATATGTTGAGGCAGCATAGCTATCTGAGAAGACAACCATATAAATCTGGGATTCTTTAATGTTTTTGAATGGGTCATAACAGTTCCGGCTGGTTCTTAAACCCTCTTCGTCTAGAGCACTCAAAAGCAATTCACCAAACGGGCAAGTATCTTGACCAGAACAGTAACTTAGAGCCACATCATATTTCCAGCTCCCCTTAGACGAAGAAGGACAAGATGAAGATGATGATGATGATGATGGACTGCTTTGGAAATCCATTGAAAGACTGAAAGCACAGTTAATTGGAGTTTAACAGATTTTAATTTGTTACGTCCACACAATATAAAGAAAGAACCATTATTGCACCGTAGTGAGTACGACATCAATATTATAAACAATGCTCTTCATTTTTATTTTTTTTTAAATTTGTCTGGTCATTTTAGACTTGCAAACATCGACATTGTTGAGATAACAACGTAAGAAAATTACAAAATTGGACATACAAGCAACTTTGTGAAGCTTTCCACTAGGGCAATTACGAAATTCGAATGATGTAAAGAATAGTAGTGTTGCAATTTCAGATTAATTAATAAGCTTCATTTGTAGGAAGATGCATGCGTGGCAGTTGTGTGCATATATTTATATACAAAAGAGAAATTTAACTGGTGTTGCGTGGGAAAAGAGAGTACAGGTCTCCAAGCACAATTTTATAATTTAAAACAAAAGAAAAATTATTACTATTAAAAGCAGATAATTCTCCCCCCTATTTCAGTGCCGCATCATCTGATTTTCAACTCCGTCACTCACCGGTAACAACAATCGGCCGGCAAGACCATTGATTACAATATCGGTGTGATCAGGATCCTGCAAGTATATAGGGTCGATCACAGTAATAAAAATATCTCCGGAGTATTCCAGAGGTCGAACCCAAGGGAGGTAATAAATTTATAGTCCAAACTTTTAATCCCAAAAATAAGTGCTAGTCAAATTGAGAATTCAAATTTAAAAATAAAGAAATAGAAAACAAAATGAAATTTGAGTTTTAGTTCAGTTCTAGAAGCGTCAAAGGATCAGAATTCACCTTATGAGATAACTAAATTTTATTTCTTAGTTAGACTCTATTTAATTATAGTGACTGTTGTTTCTAAAGCGTCCTAATTACCTCTTGGTCAATTAGTCTTTATTTAATTAGGATTCAATTCGCTCTCGCGCAACTAAATTTTCTAATTAAATCTTGAAAACTACAACATATATCACCATGAATTTCTAATTCTATCTCTAGATTAGTTATTCATGTTTATCTCTCTATATCTAGATTCACTCTTCACCTCTCAGTCCATCAAGTTTACCCATTAATTAGATTCTATAGTGATCAAACATAAAATCCACATGAACGAATAAAAGAGATAAATATAATAAAAAGATAAATTAATATAACTTGAAGAACAAATCAAAGAGTCCTAACTAAAGAAACAAATCCAATCCATCCTAGTCAGGCTACATCCCTACCCCCAACTGGGAAATTTAGCTACTCATGGAAATAGAAATTAAATCACAACTAAAATCCTAAATCATAATGAAAATAATAAGAAAATAGAGTTATATTAGAGAAGAATAAATCTATCACTAATACTCCCCAAATCTCCTTGCTCTTTCTCTATAAGATGCTCTTAGTTGCTCCCATATGCATTTAAAACAGTATTTTCTGGCTTCTGAGTGCGTTTCTCAATCTCCCCTTGTGTTTTTATCGTGTATCCTTATATAGAAAAATTTTAGAAGCCCATAAAAGCTCAAAAAATCATGAAAACACGTCAAAAACGTGTTTGTACGGACCCTTGTTGCCTGACCCGGCGCCGGGTAACCATAAAATTACATAATACGGCGTCGGGTGCATTTAATTTGCTGAAAAACGTTAAAATCCGAGTTGACCCGGCTTTGTACGGATTTGACCCGGGGTCGGGGTGGGTACTATTTGTACGGACATGCAACTTTCAGCTTCATAACGTCATCAGCTCTTATTGACATTTTGAGTTCGATTTTCTCCATGATAACGTTGGAATTTGGCAAAAATCAAAACATGAAAGTTGTAGCTCTGTATCTTAGCTTTCCAACGCATTTTAAATCACTTCAATAGGAGTTTATATGTGAGAGTTATGATCAAAATACTGAAGGGTGTCACAACTTTTCAGCATGAACAATTTGTAACTTTTTTGCTCCGAATGCTTCCAAATGAGCCTATAAAATCATGAAATACAAAAATATGTCAAATCATGCTAAAATATACCAATGTAAACATATTTAAATATAATTTAGAGCTTAAATGTGGGTATTTTATATGTATAAAATAGACACATCACGGTGCATCGAAACCAGATCCATGAAATAAAAGTATCAAACATCGGTTTGTTGACAATTGATTTGGGACTAAGAAGCTGCCTAGTCATACCGTTCTGTAATATTTTATCCTTATTAACCTCTGGTGCGTAAATTTTTCTTGGGGAAAATTATAGATAAATATCATCAGGAGTAAAAAAAAATTACAAAAAATATGATAAGCTTTTGTAATTATAATGAGGTAACAAGCTACCAAATTATAAATATCTTTTAAAGAAAATTTTCCTTTTTTTTTACCTTTGAAGTCAAAGATGAAAGTATATAAATATCATATGTAAATATCCGATTATCAGCTGTAAATTTATAAAAATTATTTGCATATGGGCAATCTAGCTATATTTTATCTACTCTAATCTGATTTACAATTATTTTTATGATTTTGCATTTCATCCTCATATATTTGCAACTGAAACTAGCATATTTCTTTCCCAACTTTAGGGGCAAAAAAGAAAATTTTACTTCGAGAAATATTTACAATTAAGTATTTTAGTATCTCATTGCAATTATGAAAATTTATAATAACTTTTTGCTCCAATGAGATTTATCTATAACTTTTCCATATTTAACAATTTATGTCCCACTTACTTGAATTTGAAATTGTGGTTCTTGGACCCACACAAATACTAGGAAATAAGGGCATGTTTGGTAGAGTTTTTTAAGGCAGTTTTTCTATTTTTAAAAATAGAAAAATAACAAGACTTGTTTAGTAAACCTGTTTTCTATAAATTGTTCTAGAAAACAGAAAAATAAAATAACAGAAAACTCAGAACATCTTTGAGGTGTTTTATAGCTTTTGTTCTGGAAAACATAAGAAAAGGTAAAAAACACCTACCGTAAAGTTATAAATTTTGAATAACTCATCTATCACTTACTAGTTATGATTTTAAGAACAATTATTCAAACAAATTTTTTTATTTTCTTATTTTCAAAACTTATTCTCGAAAACAGTTTTGTAAAACTGTTTTGAGAACAATAAAATAGAAAACACTGTCAAATAAACCCTAAAATATTGATAATATTTCAATTTTGGATTTTTTTTTTATTTTTCACCTATGCGTAGCAATCCACATGCTTATTAATTTGGAAAATTTTCAGTTAAATACTAAGAAAACAAGATAATTTTAAAAAAAAATTATCTCAATTTATCCTAATTCCAAAAAGGTACCATTGTTTTGAATTGGAATTAAAATTAGAAGGTAAAAGGTAAAAATGCTTTTATTGTAAAAATAACTCATTTGCCAGTAATAATAGTATATTTATAAGTAATAATAATATATTGACAAGTTAAATAGGCTTTTACAACTAATATCATTATAACTTGTAAATGAACTTATGTCACTTGTAAATATATTATTATTATTTATAAATATACTATTATTATTTGTAAATGTGTCATTTATATAAGAAAAGGCATTTTCATCTTTTATCTTCCAATTATAATTTCAATTTAGAACCTTGATAATTTTTTGAAATTATGATAAATTTGGGTTTTTTTTAGAATTATCTTTTTTTGGTATTTAATTGGAATTTTACCTATCGATTTTGCGTCACACAATGTTTTATTAATATATTTTCAATTGCAATAAGTTTTGGTTAGTGAATATTGAATCCTTCCACCAAATTCAACCAGGTGACGTGAGATTGTTTTTGAACTCGTGAGATTTTGGACGGATGATGTATTTGCCCTTTTGCATGATTTTAATATATATATATATATATATATATAGCGTATACGGCCCATTCTCATATGGTTCTCTTTTAAAAGAAAAAATTAATAGAGGAAAACTTTCATTAAGAAAAGGGTAAATTCCATGTAAGTATCAAGGTAGGATAGCAAGTCATTTTCAAAATGATATCTTAATTTAGTCTAATTTTAAAATAGTACCATGCTAATTGGAAATAAGTTTTTTTGTTGAAAAGATCAAAATGCCCTTGTAGTCATTTGCTGCTGAACTCTAGTGATTTACAATCGATTCTTGTAGATTAACAACTGAAACTTATTAGTTTGTGATTAATCACATCTTATTTATAATGGATCATAATTTATTTATAATTTATTCATTTGCAACTGATTTTTGTTGATTTATAATTGATTTTCATATATTTAGAACTGACACTTATTAATTTACAATTGATCACATTTTATTTACAAGGGGCATTTCAGTTTTTTTAACAAAAAACTTATTTCCAATTACATGCCATGATACCATCTTGGAATTAGACTAAATTCAGGTACCATTTGAAAATAATTTCCTACCATGGCATTTAAATGCAATTTTCCTTTAAAAAAATGCAGCTTGTTTTTAGCTATATTTATAAAGCTACTTCCAAATTAATCACAAAACATTACGTAAACTATTTCACTAGCAAGATTAATTGTAAGACCATAATTATAAGTGTATCATGAGTATTATGAGTAGTGTGTGTGTGTGTATTAATACACAATCAATTTTATATACATCACCATGCCTTTCAAACTGATACCCGTCATTTCCTAAAATCATAAAATTCCCTATATGACAAACAGCAGATAAATTAACTATCTTGATTATATCAGCTAAAACCTCCTGGACATAGACTAGCTCTGACGACAATCGTTGAAGGTTTTTAGAAATAAAACTCTCAAAGAAAGCTTGAAGAAAGAACAGGAAAAAAGTTACTTTTGGAAAATATATTTTATTGGGTCTACCATTGGGTATTTAAATACATCAAAACATGATTAAAATAGGTATAGGAAATCTGCTAAAATCCCACTAATCAGCAACTACATGGCTAACTACTAACATCCCACTAAATCAGTAACTAAGTGGCTAAATATGAGGAAACAAATTTTGACAAAAGCAAACTCTATCAATTTATTTTTTTAAATGCAACTAATTCCTAAAAAAACAGCAACCATAGGTTGACAGTTAATGAGGCATATCTCAACACTCCTCCTTGCATTAGTAGTTGCACAAGCCTAGCTTCATCCTCAGTGCTTCAAACTTGTCTCTTTGTAAAGCTATAGTAAAAATATCAGCCATTTGATCAGAGGTTCTGCAATAAGTTAGTGTGACTTCACCATTTTGTTGAACTTCTCTGATGAAATACAACTTGATATTAAAATGCTTCATTTTGCCATGAAAAACTGGATTCTTGGATATTGCAATGGTTGCTCGATTGTCCACATAAATTGGTGTGCTTTCTTGCTACATAAACTATAAATCAATCAGTAACTTCCTTAGCCAAAGAGCTTGCTTGATAGCTGCATTTGCTACTATGAATTCTGCTTCTACAATTGATTGAGCTACCACTTCTTGCTTCTTTGAACTCCAAGAAAATACCCCAAAACTTAAAGTAAAACAATATCCTGAGGTGCTCTTCAAATCATCCAAGGATCCTCCCCAATTTGAGTCAAAACAACCTTCCAATTTGAAAACTTGATTACGTTTATACCAGATACCATGATCAAGAGTTCCTTTAATATATCTTAGGAATCTCTTCGCAGCCTTGTAATGATTCTCTGTAGCACAATGCAAAAATCTTGAAAGAACACTTACAACATAGAGGATATCAAGTCTTGTTGTAGTCAAATACATGAGACAGACAACAAGACTTCTATAAATGCCCTCTTTAGTCTTCTCTCCAGCATCATTCTTACTTAGCCTCTCCTTTTGACTCATTGGAGTAGCAATAGCTTTACATCCCTCCATGCCAAATCTATTCAGGATTTCTTTTGCATATTTCTTTTGATTGATAAAAATTCCGTGTTAATGTTGTTTTATTTCCATGCCTAGAAAATAGGCCATAGCTCCAAGATTTGTCATTTTAAAGACTTTCTACATTTCGTCTCCTCTTGCCTTTGAACAACAAATCCTTCTAGTTGCTCTACAAAAATCTTCTCCTTTAAGTAACCATTAAGAAAGGCTAACTTAACATCAAGCTGCCATATAGTCCATCATTTTTTAGCTGTTATTGCAAGTATTAATCTAATGGTGTCTAGGCATGCAATAGAGGCAAAAGTATCTGTGAAATGCTCTCCATACACTTGTGCATAGCCTTTGACCACCAACATTGCTTTGTATTTGTTGATGGAGCCATCGGCATTCAACTTTGTCTTGAACATCCATCTCACTCCTATGACTTTCTTGTGTTCTGGTCTATCAACCAAAACCCAAGTTGGATTCTTCTCAATCATATTCAGCTCCTCCTGCATAGCATCAATCCACTTTGGATCCTTTGCTGCATCTGTAAAATATTTAGGCTCTACCACAGACACATTACATCTTTGATATATATATTAGATAATGATCTTGTACCTCTAACTGGAAGATCATCGATAGTCTCATCTAATGGTGAAGCTATAGATGATGATCCGTTGTCTGGTATACCCTTTTTTTTTCCAATGCCACCTTTCTTATTCTGCAAATTGAACATCTTTGATGATCACTATTTTTCCAGATTATGGAAGAAATACTTTATGGGCTTTAAAGACACTATTGTAGCCTACAAAGATGCCCAGATCAACTCTCTTATCAAGTTTGTCTCTCTTCACCTATGGCACAAGAGTATAACCAATACAACCAAACACTTTCAAGTTCTTTAAAATTAGCTTGTAACCATACCAGACTTCAAATGGCGTTTTTGCTTGCAATGCTTTCATAGGCAACCTATTTTGTAAAAACACAATCGTATTAGCTACTTCAACCCAAAACTTCTTGGGAAGATCCTTCTCATGAAGCATGCAGCAAGACATCTCCATAATAGTTCTATTCTTCCTTTCACTCACTCCATTTTACTAAGGAGTGTAAGGAGCTATTCATTGATGCTTGATTCCAGCTTCTTCACAAACTTAGTGAACTGATTTGATGTGTATTCAGTCCCATTATCTGATCAAATGGTTTGAATCTTGAAGCCACTTTGATTTTTAATCCACGCCTTCAAATTGCAAAACACTCCTGCAACTTCAGTTTTGAATCTCAAGAAATAAATCCTGCACATTCTAGTCAGATCATCAATAAAAGCTATATAATAGAGACTTCCATTTAAAGATGGCTCAGACATAAGCCCACAAAGATCAGTGTGGATCAACTGTAGTTTTTTAGTTGCTCTACAAATTGATTGAGTGAATGGCAGTGTAGTTTGTTTCCCATATTGACAGGCTTTACAAACTAACTTGAGAGGTTCTAATGGAGGTACTCCTTGCACCAAATCTTTCTTGCTAAGATCCTGCAAAACATACTCATTGCAACGGCCTAGCCTTTTGTGCCAAAGCTCAGTTTCCTTACAAATTATAACATGAGCTCTTTGATCAATATCAGCCAAATCCAAGGGAAAACATCTATTTTTCATTTTGACCTTAAATAATAATTGACAATGAGCATCACTGATATAGCACATTTTATCTTTAAATAACACCTCAAATCCATTATCCATCAATTGGCCAACACTAAACAAGTTTTGATATACCTCAGGAATAAAAAGAACATCTGAAATCTTCTTTATACCTGAAGAAGTTTGCGATGCAATGGTGCATTTGCCTTTAATCTTCATTACCTATCTTTGCTCTAGATCCTTCTACCTCTTCTAGATCAATAAATAACTCCTGATTGCTAGTCATATGACTAGTGCAACCATTGTCTACCAACCAAATTTCACTTGAAGTTGTGACCGAAAAACACTTTGCGGTGAATAATTGCTCCTCCTGTTGATCTACAACATGAGCTTCTGTTACTTGTTGAGGTTTGTTTTTTCGCATATTTTAGTAATATGCCCCAGCTGTTTGCATTTGTTGCACTTCACATCTAGTCTCTTCCAACATTTGAGTGGTGGATGACCCTTCTGCCTATAGTGTTCTCAAGGAGGAAAGTTGTTCTTGTTGCTGTCTCCCTCCTTCTTATTAAAACTACTATCGTCCTCCTTTTTCCCTTTCTTCTTTCCTTTATAACTTTGACTGACTTGCACCTTGGCTTGCAATGATCCCTCAACAGCCCTTCCTGCTCATATGCCTTCTTTGTTCCTATGCTTGCAAGGCACTCAAAATTTCTGCCAAAGTGATGGTCGACAGATCTTTTGAGTTCTCCAAAGTTGAGATAGTTGTCTCAAACCTTTTAAGAACGGTTACCAACAGCTTCTCCACTATCCTAGAATCAACAAAGTCTCCTCCCAACAACCTCACTTTATTTACAATTCCTAGAAGTTTATCTGAATACTCTTGAATGGTTTTAGATTCCTTCATCTTCTGCTTTTCGAATTCCCTTACAAGGTTCAGCATCTCATTCCTTTGATCTTCTTATCTCCTTTGTACTCTTTCTCGAGATAATCCTAGATCACCTTAGCTATCTTCAGGGTCATAATTCTTGTGAAGATTGCTAGAGAAACTACAAAGAACAAACAAGACTTTTAACACCCCTCATGATATCTCTCTTGGCATTGTGTTCAGAACCGGAGAAAATAAGATGCAAGAAGGCTCAAGTGGAGGAAAATAGAGCTCAACGCCACAGCTTGAAGCAAAGCCACCGCGGCGTGAGCCAATTCTAGTGGCTTGTTATGGCTAAATGAGGTGGCGCCGCAGCGAGCTTCCATGGAGCCGCGGTGAGGATCAGGAATTTTGTTTAAATCTGGATCATTTCGAACGATCGGAAGGAAAGAAAATGGAGGAAAACCGAGGGAGCTCTGCTAGGGCTTGTTAGATTCGGCCATTGGGAGTTGTTTTTAGCCTCTAGAAGCTTGGATTCAAGTTGGTGAGTGTTCTTTACTCCCCCCTCTCCATTTTCTTCGGTTGAAATTTGGGGTTTTTCGATTATATGTTGAGATTTCCGGTTTAGGACGAGATCCACCGATTGAAATGGATGAAATGGGGTTAATGAAGTATGTTGTGGTGTTCTTGTTACTGGGTATGAGTTTTGAAGGGATTACATGTGTTTTGAGCTTAACCCTAGGTTGTGTTAGATTAGGGCTCTTGGGAATCCGAAGTGTAAGGGATTGTTTGGTGTTTGAATGGTTCCTAGGAGCTTAATAATGCATGAAAGGGGTGTTGGAACCTTGTGTTAGGCTAAAGTGGTTGAATTGTGATGTTTGGTTTAATGGTATATGTGTTAATGGAAGAATTGTGTTATTATGAAGGTTGCTTGGTTAACTGAGAGGGGTTCACGCGTGTTGGACAATTTCAGAAGTTCGTGAAACTCACGTGTGTGGTATTGACAACCTGAGGTAACCGGGTGTTTGTTTGTATTGTATTATATGATAATATATTTGTATATATATATGCATGTTTCTTTCATACCACGATATTGATGTATTTGTGTGTACTGTTTTCTATATATATCGTGGTATGCACACAGCTAGATAATGTTTATGATGATTATGATGATGATATTGACATGACATGATGCATACATGACATTGTGATATGATAATGATGACTATATGATGATACATAAGTATCACCACATGACATTGTAAGATTGTGATATATGGTGGACTGGGTGGTGGTGATGATATGATATATGATGATATATGTTAGGGAGGATAAGAATGGGATCCCTGCGGCTAAATAGCCTCTTATGGCCAGGAGGAGAAAGGCACACAGTGGACTGCACCTTCCCTAAATCATTGCCAATTCGTGGTGGGAAAGGGGAAGAAGAGCCACGGTCTGAATATTAGTGTTGCCTTTGACCGGGTGCACTAATGGGAGGTGAGTTTGGTGATATCCCGGAATCAATCTTCACCGACTGTTGGAAGGAAATTACCTATACGAAATGTCATGTTATGACGACAGCCCGTGGTTCTAGCTGTGTGTGAGGGAGATATTCATACCATTCATTTCACATTGCATTCATGAGTTGCATGAGATATATATGTGTGTGTGTGTGTGTGGTTGTCCCCGGTTACTAAGACATTGTCTCACACCCTTCTCCCATGAACTAACTTTTCAGGTGATGGTTCTGGTACTAGTCCAAAGAAGACGCTGGAGTAGCTACGTACGTGGGGATAGTCTATATAGTATTTGTAAATTAGATAATGTATCTTGTGCCAAGTAGGATAGAATGGTTTGTAATGAATGTATGGTTATGGATATGGATTGTATGGATGTTGTATGTATGGTTACATGGTTTTGGATGTTGAGGAGTCAGTATGTTGGTGTTTGTAAGCCCAGAGTGGATTTGGGCATTGTTAGTGTGTTTTAGGGTCTGTAGCCCGTTTGTCAAGTAGGGGTTCAAAGGGGTCAAATATCATAGGAGTGGTTCCTTTGGGGTAAAACATCTTTAGACAAGTTGGTCTAGGGGTTTTGGACCTGTATGAATGGTCTTTGAGCGACCAGTTGCCTTTGGTGGCAATTGGAGGTGGTTAATGGTGAGTTTTGGTCAATAAGTGGCCAAAATGGTTTTAGGGATTCAGAATCTCCATATGGAGTTGGATTGAGGTGAAAGTGGTGTCTATGGATAATTTAGGACAAGATCGACTTGTAGGAGTTGGAATCAAATCAATCGGAGGTCGGAGCATAAAGTTATGCGTTTCGAAAATTCACCCCGATGTATGGAAGTTGCTGATGTACAAAATCAGCAGGGGGCGTCACGGCTCCAGAGTCTAGGCCGTGACGCCAGCAAAGACAGAAGTGAGTGAAAATAGGGGAGGCTTGAGCCGCAGCGATACTGTAGTAGCCGCGACCCCAGCCCAATTTCTAGTGTTTTTAAGGTTCATTTTCGCTATTCTAAAATTTTGAGAAATTGTTTTGAGATGTCGGGGTTGTGTTTGGTTGAATTTTGAAGTTTTTGGTCAATTTTGGATATGTTTGGAGGTAGGGTGTTACAAGACTTAGCTTTTGACTTCCTCTACTTCTTCTCTTTGTGACTTCATAGTAGAGCTACTGTAGGATTCTCTGGCAAAGGAGGAATCTCATAATCCTCCTCAACAACTTCCCATAGATCATTGGCATCTAGAAAAGCTTCCATTCTCACTGCCTAAATATGATAATTTAGGCCATCAAAAACTAGAGGGGCTATAGCAGTAAAAGAGCGTTTAGCTTGCGTGGTGTTTTGCATTTTGAATAACAATCAGTGTTTTTCTCACAGGTCCCACAAGATAAACAATGCTTTGATACTAGTTTGAAGGTTTTTAAATATAAAACTTTCAAAGAAAGCGTGAAGAAAGAACAGGAAAAAAATAAGGAAAATGATACTTGAAAACCAAAATTTTGAATTAATACTATTTTAGGACCAAAAAATTCAAAAATAACAGAAAAGGACCATAGTCTCAAATTAATTAAAATTTTAAATAGAAAATTACCTAAATGCCCTTGTTAAAAAGTTTTACACTTAATATTTGCTTTTTACTACTCGTCTTCAATGATTTGACACTGAACTTCTCTAATTTTATACTAGACATACTAAAGAATTCAATTCTCAGAATTTTATACTCAACTTCCGCATTTTACTATTTATGTTGCACAATTTGACACTAAAGAACTCCCACTGATTAAAATAGGTAGAAAATCTGCTAAGATCCCACTGAATCAGCAACTATGTGGCTAACTACTAACATCCAACTAAATCAGTAACTAGGTGGCTGAATATTAGGAAACAAACTTTGACAAAGACAAATTCTATCAATTTATTTTTTTAAATGCAACTAATTCCTAAAAAACAGCAACCATATGTTGATAGCTAATGAGGCATATCTCAACAATCTTCCTTTCAACATTCTTACGTAAACATCCTTCTGCATAGACTCCTAACTGTCAAGGATCCTTTTTTTTTTTCTTCAAGATGCTTCAGAGCTAGAGATAATCATCAAATTTGATCTACACAACAGAACTAATTAATTCATATAATGTATATATGTATACCTGTCTACTTTGAATTTATTATTGTATTTCCTAAAGAATATATAAAGTCCACTATACAACTGTAAAATACTGTGTCGGTGAGTATTTCCATTCCTTGTCAAAATCCAAGTCAACGACGTACTCAAAATAGAATTAATAGGTTGATAAAGTTTTGGCTGATAAAATAGAAAGGGCATGACGGGGAAAAAATAAGAGATCAGTAAAAGTTGCATTCAAATTATGATGACATACATAAAGCTAATCTAACTTAAAACATTATCGCATGATTAAGGCTATGTTTAGGAGTTTATGATGAAATAGAATGGAATGGTAATTAATGGAATATAAAGGAATAGAGTGGAATGAAATGTTTCATTGTTTATGAGTTTTATGAAGAAAAAGAGCGGTCTCATTTGACTATTGTTTAGAAGTTATTATAAAAAGGATTGAATGAAATAGATTATAACTTTTTCCCAATATTACCTTGATTAGCAAATTTCAATAAAAAACAAGTTTTTATTTTTTTCATATATAAAAAAATTCATAGTGCTTTCACTTTTTAATAAAAACATCTTCCAATAATAATAATAATAATAATATGTTGTAAAACAACTTGGTTCTTCCAATAATGATATTAAGAAGAAAGTAAAAATTTTATCAAAAAGTAAAAATAACTAAACCAACTATGATAAAACACAAAAACTAAGAAAGCTATAATAAATCACAAAACTTTTAGAAGAAAGCATACCTTGAAGCAATAATTCAATTGTAAGTGTAAGGTATGATGTGATTAGAGTGATCTGATTGATGTGGTGATGAAACATGAGATTTGGCGGTATGTAAAGAGTAAAACAAATCATCCTCATGATTCTTTTTTGTTAGAGTTAATGGGTGTTTTTGTAATTTAAATAATTACTTTTATTCATTCCATCCTTGACCTCCCAATTTAGGGGACAAGAAAAATTATATTTAGTATGCCTTATGAGGCCATCTATTTCCATTTTATTCCCTTTTAAAAAAATCTCTCAAACAATGACTCAACTCATATAGCCATTTCATTCCATTTCATTCCCCATTTAAAGAAACTCTCAGACATAGCATAAGGACCATTACAGCTGAGCGTTGCAAATGCTGTAAATTTCGAACACATGACTAAGAGAAAAACAAAATTACTATTGTATTTTTGGTTCAGAAATTAAGAAATGTAAGAAAAAGTAATTATATATAAAAATTTTACCAAGATTGGAGGCAATGTTTTCACCCATTTATTGAAGCTCAAACATTCAGCAAATTTTAAGCAGCCGGCCAAATTTAGAAGTTCAATAGAGCTTTGGCCAAATAAATCGTTTGGCACACAGACTAGATTTGTGCAGTACGTTTCTCAAATTCAAAAACCTAAGCATTTGAAGAGACAATAGATGGATGAAGCCACAATATTGAAGTACATCCTTCAAGATCTAACTTCTCTAGATTTGGAAGAGAATTAAAATCTGGTGTCTCAATCAGACATTTAGAGCGTCCAAATTCCTCAGCATTCTTAAACATACCTGAGTACATAGGAGATGAAACAACAATGAGCATTAAGAATTCACCTTTATTTTGATTAGCTACAACTCACTGGAATGAAATATCTGATACACCGAGAAGATACAAAAACATAAACATATATAGAATTGATGTTATTTCAAAGATATGCATTGTATAAAACAAAAAAAAAGAAAAAAGATATGCATTGTGTAAATTTCACACCTCTCTTTCTTCCCATATTCTTGTGACACAGCTATTTGGCAGGATCAATACCACAAGTTGGAGTGGTTGAAATCTTCATGGCAAACAAGTAAAAGGATATTTGTGCCACGAAAGATATTTTAATTTGTTAGAAAGACAATTAGTGCCCGTTTGATTTGTCTTTTTATAAAAGTACTTTTAGACCACAGTTTACAAAAATGAAGTTTGGATAAAAGTAGAGAAATTTACTGAAAAACTGTTTGAATGAAAAAGGAAAAAATGATTGTTAGAAAGTACAGTTTGATTTGCAAAAATGCAAAACAAACACCCCCTAAGACTTCCTGAAAAAATCACGTTACGAAGTACAAGGAGTTTAAGATCCATCATTCTGGAGAAACCTTCAACATTCAATGGAGTCCCTTGTGGATATTCTTGACTTGAGAGTACTATGACTTTGATATGCTCAGTTCCCTGGGTATAAATAAATTATGGCCTCAACTTTTCTATAGAAGAAATTAAATGAAGAATTAACTGGGCATTTTGATTCCCATAAAATATATTTGTTTCATCAATTTAATCATAATTATCATCAAATCAATATAAAGCCTTAGGGAAAACTTATCAATTTGGTCGTGTTCAGATAGTTTTTCAGGTGAACCGACCTTATCTTAAATTGAACCTTATCATTAACATAAATGGCTAGCAACAAATCAATGCTTGACAAAAGAAATTAAAGAAAGGTCACTGCATTTTTAGTTTCACATTTACAAGTAATGTCATACACTAAAGCTACACAAAAGGATTAATGGAATAATAATGTGTTTTTCAGTTCATTTTACCTAAATTTGACGATGACTGTCTGTCATAAACTAATCTATAACAGAGCAAATATATTTAAGGGACGAAAACAATAATATACTCTTAAGAAAATAAATGTTTCAGAATTCAGTGTATATTTCCATAATATGACGGAAATCTTCATAACTCCATACCTTGCTCTATTGTCCAAGTTCTGTGGATTCTTGCCAAACAATTTCTTTTCCCATTTGTTTTAGCAAAGAATGCATTTCTATTTTTTGATGCACTATGTTTACAAGTGATTTATCAAGGAGAACTGTAATTGTTAATTCAATAAAAGATAATTCATATTGACTACTAAGAATATTCTTTACATAATTAACATTCTTTCCTGTAAAACAACATGCAATGTCCAAAAAATTTTCCTTTTGCATCATGCTAAGTCCAGCAAGCCTTTTTCGACTAAGAACCATGAATACACAAGAGTCAGGAACCATTTGCAGTTGAGCCAACTTACTTTGCAATTCAGAGACACTTATGCTTAGCAACAAAGAACCTAATGATTTAATTGCTAATGGAAGACCATTAGCATATTTCAGTGCATGCATCCTGGCTCAACTCCTCATAACCTCTCACTAGATAGCCGCATTTGAACACAATTTTAGAGAAAAGTTGAAGAGCTTCATCCTTATTCAAAAGTTCCACCTTGTGAATTTCGTCTACTCCAAGCAATTTAAGGACATGCTCATCTCTGCTTATTATGATAATTCTACTTCCTCCTCCAAAACAATCGCAATTTCTAGTCCAATTAATGCATAAACTTTCCTAATTTATCAACATCATCGAGAACGATAAGCATCGATCCTATAGAATCGTAGGCTATTATGAATATTGTCTACAAGATGTATAGCCTATTTGGATATGTGGTGGAGTTGCCAAACAGAAACAGCTTTTCAATAAGCACTTATGCCTGAAATAAGTGCTTATGGAAGAAGCTGATTTTTTCAGCTTATGATAATCACTTATCCTCCCATAATCACTTATTTCATTTTTCCTTCTCATTATCCACCCAATAATCACTTAAATCCCAATATCCAAACACATTTCTTTTCTCAAAATCACTTATAAGGTAAAAATATCCAAACACAAATCACTTTTGACATAATCACTTATTCGCATAATCACTTATACATAATCTAATCCAAACACACCCGTACATATTCTTCTCGCAGGGTTACAAGAAGAAGCACCTCTTGAGGCATCAGTGAATTGTACTGACTCACATTGGTAAGGAAACAACTGGCAAGAAATTGGTTAGAGATGCTGTTGAAGACTTCTGCAGCAAGAGCTGTCTTCCCTATACCTCCCATGCCACAAACCCCTACAACTCTGACAACATTCTTTGATCCTAATTCCAGAAGCTCTAATAATTTTTCAACACCATGATATCGTATCCCTACAGTAACTACTTGACCAGATTTATCCATTGCCTCAGCAACTTGATCAATCTCTCTTACTGATGATATCCTTTAGGTGAGAAAAGGAAGAAAACTGAGTGCTATTTCATAATGGTGTGTGTACGAGCAAAAGCAGAGAGAGATGATCATCAGAACAGTAAGATTTCTTACCCAACAAAACATAATGATGAACTAAAAGAATATTACTCACCTATAATCCAGAGGTTTCACAATTTTCATCGTCTTCTCCACAATTTCGCCAGTAACTCGTCGCTGATCTCTACTAAAAGGGAAAAAAAGATTAACAGCATTATTTCGTATACAAGTGTGGAAGTGACTTAAATTTACTATGCTAAAGATATATATAGCCAATTACTAAGTATACTTCAAACTTATATGTTCAAAATTGTATTGGCTCAAATCATACTTTTTAAGGATATAAAAATGTCCATGCGGTTTTATTTTGCTTATCTCCTGTCTCACTTTCTATCCTCAAAGCGTTGAAAAATTTTATGCTAATAATTTACCTCAATATTTTTTTGGCCAATAATTAGTTGCTTTTGTATTGTATTCTAGATTATTTGTACATTTTTGTTTGGTAAGTAATTACCTTCTCTTATTTTTTTTAAATTGAATTTTTAAATATATATACACACAATTGGAAAATATTTTTATATATAATTTTTTAAAATTAAATTATTATAAGTGTTCACATAATTTTTTTAAAATTAACATATTAAATATACAGAGTGATCATGAAATGTATACGTAAAAAAGAGAGATTCCCTTTAATTAATGAAAACATGCTGTGTTGGATTATGCACATAGTACCATAAGCCCTAGCAGTTGTTGGGACTTAACAACCAATAATTATGTTTTGTTGGGTAAGAAATCTTACTGTTCTGATGAGGGTGCTCATGTCAACTGATGAAGATGAATAATAACAAAAATGAAAAGAGGGCGAGGCGGTCGCAGCCCTTTAACTTGAGGGGGCCAAATTTTATAAGTACATACTGTTAATTAATTTTTTTTAAAAAATACATTAACATGTATTAATATGTATATAATATATATATTAAGCACCATTTTATTATCAATGAAAATTTAATATTAATAATAAAAACATTTCAAGAAACTAAATATATATTATTTCTATTTAAATATGTGAATAAAAGATATATAACACAGGTGTGTATGTGTATAATAGAAAAAAGAGAGCAATTGAGGGGAGCTGATTATTCATATCAATAATATGTATATAATATAAAGTAATATATTATATAGAAAAGTGGATGAGGTGGGAGGGGCCACAATCCCCTCACACAAAACGTGGTTCCACCACTTTATTTGCCTATATAGTCGTTCATCACATCACAAGAGCACCCTCATTTTTGCATATTAAGAGCTTCATCTTCTTCCACTTTTTAACCCCACTCTCTTATATTTTGAAATTACCCAAAGAGTGTCCTCTGAAGTTAAAATTTGTGTTTGAAACAAGAGTAGACATATGTTTGAAAATTAGGAGCAAAAGTAAGGGCAAAGATAAAAAGAAGAAAATGAAATTAAACCACAGTCTTCTATTTTCTGCTTATTTGGGGAAAAAAATTCTCCCTAAAAATCCTTCAAATCCAATATAAGAGCAAGAGTTTAATGAAATATTTGGTTCCCTTGGTGTAAATATTATTTCCGTTCCAAACAAATGTTCTGAAAGATTTGATGAATTTTTGAGGTCAGCGTCAGAACTATAACAGGACAATGGAAGTAAAATCTAAGATCGTGAGGATTGATTGAAAATGTTGCAAACACAAGCCAATACGCATCACTTCACTGGATTAATGTGGATTCTATGCTCAGGGCTTTGTTTGCTTCTTGTATTTTTTTCTATTCTCCACATGTAATGCGATTGATACTTTAAAAAATTAAGGACATGTTTGGTAATTGTTTCCAAAACAATTTTTTTATTTTTAAAAATAAAAAAATTTGTTTAATAAATCTGTTTTTTATAAAATATTCTGAAAAATAGAAAAATAAAATAACAGAAAACTTAGAACATCTTTAAGTTCTTTTGTAATTTTTTATCTGGAAAACACAAGAAAAGATAAAAAATACCCACCTCATTAATTATAAAGTTGTAAATTTTAAATAACTCATCTAATATTTACTAGTTATGATTTTGAGATCAATTATTCAAACAGATTTTTTTATTTTCTTATTTTCAAAACTTATTCTCAAACACTGTCAAACATGCCCTAAGGTTCTTCTAGACATAATACCTGAGGTATACCTTGGTGGAACTTGATGTTTGATTTTGTTTTCTCGTTTAATTTTTTTCTAATATTATTCCCAAGTAATATGATTGATAAATTTGAAAACGATTCTTAAGTGTCAGGGAACCTAGCTTGAAGAAGCTGCTCAGCTAGAGGTAATCATCAAATCTGATCTAAATGGACTAATTCCCATAATGCATGCCTGTCTTCTCAAAGTTTATTGTTCTTCCTAAACATTTAGGCCATATTTGGTACTTAGGAGGCTTTTTAAGGGAAAGACAAAGGAAGAGGTAAAGAGAAATAGAGTTAGCAAGGCATACAAGAGAAACAGCATGACAGAAAATACAAAAGATCACGAAAAGAGATACATTAATTAATATTATGAATACAGGATAATATCCATCTTTCAATACAAGACGCACTTAACTACTTAAAGCTCCAACTTAACCAAAACTGTTACTTTCACTTGGCTGAGGCCAAAACTGTGGGACAGTGCATATACTGTAAATCATACACATAAGACTAATAGTTCGAACAGCCAACTCACAATTTTCTTTTTGTTGACACCAGAATAGGAGGCAATGTTTTCATACGCTTGTTGAAGCTCAAACATTGGGCAAATTTAGAGCAACCAGCCAGATTTAGAAATTCAAGAGAGCTTCTGCCAAATAACTCATTTGGGATACTAACTAGATTTGTGCAGTTTCTCAAATTCAAATACTTAAACCTTTGAAGAGACACAATAGTTGGATCAAGCTGCAACAATGAAGTGCATCCTTCCAGGTCTAACTTCTGCAGATTTGGAATCAATCCAAAATTTGGTGTCTTCTTCAGAATTTTAGAGCCACATAGGTTCAGGTTCCTTAGCTTCGGAAATCTTTTCTGGATAGGAGATCAGACAATAATTAGAACTTGCTCAACAAGAAGAGGTTTGAAATTGAAAATAGACTTTCATTTTTACTCGCTGCAACTGATTGAAATGAAATATTTTATGCACGAAGATATAACTACAAAAAGAATGAATGGAAAATATTATTTTAAAGATATACATTGTGTACTTCAGAATTTGATCTTCATATTCGAAATCTCCAAAAGAGTTTTCATATTCAATATTGCCATTGCCATAAGTCCACCAACACATGGTCAAAAGAGATAGGTGAGTTAACGTAATTATTTGAGGTTGGTATAGTTATTAAATATCCAAATGTCAATAAAATAATTCTTGATAGAGTGCCATAACAGTATGGTGCCATGATTATTTCAGGTGATATAATGATGCATTGTCATGAAATGTTTTAATGATAGTTGAGACGGTTAAATTTTAATGACATCATTAACTTACTGTCAAGGCATGTCACCAATCTTTTAAACTATTTGTCAATAAGAGAAATATTGAATGAAGATCATTAAAAAAAACTGAAATAAAATAATTAAATTTTGAAAGATCAATATATTGGTTCTAATTTAAAAAAAAATTCAAAAGCATGCTTTTGTTTAAAATAACCATGTCAGTTTTGACTTATATTTAAGAGAAAGAGCATTGTCAGCACCTGTTGGTCTTCCCAGAGTTGTGTAATGCAGCTATCTTGCATGATTAATTGCTTGAGTTCTTCTGGCACAAAACTTGATGGCAAACAAGGAAAAGGATATTTGTGCCAAGAAAGATATCCTAATTTTCTAGAAAGACAATTGAGTGTTCCTGAAAAATTCAAGTTACGAAATATAACGACTCTAAGATTATCCATCTTTGATAAACCTTCAACGTTCAATGGAGTCTCATGTTGATATTCTTGATTCAGAACTATGAATCTAACATGCCCAGTTCCCTGAATACAAATACACTCTGTAAGTGAACTGAAAATTCAAGATCATGTGTGCTCTAACTTTTTTATCAATTAAGAAATTAAATAATGAATAAACTACTATTTTTATTCTAAAAATATGTTCATTTCATCAAGTTATTCTTTAAACGATAATTTCCATCAAATTATGGATGCTAAAACGAAACCTTAGTAATTGAAATAAATGGCTAGCAACACATCAATGCTTAGCCAAAAAAACAAAAAACTAATTGCATTTGGAGTTTTGATTTTAAGAAGATAAATAAAGGTACGTTTGCAAAAATGCCATCATTTTTTGTCAGCAAGCATCCGGATTTGCCAACCATCCCAATCAATTCCTAATATTCTATTATACGTTCCACATTTAACAACTACAATCAAGCTACACAAAAGGATCGATGGAATAAGAATTAATTTTCTTTTCAGTGCATTTTATCTAATTTGATGAAGAATTAAGGAAGTAATCTAAAAAAACATATTTAAGAGACTAAAACAATAATTTACTTTTAAAAAGAAATAAAAGTTTAAAGAACTCACAGTGTTTGTCTCCATAATATGACGGAAATCTTCATAACGCCATATTCTACTCCGCATTCTGGGTTGAGTGGACTCTTGCCGCACAATTTCTTTTCCCAACTGTTGTAGCATAGAATGCATTTCTATTTTTTGGCATAATATGTTTACAAGTGATTTATCTCTAAGATTTGTGATTACCGATTCAACATCAAATGTCAAATAGACATCAAGTATCCATACTCCACCTTGACTACTTAGAATTTCCCTCACATAATTAATATTCTGCCCAGCAAAACAACATGCAATATCCAAAAAAATTGTCTTTTCCTTCAAGCTTAGTCCATCATAACTTTTCTTTAGCACCGTGATAACTGAAGAGTCCGGAACCATTTGCAGTTTTGTCAATGCTTTTTGCCCATCTAAGACACTTTGGTCTCTCAACAATGAAGCCACTGATTTGATCGCTAATGGAAGGCCATCAGCATATTTGAGTGCATCATGTGTTAGCTCCTCATAACCTCTCATTGGATGATCAAATTTGAAAGCAATTTTACAAAATAGTCTAAGGGCTTCATTCTTATTCAAAAGTTCTACCTTGTGAATTTCATCTACTCCAAGCTCTTTCAAGACACGCTCATCTCTGCTTATTACGATAATTCTACTTCCTCCTCCAAACCAACTGCAAGCTACTGTCAAATGCCCTAAACATCCTAAGTTATCGACATCATCAAGAACAATAAGCATCTTGTGGAGTCTTAGGCTACTACCAATATAGTCTACACGATGTACATATTCTTCTTGGAGAGTTACCCGAAGGAGTACCTCTAGAAGAAGGAAATCATGTTGACTAACATGGGAGAGGAAACATGTAGCATCAAAAAGGTGACCAATCTTGTTAAAAGCATCTCCAGCAAGTGCCGTCTTCCCTATTCCTACCATGCCACAAATCCCCAAAGTTCGGACAACATCCATTGAGCCTAAATCCAGAAGGCTTACTAATTTTTCTACACGATCATATCCTACCCCTATTGTAGCTATTGAACCCGATTTATCCATTAACTCAGCAGCTTGATCAATTACTCCTAGTGTTACTATCCTGTAGAAGAGAAAGGAAGGCTAACTAATTTAGTAGTGCTATTTCATATAGTTGTTTGTAAGCAATTTCAATTTGCTTTTACTACACATATAAATTTCAATTTTCTGCAATTTCATATAGCACAAAGTTTGATATGTGAAATGTACTACTTATAAATTGTAAACAATCCAGTTTCGTTACAAATTTTATATTTCATATTTAATGTTTACATCAATAATTTAAAAAAATGGATTAAGACAAACTGAAGAGAGAGGAGGTCCATCATTTAGGTTATTTCCATGGAATAGATCCCCACTAGCCTCTCTCCTCTATGGCCTTTCTGTTACACACAATGGAATAGATTATATCCATGTCATAGAGATTCAACTGAGTTTTACGTTGGCTATCAATAGCCTAACACAACCATCCTCCTTTACTCGGATTTGGGATTAGCTATAAAACTGCATAGGTAGAATTAATGAAATAGATTATAATAAAACAAATAATTTTGCAGATGGCTCTCCTTGCCTGACATGAGATATGAACATCTCTTATATTCTTAATTATTACTATTACTTAATAATAATTTTTTTCATTCAAGGATATGAAAGATATTTCTCATTTACAAAATCAATTTTTTATTTTCATACTCTTTATTTTATTTGATTTTCTGTACCAAATGGGTCACAATATGAGATTATATATATATATATATATTATCTCCAAAGAAATTAATGGTACCAACTACCAACAACAAGAACAGTGGCCAGCTGAAGGTCACCCAGATCGTGGCTCATTAGTTGAACTATAACAATAGTGCCAGAAAACATGGAGTACATGGAAAAGCAGCTAAAGATGGAGCCATATCAACTTCCATAACAAGGAAATGTTTGATTCCAAGAATCAACAATGGTACCTAAGATGGTTCTGTACTTTCAAAATCAGGGTTATTTGATACAATGCAATTAAGACCTGCTCTATATTTTATATACATAATTTTTTTAAAAACAATTTAATATTTGTTATTTACAAAATAAATATAACTTTATAATTAAGAATATAAGTAGACATATAAAATTAACAGTAATTCACATTATTCATAGACTCTGCGTGTGTGTAGTATGAGCAATACTGCTTACTACTTAAATTTCATATAACATAAAAAATGTGTCTAATAAAAAAAAAATCTGAAACAGCTCGCAGAGGATCCGCTTGCTCTGAACATGATAAAGTGATAAAATTAGGGTACCAGAAATTGATTAAATAACAAGAAAAATTAAACGCCCTCTGTAAAAATCACTCCGATGTAAACCATATCAAACTAGTCAAAACAGGTCAACCGAATCGACATCAAAGCTAATCCAAAATTTCACAAAAACGATCACAAGAAAACCAGTTAAGAACAAGTAAAACCAATAAAAACCACAAAGTCCGACTAGTAATGGTTTGACCAATTCAAACTTTTCTTTTTTAACCCTTTTAATTGTTTTTGGCTTTTTAGGGTAAAATAGCATTATTTTTTGATAAATGTTTTTTTCTTTTTATATTATAATTTTGTATAAGCATTATTCTCGTACATAATTATTCATAATTATAAATTTACATAAATGATATGATGATGAATTATTAGTTAATTATATTAAATTTAATATGTGATTATAAATTAATATTAACTAATTTACATTTAAATAACAAGTTGTGCAAAATAACAAGTTGTGCAACTTAGTAGTATTAATTTTTTTAATGTTATATAAAATCTATAACATATAAAATTAAAAATATATTAATTTTATTCATACTTGTTCAATTATGATTTGATCAATAAACGTTAAACTTGTGTCGAGTATTCAAAACATGGGTAAAAATTGGATAAAAGAACTTCAAAAACATAATTTTATCCCCATGCCAAACAGTCTTGTTAATTTATAATTTGTGAATTGCAACTTGAGATTATGCTGTATTTTTTTTTTTTTTGGTGTGTGTGAAAATGCCATATGTATATAGTTAAATTGTAATAAACCATTGAGACAAAAGAAATTGTAATATATCTTTATTTTTTGGGAAAAACATCTCTCCTAAAATCCTTTAGATTAAAAGAATTGAAAAAAAAATAGAACGATTTTAAGATATATTGGAGGAGCCTAAGCATTTGTCCGAAAATATAAACAATATGAAAAATTAATAAACAATTAGAAAACACATAATCCAAAAAAATTAAAAAATTACAGCTACATAATTTTGGAACAGTAATTATAATAAATTTCTTCGCAATTTTATATATATATATATATATAAAATTTTTCTATTCCCTTTGTTCTATTGTTCTCCATCCAAACAGATATGGTGAAGGATTTGATCAATTTGTTGGACAAGCATAATCAGTTAACGATGATCAGAATGATACGATTTCATATCCAACAAAATATAAAGAACTGAAAGCAGATTACTTACTTATAATAGTGAGGATTCAAAATTTTCAAAATCTCTTCAGCAATCATACCAATAACGCGTCGCTGATCTTTCCTGTAAAACAGAGAAAATGAAAGGTAGAAAAAAGATTAACAGTGCTATATATTACTTAGACAAGGGTGGAAGCAGCTACAATTTACTCCTACCAATTAAAAGATATAAAGGTTGACAAAGAATACTTCAAATTGATTATTTCAAAAGTTTTGGCTCAAATCATACTTTTTAAGTATATATGGCCTAATATACATGGTTTTCTGGCCAATAATCCTTTCCATCCTTAAGTGTCTCGCACTCACACTTTCTATTCTCAAAGCCTTGAAAACATATGTCAAAAATTTACTATCCCTTAAGTGGCACTTTGTTAGAAAATTTCTAAATTACCACATAAAATAAGTGACCTCATTATTTTTTCTTTTTTTTCCAATAACTTGAAAAAGGCCCTTGCATTGCAGGATGAAAGGACCTCACTCCCCAACCCGCTATTATACTATGCCTAGCACATGACTGATCTCAATCCCTCACCAACAACGGTAAATGACTTCCTTACTCCTAATGGTAATTGGGATAGAATGAGACTGAACAGATGGATGTCTAATGACATTGTTGAAAGTGTGTGTCAGGAAGATTGTGCAAGATCTAGGAATGATGGAGATTCTCCTTTTTGGGTAGCTTCTAGTGAAATCTGCTTATTCCTTTATCGTTAATGATACACCCCATCCAAATAGGAACCTCTGAAACAAGTTATGGAAATGGCTAATTCCAGAGAATATTTGATGCTTTTTCTGCATAGTCATGTTATGAGGAGGAAGTACTGATACATCCATATTTTACAAGATTGTCCTTTTGCACAGGACGTGTGGTGTATGGCTGTCAAATCCTCAGCTTGGAGGGAATTTATGACCACACTCATACTTAAGTGGCTCAATTGGAATGATGGTGAACAACCAACATCCAGGGTGGTAAGGAAGTGGAAATGGACGAAAGTCTTTGATCATAACATGTTGGCTAATTTGGACTAGAAGATGCACTAAACTATTTGCCAAAGGTGATCGCAAGGCTATATATTAATATAATCCACACTGTTATATGTAGAGTTATGGAAGAGGAGAGTACAGAGAAGTTAAAAACAGAGGACCAGTTATGCAAATGATGAAAGTAATGTAAAATGGAAGCCACCAGAAACTGTTGTCTCTACGCTCGATCTTGATGGTTCTGTATTGGGGAACTCACTGTCCTTTGTTTCTGGATTGCTTATATATATACAAATATATATAAAGGAAAGATAAGAAGAACAAAACAAAGAGAAGATTACTTACTGATGTCGTACGACAAAATCTTGATGTTGGGTCAACTGTGTCACCACCTTGTCTAAATCTGCTCCCAACTCTCGTATCTGTTTAATAAAGCCACTATTCCTTACTTCAGAGGGATCGACCTCAAAGAAAATTGGCAGAAATATGTGTCCCCATGAGTTCAAGCACTCCTCGGCTATTGCTGCAAGTTCCTGCAAGTAGCGAGATGAGGCAGCATATATATAGTTTTTTGAGAAGACAACAATATAAATCTTGTATTCCTCCAAAGGCCCTCGAAGAATGGAATCCCAGGAAGTGGCAATGTAATCATTTCTGATTAGAGTATGCGAAAGGCATTGAGTAAATGAGCAAGTGTCCTCAACACTGAAACTTAGAAACACATCACAGATCCATGGCCATATCCACTTGGATGACAACGATGATGATGGACTGCTCCGGAAATCCATTGGAAAACTGAAACCATAGTTGCTTAGAAATCAACTGGACATACTTCTTAGAACTATGCGTAAGGAGTAAAGTGTCAAAATAGTAGAACTAAAGATGGATGCATAAATCATCTTTGACAACAAACAATGGTGCATGATTCTTGTACAGTAGGAGAGGAAATGAACCATACTGATAGGTATGCTAGGAATAAAAGGGAATTTCTATTGAACAATAATCTATTAGGAACAACTAAAAGGGAGCAAGAATCTCACTCACAAACTCACTAATAGCCAAAGGAGGATCTCCAATTGAAAACAACAATGAACAACTCACAAGTGACGAGCTCTATGGGTCAGTGTTATTTATAATGTGAAAAATAAGCATTAAACAATTATTAAATAAACAAGAAAATCAGTAGACAATCCAGAAAAATCAGCAAAACCCTAAACTGACTCAACTAGCCGTTTCTCGCCTTTTCTAGAACCTTGCATAAGCCAATAATTGCTTAGGACTCATAACATTACTCCCCCCTGGAAACTCAACGTGTCCTCAAGTCCAAATTGAGGAAATTGAGCTGCCAGCAAATCATAATCTTCCCAGCTTGCATCTTCACAAGGCCTATTCTCCCACTGAACTAATAGCTCAATAGTATTGTTATCTGTCCAGCGGTGTTGTAATATTTTCTGTGGAATCAAGATTAATTCCATGTCAGAATTTAGGGGCAATGGAACTGGTGGTGAGGTTGTCGGCTCCTGTCCATAAGCAGGTCTGAAAGAGGAAACATGAAACATTGGGTGGATCTTCACATCCTGATGCAACTCTAATGTGTAAGCTACCTGTCCAACATGGCTTAAAACCTTGTAGGGGCTGAAAAATCTGGGTGACAGCTTCTCAAACTTGCATTTCGCTAAAGATTTCTGGTCATATGGCTGCAATTTTAACCATACAGCATCACCCACTGCAAACTTATATCACACCTATGTTGGTGAACATGGGCTTTCATTTGAGTTTAAGCCTTCTTCAAATTATCATGGAGTAATTTAGCATGGGATCACATGTTTCCAGCAGCTCTTCCAGATCTGCAATAAGAGTTTCACTCTTGACAAAGGGCCACAGTGGTGGCAGGTCACATCCATACACCACTTTAAATGGAGTGGTGTATCAGAATTTGTAGAAAGCCACTGCTCTAGTGAGTGTTTAAGGCTGCCATGGTCAGTTTTGACATAAAAGTGATGGCCAAGAAGATAGTGTCATCATTTTTGTAATGCCCATACTAATGCCAAAAGCTCCGAATCATAGGTAGACTTGAACCTGTTAGTAAAGGAAAAACCTTTACTAAAATTAGCTATGGGATGATTCTACTGGATAGGAATAGCCCTAGCTCCATCCATGGACACATCACATTCTACAGTGAAGGTAGAATTTAAGTCAGGTAAATGCAACACTGGTGCTGTAGTTAATGCTAACTTAAAGCAGTCAAACACTTGCTGAGCAATAGGAGACAAGCAGAAGCCATTTTTCTTTGCCAAGCCTATCAGAAGCCTAGCAATATTGCCATAATGTTTAATAAAGCGGCAAGGATACCCTGTAAGCCCCGAAAAGCCAATAAGATCTGTGACTGAAGTAGGAATAGGTCAGTCAATAATTGCAACAATCTTCTCATAATCAACCTCCGCTCCCTGTGAAGAAACCATATGCCCCAAGTAGTTAATTCTGGTCTGCCCCAATGAACACTTCTTTGCATTGGCAAAGAAAGAATGCTGCTTCAAAAGAGTAAAGACAATATGCAAATGCTCCAGGTGTTGTTGATGAAAGGAGCTATAGATCAAAATATCATCAAAGAAGACAAGCACAAACTTCCTCAAGTAAGGACATAAAAGATCATTCATAGCCGCTTGAAAAGTTGCAGGTGCGTTAGTCAAGCCAAACGGCATGACTACAGATTCATAATGACCAAAATGTGTATGGAAAGCGATTCTATGAATGTCAGCAGGCAGAACACAAATCTAGTGATATCCTGAGAGTAAATCAATTTTAGAAAAAAAATGCCGCACCATGCAATTTATCCAGAAGCTCATCAATATTAGGAATCAGGTACTTACATGGTATTATAATCTGATTCAGGCCGAAATAATCGACGAAAAAAGGCCACAATCCATCTTTTTTGTGTACTAGTAATACTGGGCTTGCAAAGGGACTTGAGCTAGGCCGAATAAATCCTTGCCTTAATAAATCATTTACTTGAGACTTAATTTCATTCTTCTGGTAATGAGGATATCTATACGAGCACATATTTCAGAGGCTTGGCATCAGGTACCAAAGGGATGGCATGATAATGATCACATAGGTGAGGCAAAGAAGTTGGCTCAGAAAATACTTCCACAAATTCATTCCAAATTCCCTCAGTATTCATAGGAGAAATAGGGGACTATCCTGGACAACAGTTATCTTGTGCATACTTTGAAGGTGAACATTAGAATTTCCCTCCTAAACAACTCCCTATAACGTATTTTTTCCCGTTCAACCAGAAAATCATGAACATCTTATTCTAGTTTGCCTATACTATGTTTAATGAAAGCCACTTGATTCCCAGTATCAAGTTCGTACCACCCAGCAAGAAAGGAAGAAATCTTCTTTAATAGTTAAATTAGAAATTTTTACCTCGACATTGCAGACTTTGTTGCACCCCAACATACTCCCGTTACCGATTTAGACACCAAATGTAGCAATTGTCTGAACAGGGATCCCCATCTCAGAAACCAACATCTCAGAGATCAAGTTATGCGTCAAACCACTATCCACCAGAAGCAGAACATGGCATCCACAAAGAATTCCCTGAAGCTTCATTGTTGATGCAGATGACTTCCCTAGAATGGCATGGAAGGAAATTTCGGCTTTCTCTGTTTCCAAATTAGTCGGTGTCGTCATCCTGAGGAGGAAGGATCTCTTCACCACCATCTTCAGTAATCTCTATAAGCAAGAAAGAGGACATGCAATGATGCCCAAGTCTGAAGTAATCTCTGCACCTGTAGTAGAGCTCCTTTTCATAACATTGTCATTGTTTAGTGTCCGAAGATCTTGCCGAACTCGTTGTCATCAAAGAAAATTTGGTAGGGAAAAAGACACTTTACATGCTAAACATAATCAATGACACTCTAAGTAAAGATCTAGAAATAACCAAATTTTTTTTAGAAAATATGAAAATTACTAAATAACAAAAAATATCTTTAAAAATTTAGATTTAAACACTTAGAAATTATTTCCAATCACTTTGAAATTCAATTATGTTCAGTTAGAAATTTAGTTATAAGCACTTGAAAATTTAATTGTCAACACTAGTTGGAAATATAGTAGTAAACACTTGGAAATATAGTTTTAACGACTTGAGAATTCAGTAATAAGCACTTGAAAATTTAGCTGTCAATACTTGAGAATTTAGTCATGCTCAGTTGAGAATATAGTAATAAGTATTTAGAAATATCGTTTTATTAATTTGGGAATTCAGTTATACTCAGTTGGGAATTTAGATCTAAACATTTAGAAAATTAGTTTCAATCATTTAAGAATTTGGTTATGCTCAATTAAAAATTTAGTGGTAAGCACTTGGAAATTTGGCAATTTCATATTCACTAAAAAGGACTTGGGTACTTATAGATTATTACAAAATTGGGATCTTAAAATTTCATTATTTATGTTTGGGATCCTAAAGTGTTTTTTTCCCAAATTTGGTGGGACTTGTCACCGTTAGATTGAGGTCAAATCGGGCTGACCAGTCTCTAAAAGTCCAATTTGACAAATGGACTTGAAAACTCAAGTTCGAGCTCGTGAGATCGTACCTACGGGCCGGCCTGCGGGTTTTTTTATTTTTTTAATATTTTTCATGTTTTTTTTTAAATTTCATATAATTATTTAAATTAATACAACTACTTATCATCATAATTCATCAAAAGCTAACATAATATTTAAATTTTATAATTTATATATCACTAATTAATAAAATAATATGTATTTTTTAATATTTTAAACAACAAAGAGAAAACAAACAAAAAAAATGGGCTTTCGAGCCAGTCCATGGCCCACTTGAGCCAGCCCGCCACGAGTCGGGCCGAAAAGCCTAAATTGTATATTGGCACTGAAAATTGAGACCAAACCCGCTCATTTCTTGGGCTTTTCGAATCAACCCATCAGGTTTGACTCATTTTGACAGCTCTACCAATGAAATTGGAAACGATGTACTCTTCGGGTCACGTGGGTCTCTTGCTATCAATGAAGTGGTCAAAGTTGTCCCTTGACTAGGCTAACTCACTGCTTTGGGCCCACGTAAATTTTGGGCCTTGGTCTCATATTCAAGGGCCAGTCTAGTTGCCTTATAAACTGACCTAGGTTTATGTATACAAACATCAGATTTTAATTCCTCTGTTAAGCCGTTGATAAAGACTTCTAGGAGGCAATGTTCCGGCCAGTTTTTTACACGTTCAGATCTCTTGGCAAACTCCTGGTGATATTCCGATACAGTTCCTGTCCGTTTAACGCTACAAAGATGCACACCGCAGTTTTAAAATTTGAATTGTACTATCTTTTTCTTTATTTAAAGAACTTAATAGTAATTATCATAAAGTTCTTCAATATATGCATGTATATATATAGGCGGACAGAGTTATTTGTTAGAAAATACAAGGATGAAAATAGAAAAGTAAGATTTAACATGAAAACACACTTTCTTTATTTCACCCAAAAAAGAAAGAGTAACCATCTATATATTAGCCAAAAGAAAAAAAGTGATGGTCTATAATTTTTTATCTACTTGTTCTCTTTTCAAAGTGGGACTCTTAAGTTTCACTAATGAGGGAAAATTGTACTTAAGAACCAACTAAGGAACATATCTAGAGCTAAGGACCTCATTCTAACACTATTACTATCATCCATGCAAATTTGACACGAATATGGGTCTTCTTACTAAATCAGATAAATGCAATTATTTTTTTCCTATTTTATTTGGATTACATATCTATAAAAAAAAGATCGATATGAACCGTTAGGTCAATTTAATGACTAAAAATTAAAATTGAGACAAATTGAAAGGATACAAATCCATAAGGATTTGATCAATTTGCTAGCCATGTTTATGCAGAGAGAAATGTGATAAGAACAATAAGATTTCATATCAGATTAAATATAAAGAAGTAAAAGAATATTACTTACGTATCCTTTTCATTGGCCAACATTTTTTTTGCCTCCATAACAATTTCACCAATAACTCGTTGCTGATCCCCTCTAAATGAAGAAAAAGAACAGAACTAATGAACAGAACTTTTATGCACATAAGTGGGTACGCAACTACAGGGTTCATTCCCTGTCAAACATATAAAGTTTAATCTGGTAAAAAGGAAAAAATATATATAAAAAGTTTAATCAAGTTTCAGTTTGATTATTGGCTCAAAAGATACTTCCCTATAATTAGTCTTTGATGGGCTTAACAAAAGGTGGGGGAGAGTTTATCAAAGGAAGAACAGGAAGAAAGGAGGCCCAGCCCAAGAGAGAAAGGGACAAGAGGAGTTGGATGGTAAAGGGAAAAATGGTAAGAAGCTGGCCTAACGATTTCTGTCTGACTTGTCAGAGTGTGTGAGTGAGTAAAATGGGTGCTGGTAGGGTGATAGAGGCAAGCAAGTAGTGAGTGCTGGTGACCTAGGTGGGCAGCGGGGGTATCACGTCCATATACCCCTCAACAAAATGGAGTAGTGGAACATCTATTACAAGTTGCTAGGAGTCCATATACCCCTCAACAAAATGGAGTAGTGGAACATCTATTACAAGTTGCTAGGAGTTCAATGTTTCGATCACATGTTCTAATAAAGTATTAGGGGGAATGTGTGAAAAAAGCTTTCATTATCAATAGAACTCCCGCCAAGAGTTTAAAGTTCAAAACTCCATTTGAGATACTATATGGAAAAGCTCTTACGGTAGACCATTTATAGGTGCTTGGATGTCTTGTATTTGCTACAAATATGAATATAAGTGATAAATTCAGTGACAGAGCAAATCCATGTGTACGTTGGGGTATGCAAACACACAAAAGGGATATGTCATTCTAAATCTAAAGACAGAATATAACCATCAGTAGGAATGTCAGGTTTATAGAGAACAAATTCCCTTTTAAAGACAGTCAACAATGTGAGCATAGCAATGCTAGAACATCAGTAATTGATCCATTTGTATATGAGGAAGAGCAATTAACATAACAAATAATCAAAGTAATCACACACCTACTGAAAACACAGCACCAGAGGAAGATATCACCGCTCAGCAGCAGCAACTGAAAGAGGGAACAATGAGAAGTAGAAGGCCTCCTATTTGGTCAAAAGACTACATCTTTCCTACCATGAACTCTCAATCAACCACTGATGGACATGACGGTATGCTTTCTCTGTGCCTTTATCCAATGGAAAAGCATGTTTCATATCATGCAGTCTCATCATCAAATAAATGTTCTTTCTCATCCATTGATGCAACTATTGAGCCTGCTTCATATGAGGAAGCTAGAAAGGATGACAGGTGGGTTGAGGCTATGAAGGTAGAAATTGAAGCGTTAGAAGCTAATAGAACCTGGGACATTGTTTAACTTCCTCATGGAAAGAAGACCATTGGGTGCTAGTGGATGTACAACGTGAAATACAATGCACATGGAAGTGTAGAAAGATTCAAGGCACGATAGGTAGCTAAAAGATACAGTTAAAGGGAGGGTATAGACTATCATGATACCTTCTCTCCAATTGTGAAGATGGTGATAGTACGAGTAGTCCTTAGCTTAGGAGTAATCAATGGATGGCCCTTGTTTCAAATGGACCTGCACAATGTACTTTTACAAGGAGATCTCAATGAAGAAACGTGCTCATGCCAGAGGGATTCAGTAGCAAAAGGGAGAATCAAGTGTGCTGATTGAATTTGCTCTATGGCTTAAAACAAATGTCGAGGCAATGGAATGCAAAACTGATTGAGGCACTAACCAATGAGTAGAATTGGTATGATTATTCCTTGTTCATAATTAAGAAATAGTAGCAGTGGAATGGTGATTTTGTTGGAGCATGTTATTGACCACATCATTACCAGAAGTGATGAAGAAGGAATCAAGAATATGAAGCTGTTCCTACACGAGATTTAAAATAAAAGACTTGGGGTTGTTTAAGTACTTCCCTGGACTGGAGGTAGCTAAGTCAGATGAAGGGATCGTGCTGAATCAAAGGAAGTATGCCTTAGATTTAACCATAGATATGTGGTTGGGTGCAGCAAAGCCTAGAGCAGTTCCATTGGATCAGAATAAGAAGCTCACCACGCATGAGGAAGGATGAGACTCTGAGGATAAAATATTGGAAGACCCAGGAAAATATAGAAGACCCATTGGCAGATTGATCTATTTAACTATGACCAGGATTGACAAATCATTTGCTGTTCAAACACTAAGCCAATATATAAGTGCCCCAAAACAATCTCATATGCAAGCAGCCATTAAAGTAGTTAGGTAAAAGGGCAGAACTGGAGTGTGAATATTGCTTACGTCAACAAGTAAGTTTGAGCTCCACTATTTCTGTGATTCGGACTGGGCATCACACTTGTCTACAAGAAGGTCAGTTACTGGCTACTTGATTAAGCTAGGAATGTCACCGATCTCATGGAAGACCAAGAAGCAACCCACAATTTCCAGGGCATCAACTGAGGCAGAATACCAAGCGCTTGTTGCAGCAGTTTATATGGGTTTTGGTACTGTTGAAAGACTTAAAGGTGGATGACTACAGCCGGTGAGGGTTACTTGTGACAGTATAGCTGCGATTCACATAGCTACCAACCTTGTGTTTCATGAAAGGACAAAGCATATTGAGATAAATTGTAATATCACGAGAGAAAAATTGCAAAAGGGAATAATCAAGCTACAGCATGTTAGAATAATGGATCAGCAAGCAGACATATTAACAAAATCACAAGGGAGGCAGCTTCACGAGAGTTTCCCGTGCAAGTTGGGCAACATAAACTTGAGGGGTAGTACTGAGAGTGAGTGACAGTTATGACAGTTGCACTGCCGTTAGAATTTATAAGTCAGATGTTTGTAATTAGTTTAGTCCTATCAGTCTTCCTCTGCGTGTGATATATCACTGGTTGTAGGTCAGTCAGGTTATAGAGAGAGGCTCGAGCCATTCCTTGGAATTCTTTAGTCTGAGTTCTGATCTCCCTCACAAATGCATTAATCTCTCTCTTATTCCTCAATCTGTCAAGTAATCTCCTCCCTCCCTGTTCCTCTGTGTAGTTTCCTTCAATCAATAATATATCACAGATCCTTTCAAATGCTGTTTACTCTATATGTCAACACAGGCAAAGTTAAATTTATTAAACCAAAGAACCCTTGTTAATTTGCAATTGCGTTGAGTACATGCTTTCCCTAAAAGTTCGAAATAGAAATAGAAGAAAATACAACAACAACAAAAATAAAAGAATAAATTATTATTAAATGAGAATTTCTATCAATTGGAAGAAATTTTGAGTGAACATATTAGAGAAAGGTTTTAAAGAAATAATCTTTTGTTCCCCTTGTGTCTATTAATCGCGGATCCCATCAAATATTGTGAGGGATTTAATTTGACGAATTCGTTAAACAACAAAAATTATGAGATGAGAAGAATAAGATACTATAGTCGTATGATTGCTTAATTACCTATGTCGTATGACCAAGTCTTGACGTTGGTTCAATAGCGTCTGACCCAGAGACAGCCATCTTTTTACTTGAGAGGGATCGACCTGGTGGAAAATTGGCAGAAAATTGTGTCCCGGTACCTTCATGCACTCAAAGATTTTTGCCAGTTCCCTCAAGCAATCTGTTGAGGCAGCATATCCTTTTGAGAAGACAACCATATAAATTCGGGACTCTTCAATTATTTCGAATGGATCATACCACCTCCAGCGGGTTCTTAAACCCTCTGTTTCTAGAGAATCGGAGAGCAATCCAACAAACTTGCAACTTTGCTCAAAACAGTAACTGACAGCCACATGATATTTCCAGATCGTCTTAAAAGAAGAAGATGATGATAATGGAAGACTGCTCTGAAAATCCATTGAAAGCCGCAGCCAGTGTTACCTGGAGATATTCTAACTATCACTTACGTCAATGCTGGTCTACATATGACACAATCGGTAACACGGATAAAAATTGGGTTGTTCAACAACTGACAATTTTGTGGGCCGTCTCCCGGAAGCATAATTATACAACCTTGCATCATCCGTTGAAACAATTTTCACCCAAAATTACTAAATAATCTGAAAATTAATAAAATTATTATATTTTACTATTATATCTTTATTAATTATGTAACATTTTTTTAATATTTTTTATTATTATTGAAAGATAAATTTGTCCAATTATAATTAATATTTTTTAAAAATTATAAAGTAACAATTATTTAAAAAAAAACTCTAAAGTGATAATTATTTTAAAATAAAAGAATGAGAGAATAAAAAGTTGATATTTTGTATAGTAAATGAAGCATTTTAATAATACCTCTTTTTTTTTTTACCATCACAATAATATCCTTATTAATTTGAAGAAAGTTGCATTTTTTAATTGCCATTAATTGATTTAATGTATAAAAAAGACCATTAATTGATGACAGTCTTTGAAAAAATATATTATTTACCACAATTGAAATGTGGTTTACTACATTCAATTAAAAATATTTATATATATAAAGTAATTATTTTTTCTTATATTTAAGATTAGATAAAGTATTATGATTACATATAGATCTCCAATGCATCAATCTGGTAGAAATCAATATCAACTAGATTTTTTCCTATGATATTGATTATATTTATGCATGTTTAATATGGATGTGGAGAAGAATTTAATATTTTAATTCAAAATTCAGAAATAGTATAATAAATTAGCAGTAACAATATATTATTGTGAATTTTACTAAAATAGTAAAATATTTAAAAATTATGAAATCAATAGTATACCAATCCATAAATTTAAAAATTTCCAAAGCCATGTAATATGAGAAATAAAACATTTGCATGATTAAATTACAACTAAAAATAATAATTTGATACCACAATGGTTCAAAAAATCTAAGAGACATTTTGATTACTACATTCAAAAAATCTGAGAGACATTTTGATTACTATATTTCTTAGTCCTAGAAGGAGAAAGATACTCTCGCCAATTTTATTCATAAGGAAAATTTTTTTCTTTTTAATAATTCTATTTATAAAAAAAAAGAATTAATGTTATATTAATTTTTTTTACCAAAATTACTCTCGTTCATTAATACTATTGAAAGTTACGAGAGATATTTTTTAAAGAAATTGAGAGAGATATTAATTAAGTACAGATAATTTTAGAAAAAATTAAAAATATAAGATAAATTAATTATCTATAACTAACTTCAACTCCATTCCTTAATAAATTGAGGTATTTTTTTTTTATAAATGAACTGGACGAAGTAGTATTTTACAATTCACGATTGTGGTAACTGTCATCAGCAATAGATTGACCCATATAGCCCACCCTTTTTTGTGAAAAAGTTTTAAACTTTTGCCCCAAAGTCAAAATAGTTTTGGTTATTGAGATGGTAATCAGTTTTAACGGGTAATTCTAATAGGATTTATTAAATGTTTTGTTTTTAAAAAATAGTTTTCCACTTAAAATAAAAGATTATGCATAAGGGAAAAATTTTACGAAGTTAAAAATTTTGAAATGTATTGATTTGGTAATATTGATATTTATGGTTAGCAAAAAAGAAAAAAGATATTTGATGCCAAGGGAAGGAAAAATCATAAAGTTACAAATGGGATAAATGGCAAAGTTGGAATTACAAATTAAAATTATTATTCATTACATCAATCGTTATTCTTACTTTCTAATATTCCATCTAACTTTAAAACTTTAATTCTTTAAAAAATAATTTTTTATATTTTGAAACAAAGGTATATATATATGTGTGTGTGTGTGTTTCCCGAATCTTGGGTAGGCCCCCATTTTATCAAGTCGGGCCCACGCCTCTCTTGCTGCTGGAGAACCCAATCTTATTATTCTTTCTTTCTGACACCTTCTGCATGTGACCATTAAGCCTATCTGGTTTGTCTTTTTTAATCCAAACCATAGTTTTAAATTATGTTAGTTTCAAATTATGGTTTTTAACAAGAGGATGATGTCTGTCAATTTACAAAATGTCTTTTCAAAAAATAAAAAGTGGATTAAATTATACTTTTAAAAAATAAGGAAAAAGTTATTTTTTGTTAACAAAACCATACTTAAAAAAAAAAGAGAAATACTAATTTTATATTATATATTTAAAAGTATTTTTAACTATTATTATTCAAACAGATTTTTTTGTCAAACTAACTTTTACAAAAAGAATATTTAAACATAACAATTTATAATAAATTTATTTTATTTAAATTTCATTTTTACAAATTTCATTTATTGTAATTTACTTTTACAAAATTAAAAACTAAACAAGCCCTAACTTGTCACACACCATTACTCTTGAAGAAGAGAAAATTTAAAAAGAAAACAAAATAAGAAAACTAATTATTTATACAGGTGTGGAGCAAGCAACTTCACATTTACTAAATTAACAAAGGTACTTTCTGAATATGGGAAAATTAGGGTTGTAACTTTAACATGACTATACATACCCAAAAATACACATAAAAAGGGGAGAGAAGGCCAAGTGACAAAGTGGTGCTGTGGCCATGCCTTGTGGCACTATGGCAAAGGAAGTTCCTAGAGGAAAAAAAGGATGGAACCCAAGACACATGACGTCACGGCACTAATGACAGAAATTGCATTGGTAGTTTACTTATGCACCCAAAGAACTTTTAACATGTATAACTTCACGTTCTGACTTCCGATTGACTAGATTTCAAAGCTTATAAGTCACTTTAATCTCATTCTAACCATAAACACTAATCACATCTCAAAACACTTCTATATGGAGATTTTGAATATCTGATATCAAATTAGTCACTTTTAACTATATCTAACAACCAAACAACCTGATTTGCCAAAATGGTCCATTGGTGGCCCAAGATCATTCTAACAGGTTACACAAAACATAAGAAACCTATTCAATGAGATTTTATCCCAAAGAAACCATTCCCTCAAGTTTTGACTCCAAATCAAACTAACATGCCATATGTCTATTTTGCACATCAAGGACCTAATAGTCATATCAGGCTCATAATCAAGACATATATGCCCAAAGGGACTTAGAGTCACCAATCTCAAATCCAATTCAACCAAACCCAGGATTTGAAATGGCGAATACCATGCATAAGACATAATCGACAATCATCATACTTTAAGCATATCCATAGGGCCAACAACACACAAGAGGACCAAACATAAGCACAAGCGAATAAAAAGGGGGTCATACACCAATCATGCCCTAGGCCCTAGGATACACATATACACTAGTATAAATATAGTATTACACAACCAAACAAGTGGCACTTTACTGACAACACAACTAAATAAAGAAAACAAAAGGAAAACCCTTTTTTTTTGTTTCACAAGAGAATAAATTTTACGCATATATAATTATACCCTCAGCAGATTGATTAAATCCTTCATAATCCTTCAACAAAAGGGAAACACAAGAGAATAAATTTTAGGCATATATAATTATACCCCGAAAAATTATTACTACTTGGAAATTTTTGTTTCAAAATAAAGGATTTCCAATTTAATACATAGACCTGTATAATATCTTTCGTTGCACTTGACTTCTTTTTTTTTTTTTGTGTTTCTTTTATTCTTTTTGAGTAATGCAAGTTATACTTTGAAAAAGATTCTCAAGCGTCACAGTTGCACGGATCAATTGGAGATGCTGGAGAGCAAAAGATGAGCATCAAGCCTGACCTACCCCGTATTTCTTCAACCTCCCAGGTATATATGATAGACTATAGATACTATGGTACTGAACCATTCTTTGTGCCGAATTATAAAATACAAATTAAATTAAGTTTTCTATAGCAAAGACAAATGTTCAGGCATTGAACAAGTTTAGATAGTAAAGTTGTATAAAAGGAGAAAATGAAGAGTACAAAAGGGACATGGCATAAAGAACAAGATCGAGATTAGAAAATGATGTGACATTATCATTATCACTATGAATATATACAGGATAATATCATTTCTCAATACAAATTAGATAGAAACCCTTTCTGTTTAGAGTACGCGAAAGAAATTGAACAAAAGAGCGAGTGCCCTCAGAATTTGAAACTTACTAACGCATCACACCATGGCCATAGCCACTTGGACGACGACGGTGACGATAGACAGCTCTGAGAATCCATTGCAAAACTGAAACCACAGTTGTTTAGAGATTTGAAATTGAAAATGGAAGTGAAGAAGAGGAAGATCTGAACATGACAAATTGGAAAAGAAGAGAAAATGTGGGTTAAGAAACCTATATCAAGAGTTTGATCGATTCAAGCATGAACACCGAGAAAGCTGATTAGAATAATAATATTTCATATCAAACAAAATATAAACCGCAAAAAGAATGTAACTTAACGTATCTTTTTCATTGGCCAAAATAATTTTTTACCTCCGCAACAATTTTGCCAGTAACTCGTCTCTCCCATCTTCCCTAATGAACAGAAACAAGAAAAAGGAAAAATTAACAACGCTATTGTAATGCAAGCAACTACAATTTGCTCCCACCATCAAATGATATAAAGGTTGAATATGCATAGTTTTGGGCCAAGTTAAATATGTATATTTCAATTCAATTATTTTGGCTCAAATGGTACATTTCTACAGGTAACACTCTGGTAGACAGAGAGTCACATCTCTCATTAAGCACGAGATACAACTAAACAAGAATTTACGGATCATTTTCATCAGGAAAGCATAATCTCCTCCTTCTCAAGGGGAAATCATAAGCATCACTGTTATTCCTACGTCATATGAAGAAGTTATTTAGTTCTCCAATCCCCCATCCCCCATTTTCTATTCATTATATTTTTGTTAAAAATATATTGTAATTCCATCATTTATTGACTTATAGACACATTTAAACTAAAACCTTAATTAAGGCATTAAGATTATTGATCTTTTCACATATATACCTCTTCTTTAACTCAACTTTATCTAATGTGAGACTTCTTTCTGTATTAACTCATCCCATAATCTATTTAAAAATTTGAAATTTAATAATGAAAACAAATGAAACTCAAATGAAGATTAAAATTAATAAAATTCTTTCAAATCGAAGAAATTTGATTAAACATATAAGAAAAATGTTTTAAAGATGAATCTGTTGAATCATGAGGAGAAAAAGATGATGAGATCTGAATCATTAGATTCATAGCCAACAACATATAAACTTATAAAACATTACTTACCCATGTTGTATGACCAAATCTTGGTGTTGGTTCCGTAATGTGTTGCACGGAGCTAGCCATGTTCTCACATCAGACGGATCGACCCTGAAGAAAATTGGCAGAAAAGTGTGCCTAGGTGCCTTCATGCACTCAAAGATTATTGCCAGTTCCCTCAAGCAATCTGTTGAGGCAGCATATCTTTGTAAGAAGACAACCATATAAATCTGGGATTCTTCAATCATTTCTAATGGGTCACTCCAGGTCCTGCTGATTCTTAAATCTTCTTGTTCTAGAGCTTTCAAAGCCCTGCAAAAAACATGTGAGTGTCCGGAGAATAGTAACTTAGAGCCACATCATATTTCCAGGCCCTCTTAGAAGAAGGTGATGATGATGGACTGCTCTGGGAATCCATTGGAAACTTGGAAACACTATTACATGGAGTAAGAGTGAATTTAATTCGTCGGTAATGTCCACACAATAATATAAACAAGATTCATTCCTGCACCGTATTCAATACGATATCAATATTATAAACCACGCCAATCATTTTCTTAATTTGTTTGGTCATTATAGACTTATAATTTGTGTGAGCCGGCAGCTTAGAAAATTTCAAAAATTGACGCCTCACCAACTTCGTGTGAGCTGTTCACAAGGTGCAACATTGCAAAATTAGAGTGATGCATGTACAAAATAGTGTAAAATTTTAGTTTAAGGATGCTTAATTAGGAGGAAGATGCATGTGTGGTAGTTGTGTGTGTGTGTGTGTATTTATATACAAAGAGAGATTTGACTAGTGTTGTTTGGGAAAGAGGATAGAAGCATCAAACAATTTTTCCGTTTCTATTGATTTGAAATTATATAGGAAGCTGCTTGTTCATACCGTTCTCTGATATCATTGGCTGACTAGCAGGGTGGCGTGATTGTCAATAATTCTTTATTTAACAATTTATGTCACAATATACGTCATAAAAGTAAGATATATGATGTGTCTATTTTATACATATAAAATATCCATATTTAAACTCTAAATTATATCTAAATATATTTACATTGATATATTTTGACATGATGTGACATATTTTTTTATTTCATGATGTTATAGGCTCATTTAGAAGCATTCAGAGCAAAAAAGTTACAAATCGTTCATGCTGAAAAGTTTCGACACTCTTCGGTATTTTGATCATAACTTTCACATATGAACTCCGATTGAGGTGATTTAAGATGCGTTGGAAAGCTAAGACATAGAGCTACAACTGTCATGTTTTGAGTTTTCCCAAATTCCAACGTTATCATGATGAAAATCGAACTCAAAGTTTCAATACTAGCTAATGACGTTATGAAGCTGAAAGTTGCATCTGTCCGTACAAATAGTACCCACCTGGCGCCGTATGGGATCAATATATGGCCACTCGGCGCCGGGTCAAGTAAGAAAAGCCCATAAAAACTTATTTTTGACGCGTTTTGATGATATTTTTGGGACTTTTATGAGCTTCTAAATTTTTTCTATATAAGGATACACGATAGAAATACAAGGGGAGATTCAGAAACGCACTCAGAAGTCAGAGAACACGGTTCTAAACAAATCTGGGAGCAACTATGAGCATCTTATAGAGAGAGAGCAAGGAGATTTGCGGAGTATTAGTGATAGATTCATTATTCTCTAATATAACTCTATTTTCTTATTATTTTCACTATGATTTGGGATTTTAGTTTTAATTTGACTTTTATTTCCATGAGTAACTAAATTTCCCAATCAAGGGTAAGGATGTAGCCTGATTGGGATGGATTGAGTTTATTTTCTCTAGTTAAGACTCTGTGGATTTGTTCTTCAAGTTATATTTAATTTATCTTTTTATTATATTTATCTCTTTTGTTCGTTCATGTGGATTTTATGCTTGATCACCATAGAATCTAATTAATGGGTAAACTTGATGGACTGAGAGGTGAAGAGTGAACCCAGATTTAGAGAGATAAACATGAATAACTAATTTAGATATAGAATTAGAAATTCATGGTGATATATGTTGTAGTTTTCAAGGTTTAATTAGAAAATTTAGTTGCGCGGGAACGAATTGAATCCTAATTAAATTATGACTAATTGACCGAGAGGTAATTAGGACGCTTTAGAAACAACAGTCACTATAATTATATAGAGTCTAACAAAGAAATAAAATTTAGTTATCTCATAAGGTGAATCCTAATCCCTTGACACTTCTAAAACTAAATCAAAACTCAGACTTCATTTTGTTTTCTATTTCTTTTCTTTTTAATTTGAATTATCAATTTCATTATCAATTAATTTTTGGGATTAAAAGTTTGGACTATAAATTTACTACCTCCCTTAAGTTCGACCTCTGGAATACTTCGAAAATTTTTTATTACCGCGATCGACCCTGTATACTTACAGATATCCCGACCAATATATTACACAAAAGCAAAGGTTCAAAGAGACGAAAGTACCCGGACCAGTACAAGCAATCAAGGCATAAGAAAATAAAACAGTAAACGGGGATGGGGAATTATTTGATTTATAGGTTTTGATTTTAAACTGCGCGTCCCCATGTCCACACCCAACGATTTTGTGCCTCACCTACAAATGGGTCGCATTATTATTTAATTAAAAAATTAATATTACCACCAACAAGAGCCAACACAACTGGCAAATAAATGGCTTCCTTAGGTATGCTGTACACGGTTTAATTTCTAATCATATATATAAAAAATATTTTGTTAGGAATAGTTAAATCAATAATCTCTATACTTCAAAAAAATTAATTTTTTAATTAATTATCGGTTGAAAAATATCTTTAATGTTTATAAAAAATAATATTGTCAATAGAGATTAGTTTATTTAGTAAAGATATGACCCTACCATTCAAGGATATGCAATATGCAATTACCTTTTTGAACTATAAAACCTATCCTAACTATAGTGAGTCCTTAGGACTCAATTCCAATTCACCTAAAATTTTTATTTACAAAAAATAATTAATACTAATATATATTGGTATAATAGTATAACTAGAGTTGTACGTCATGTATCTCATGTTGTACTATTCAAAGATGGAATCCTCAAGCATAATTTTCATTTTTTTACCAACTATCCTCTAGCAGGATTAGAAATTTAGAACTTTGTGGCTTTTTTTTTTATGGACTTGGGAACTTTTGGCGGCATTGATCCTTTGTCACATAAGCATACTTAGCGAAATGGGCTATTAGGCTTGTTCAATGTGGCTAGCCCATTGGACCCTTCCATAGCTAACTTCTTTCAAATCTTTGGTTTTCATTTGGATGTGTCAAGTCAAGATTGAATTTGGAACCTCTCCTTCCAAAATTCCGCCTGCGTCTCTCCTGCCATCCCTCCTTTTTTTCTTTTTAACTCAAAACTTATAAGTATAACTGTGAAATTTTTATTTTATTATGTGTCCTTTTTAGCTCATATTGGATTATTACTATATGACTATAAAGATACTGATTTTACTATGTAACATTTAAATTAAAACTAAAAAAAAAATTGTACGTTGTATGATTCTAAAAAATCTATTTTTTCATCTATAAATTTAGATAAGAAAATAAATAAGAAGGATGGCAGGAGGACCACAGGAGGTGTCTCCCCACAGCCTCCTCAAAACTTTTCAAGCCATTTTGTACTGACTGACTCCCAAAGAATTAATCCTAAAACATTACATAAACTACTTCACTTGCTAGAGCATTTCTAAGACGAGGATTGTAAATGTAACTTATGGATTATGAGTTGCACATATATTAATACACTATCAATTTTCATATACATTACCTTGCCTTGGATGATGAAAAGTGATCATTAATATAATCACATTGAAAATGAAAATCGATATGAATGGAAAACATATAATCAGAAGTCTCTAATGGTTCAATAAATCCCCATTTTGAAGCAAATGAAGCATAAAACATTGTTGAGCATTAATACACAAGAGAATGAATTACTGATCCAAACACTCCTGAGGGTTAGTGTAGAAGTAGTCCTCTTCCTTGGGTTTCCCAGGAACCACAGACCTCATGGTAGGGTACCCAACACGATCTGCATGAGCTGCCTTCACTGAAGTCGAGAATTCGTTCCATCCTAGTGTCCCATTTTTGTACTGGTCTATTAGTTCCACCAACAGCTTTCTGTCCAACACTATCGTCTTCTTAAACCCTAAGTACCTGACCATGTAACACAAACACCCATAGTTTAATGGTTAATTAACAGAAAAGTGACTAAGATCTTTCATGGAGTGCTAGAGAAGAAAAACGAGCACCTTCTGTGGCCTTCAACAAGTTTAGCCATGTGGCCTTTGTAAGTTGGTACGAATATGTCACTTTCTATCGACACATAGTAATCCAATGCTGCCATTTGGTTCGAATAGTTCCTGAATGGCTCAAGCTCCGAGGCTTCCAATAATGTCTCTTTTTTGACCTAAACACAACGTACCAATACTACATGATAACCTTGTCATAACATATCAAAAACAGATCCATTTTCTAGAGCTTCGTTCAAATACAAACCACATTTGGAAAAGCTTGCTTGAGATCTGCCATTCTTTTCTCTGCTTTGTATATGTCTCCAGCAGCAATATAAACTTGAATGCCTCTGTCAATCCCCAATGCAAGCAGTGTTAGAGCAGTTTCTTCTGGTGTTAGAGGGCACAGACCATCTGATCTTTTCTTCTCTGAGTCTATCTCCTTCTCTTTCCACCATGGATATGCATATCTACATATCAAGTTCCAATACCAAACTGTCAAGCTTTATTATGGGTTGGACACGCTTCTTGCTTTCTTCGATCTTATAACTTATGAATAATGTGGTTTGATGTAGATTTTATATTTATATTGATATATTGATATTGATGATTCAACAACAAAAGAATCTAGGTGTGAAATTTACCTCATTTTGGTGAGTTCATCGATCTCTTGTTCGGAGCAACCTTCGTTGCAACCAGAGAAGGCAATCATGTCCATTTCGTACCGAAGATGAAGAGCCAAGTAAGGTCCTCTCTCCTTGAGAAAGCTAACAATCTTCTTTCCCACTTTTTCGATTGATGGAGCGAATCTCAGAGCCTGGTAGTTAACTCTGCATCTGAGTTTCTGAACTTCCTCAGGAAGCCCATTGTTGGCCAGCCTTGCATCAGATTTTGTGAAGTGCACAACTTCGTAGGTCTTTATACGAGGAAGAATCTGTTCATTATCATAACACCAACATTATTATTTTCAATGGCGCATACGCTCAAATATGATCTATTAATTAGTTAGATTCAGAAAAGAAACAAGAAAATGGAACAATAATTGAACCTACTGATGAAAACTAGACACATTTTCATGGACATTGCACAGAATTAGAAAGATGAGTCATTGTGAATAGTGAGACCTAATGATTAATGAATATAGGTTTTAATTATTGAGAGTTTATTCAACTTGTGTACATGACATGAAATTCACGTGTCAAATTGTTGAATGTAATATAGTGTGTTAGGTATGCATATATATATGATTTCTTTTTTTTTTCTTTTTCATATATGATCTATCAATGAGTTAAGACGAAAAGAATGAAAATAAAAATGGTACCCTTAGGTGGATCCCACACCACTTATTGCAGAAATTCTTAAATATTAGGAATTCATTCAATGCATGCATATGAAATAAAATTCATGCATCAAATTATTGAAACTAGATCTTTATTGTATATGCATTAAATAATTCCATCAACTGGTCCCACTTGATTTACTTCCACATATTACTCATTCGCGAAATTCATAAATATTGAAAATTCATTTGATTTATGTGCATGAAATGAAATTCACGTATCAAATTATTGAAAGTAATCCTTGACTATTATATTTATGGATATAGTACGAAGTGCATGTACAGTATGCAAATAATCATGATTAGTACTAATTGTATATTACTTACCACGTCATAGTAATAGGTCATGTTAGACCAGCTAATGGGTGGCATGGAATAGAGGGATTCTGATTCCACCTTTTGCTTCTGATTGGGAGGCAGTTCTTTGAGAATTTTAACTTCATCTCTCAAGGAATTGATCAAATAATCTACATCAAATAAATCTGGGAATTGGCTGCCATCACAAGAACACATAATTATTTAATATTGGGTTAATTAATTTGTTTTTTTCCACACATAATCCAACTAATTAAGATGAGTCTGTTTTAATTAATTAGAAAATCAAACTACAAAGAAAAAATTGCTGACTCTTGTTCTTGGATTCATACATTAAAAAGGTGAAAGAGAAAATAGAATTCCACTCACCTACGGTCATTCCAAAAGGAGGTATTGTCCAATTCAGGAACTATAAGTGTGACATTTAAAAACCTTGCAATGGTAACCATATCACATATCTGCAGGAAAATCAACCAAATTCAGAATAATATTAAGAAGCCACTAGGAGTCTGAAAGATCTTCTCATAAAAAGAAAGAACATATGTAAGATTAGTAAATAAGAGTAGGACCTCATAGAAAAGAAATGATGAGAAAGAGAGGGAGAGGGAGAGGGAGAGGGACATATATAGGACCACACAATTTGTAGGATTTATGGTTTAAGTAGGTTCAACATATTAAATAATAAGACATAACTTTTTTGTCAATTAAACATGTTTTTTTGTGCATTATATTAGGAGTACTGTCTACGATTTGTGAACAATGTAACTTAATATAAAATTTATATGTTATTGATATTAATAGCTAAAACAACCTTTGGCAACAAAATTTGAAATTTTATGTTTGTAATTAAAAATTTTAATATCGTGCACTATTTAATATATGAAAAATAAATTCAATAATATGAATGAATTTAAAGGAGACAAAACACTTACTCCAGCTCGCATTTGATTCAATCCTCCATTGGAAGAAACCATTAGGTATCCATTATTCTCATAAATCCCTGCAAGGAAATGAAGTGGAGAAAAATTTTAAGATAACTTTTAATTAATCTTGATAAATCTATGATATTCGCTAAACTCCCCAATTTGATGTTTTAACTGAATTTCATGAATTTGATCTGTTTTAGGAACCTTGTTTTCTGCAGATTCATTTAATGCCATATAGGGAAAGATCATATATATATATATATATTTGTTTACTTATTTCTGTGCTATAGTTGGTTGATTGCGTGCAACTACAAAGACGAACATATACTATTATAGTTGATTTTTCATTGATGGAAAAATGAAAGAATCATATAAAATGATTGTATAAAGAGTTAATTTCTTCTCTATAAGATCATTTAATGTACTATCATATATAATTACAAACATAATTGTAAAGAATTCAAAAAGACATTTAATTGTGATTCTTTGGCTGATATAAGTTTTGCATTATAGAGGGTAATATCTCTACTCTTTTATTAAAAAGATTTCATCTTTAATATAAGGTTCAAAAGTTTCAAAGGAAAAATGAGTACATATTTTTCATTGTGATTAAAGGAGAAAAAATTGTCCAAACTAAATTTTCACACTTTAAAAATTAATTTAACTTGAAAAAAATTAAGCTGAATAATAACGAGGTGGGGTCTTAAATAATGACATAAATTTATTCAGATGTGATTCCCTTAAACTTTAAAAAAAATCCTAATTAAAGCTCATAAGTTGAACGTAGCAATTTGACTAACGAAACACTATTGAGTGCTCTCTCACCATTTAAGATTATCTCAATCATGACAGAGACAGATAAATATTAAACTTTTCGAGAAAATCAAAAAAGAAACTTTTCAAGAAGTTTTCAAAGACACTGAAACTGACTATTAAATTTATGAAGAATAATCGCATGATATAAAAAATGGGACGTTCTACCTTATATATACTTGACAGCACATCAAGACTATATAATATATGTATGTATATAATCCGATTCCAATCTAGATTAGTCAATAATTACCGGATTTCGAATAATCTGTTACCAACGAAAGAAAGAAAGAAATCAGTTACGTACTTGCACGTGGGAGATTGGAAAAATGATTCATAAACTGGACTGCAAGAATCCAAACCATCACCAAATATGTAAACAGAAGTCCCCACAACTTGAATCTGGATGAAGACGATAATCTTGACCTTGTCATCATGAGGAGCTTCAGATTTTCACTGCCCGTCCCATTTAATAACAATCCTTTCAGTTTCTCAGCCTTAACCCCTCCGACGATCAAACCTTTGAGCATTTCTGCTTTGATCAGTATTCCCACATACTTCATCTTCCCATATGGTTTCTCCTTTTTGTCCTCCATTTCTTCTGAATCCTCAAAACCACCCTTCTTGTACCCCATGGCTAGTAAACTTATAGGTATGTATATCTATATAATATAAATGATTAACTCTATATACGAAAATATTAATGATAATGAATGAAATTAGGTAACTGGTTAATATAAAGCAATATAAGTGAAGTATTATAAAGAGAGGGAAATGAACCAGAATTAAGGAAGAGATTTTAGGGTTCGAAGAGTTGGAAATGGTGTACCTCAGATTGAAGGAGGAGGAGGGAGAAGGCAATGAATTGGAGAGAACATGTATGAAGGGTATTTAAAGATGCACGATGCTTTCTGGGAATAAATATATGAATTAATATTGCCCTTCACCGTCCTTGTGTTTATTATTATGTTGTTGAGTGTTGTAAAAGGAAAAATAATTGATGAAAACAGATTAATCTGTTGAATATATATATTTTTGGCTCAAGGAAGAAATTAATATTGTTGTTAATTTTCTTGTTTGCCCGTGCATTTGAAGTAAGCAAAGATTGTTATTTAATCAATCATTTCATTGTTTTTACGATAAATGATATTATAAATATATTTGTGTGTTTGCAAGCCTCATCAATATATTAATATATACAATAAAACCTATATCAAATCACATTATTTTCAAATCATGAACAGTGTGATTCATTACTTACACCAAATGCATTGCATAGAAAAATGTCTAATTTAAAAGAGTAGACAGAGTCGTCAATGAATATAAATAAATAAATAAATCTTCATGATTTATAAAATCAATATATCAATATGAATATATATAATAAAATCTATATCAATTCTCAAAAGCCATGAATAATACAGCATATTTCTCATATGTATCTGTTGAATATAATTCATTCCAGAGTAAAGGATATTCTTATAGTCGTTACCTTGTTACCCATGATTTTAAAAGAAAATATTGTAATTTAATCAAGACATTATTATATATATATATATAAGAAGGTAATCGTTAACAAAAGTATACGGACTCTATGCTGGGGTATATAAACATTTGTAAGGGAAGAAAAAGTCAGTATATAGCATATCTTCTCGACGTATTCTTGCTTGTGTGTGTGTGCACGCGTGTGAAATTATTCTAAATTTAATATAATTAGCAACTGTACTTTTGCTTGTATGTGATACTACTTTCTTTTTTCAGCTGCTGTTTTTGCTATTCTTATTAATCTTATTGTTTTGTTTTAATTTCCCTTGGAAGAAAAGAAGGATGTACAACTTATTATTTTTTAGGAAAATTCTCTAACATCCATTCCTATGATTAGAATTTTCTTGTCAACAAATTAATTGGAAGCTATAAAGCAAAGATAGAGAAAGGATACGTACGTACCATAAACAAATGATATTTTTACAGGAAAACGTGAGCATTTCATCTTTTTGCTTGGATTACTAAGCCATATATGCATCTTTCTGTTACATCCAATCTTTAAGCATTTGTCATTTAGCCTCTAAACTCACAAAATTATAAGCTTTTAATTAGCGTCTTTAAATAGAACACAAAAATGCCTGCCTCTGAAAATTACAGACCTGTGCATTTACCAACCTATATGTATTTATCGTTTAGTGATCGATATTACCTCTGAAAATTACAGACCTGTGCATTTACCTACCTATATGTATTTATCGTTTAGTGATCAATATATATATATCTATACTTATAGAGGGATAGGAGTGGTCACAAATTATAGAGTTCCCATCTTTCTTTGATTTGTTATTCAAGTTATGTTGGTAAAAAAATGAATGTTTCCATGTTAATCTTTTTATTGTTGTTTAGTATATAGAATAAAGTGATCCATGCGATTAATTATGAGTGGTTAACCAGGGCATAAGGGTCTCTGAATGTCCTAAAGCAAGGTCTTGAAATCATATATTCGAGTCATGTAAATAAAAAAAAAATTTCATCACAAGAATTTTTCCCATTTGAGACCAATGTGGCTCAAATTATTTAATAATATCAAGTACTGGATGATTCTCATTAAAAAATTGTAAGATTACAATTAATATTAAAATTAACCATTTAATTTTTTTATTAAAACCATATAATTTTTTAATTATAATATAATAATAAAAACTTGATTAATAAATCCATCCATTTTATATATTGTTTTAGATAATTTTAAATATTCCATTTTATCTGTCATTTTAAAAAAATTAATAAAAATTAATTATTTTCTTTTCAATTATACCCATAAATATTTAGTAGTATGTGGTTTTGGTATAAATAATAAGAGTAATAATTAATAATGATTTAATAAAATTACATCATTCATTAAATTATTTATTATCTTTATAAAAACCTAAAAAGACAAATAAAATAAAATTGAGAAAGTAACTATTAATAAGTTATAAATAATGTAATGTGTGAAACCACATTAATTGTACTTTAAAAAACCTACACTCCCAAGCATTGGCAAAACATGAAGCTGATCGTAGTCTATGTAATTTTTTTTTCTTGGTGTAACAAGCACGCGTCATGCATGGTGCAAATAAAGCACATTAATTTCAAAGATATTCATGATTCATTTAATAGTGAAATGGAAAAATAAGAACATGTTTGGTTCGTGGGACTGTCTATTCTCTCATTTTCATTGAAAACAAAAAACATCGCCATTGCTTCATACGGAAGGTTAACGTAAAATCATTTAACTAATTCAGGGAAATGATATCGATGGTAAAATTTAGTAAATATATGTCTGCGAAATTTAAAACCAGAAAGTCATATAAATTTACAAACTCCCACCTTTCATTTTTTTTTTTTTCATTTTCTATTCATTCAAGAATTCTGACAGAGACAACGAGGTCGATGATAAATTTGGAGTACAATTCACTCTTCAATTGTACTGAAAACAAGACATCAACCTGATCAAAGGTAATTAATGCTATTTAATTCATATTCCCTTTTTTAGAAATTACACACTAATAATTTAATAGGCAATTTTCAAGAGAAAAGTCATTTTTATAGCTTATAAAATGCAAATTAAAAAAACAATCTTGATGTTCGACTGGCTTGTGGAGTCACCCTTGAAAACGTCCACTTCCTTCCAGGTTTCACCTTCATCAATTTAGTTGTAAGGTAGCATATACAGAAAATGATGCATCTCTGCTCTAATTAATCTATAAATCATTAGGCAAAAACAAAATTTATGTACAATTTTCCGCCAAACAGCAAAGCTTTTGTTTTCAGTACAATTGTAGAAAACTACACTAAAATTTGTCTTTTCAAATACGGCTAAATTAAAGGGTGTACAACGGCCGGGTCTGCTGCTATCTTGACCCAATACCCAGCCCAATATATAGACCGGGCTGTGGTTTTGGACCAGTCTCATCTTTTACTTCACCCCAAACAGTAAAGCTTGTTTAGTTCTGGACATCCAATCCTGTTTCTCCCCAAAAAACAGTGCAAACAGCAATCCTACAAAACAAGAAGCCATGGATAGTTCTTTTAAGTATCAATGAGTGACTATGCCGCTTATATAATGTGAAACATGTTTACCTTATATAAAACATCTTTTCTTCAACCTGAATAAGCGCCTTCCACGGATTCAAGACAACCTTCCTACAGTTAGCCAAATAAGTTAATTGTTGAGAATGCCAAAAGCTTTCATAAGAAAAGCATATTCATAAGCTGCTTCATCGCATTGAGCGTAGTGACCGCCTTCACCGAAATGTCCTCCTATCATACTCGTCTTCATGATGACACAACGAGAACAATTAGAACAGGTACTGTCTCGTACTTTAGCCACCCACTTGGCACCTTCCCAGACTCCAACCCTGGAAATGAATGTCATCAAATTTCTTGCAATAACAGATGTCACATGAATGACTTTATTATCCTAGAAAGTAAGCAAGGCCTGCCATGAAAATACGCAAGGCATATAATAGATGATGGGAAGTCTGAGATTGCCTTGAATCATTGAGTGCTGCTGTGACCAGAACTGAAGGATAACATTGGCCTTGAGAAATGTTGTCATAAGGAGAATACATGAAAATTGAATCAAATTGGGCCCGTATTTGAGGATTTCCAAATTCACCGTAATCAAGGATTGTTAGTGGCAGACTAGGGTCCAACAATGTGTTGCATATATCGAGAAATGGTACCTAGTATTCATCAAACAAAAACTTAGTGCAAGGAAATTATGGTAACGAGTATAGAAAATATAGAAAAGGAAACCTTTAATATGGAGGCTCGAAAGAGATCTGGATACATATTCATAGCTGCACCAACAAGAAGGCATCCTGCACTCCATCCTATGGCCCCAAGTTGATCTCTATGAACAAAACCCTCGTTAACCAGGTATTGGCCACATGATACAAAGTCATATATTGAATTATGCTTGTTCAATCGACTTCCAGACTTATGCCATGAAGAATCACCTCCGCCACCGCCACCTCTACCAAAAATGATCATTATAACATGATTAATATACATAAAATATAAATGACATAAAACACTTCAAACATGTTATCTTAGCCAAGAGGACCATGTAACAATACACTATGAGCAAAACATTTAATTTTACAGTTCATATCAACTTAAGTAACATAAAACAAGCCTACAAACCATTAGCAGAGCTTTAACAACAAACATCAGGCAACCCACCTTACATCAGCAAATGCTACCACCCAACCACGGTCCAGTATACTCAGGCGGTTTACACACCAGCTCTTATCCAAAACTTCTCCATATGCCCCATAACCTAACAATATTCCGGGAGATTGACCCTTTCTCCAGGATTCTCTAGAGTACACAATGGTCAGTGGAATCCTTGTGCCATCATAGGAAATAACTTCCTCTCTCTGACAATAGTACACGTGAGAAAAGTCTCTCCATGTCTGAGAACCAGAATTTGTTGCACATTCTTTCCTTACATCACAAGCCTCGTGAATTTTATCCTCGTTCTCGAAAAATGGGAAGTCTGACTGGCCAACAGAAACACCATTCACTTCCTCTTGATGCACTATTGAGTATGCATGTTTTGACATGTCATAATCCACAATCACGTCAGGCATCTGCTCACTCCAAAATTCAAGTCAAATTCAAATAATAAAAGTTCCATGTTTAAAGCAACTAGATATAGTACTTCAACCACTATGTACTTCAATGAAACCATGAAAGATAATTAAATGTATTAAAATGAATTTATGACTTCTTCTAAGCCTTGCTAAGAAGTTGAAGCATATAAACAAAGAGAGCAGTGAAGTCAGAAAACTGGATTTTATAACTAAGGACAATATTAGAAGTTAGAACAAATTGTTCTGAGATAGGATACAAGGGAAGATTGGAGTTTAAAAATGCGATATTTGATGGCATCCTAAACCTAAAATAAAATGTATGCAACAACATTTGAATCTTGTTATCGTAATCTGTATTGGCATGTGGTTCAAGTTTCAATAAGCAAGATTAAAAGTAAAATACAATATAAGGGAGAAAAAAAAAATAATCTCAATGTTCAAGAAATAAATGAAAGAACCCATGCAGCCTGTCCTCCTTTCTGCAAATGCAGAGTTTCAATGAAAGCTTTTAAGTAGAATTTTGGCTTTATATTAGCAACTGAAAAAATAGTCACATACCACAGGTGATGAAAGCACCACACGATACACTGTATTCATAAAGTCATGATTAGAACCAGGCACAGCACTGCATGCATTTGATGGCAAAGGAAAGTACCAGGGCTTAAGGTCATCAGTATCTATGTGATACTGCAAAAAAAAATCAAGACAAACTTAGTTATTTAATTTTCATTTTCATGGATCTTAATGTCAAAATTAACTGCTGATGCATTCCAGTGCAGGAAATCAAACTACACAAGGAGAATAGAAGGCATAACTAGCATATGCCAACGTAAAAATTTGCAAAATGTTGACACAGTAACAGTTCATATACCTTGCAATCATTTTGAACAGGTAAATCCAAGGAACATAACATGGGAAGGCCTTTCTTATTGAAGAGAAGAACCAGATGTCCATTAAAAATGTCCATATCACATATGCTCATATCCTTAGGAGGAAGGATGATATTCTGAAGAATAAAAGCATGTCAAAGATGAGTTAGAATGATGCATTATAAGATAAACATATGCACATAGAAATTAGAAAACTCAAATGGGTAATGTTGGAAGCTGACCTGCCAGTTAGCTGATTCAATATCTTCAGATCGGCATCGAACCAGATAAAGATCTTCACCAGACCAATTAACCTCAGGCATTGGAGCATTGGTAAGTATATAAAATAAGCCATAATGATGTTCCACAAAGTACTGTACACCAGATGCACGCTTACATATTCTTTCTAGTCCATCAATCGGATTGGCGGCATTTATAACATAAACCTGTGATAAGCATCAAGATCAACACGTTACTAGGAAAGGATAATCTCCTTCTAAATTCATAAATGAAGATCTATAAGTCCATTCCTCAGATGAAGTCCGCGAGTTTGAATTCACAGTTATGAACTTGCCATCTTTTGTGCTTGTTATGTCCACACAAAAACTGGAATCACTCTCAGTAAACACTGGAAGATCATTCACATGATCAGATGCAAGTTTTCTGCAGAGAACCCTGACACATTATCACAGCAAAGTCAAAATAAAAACTAGCTTATGCCAAAATACCTAGAAAAGAAAATGAACAGGAAATGAAAGTCACGAGACTTTACATGTAAGGTCTCTGGTTTTCATCTGACAGGGTATAAAAGAGAGAACTTCCATCTTGTGCCCATGCCATGTTAACAACACCTTCAACTCCAAATTTTGGATTTATAAATCCACTTCTGAGGTCCTTTACTTGAAGCATGAACCGTTCACCACCAGAAATATCAACGGTGTATGCAAGATAGTTGTGATCAGGTGAAACTCTGCATGTACCAACATGGACATACCCTGCAATATTAAACATATCATCGATGAAAGCCAACAGGAAAGAGAGTCCAGGCAGGATGTAAAATCTCAAGGATTTGATTAAAAAAAAATTCTACAAAGAAAGAAAATGGCAATGTGCAAAATGGATCAAATAGTCACATAAGAAACTTTCCATATTTCTCAGCAAGTTCATTCCAATCAAGAAGGACTTCCTCCTGTGTTGACCTCAGCACTGCATGATGGAGAAAATTCTTCAACCAACCCGTTCTCCCTGTTTTTAGCCTCCGACACAGTACAGGATATTCCTTGCCCTCTGGAATGTACTGGTAATACAACCTGACCAACGAAAGATACAATAAGCCATTAATTAGAACGAATCTAAGTAACAATTCTTCTCTAAAACTCATGATAAAGAATCAATTGCAGGTCACGGCATACTACAAGTTGAATCCTTCACTCTATCACTCAATTAGAGCCTGTATTGACTCTCTTATTTGGCGAGTTAACAGAGCCATTATGTTTAAGACACATACAACCAAAATTTTAAAATGAGCGAATTGGCATGTTGATCCTGAAAAGATATATTTTGTCTTAATCTGATTCTCCAAATTTCGAACATCTCATTGCAGTCCTCCAAAGAATATTTTGTTTACAATATCATCATTATATTATGCTGGTTACGATAGATGAATGATTGGGCCTAACGTGAAACTTGACCATGTGAGCTTCATGTTAAATCATGTTACATTGTAACACTATTTGTTAACAGCACTAACTTGATACAACATTGAAGAAAATGACAAAGTCAAATTTTGAGAAAACAAATTGTAAGAGGATACATAACTACCATAATATCAATTCCCAATTTCTAACATTTTTTATTTTTTCACCCAAATATGTTATAAATAAGCTTTCAAGGGGAAAAAAATTCCTATCCACCAAGAATCAGCAGCAATGACCAAAGTATTCCAGGAACATGAGTGGAGAGAAGCATAAAATGGACTAACCAGGGTCCCCAACGCTCAGGGGGAGTGGAAATGGTAGTGGGGATTCGACTTCTCATCTCCGACGACAAAGTGGATTGCAGTTTGAGGGTATCGATCATGAAAGCTTGGGCGTAGGCGTTTTCACGGTTGAGATGGTCTAAGAGATCTGGGTCCTCAGTGTTGGACATCCAATGATAAGGGTCTTGCCACGTCTTGCCAGGCACAGAGACGGTGAAAGGGACCTTCTTTGGGGATGGAGGTGGCTGTGAAGGTAGGGTGAAAGGGCACCTCCGGCAGCGGGAAGAGAAGAAGCAAGAAAAGATGGTGCGGGATAAGGCTGAGATGGTGAGGGGGTGGTTCTTGGAGTGATGAAGGAAGCGTAATGCCATCGAAACGGAGAACTGCAAAGGTAAGGAAGCATGCCGGCGCGGGAAGTATCAGACAAGTCAGACTCCGAGGACTTCACTGTGAAAATGAACCCTTGCTTTTTTTTGAGTAAAAAAATATTTTTGTAATTAATGAATAATTATAATAAGTGAATTCTGAGATGAATACTATAAGAATTTATACAGACCTAAAATGGATGCTAATTCTACATAAAATATACAATACCAATACAGTATATTTTATTATAATATATTATTTTTATTAAATACTACAACAACAACATTAGTATTATCCCACTAAGTGGAGTTGGTTACATGGATCATATAATACTAATGAACTCTATCAAATATCATCTATTCAGATAAATAATTTATCAAAAGGTTACATCTTATAACTTCTCTTAGGCTATGTTTGCGAGTTTAGGATGGAAGGGAATGGAATGTTCATTAATGGAATGGAATGGAATAGAGTGGAGTGGAATAAAATGTTCCATTATTTGTGAGTTCTATGGAGGAAAGGAGCGGTTTTATTTGACCATTGTTTGGAAGTTATTATAAAATAGATGAAATGGAATGACTTATAATTAGTTTTTTCAATATTACCCTTATAAGTAAATTGAGATAAAAAAGTTTAGGAATATAAAACTTTTTGACCATTGTTTGATAATAATAATAATAATAATAATAATAATAATAATATCTACTACAATTTTTTGGCCACGAAAGCCTTTTGCTGTGCTCCATAATAGCTTGAAGCCACTACCAGCATTAACAATAAACATATGGTGTAATGTCTGAAAACAACAAGCATAATAAGAAATAAATGATGACTGTACATCCAAACGACCAAGTCATGGCAACCATTGGTTCACAGTGAGGGCATAGTGATAGTAAATTATTGTCATTATGAGGCAGCATGGTGGGGATGAGTACGGTAGATTCAGTGACCAAAATTTCAGTTTGTATCACTAGCTTAGGTTCCTTTCCTCTTCCCTACATGTATCTTTGAGAATTGTGCATACCAGCAATTATGGCAAAACAAAACAAATGGGTATTCAAAAAATCAGCACACTGAAAAATCACGACAATCAGCAAGAACGATGAATGGAAGGGACGATAGATAAACGGACCTCGCTAGGTGACGACTTCGATGGCAGCGTCGGACGACGAGTTCAGAAACGAACTTCAGTAGGTTTTTCTCAGGCTTTGTAAAAGAAAATTGGTTTTCAACGAGGGAAGAAAGCGCTAGGTTTTAAAGGGGTATGGGTTTTAATAAGGATAATTATGTATTTCAATAATTTACTCCTGACCATTCCATCACTGACCCTCCAAATTGGGGGGTTAAGAAAAATTGGATCTAAGATGGCTAAGGATGGCTTGAGAGGCCATCTCTTGCCATCCCACTCCTTCATAAAAAAATCTCTCAAACAATGACCCAACCCATATTTCCATCCCACTCCATTCCACTCCCCCTTAAAATAAACTTCCAAACACACCATTAGTTTCTTTCTTAGTTTTCCTCTATACCATTTGACAGGGCTCCAAGCCATTTGATCAACTCTCCTTAGTGACTTTTCTTATCTTCTTCTTTATACATATCCAAATCACCTTAAACGATTTTCCACTATTTTCTTCTTGATAGGTGCTACTCCGATTTTTCCTCGTATATAATCATTTTGTATATTATTTATTCTTGTATGACCACACATCTATCTTAACATTCCCATCTCTACTACACTCATTGTATGCTCTTGTTGTCCTTTCAAATCCTAAAATTGACTACAATATAATATCGCTTGCTTTATAGTAATTCAATAAAATTGTCTTTTAAGTTTAGTAGGCACCTTATGGTCACAAATATCTCCCGAAACTTTTCTCCACTTTAATCACCCAATTTATATGCTATGTATAATATCCCAATCAATTTCATTATCACTCTATAAAACTAGCCTAAAATACTTAATCTTTGACACTTTTAGAATTGTTTACTCTCTAATTCTTACCTCTGAATCATTTCTAACTGACCTCTTATTAAATTTACAATGCATATATTTAGTTTTACTTATAATCAAGCGGAAATTTTTTGATTTCATAGTATGTCTCCATAATTTAAATTTAGAGTTTACCTCTTCTTTTGAGTTCTCAATTAAGACTATATCATCTGTAAAAAACATACACTTAGAAATTTCCTTCTATATATGTTTTATTAGAACATTCAAATCAAATCAAACAAGTATGGACTCAGATTTTTGATATAAATCTATCCTTATAAAAATGTCTTTTGTTTCACCTCCAGGAGTTTTCACACTTGTTGTTGCCCCCTAATATATATCTTTAATGGCTCGAATATAAGTCACACAAATATTTTTCCTCTCCATTGCTTTCCACAATGTATCTCTTAGTACTCTATTATAGACTTTTTTCAAATTGATGAAAACCATATACAAGTCTCTCTCTTTACTCCAATATTTTTCAATCAAATCTCTTAATAAATAAATAGCATCTGTTGTAGATCATCCTAATATGAATCCAAATTAATTTTTTAAAATATGAGACTCTTTCCTTAGTTTATACTCAATTACTCTTTCATAAAGTTTCATGGTATAATTCATGAGTTTTATCCCCCCATAATTTGCACAATTCTGATTATCCCCCTTGTTCTTGTATATTGACACCAAAGTGCTCTTTCTTTATTTCTCTAGCATTTTCTTTAACCTTAAAATGTCGTTAAAAGGTTTAGTTAGCCACAAAACTCCTTTCTCTCCTAAACACTTCCATATTTTGATTGGAATACCATCAAAGCCAATAGTTTTACCATTATTCATTATCTTAAGAGTTTCTTTTACCTTTCTAATCCATATCTTATTATAAAAACTCAAATTCAGTTCATTTTCATAAGTTATTAAACATTCTGTATCACTAGTTATATTCAATCCACCATTGAAGAGCTTATAAAAGTAGTTCTTCAATCTTTCTTTCATATCATCATCAATAACCAAAATTTTTCCTTTCTCATCCTTAATGCATCTTACTTGATTCAAATCTCTTGACTTTCATTCTTATTCTTGACAATTTTGTAAATTTTACGTTCACCATTCTTCGTTCCTCGATCTTAGTAAAATTCCTCAAAAGCTTTAGATCAATTCTCGTTCACTGCATTCTTAGTCTCCTTTTTAGCTAAGCGATAACTCCTCCAATTTTCCTCATTATTGCACAAGTATAAGACTTTGAAACACTCCTTTTATGTTTTACCTTCTCTTGCATACTCTCATTCCACCACCAAGATTCTTTATCTCTGGGTCCAAAACCTCTGGATTCCCCCATGATTGCTTTAGTAGTATTCCTTACCCTTTGAGTTATCTCATCGTACAAGATATTAGCACTTCTTTGTGAATCTCAATTACCTTCCTCCAATACTTTTCTTGTAAAAGTTAATTGTTGCTCACCTTTTAATTGTCACCACTTGATCCTATGATTTAAGGTTTTTCGACTTTTTAGTTTACGGCTCTTAACTAGCACATCAAGGACTAAGACTTTATGTTGTGAAATTAAGCTCTCTTCGGGGATCACTTTACAGTCTTTACAAGCTCTTCTATCTAAATTTCTTAAAAAAAAAAGAAATCAATTTGTAACATTTGAGCTCCACTCTTATATGTGACTAAATGCTCCTCCCATTTTTATTTGAAATAAGTGTTCATAATCGTGAGATTATAAGTTATTGAGAAATCAAGAATGTAATGCCCCTCCTCATTTTAATTCTACAAAACCAAAATTACCATGAACTCCCCTATATTGTCTTGTTTCTTTCCCAACATGACCATTAAAGTCCCCACCAATAAAAATCTTTTTTCCCTTGTGAGATGTCTCAGACCAAACCCCCCAAATCTTCCCAAAATTTATCATTAATATGTGTTTCTAACCCTACTTGAGGTGCGTAAACACTAATAACATTGAAAGTATCATGTCCAATAGTCAATTTTAAGAATAAGATCCTACCTCTAATTATTTCGACTCCCACCACATTCTTTTTTCAAACTTTGTCAACAATAATAGTAACTCTATTCCTTGATCTAACTTTTCTTACACACCAAAGTTTAAAACCAGTAGTATCTAACTCCTTACCCTTTTCTCCCACCCCTTTAGTTTCTTGAAAATATAAGATATTAATTCTCCTTCGAATCATAGTGTCTACTACCTCCATAGATTTACCTATTAAAGTAGCAATATTCCAAGAATTGAAACAAATCTTGCTCTCATGAACTAACTTCTTTACTCACATCTGTCAAGAATGACATGAGAACCCTTACTCATTTGACACTACACCCGAGCGCCGATGTAACGACTCTAACTCATTTAACACTGCATTCGAACCATACAAAGCGTTACTTCTAAGTAACAATCTAGTCTTAACACAAAAACTTCCTTGATCTATGTCATAGAGATTCGGCAAAATTTTGCCTTGACTGTCGAGGGTCTAAAACAACCCTCCTCCTTTATCAGGGTTTGGAACCAGTTATAATACTACAAAGGCGGAATTAAATAATGATGATAAAAAATATTATTAAAAATTATTTCATTGATTCTTTTATTTCTCTCTATTTTGATTTAATATAAATTTAGAAAAACAATTTAAAGGATGCATAAGCATGGATTGCTGCTTTTGACTGTCACCTCAGGATAGCAGCCTTCCAAAAACGCTTATCATTTTAAATTGCAGTGAACATAAAATTTCAAAGCTTTACTCCGACATTTGATTTTTTACTTCTTGCTTATTTTCCTCATTATTACCATTATCTTTTCACATTTCCTCAACTAATATTGCAATTTGTTGTGAAAATTATTTTTACAATATTTTCAATAAAATTACAACTATGAAAGGTGTTCTTTGAAGGATCAATCACATATAATACTGAGTTAAATCTATTATAATATAAATTCTATAAAAAGCTAATTTAAAAAAATAACTTATAAATAGTATTGTGAGGTCATATAACTTGTAAAAGTATTTGACTTTGTGATTTCCCGTGTATGGCGCCGGTTAAAAATCTAGTTTGATTTTAAAAAAAATCCTAAAAAACTTCACACAAATCTTGTCTCATAAACCCTCGCTTCCAACAATGTGAATCAGATTTAAAGCCTTAAACCACCCCATAATCACTTAAAATAAGTGATTTTACTTCAAAAAGTAGAAGTGCATAGTTAAACCAGTGTGCTTCTGGTTTTTGAGTACTTAGTAATACATCCAGCGACGTGAAATAAATATGTACTATTTACCAAAGGATAAATAAACATATATGCATTATGATTTATTTCAATGGTAATGGAAGTTTAAAATTGATCATATCAAGTATAGAATTTGGCGAAAGGGATCACAGATTGCAAGCAAAAAAGAAAACAAAGACTTTGCTTGCAGGAGCACTAACTTGGCATCATCCTAAACCTATATTGCAAATTGCGGAACAGCCAGGGAAATAAATGTGTGATACTCAGGTAAAATTTAAATGATATATATTTCATCAATCTAGACCTATTTGAAAAAAAAAAAAAACAAAAGAGAAGACATTCAGAATCTACAGCAAAGAAGGCCCTGCCTCCAACCCCGGTGCTTCCGGTAGTGTCTCGGGTGGGCTTTTGCCATTCTAACTGGGCTGCTATTCCATTCGGATTGAAGTCTGCAAGCACAAGAAGTAAACCAGTAGGTTAGTCATGCAATTCCCACAAGGAGGCTAATGATGAGAGAAAATAAGACTCATAAAGTTGCTCTTATCAAGTTCCTGATAAAATTATGACACATGGACATTTTTAACAATTTAGAGGGCATTACTAACTGCTTTAAGAGATTTGATCCACATGTTATAAATCTATTTAAAAACTTGAAAGCAAATAGCCAGGATTCAAGATTTGTTTTCTGATGAAGAGCATTTGATGCAAGTTTGTGGCAACTTACACTGGAAAGGCGAACGAACGCGTGCTAGTCGTGCTGCTATCTGATCGAAGAGAGATGCTGCCAGAATAAGGCACTGGATCCAAGTAACTCATTCGACTTGATACACGACCTACAGCTGAGAAACTCGACTCACCCAAGTTGTGACAAACATGACTTGCCACGGCCTGATCATCAGACTTCACATCCACAGGCCCTGACAGATTTCGAGCCTCATCACATTTAAGGCCACTATCTTGGTCAGATTCCTCCTTGGCACTGGCTGCAGGGACCAGAGGATCAAACTGAGAGGTAACGCCGCCATTCTCTGGCATGCCAGCACTGCTGATGTTACCATTTGACTCTTCTGCTGCTGAAGCCAAAGAGCTTGAGACAGCCTCCTCAACCCTATCCTCAGATTCCTTAGGCTTGGGGTTCAATTCAGGCTCACTAGAAACCTGCAGATAAATCAAAATCATCACTTTGTAAAATTTCTTCCCTCTCCCTCACATTCATTAACCTAAGCGCGCACACAGCTCGATGGTAAAAGCAAACATAATTATTATAAAAAAAAAAGGCAAACATAATTAACATTAGGCTACTATCTTAAACCATGAAACGTTGTAAAACATACTAAAAATAGTCAACAATCATTAGAATCTATATCCAATGATGAATTTTATGCTATGCTAGCAGATTGAATACCTGTGAATAGTTTTGTTCAGCGTTGTCCCCCTCGTCAATAAAAGGAGTGGACTGTTCTTCATCTAAATCTTGCAACAAAACTTTGTATCCAGCTACTAACATCTCTTTATCAACATTATTAGCAAATTTTCCAGCTGCATCTTCATCATTTAGCATCAAATCCTCTAACTTAGTAGAAACCTTATCAGATTCCTCCGTTAGTGCAGGGAAATCTATGTAAACAGGTAAAGGCGCTTCAATTGTAATGCTGTCTTTTGTCAATTTTTCACTTTTGTGATCTTCCGAGGATGACAATCTATAAGCTGCCTCTTGGTTAATATTATTCTCCACCAATATCTTTTCCTCAGGTGGGATTCCTTCATCCACACAGATATCCTTGACACCATGGTCATTACTCTCTTTGTAACAAACCACCAATTCTGGTTCACATTCCATAACACTTTTGTCCATATAAATATCTGCCGGATTCTTGGTTGTATCTACCTCTTCTGGAAGATCAGAACTCTTAATTGATTCAATGTCTTGTGGGAAATCAGGACATGGAGCACTAGGAGACTCCAGAACGGATTCTATATCCTGCGAAGAATGTGAGACCAGCATAGTAGAGTCCTTGACCTTTACTTCATTATCATTTTTCAGATCAATCATGGTCACATCAGAATCAAGTTTTAACGAAGTTAAGCCATCCTCTGCCTCCATCTCATATGGCAATGGATCTAAATTCCCCTCATTCATCTTTAAATCAACTGAGACTCTTTTCTCATTTTCCTCAGCTTTCTGGTTTTCTGATCTGCATCCAGCAGAGTCTAGATCATTGACATCAAATTCAGATGATTGAGATTCAGGCTCGCCAATATTTGAATGGTAGAAGGCCAGTTCACCATCTGCAAATACACTTTCACACTAGTAAAAAATAAACTCAAATTCTGTTACTTCACAATACTATCAATCAATGATAAGCAGAAAATTAAAAGAAAGCAAATAAACACTGATCATTAATTAACCCTATAAAACAACAAGCAGGAATGTGTATGTATATATATAAATGCAGGATATAGTTTAATCCTGAGAAGATAAGTACCATTTCATCAATATGATCCTGTCATGAGCTCAAATAGTAGTTTAGCCTAAAAAGCCAAATTCATAAAACAGAAGTAGAGTTTTTTGTTACCTAATTTCATAGTTCATAGGTTTAATTCATGGAAAATTTTCAGAGCTACTGCTGGTGTTATTTTCAAATTTCAAGCAAACACAGGTCGGATTCTGCAGCAACCTGAAAATCAGTAAACAAGAACAACTAGTTTAGCAAGAAACAAGTGATGACCTGCTAATTGTGTTGACCGAAAAATAAGCAATAATGAACTCGGCTAACTGCATTTAACAAAAATAAGCAACAATGAACTCGATGTTAAAATGTAGACAAGTCAAACATAATTTGCCAAAAGATTAATAGAGTAGATCAATCATGAATATACACATAAAAATGTCAAAAAAGTAACCGAATGGGAGTAGTCCAAGTGATGAGGGCGATATAGGTTATGAGTAGTTGAACCCTCCTAATGTAACAAAAAATAAGAAAAGTCATCTGACATTCTTATATGGAGGCCTATGACTAGTTTGGTCTACTAATTATTTTGTGAACCAAGTCTACTTAACAATATCTCTTAGAATAATCCTTAAAGCCCAGCATTAATAACAAGATTCCACGCAAATGGTACAGAAGATAAACTAATTTGAAAAAAGAATTGGGAAAAAAAAAAAGAAGTCCTTGTTCACAAGAGACTGTAAATTTTTTTAATATCAAACAGAAACGTAATATGATTTTATCACTAATACCCAGTTTTCCCTAGCGTTGAAGGAATCTTTTACGGCTATACTAAAGCCAATTTGCACATAAACAATGGGCATGGAACCGTTTACCATGAACTTAAGAATATAATAAGGTTCAGATTAAGCTTAAGCTTAAGCTTCTAATCTCACACAGGGACCAATCAGTTTTTGTTAATTAAAGAAATATCTATTTCCACTATGAAGCTATAGAAATATAGGAAGTACTAAAAAGAAGGTACCACCTACACCTTCTTTTTTAAGAGAATTCGGCTAATCGAGAGAAGAAGAAGAAGAGAATCCAAGGGAAGTATAAAAAGGACAAGAGAAAAGTTGGAAACTTTGAATACTTTTCGCAACAAAATTACAAACCCAAATTTTAATTTATTTTGGGGAAGAAAACCCACAATTTTAAATTCCCTATCAACGTTTTGTCCGCTTGCTCTGATTGGATCTAGCCCATGAGAATAAATAAAAGTACAGTGAATATCTCAGCTGGGTTTCATCTCTATCGCATGATGAAAGGTACATGAAGAAAATAACAGAGATCTATTTCAGATCCCAAAACCTTCATAGACCAATAGAAGAAAAAGAAGAGAGGTAAAATAATGTGAATTAACTGGAAGAAACGTGTGAGATGATATCTACCTTTTCAATCTTCTCTCTTCCTTCAGAACAGACAATTCAGGCAATTTCTTCACTGCACGCAGAGACAGAAGAGTGGTCACAAACAAGTGACGACATAGGAGAAACAAAATCAAAATAAAAATGGTTCATCTTCATCTTCTTCTTCATGGCTTCCCCCAAACAAGTTGAACTGAACTATGGAATAGAGAGAGAAAACTTATGAGAAACTTACGAGGCAAATGAAGCAGAGGAATAAGTTACCAAAAATCAAAGCTTTGCGAAGAGAAAAGCGAAAGGAGTTTGCCTCAGAGAAGAATGAACAGAACAGAGAACGAGATAAAATAATAAGAAGTGACTTCAGAGTAAGAAAGGTGAGAGAAGGGGTGAGTTGTAACGAGTAATTATAGCCCTTAATAATGGTCAACTCTCTCTCTCTTTCTCTCTCTCCCCCTCCCACCCTCTTGTTCAGCAATCAATGTAAAAACTTGACACAGCACAAATGGCTCTTCTCTCCGTCAGACCCGTTGGAATAAATGGGGTATATTAGAGCATTAAATTATCATCTCTACCACCTGTCTCATTCCGAAATTTAATTTCATACCTAAACAATGAAACGTTGCCGAACATTTTTTCACATTTCAGCCCCCACCCATCATGCCCTTTTCTCCAAAGTCTCTGTCTTGGCCTGACCCAGTACCCACCTCGGATTCCTCCGTTTTCCGACCAACTAAACACTGCAAAACTTTCCCGAGAAAATTCCGAAAGGAAAATGAGAGAGAGAGAGAGAGGAGAGATAGAAATTGCGCATTTCAGGCTTTCAGCCCCCACCCCTTTGCTCCTTTCTCTCCGAAGTCTCTTTCTTCACCTAACCCACCTTCGGATTCCACTTCCACAACCCTTTTTCCATTTTCCGACCAACCTAACAGTGAAAACTTTCCCGAGAAAATTCAAAAGCAAAACACAGAGATAGAGAAAGAAAGATAGGGACAGTGAGATTACATCATTGACAGCACCAGATCCACCAAGTCAACAAACGGAAGCACTAGACTGCGATGAACCTTTTGACTTCCTTCCAATGAAAAAAAAAATCTGGAATCCAATACTCATGTAACTCCTGACACCGATGTCGGAGAATTTGAGTGTATTGTCGTTTTTGTTTTTTCCTTCTGAATACTTACAAAGTCAAAACAGCTCGTCTAAACGCCAACGCCAGAGTTTGTTTGTCCGGTGACAGTCAACGGAATTGCTAGCCTGGAACGGCAACCCACCATAGACTCCTGCTCCTGGACCTTCTTCCTCTTCTTCTTCTTGTATGACTCTTGTTGTGAATTAGCTGTAACAGAAATCTAAAACTGAAACTACTCCTCCCGAGTTTGAATCTCTTTATATATTGTTTATTTTAAAAAGATATTTCGTTTTTATTATTATTATTTTCGGAATGGGGCCCACCGAAGAGTTTCATGACATCATCTCCACTCTGGAATAGCCAACTTTGCCCGTATCAATAATCTTTCCAGATTCCGTAAGGTCGATTGATTCATCTGGTTTTGACAGGTTCAGATTTGCTTTACGGTTAGTGCCGTTAAGTAAGTTCACCCAGTTTTATACAGATATCGGATCTACGTTTAACTTTTATTTAAGTTGAATCGAAATGCTTGCATCGTTTATAATTTGTTTTCATTTATAATATTTGAACTCAATATTATTTAAGAATATGATGATGATTTATTTTTATCATTATTTTAATAATTTTTAAAATATTCTTTTTGTCGTTATTTTCATGTTTAATTTTATTATACTTAATGACAAATGATGAAAATTTTGAGTGAATTACAAAATTTTAGCATGGATACACTAACTCCATTCCGAAACTCTTATTATTAAAAAGTTATAGCACATAAATTAAAAGCAATACATTGATAAGAATATCCTCATTTAATTAAAATAGTATGTTGTAATTAAGAGAAGAAAGTTAAAAAAAAATAGATTAGTAATAGTATGTAGTATAAAGGTATAATTGGAAAAAAAATTTTGAAGTCTTAAAGTTTTAAAATAATAAAAATTTTGAAACAAAATAAAAATTTTAATACAACAGAAGTTATACAACTAAGGTTGTATATAAAAAATAATAAATTATAGTATAACTACTTTGATTTTTTATTATGTGTGTAAACAAAAATCTTATTAGGAGAAATAAACTTATATTCGAAAAAGATTAGTTGTAAAATGCCGATTGGAAAACCACTTTATGCTAAAATAGTAGTATTATCCTTTAACTACTAATACTAATGTGACATTCATGTCTCCGTTGCTTGTTAAGGTAACACTAATAAGGAGCTACGTGTCGAAGTTGTCACCTCCAATTCAATGAATCAAATTAGTTAATGTCAAGTGGCTCCTCACATATTATTATTATTATTAGATACAAATGTCTTCGTCTTAATGTGTCACGATGTCTTTATTTTTCGTTTACATAATTTTGATAGAGCTATTACATATATATAATGGTGTAGTGATTTGCAGTAATTATAATTATTTTCCATTACGTATTTAACTCCTGATTCTATTTCTGTCATGCATCATGCTTTAATGTCTATTTTAGAGTATTGGTTAAGATTAATCTTATAGTAGCTATTATTTTATCGTTGTTTCTCGATGTTTTCATATCATGAGTTTGATATCTATTGTCCGAAAAAAAAAACTAATGAAACGATGATGTTGCATATTAAATTTGGAGAAGCTAATTTTAAATTTTGAAAAAATACTGAAACTTTTGAAAAATCAATTTCAACTTAATATTAAAATTTATTATAATTGTCAATTAAATAGTTATAATTTATCACGATTGAATTAGTTAAACTATTAAACCATGTCAATAAACATAAATGGTTTTTTTTTTTTACCTAAGAGTATCCTCATCAATAATAAATACAAATCTTTTTCAAGATATAAAGAGTAAAAAGTAAATTTTTTTTAGTTAAATTTACTTTATACATAAATATTAAAAATTGAACTCTTAACCACTTACTTAAGAAATAAAAGTCACTAAAATTTACATCAACATGAATTGATAATCAACTTATATATATTTATGTCACCTGTAATGGAGACCAACTTGTGGGCTAAATGTTTAATAAAAGTAATAATTATGCAGTGTAAATCAACGTGTCTCGTGGTTGTCTACTAATCCACAGGATACAAAGATGAATTAACGATATCAACTTATTATTATACAGTTTCTTAAGATTGAAGCTTTAACAAATTATATCCCATATATTATGGAATAAGGTTGTCATCTACAAGAAAGGTATGGTTGCAGAGAATGATTGAGTGAAAATTGGAAAAGAACTAATTTCTTGATCTTGTTGGCGTCAATATAAGATGCGCACATAAAGTACATAACAATTACATTTTTTATTACTTTGTTTAAATACATGAATGCATAAATATAAAAAAAATTATTTATGGCATTCATATTTTGTAAATAAAAAAATTATATTATAACTTTACCTTTTATTTGAACTTAGATTCAACTTGAATCTGAATTTATGGGTAAATATTGAATATTAAATAATTTCTAAAGAAGAGGATATTTTTTAAAATAAAAGAAAAAGATATTCACACTCTTCTCCTAAGGTTCTGTACACATGGTATGCCGGGAGAAAATATTAATTTACCGAAGAGAACTTTTTTCCACCAAACATAATTATCCGAAAATTTTATTTATTATATTATCAAAATAGAAGAGGATTTTTTTTTTTAAAAAAAGACTAAAAAATTCAAATACAGAACAGAAGAGCGTGTGAGGCGGCCAGGCAAAATGGATCGTACATCGAAGCATTTAACGAAACCGAAGAGCGAGACACGAGGGGATCAGCGCCCTCGTCACGTGAGTTTCAGTGCTTGATTGCCTCACACGTGTCCACCACCCATTCACATTCCTCTAACGTGCCCCCCGGCCCCGGTGCAACCTATCGCCGTTTTTTATCTTTTATTCCCTCCATTTCGTTATAAGTTATTCCTTCCGTTCCAGTTTATAATACATTTTTAACTATCACATATAAATTAAAATAATAATTAATAAAATTTTCTATCTTTTTTTAAATTATCCTCATTAAATATTTTGAGAATAAAATATTTTAATAATAAATAAATATTTAAATTTATTAATTAGAGACAATCTTGAAAAGAGAAAAAAATTATACTACATAATCCGTAAAGTGCACTATATTATAAAATATTAATTTCTCAAAAAAGTGCACTATATAGCGAAACGGAGGGAATAGTATTTTTTAAAAAATTTAAGTTTATAAAATAAAAGCCAAATATTAAATAGATAATTAAAATGAGTATAATTTAATAAAGATAATAATAAAAAGTTATGATAAATTTTGTAAAATTTAAAAATTTTAATTTATTTTCTTGGTATGTACTCTCTCCCGTCTCATTTATAAGATGTTATCTTAAAAACTTGTTTAATCCTATTTATATGATCTCATTTATAAGATGTTATCTTGAAAATTTACTTAATCCTATTTATATGGTGTTGTGTTATTTTTTATTTGAATTTTCTTTATTATCCTTTTTTTAATAATTTTTTTATCTCATAAATTATTTCAGTTTTTAATCAATAGGGGTAAGATTAAAAATTTATACTAACTTTTTATAAATTTGAAAATATAATTATGTCTTCTTAATTCCTATATAATAAATAATAACACTTTATAAATAAGATAAGAGGAAATATAAAATAGTTAAAAGTTATTTATAATAAGAAATTGAGAAAGTACAATAACAAACAAGCCGAGAAGGAATAGCTAATTTGTTTCATTTCAAAACATAGTAGATTTAGGTTTTAAAATATAAATTATTGTGAAAATTAGTGACGATTTATTTTTTATTTTTATTATTATTTATAATAGTATTCAACTATGAAAAATAAGAGAAAAAAAGTTATGTGAAAGAAAATAATTTATTTTCATCTCTATTTAATGGGATAATTTTAGAAAATTATAAAAAATTTTACAAAATTATTTTTTTTGTGAGTATGAGATGTGTAGATATAATTTAGAAGAAATTACATATAGGGACTAATAGTGTAAATTAATAACAAAGAAAGATCTTAGCTAAAAAAATATTAAAATCTAAAATATTAAATAATAAAATTAAAAAATAAATAATAAAAAATTCTATTTTATAATTAATTTATTAGGTTGATTTCCCAATGTAATTCTCTTATAATAATTTATATATGAGAGGATACTTTATTACGTGCCGTGAAAACCGCAAACGGAGCGTCGTTTTGTATTGTTCTTTTTGGGAGTAGAAGCCACTAGAAGAACAAAATTGAATTGAATAGATAAACGACCGACCGTAGTGGCCCTTTCTGATTTTTTTTATTTTTATAAAGCTGTCATCATGACGATGGACCTTTTAAGCATATGTAATTAGCGCACTAAGCAGCCTAATGATTAAGCTTCATGTCAACCACATAAAATGATGTTCCTCATTAGTTTATTATTTTTTAATATAAAATACTTTTTTTTCTAGAGATATTACTCCCGTGATTTTGTTTTTTTATGGAACATCACACAATTTATGTGTGGATTCTTAATGTTTAAATAAAAAAGGATCACATATTATTATAAGTAAATATTAATTTTGACCCGCACATCTAGATTCTATTATATAGCTAAAAATGTAGTAATAGCAATTTGCAGTATCATAGAGTATGATACTAGTTTATTAATAGGCACTTGGTCAAGTGGCAAAGGGTTTGACTAACATTTCTCAAGGTCGTGGGATCTTCCCATCGGTATTCATGAGCCGTCATAAGGTCATACATAGCAGGATCTGGATTAGTCTGAGGTGGACAATAAACCCAGAATCTCGGATGATAAAGTATAAAAATAATAGTATGATATTAGTTCAGAAAATAAGAATGGAAATGAGAAGAAATATGGGTAGGACTGTAAGTTGAATTTAATACCTTGAGTTTGATTATTAATTATTTATTTGCTCCTTTTGTTATTTATCCCTTTCCTCAAATTTCAAATACAATAAATGAATAAAGAAATTTTGTCCCATTTACTTTTTTTAAAAATTTTTTTGGTAAACACACATTTAGTGTTTTATTTAAAAAAGCAAAAGCA